>CM057971.1:29962428-30591820 GCA_030142095.1 Rubus idaeus
AAGCAAACCAACAAACACATCCACTAAAGACCCAATACAGGCCTACATGATCTTTCATCAATTTCTATAAGCTAAGCAGAAATACCCCAGTAAACCAACCCACTACCATCTTAATAGAAATTGGGAAAAGAGAAGATTCATGCCTCATTTGTGAATCATCTAAGAAAAAACCAAACACCCCTTAAACTGTGTAAACATGAAAGCCATCCCCAATCTCAGGAAGCTGTGCATCGCCGATGAATAACCAAAGAAATTAAAAAAAAAAAAATCTGAACCAAATCATATAACCCAAAGAGTAGATGAACTTCATAATTATCTGTAAAATGTGAAAAACAAAATGGGTGCCTGACCTGAGGAGAGAGGTGGCGCCACAGAAGAAAGGTTGATGGGAGAGGTATGGGGAGACAAAGATCCAGTCTTTTCTCTTCTCTGGTGAGGAGGTGGGAGAGAATGAGCACACAGTCGAAAATAATTTCTTCACAATTTTTATTTGATAATAACGCTCAAATATCTTTTATTAAAAGGCCAAAAACCCACGACCCGGTTCGTGACCCACGAGTGATCCCTTTCTGTTTCGCCCTATTTGTTTTTTCTTTCCTTTTTTCCTTCTTAACCACCTACTGATATGTTATTAGGGCATCTCCAACAACCCTTGCCAAAATGTTAGGGACCAAATTTCTCAATTAGTCTGTTAATTGTTAATTATGGTTCTCCTTGGCTGGTTAGGATAATGTTAGCTGCTATCAGTATAGGTGTCAGGTTTTGATTGGTTCGATGAGTTGTCATTCTCATAAATATCTTCAGATTCCTTTATCACTAGATATGAGGCATGTGTCCCTCTACCTAGCTGTGTCCTGTGAATTCTGATATAAGGCTGTACTGGCCGCTTGGCCATTTCATTATCGAATATCAAATTACTATTTCTCTTTGTAGTTTTCCTTAGCTTTCTTCTTTAGCATTTCTGGATAGAGCTTAGTCTCTATCAAGTGGTATCAGAGCCCTCTCTAATGGGGCCGAGGGGGGTTGGAAATCCACCACACTCTTCGTTACCACCATCGCGTCCTCCTGACCCATCTCAGTTCAAATTGAAGCTCCAAGCCCACGAAGAGGAGGTCGCGGCGAGGTTCAGTAAGCTGGGTCAATCCACGACTGCTTTTGCTGCTGAACAAGAGAAGTTCCGGCGTGAGCTAAGGGAGGAGTTTCGGCAACTGCGATTGAGTTACGGTGAACCATCGTTACCACAGCCTCACTCAAATCCACCGACGATGAAAGTCTCTGCACCACCACCATCATCATGTGCTGGTACTCCATCTTCACCCAGCTACTGTCAATCACAATTGTTGAAGTGCCAATTACCTCCACCTCCATCGATTCCCAATTGTAAGCCACAATCCCAAATTCTAGATCCAAAATCACCTGCAAGCTTCACTTTGCCACAAGTAGTGGGCAATCCAACCCATACCCAAATCAGTACTGTTACTGCACCACCTCAAAATCTCCCTCCACCACCATCGTTTCATATTTTACCATCGAGAAACACACTTCCATCATTACCATCGTCGCAAGTGGTGAAACCAAGCTCAATTTCAGAGCACATCAAACCCAAATTTCATTCTTCACTGCCTTTGAGCCCACAAGCAACCATCAAGAAGGATCTTACAGTGTTATCTGAGTTAAACTACAGCCAGAAGAATATGCTAAAAAGGACTCACTGTAAACGATCCCTTGAAATTGATGTGAGCAAACCAGTTCGGTGGACGGGAAGACGACGTTGTACCGGGAGAAATACAAAGATTCGAGATAAGGGTAGGAGCCGTACCTCTCGATTCTACCAGAAGATGGTTGAACCCCTGAGTACGTTGTCCCTGAGGCACATGGTTGAGCAGGGAAGGAAGATTCGGGTAACCTTTGAGGATTGGAGGAAGATTGGGAAGGGCAATGAGCTGGAGCATAGTTTCTCTGGAGGGGATAAGAGAGTCTGTGACAAAGGAGGTGGCCACACCTTTCAATTGGGCAACAACCCCAAGGTAATTACTACTATGTCTCATGATCTTCAATATTGGAAGTCTGTATGGAATGGTTTCATTTGGAGTGTGTTTGAGCATAGAAGTGAACACAATGTGCACACTGGAAATGCCTTGTTGAATGTTAATTACAAAGTATTGCTAAATGGTAATGGTTGGCTAGTGCATCTGCAATTGGTAACCAAGATTCAATTGATGAAAGTGAAGTTAGATAAGCCATTTAGGATCAGTTCTATAGCATCATATGATGGTCTAGGACAACAATTTAGATTGATGATTGTTGAACAAATAAAGACAATCTCATACAAGATGGTAGAAGCTCCAAAGAGTGATAATTGGGCTGAACTTATTGGCATAAATGGCTTAATCTCTGCTGTTTCGGTGAGTATTGAGTTTAAATTGATCAATTCTATTGTTGGATGTTGGTCTTCTGTGCAATTCATTATATTGTTTATCAAACTGTTTGTGAAGGTGTTTGTTAAAAGGTCTATCATAAGAATTGGTTATGCTTGTTCTCTGGATGCTAGTCTGTTAGCATTTTATATTGGTTATGGCAAGGTTACTAAATTTTATGAGACAAAGCTGTTAGGGATTCATTTTTCTGCTAAGGGGAACGTAGAATTTGTGATACCTGTGCTTCTTAATGATAAATTTGAAATCCTTAAAAAGAGTGCAGCTATAGTGTTTGTGAAGAAGTTGGGAGGTGATGGAATGCGCATGTTTGAGCTGTTGGGCAAGCAAGGATTAAAACCTTGTTCTCAAACCTTGCCCGCAATATTATTATCTAATGGTCATATATTCGATGGTGGGGATTGTCTTGATAAGTCTTTAACTGTTGTTCCAAATTATGTGGACATCGAATCGTCTGATTCATATTACAGTAGCAAGGTAGACGAAATAAGTTGTGTACTTGTTTTGCGTGTCAGTGAGGTTATTAATGACTCATATATTGAAAAATGGAGGTGCTTGACAAGTGCGACCTCTTTGGATAAGGAAAGGAAAATTATGAGGGTGATGATAAATGTAGGGTATGAGCCTACCTACGTCAAAGTGAGCATTGGAGTTTGTAAGTTCCCACAATTTGTTGAACATGAGATCACAAAGTCAGATGAGTTGTTGGATGCTAAGGTGGGAGGAGAATGTATAGGTGGAGTATTTTGCATGCTATTCTTGCTGGACTTGGTGAAGACTCCAACTTGGACAAGGGAGATTGACAAACTTGGTGCTGACTTCAATTCCAAAGAACTCAAGGGAACATTCAGTTGGCTCACTAAGGACTCAGTAATCAACTTGCTTCTAATTGTTTATATGGCTATCATTATTTGCAGAAATTCCCTTAAGCTTTCTCTAGAACACAGTAAACAAGTGAAGTTTTCACTCCAAGTCTCTCTTGAAGTTATTGGTTTTCTCATAACAGTTTTGGAATTATCTCATTGGAGGTATGTCAATATTACTTGGTTTCTACTTTTGAACTTGTGTACGTGGTTGCGGCAGTCTCTACAAATTATTATACACAATGAAACTACCTCTACAGCCCTCTTGAGGTTTCTTGTGGTTAATTCCGATTCACTACCAGAGCAACACTATTGCCTTAAGGTTGCTTGTGACTTGGAAGGAATGATGTTGTTTGATGAGGATGGACCAATGCCAAATACACAGATAGTGCATGAGGTGGATTGCCAATTACATGATAGGAACTCTTCCTTAGCTCTGCTCAAGCAGAATTTGCACAAGGCTCAAGAGAGGATGAAGTTGTTCCATGACAAGCGGCACACAGAGAGGACCTTTGAAGTTGATGATCTAGTTTACTTGAAATGGCAGTCTTATAAGCAGCCATCAGTTGAGAAGAGGACGGTGCACAAGCTGTTAGCTAAATACTATGGCCTTTCTGAGGAGATTGCTTACAAGTTCAAACTCCTTGCCTCAACAAGGATTCATCCTGCAAATGTAATTGACACTACACTGGAAAAGAGGAAGATTCAAGCTTTGGCTATATGGTTGATCCAGTGGATTGGAACCTCTGTTGAAGAGGCTACTTGGGAGTTTGCTGAAGACATCGTGGCAAGGTATCCAGATTTTGAAATTGGAGTTGTGACAACTGAAGCTTGAGGACAAGCTGTTTTTCAAGGCGGGAAGAGTTGTTAGGGACCAAATTTCTCAATTAGTCTGTTAATTGTTAATTATGGTTCTCCTTGGCTGGTTAGGATAATGTTAGCTGCTATCAGTATAGGTGTCAGGTTTTGATTGGTCCGATGAGTTGTCATTCTCATAAATATCTTCAGATTCCTTTATCACTAGATATGAGGCACGTGTCCCTCTACCTAGCTGTGTCCTGTGAATTCTGATATAAGGCTGTACTGGCCGCTTGGCCATTTCATTATCGAATATCAAATTACTATTTCTCTTTGTAGTTTTCCTTAGCTTTCTTCTTTAGCATTTCTGGGTAGAGCTTAGTCTCTATCACAAAACCCATACTCAAACTTAAATTTTAACTCACTCAAACTCATTACTATTCATTTGAGTTTTTCATCTCCAACAAGGGTGAGTCATACTCAAACTCATACCCGAACTCATTTATTCTGGACCGTTCATATTAATCATCAAACACAAATCACAGCCATTGGTTTATATGACCGTTGGAGAGCCCAAACGGTCAAATGATGCGGGGCCCAGTCCATGCCAACAAAGCGCCGCACTTCTCGGCGCGTCTTCGTTCCTTTCCATGCCAACAAACCGCACTTACCGTGTTTTTGTCCTTTTGTGAGATTGGGCATTCAGTTGCTAGCCTTGGCGCGTCTCTGCTGGCTGCCATCATCAGCTATTTCACTTTCCTGCCCCACATGGCCCACATGCACAATGATGGCTTTCCTCCCCCATACTCGATCCATTTTGGGTCGACTCATTAGTCGGAACCCATAATGGGTTATAGGTATTAATTGTTGGAGCTGACTTTTTTGGGTTTGGGTTTTGGGTATCGGTTTTGGAAAGCACCGTTGGAGATGCCCTTACGAATGATTACTAACTCAGTTGTCACTACTTTAGGTCTCGTTTGGTTTACCGGAAAAAAAATCAATTCTTTACTATTTTTATAGGCATAAAAAACTGAAATTTTTATTAATTTTCCTTTTCAAGTGTTTGACAAGAACATTAAACAAAACAATCAAATAATAATAAGAAAAATATGAAATAAAATTAATCTATACTATATATTAAGAGAACACCTCTTGTGAATCAAAACAGAATTTTTGTACCAAAATAACCCTTAAGTATTAAATAACTTTTGATAAAAGTCAACTAATAGGGACAAAAAAGTAAAAAACAAAATAATTAATAAAATGATTAAAAATAAAAAATAAAACTACCAACTGCTTTTCAAAAAAAAAACTACAAAAAAAAACTGAAACAAATTAATTAATAAAAGAATTAAAAATAAAAAAACTACAAAAAAAAACTGAAACAAATTAATTAATAAAAGAATTAAAAATAAAAAAACTACCCACTACTTTTTATAAATAAAAAAACTGTTTCTAAAAAAAAAAATTTGTCACACATGCATAGCATGTGTCCACGGTGCTAGTATTTATAATTTCATGAATGATCATTTTAGTTATAAATATAATATAATTAATGTTAAATTAGTGCAATAAATGCAAAAAAGTAAGAGAGAAAATAAATCCCTTGGGGGTGTGGAAGGAACCATTTCCCACCTTATTTTCCTTTCCTTCAAGAAAATATTTCTTTTACTTTTGCATCTCAAACACAAAAATAATTAAGTTTCCTTTCTCAAATTCTCAATTCTGTGAATCAAGCGAGGCTTTAGGGTAATGGCAGCTGAGATAGTAATAATACCCCTAATTAACTAATACTACTTAGAATAAACTGAGTTAATGTACAACAATTCAACAAACCCTGTCTTTATAACAACAACAACAACAACAAGAACAACAACAACGACTGACGAAAAAACCAATGAGCATCTGCTAGGGTTTCGTAGCAGGCTAGCAGCAATCTAGCACAATTGGTTGAAGGATCCTCCTCTGGCCATCCTGAAGGTAGTAGCGGCTGTTCTTCTCAATACTACCTAGCACCTATAGGCTTTGGCATTTCTTGTTGTTGTTGTTGTTTTTTTTTTTTCAGCTGGTTTTTTTTCGGTGGAGAAGGTAGCGCATCTTAGTTCCTCAACTAAATATCAATTTGGGGCATGGGGTCTTGACGATGGCTGTGAGATTAGGATAGGTGGTGCATCGCACCAGGCATTCGATTACGTGAGGCCTCTGATCTAATAAAGCCTGTATATTTAATTTGGATTTTTTTAAATTAAAAAGAAATCTTGGAACCATTTGAGAGCTTGTGATTGTAAGAAGTTGTGTTTTGAGTGAAGGATCAAGAAATACAACATGATCAAGATCAAGTTTCTTTAGTCTCTAAAGTACGTCTTGTTCATTGTCTACAATATTTGGCGCTTTAGAAATACTTTCATTTTTCAGGGAAAATTTTCTAACCCTGTTCAATTAGCTTTTGTTATTGCTAATTGATATGGCGGATGCTTATTGGAAAGTTAACCCTTTCAAGATCAAGTTGAATGGACCTCACTATAAAGATATTAGATGACATTCTCCTGATTCTGATCATGTCAAAGTAAATATTGATGGTTCGTTTGCGGAAACAATTTGGCTGCTGTTGTTTTTGTTATCCGAGATGCGGATAGAAACCCTTCTCTTATGGAACTACTCATGTTGCGAAAGACATAGATTTAGCCTTAAACAAGTTTTGTTGTTAACATTACAATTTCTATTTAGATAGGCATTTGACTATTATTGTTTACATTCATTGTAATTCATTCTGAATTAGTCAGCATTTTTAAAGAAAGATGTGACATTTTATGGTGGATTAATAGATGTCTTTTTCATATTATATGATTTGGATGTTGCACAAATATAGGTCTTGTTCTTGATCTTTTTTTTTTTTTTTTGAGAAAAACATAAACTTTATTAATTAATAGAAGATGATTACAATCCTTAGCATGGACATCCTAAGAAGGAGCATTACAGACCACACAAGTGGCCTAATTGATGAGTCTAAACCTAAAACTCTAATCGATGATTCAAAACCTAGAACAATACATACACCGTGCATTACTGTTGTCATCAGCAATCGCCAGCTCCAACAGAAAAATTCTAGCAAGTATTACCATTGAAACCAATAAATCCAATTTAGATCAAGGAGGACCCATGAAAAAAGAAAGTAAAACCACAATCTAAACTTGCACAACTGATCATGCTTATTCTTATACAAGAAATTAAATTGACCAAAATCAAAAAACCAAATCTGACTTGGGTTAATTTTTAGCAGCGCTCCACCAGCAATAGGTTCGCCATCTTGGAACACCAAGACTGCCAAACCACCATGTTTTCCACAGGGATCCTAAACATAGAATCCATACCAAAACTCCAAAGAAAAGGTAATCAAAAATATGAGCCAAAGATTGTACCCGAACCAGCATATCCATAGAAGAGAAAATACTCCAAGAGGAAAACCAAGGCTCCAAGGGGAATAAACAACTTGACACCAAGAGGAAAACCAAACTTGCGCCGCCGCCCAGATCTGCCATCTCCTTTGACAAAGAAGGAATGAAACTCATCGATGTCTTTCGACGTTGGATTGCAGCATGGAAGGACCCAGCGAGCAATAATGGTGATTCCATAAGGAATCGTTGAATACTCAAGCCATGGCGGCTAGAGTTTTTTTGAAGAGCTGTCGCTCTCATAGGAATTTTTTTTTATAGGTCTTGTTCTTGATCTTACAATTTCAAGTTTATTATACATTATTCATATCACTAAGGAGTTGGTGTGGGTCAGTAAATTAATTATGGGATGATTTTTAGCTCCATCATTAGTTGGGTTCTCTTAATATTATGGGATGTTTTTTCTTGTACTCATGTTTTCAGATTGATGTCATTACAAGAACATAAGGATTAGGAGAAAATAGAAGAGAGTGCATAAAAAATTAGTGAGAAGAACAAACTCGAAGTAGAAAAAGCTATATAAGATGCGCAAGACAAGATGAGGTGAGGAAGAGGGGCTGGAGATGAAGCATATTAAGGGGAAAGAAGACGAAGAATTGGCATTTCCTTCAATTTTGTTAACCACGTTTTGGCGAAATAACAGGGTTTGTTAATCACATGTATTATTTAATAGACTTTATAGCCTTTTTGTCGAGATGTCTTAATTATGTCCTTTGGATTATCAATAGACGGCTCAGATTGAAAGTCAAGGATTACCAAGGACAAACTTGTGCCAATAAGAGGTAAAAAAAATCCAAAAAGTGGATTTAATTAAACTTGCACATCAAAGGCAAGTAATTGCATTTTGGAGCAGTGCTTTTGCGTCTTCCTTGCATGGGCAAGGTCATGCTTCGAGCCTTGGGTGCATAATGCATATAATTTTCTTTAATTTGTCAAATAGAAGTAACATCAGGTAGGTAAATGTAAAATTTCAATAGATGGGTCGAAATTGAAAAACCCCTCATAGTTTGGGGAGTAAATTATTATGCAACTGTTTGATACTTGCCAAGTTCAACATGCATGTCCATAGGGCCCCCTACCAATTTCTCGTCAGTAGTGATGCACTTATGCTCTTATCGTTAACGGCATTTATGTAACAAAAGATAGGATCATTGAATATAGCGAACGCGCATGATACGACAAAGAACATATTCCACCGATTCATGTCTAGAGAGAGATTGGAAAAAGGTTGCAGGGAAACTAAGGAAGAAGAAGGTTGCAGGGAAACCAAGGAAGAAGAAGGTTGCAGGAAAACTAAGAAAGGTGAACTAAGAGTGTAGGGAAACTAAGGAAAATGAACTAAGACTGTATTGAATTTATACTGGATGTTTATTGCTGACCATTAGGCCTAACTAAGCTGACACATGTGTATATCGACTATATACACTATACACTATATATATATATATATATATCCAAAAAATGGTAACTGTAATATTTTACGACTTAACAACACATATTACAAATTTTACAACTCATGTGATAACTACGAAAAAGTCATTGTCAAGGTAAATAAGGTACTCATTAGAGTAATTAAATAGGTTCTCATTTGAGTAATTAAGTTTTAAAAGTTGTAATTGTACATATGAGATACATGAACATACACTATATTTTTTCATATACTATATATAGTTTAGCTTAAGAAAAGAAAGATAAAATCCAAATTCATTCGCATAATGTCCTTGATATGTGGGGGCCGAAGTAGCTTTAAATTGGCCTTATAATAGTAAAGACCACCAATATGCAAACCCTAGTTAACCCTTATATATCCAAAGGATACATAATACTAGAGGAATGTTTAGGAAGAAGATGATTAAAAAAAACCAGAGAAAATTAAAAAAATAAATAAATGAAAGAAGTCTTTATACGTGCAAACCTTAGATTCCGAAGAATCCACCAGAAAGATTGGAACATCCTTTGTATGAGAGTATATTTTGAACTAACCACCTCTGATTGAAGAGCGTACAAATAAATACCAAAGTCAAAGGTTTTTGGATCCTCTTATTTCACAGGGCATAAGTCAACTCAATGTGAAATGTTACTCCCCTGAGGATATATTTCGGTACGGTTATACTCATAAGCTAAAAAATGTGCAGTAATTGAACCAAAGACTTGCTCACGTTTTGAAATCCAACAATTCATCATTCTTCCAGTAGCCATAAATTACCAGAATGCTCCAAATAGCCGAAGCACCCAGTCACCCGCAAGGAAGTTATAAACTAAATTTCAACTATCACAGTAAATTTAGGTATATGAACATCCAATAACAATAGGATTAAAATGAACGGATGAAGGGAGCAAAATTACATATAAAATTAATTAAAACTTACATGTGAGCTAAGGATGAAGGAAACAAAATTCAATATAGGCCCGAGTCATCGTTCAACTCGAGTTATGTCTAAGTCTGTATTAAATTAATATTGGATGATATAGCTGACCATTGACCATTAGGCCTGACTAAGCTGACACATGTGTACATCGACTATATAGTATATACACTATATATGTACTATATACTAATTAATGTATATATATACTATACACTATATATATACACTATATACTATATAGTATAGACTATAGACTATATACACTATATATATATATATCTTAAAAGTGATAATTGTAATATTATATGACTTGACGACACATATTACAAATTCGACAACTCATGTGATAACTACGAAAAAGTCCTCATTAAGGTAAATAAGGTCCTCATTAGAATAAATAGGTTCTCATTAGAATAGATAGGTTCTCATTTGAGTAATTAAGTCATAAAAGTTGTAATTGTACATATGATATACATTAACATACACTATAATTTTTCCTATATTATATATAGTTTAGCTTAAGAAAGAAAAGATAAAATCCAAATTCATTCAAACATAATGTCTTTGATATGTGGTGGGTAGTGGAGAAATTATATATATATATATATATATATATATATATATATATATCCAAGGGATACAGAATACTAGAGGAATGTTTAGGATATGTTTCGGTACGGTTAGACTCACATGCTAGAAAATGCGCAGTAGTTGAACCAAAGACTTGCTCACGTTTTGAAATCCAACGATTCATCATTCTTCCAGTAGCTATAAGGTACCAGAATGCTCCGAATAGCTGAAGCACCCAGTCACCCACAAGGAAGTTATAAACTAAATTTCAACTATCACAGTAAATTTAGGTCTATGGGCATCCAATAAAGAACTAAAATCTTTCAACAAAATAGAATGACCGAGCACAATAAAATTATGGACATATAATAACAATAGGATTAAAATGAACGGATGAAGGAAGCAAAATTACATATAAAACTTACATGTGAGCTAAGGATGAAGGGAACAAAATCCAATATAGGCATGAATCATCGTTCAACTCGAGTTATGTCTATAATTGGACGGTGCCTTATTAACTCGTAGATGTCATAAATCCGTACTACGTATTGGAGCACAGTTAGAATAAGAAGAATAGGATCTTGGAATATAAGCGAACTGCTTAATATGAGTACCTAAATACATTAGACAATGATACAATAATTAAGCTAGCCAACAAAATATAAAAAACTATAAAAAAAAATTATTCATAGGATGAATTGAAGGCTTCTCATGTGTACGCACGTACCTGTGCAATGGGAAGAAAAACGTAGATGCGAGATAGAGTGGATAACAATTTATTACGAATGTATGTTGTACATGATCACCTCCCTCTATGAAAACATCTATATGTAGAAATAATAATGTCGATTAAGTAAAACACATATGTGGCTGTTTGAAAGCCATAATAAAGCCGCACCAATTTCTCGTCAATAGCGATGCACTTATGCTCATCGTCAACGGCATTTATGTAACAAAATATAGGATCATTGAATATAGCGAACGTGCAGAATAAGACGAAGAACATATTCCACCGATTCATGTCTAGAGAGAGATTGGAAAAGGTTGCAGGGAACCTAAGAAAGAAGAAGGTTGCAAGGAAACTAAAAAAGAAGAAAGTTGCAGGGAAACTAAGGAAGATGAACTAAGACTGTATTGAATTTATACTAGATGATTATAGTTGACCATTGACCATTACGCCTGACTAAGCTGACACATGTGTACATCGACTATATACACTATGCACTATATATATATATATATATTATATACTAATTGTATATATATATACTATACACTATACACTATATATATACCATATACTATAGACTATAGACTATAGACTATATACACTATACACTATATATACAGTGACGGAACTAGGAATTTTCAATAAGGGGGGCCAAAATTTGCATACTTTTTTTCTTTTTCTCTTCCACCTAAAGTTGTTGTTCTCTCTCTCTCTCTCTCTCTCTCTCTCTCTCTCTCTCTCTCTCTCTCTCTCTCTCTCTCTCTCTCTCTCTCTCTCTCACACACACACACACACACACACACATCACCTTGCCCAAACATGAAATACCAGTTCTTCCTGTATCAATTGTTTAGAAAATCAATTCATCAAGATCTCGAGAACAATCTGAACCTACCTAACAAACCCATCACTGCTCTCCTTAATTTCGATTTTTGAAACTCAATTCGATTGAAAGGGATCAATATGGGGTCTGGGGGTTCGCTTCTCTTGTTGCTATATTCCTATGTGAGCATATGAAAAGAGAGGGATTAATTGATTTTCTTATCAATTTTTTGTGGCAAATAATATCAATTGATAGAAGAAAAACTGGTTTTCATGTTTATGTTTGGGCAAGGTGCTGAGAGAGAGAGGGAAGAGACAGACGAAAAGAGAGGGATGATAGAGGAGAACAGTTTTAAGGTACAAATCATGGCCGCAAATTAAAAAAAGAAGAAAAAAGAAAGCAATCATGGCCGTAAATTAAAAAAATGAGGGGGCCAAAGTATATTTTATTAAGAAAAATCCTATTGGTCTAAAATTTTATGGGTAAAACCCTATTGGTCTAAAATATTGAGGGGGGGGGGGCATGGCCCCCTTTTGCCTTCACATAGTTCCGTCACTGTATATATCATAAAAGTGGTAATTGTAATATTTTATCACTTGATGACACATATTACAAATTCGGCAATTCATGTGATAACTACGAAAAAGTCCTCATTAAAGTAAATAAGGTCTTCATTAGAATAAATAGGTTCTCATTTGAGTAATTAAGTCCTAAAAGTTGTAATTGTACGTATGAGATACATTAGCACACTCGAATTTTTCCTATATTATATATAGTTTAGCTTAAGAAAGGAAAGATCAAATCCAAATTCATTCAGACATAATGTCCTTGATATGTGGGGGCCGAAGTAGCTTTAAATTAGCCTTATAGTAGTAGGACTACCAATATGCAACCCCTAATTAACCCTCATATATCCAAGGGATACATAATACTAGAGGTAGGTTTAGGAAGAATGTTTCTGCCGTTTCCCAGCTGCCCGGTAACGTCGTGCGCGGGTACCTGAAAGCACAAGATCGGTCCGGGAGGTCGGCGTGTACCGACCGAAGACCCTCCGACGCTCAAGTTAGTACCGATGGGTGTTTGAGAGCAGAGAGTTTTGGGATTCGGAGAGAACGTACCTCAATGAGGAGTGAGGACTCCTTATATATGAGGTGAGGTCGGAGACAAGCTTCCCTGGCGTGGGGGACATCCCCTGACACGAGGAATATTCTCTGGTCCACTACCTCGACGTGCGCATCGAGGGACGGCGGCGCCTAGTGCAGCATGGGCGTGCGACTTAGTGCGATCTGCAAGGTAGTGGACAAGCACATGTGCCGGGTGGCCGTGCCGGCCGGCGGGGCCGGCCACTCCCGTACCTGGTCGGGAGACGTCTATGTGCAGCCAGAGGGAGAGCTTGCTGTCGGTACACCCGGCCTGGTCTTACCGGTACCGCTGGGGTACTGCCAGGGCTTCGACTACGGCCTGGGGCAGTATACTCGGTAGGGGAACCCTACCGAGTCGGTAGATGTCCCGGGGCGTTGTAGAGATTATGTCCTCGGTAGGGGAGCCCTACCGAGTCAGTCATGGGGCTATAAGAAGGCTGCTCCCGGTGATAGTGAGCTACTTCGGGTCTATCCCGGTAAAGATATGAAATGGTAGCAACAGAAGTCCCCCAAGTCCCGAGCAAGAGGAAGCTCATGGTCGGGGACTTAATCCAGAAGTTCATATCGGGATGTAGCGAAGTGTCGGTGGGGCAGCCGCGGCGACGCTTGGTACCGTTCCATGTAGTCCCCCAAGTCCCCGAACAAGGGGTTCCTCCCGGTTGGGGGTTGTAACCGCACCGCTCCGAGTTTTAAGGGGAGTTGAAGGGTCGTGGCCGTTGGGCTCCTCGGCGTAACAGCCGAGGTGGTGGGGTGACACGTGTCGTGCCCAGGTTAATCTGGAACGTCGTGGGGAAGCTCAACCGTCTTGTTGCCACGTGTCATCATCCTGGACCGCGACGGTTCACGTCGTACGGTCAAGATGGGTTGACCACCGCTATATATATGGGGGTGAAGAGAGTTTTCTTCACTTCATTCTTGCGAATTTCACCTCCAGAGCTCTGCAATCCGTCGGTAGAAGAGCGAGAGCGTGCATCGGTAGTGCGAGTTTGATCATTCGGTACCTCGACTTTCAGCTTGCAACAACTGTAAGTACCGATGCCCTGATCTCCTTTATTTTAATTTCCTGCTTTGCTGTTGTAACGTAGTTTGAGTACCGGTGTCCAGCCTTAGTACCGAGCTAGGTTGCATAGGCATAGGTGATCCTTCCCGTTAAGAACCTTAGTCCGTTTTTTGCAGATGTCTACCTCAGGGAGCGAGAGTGCCAGCAGTGGCAATGCCTTTTCTGGTGAAGAGCCAGAAAGGAGCTCATCGGTGGAGGAGGCTGGTTCAGACTCCAGCTCAAGCACCGGAACCAGTAGTTCTTGCTCGCCAAGAACCAGCCGGTTCTGCTTGGACGGGGTGATTCAGACGGTGGTGAGGGGGATTACCACCGGTGAGGACTTAGAGCCCCTCGCCTCGGAGCCGTACGTTAAGTCCCGGCCAAGTAGTAGTAGGACTCCCGTACCGGCAGGGTTCGCGGTGGACCGGCTTAAGTTGAGTGCGTCCACCGAGGGGGATTTGGTGGCGTTGAGGAAGGCGTTCAACATCCCCAGCACGGTGAGCATGCGGTTACCGGAGAAAGGGGAGCTCAGGAGTGCGTCCGCAGTACCGGGCGAGACCCTAGTGCATCCGGCATTCTTTGGAGAGGGTCTGCGGATTCCGCTACCGGCGTTTCAGCAACGGTTCCTGGCCGAGGTAGGCCTGGCCATTGCTCAGCTGAACCCAAATACCTGGCGGTACCTCAACGCCTTGTATACGTTGTACTACCACTGCGGGTTCGGTGAGCCAGACCTGGCGGTAGTCTTCAACCAGTGGGCCCTGGAGGGTCACTCGAAGGCCGACAAGGGCTGGTACAAGCTGCGGTCGGTACTGAAGCCTTGCAGCGAGCTCCCGCCGGATACCGAGTGGGTAGACTACGTGTACAAGTACAAGCAAGCCACTCGGTGCTGCTTGAAGAAAGATGCTCGCATCCGGGAAGGGATGAACGGTGAGCATGATGTGGAGAGTCACGAGTGTGAGAGTCCCGAGATTGTTAGGGATCCACTCGTGTTTGGCAATCCTACTTCCCAGCAGACCTGGAAGAGTAGGTACTTCTTCGTGGGGGGTCAGTGGGAGTTTCCTACCGATGCGGCCGTACCGGAGAAGAGGGTCCCGTCTACCTTTAGTGAAGCTCCCGGTACCGAGACTGTTTGACATGAAGCCTTTATGTGTGTGTACTTCCTGTTTCTTATACTAACCGTTGCTTCACTTGTTTCTTTTTGCAGTTGACCAGTCTTGGAGGAAGCTTACCGAGGAGCAGGAGAAGGAGATCGCGTGGATTCGCGGCAACATCTCTTTGGTGTTGAGGAGGTCTACCGTTCTGCTCAACCGGTACTCACTCCATTTGTCGGGCCTAGCTCCTGTTCCCAGCCCATGTAAGTGACTTTTGGGTCGGTGCCGTGGCTTCTCCATTGTCACCGTTATGTTGTTTTTTTTTTTTTTATTGACCGGTGGTTCTGACTGCAGTCCTTCGCCAATTCCGTCGGTACCGAACTCTCGGGGACGACGAAAGCATGGTCCGAGAAAGGAGGGACTTCTACCAGGTCAAGAAGGTCCCGGGTCGGGACCCGGTGCCCGAGGCTCGCCTGGTCGAGGCCGAGCAAGCCAAGGCCGCGGCAGATGACGCCGGTAAGAAGAGGAAGAGGAGGGCACACAAGGTCCGGCCGGGCCCCGAGACGACTCCGGTGGATTTGGAGGCCAGCACCGATGCCGATGGTGCCGGTGGGCCGGAGCTTCGAGGTTGCCCCCCGAGGTACGGGCGGGGCCTCCAAAAAACGTACTGCTCGCGAGGAGGTAAGTCCGTTCCTGTCGTCGTTGTTCCGATTGTACCGGTATGTATCGGTACTAAAATTTGTAGTAGTTTGTTGAACAGGTGAGGAGCCACCGGAAGAGGCAGAGGGACCAAGATGCTACCGCCGACGAGGTGGTCCGGGTTGCAGCGGGTACCGGTACCACCCCGGCCACGCATAGCTCGGAGTCGGCTTCAATCTTCGGGAGGAGATCCCGGCCGAGAACAATGCGCTCTTCCGCGGGCTGCGTGAAGAAAGCGCCGGAGGATCCGCTCCCGGTCTCCCGGCTGGCCGCCTTCCCGGAGATGACCCTCAACGACCGTAGGGATCTGCTCTTCCAGGTGCAAGCGAGGGTACCGTTGCTTTACCTCTACACCTCCTTCTTTTTTTTTTTTTTTTTTTTTTTTTTGACCCCTTGTTGTGTCGGTGTTACAGCCGGCATTTGAAGAGTTGGCCCCGGACCGCCGGGTGTGGAAGGAATGGCACACGCCGGGTGGGCAGGTGGAGAACCTGCAGAATGGCTATGACACAATGTTTGGCCAGAAGGAGCGGGCGGTGGCTGCGCTTGAGGAGACAAAGGCCGAGCTCGAGAGGACCAAAGCTGAAGCCGGTAGGCTCGTTCAGGAGGCCGAGGATAAGGCCAAGGCTGCGGTGTCGGCCGAGAGTGCCCGCCTCCAAGTTGAGTTCGATCGTCGCCTGGAGGCGGCTCTCGGTGAGGCCAAGAAGGAGGCCGTCCTCGCCTACCGTCGCGACCGAGGGCGAGCTGTGGAGCAGGCCACCGCCTACATCGACGGTGGTGCGTACATCCTTGGCAAGATCAAGGAGGCCTTCCCGGAACAGGACTGGAGCCAGCTCCCGGTGCCAGAGCTCACCGATGATCATGTTGATGATGAGCACCGGGGGATCCTCAAGGAGATCGAGGAGGAGTTGGCCGGTGGCCCCAGCCAAGCGGAGCAGCAGCCACAGCCACAGCCGGAGGAGTAAAGTCCCCCCATGTTTGGGTGGTACCGGCCGAGGGCCATGTATTTTGATTTTGTTTCTCTTCTTTTTTTGTGGGGGGATTTAAACCCTTTTTTGAACATCTTTCCCGGTAGGGGTGCCCTACCGGGAGGCAGCACTTGAATTGGCCATAAGGCCCTTATTTATTGTTTTGAACAATGGCGTGTTTCGCCTTATTCTATGAATCCTGTTTTTCATATGATACCAAGTGTTCACTCGGGAGGGCTGGTTTTTTCAGTCTCGCTCCCGGTATTGCTTTCTTTAGTATTCATATCATGTAGGTAATTGATACCGGTAGAATGCTGAATTTATCGTAACAAAACTTATGCATGGGGGTCGCTGGTACCGGCCACATGTCTTACGAAAGTTTGGCATGGGGGTAGCTGGTACCGGCCACATGCTTAATAACATGATCAAAACTTACGCATGGGGGTCGCTGGTACCGGCCACATGTCTTACAGAAGTTTGGCATGGGGGTAGCTGGTACCGGCCACATGCTTAGTAACATAATCAAAACTTACGCATGGGGGTCGCTGGTACCGGCCACATGTCTTATAGAAGTTTCATTTTTGTTCTTGGCATTTATGCATTATCGGTAGGAGGACAAGCATTCATGGAGACACAGATTTTATAGTGGTTCACCTGGCTCAATGCGAGTCCTAGGCTACGTCCACTGTAGGAGTTTCACTATGGTAAATAATGATTACAAGTGTTTGGGAAGTGGCAAAGTCCACTTAGCCGGTATGTTCCGGGCTTTATATATATATATTTTTTTTTATGGGTAGTAGTAGCGAAGGTGCTCAATATTCCATGGATGTGGGAGCATGCACCCGGTGGAGTCCATGAGCCGGTAGGTTCCTGGCTTGAGGACTTCGACTACCCGGTATGGGCCTTCCCACCGTTGGTTGAAAGTCATGGCTGCTGAGTTCTTCGTACTTTGCCTTACCCTTCGTAGTGCCCAGTCCCCCAGCTTGAGGTACCGGCACTTTGCCTTCGCATCAAACTTGCGCTTGAGCTGGTTTTTGTGTTCTGCATTCCGGAGGTTGGCTTGTTCCCGACGTTCCTCGAGTAGGTCCCGGTTGAGGCACAACTGTTCTTCATTTTCATTTGGATCATATGTGTCGATCCGGTGTGTTGTGGAATTGATTTCAACCGGTACCACGGCTTCTGCACCGAAAGCGAGGGAGAATGGTGTCTCACCGGTGGCAGCCTTGTACGAGGTGCGGTACGCCCAAAGAACCTCCGGTAGTAGTTCAGGCCATGCGCCTTTCTTATCACCGAGCTTGGTCCTCATGGTTCTCTTCAGGATTTTGTTAACTGCCTCCACCTGACCGTTGGTCTGCGGGTGGGCTACCGATGCGAAGAAAAGGGTGATGCCCTTCTCCCAGCAGAATTTCCTGAAGGATGCAGAGTCGAATTGTTTACCGTTGTCGGTGACAATGACTCGAGGGATACCGAAGCGGCAGATGATGTTTTCCCAGATGAAGGACTGTACTTGCCGGGAAGTGATGGACTTGAGGGCCTTAGCCTCTGTCCACTTGGTGGAGTAGTCGGTGGCGACTACCACGTGTTCAACACCACCGGTACCCTTGGGCATGGGCCCGATCAAGTCAATTCCCCACTGGGCAAAAGGACATGGGTTGATCATCGTCTCTAGTGGCTGGGACGGTTTTGGTACGTTTGGGGCGTTGAACTGACAGGCCTTGCATTGCCTTGTAAATGATATAGCGTCCCGGAGGAGTGTTGGCCAGAAGTAACCAAGGCGGATGAGTTTGTGAGCCAATGCTCTTCCTCCCGGGTGGTTGCCACAGATGCCCTCGTGTACCTCCCTGATGGCGTCTCGGGACTCGGCCGGTCCGAGGCATCGTAGGTATGGTAAGGAGTGAGCTCGCCGGTAGAGATGGCTGTTGATGATGAGGTACCGGGAGGACCGGAATCTTATTTTCTTGGCATCGTCATTGTCTCTCGGGAGGGAGCCGTCACGCAAGTACTCGAGGATTGGTGTCATCCAGTTCGCCTCCTCCAGGCGTAAGTGATTTACCTCGGTGGGCATTGTTTCGGTGCTTCGGTTCTCTAGCATGTCAATAGGTACCGAGTTTCCGGGGTTGGGGTCAATAGCGGAGGCTATTCTGGCCAGGGCGTCAGCCCTTTGATTTTCTTCCCTCGGTACCTTTGTTAGCTTGAGGCATGAGAAACCGGCAGTGAGCTCTTTTGCCAATGTCCTATACCGGGACATGATGGGATCTTTGGCCTGGTAGTCCCCCGAGACCTGGTTGACAATGAGCTGTGAGTCACTGAAGACTTGGAGCTGCTAGGCTCCCATGTGCCGGGCCAGCCGAAGGCCGGCCAGGAGTGCTTCGTACTCGGCCTCGTTGTTGGAAGCTTTGAAGTTGAACCGGAGAGCACTCTCGAGCCGTGATGTGTCGGGGCTACCGGTGTGAGGGGTGATAAGGATGAGCCCTGCCCCGCTACCGTGGGCGTTCGAGGCACCGTCCACATGTAGTTGCCAGATCGGTAGTGCGGGATCAAACTGTGTTTCCTCGTCGGTGGCCTGGGCCGTCTCGGCCGAGCCAGTTCCCTCTACCGATGTGGGTGTGGACCGCACGGAGGTGAATTCAGAGACAAAGTCAGCCAGTACCGTGCCTTAATTGCCGGTCGAGGCCGGTATGTGATGTCGAACTCGCCGAGCTCGATGCTCCACTTCATAAGTCCGCCGATGCCTCGGCTTTTGCAGATCGACCCGAGTGGGTGATCGGTAAGCACCACAATGGGGTGTGCACGGAAGTATGGGCGAAGCCTTCGGCCGAGATCATGAGTGCGAGGATGAGCTGCTCGATTTCGGGGTACCGAGTTTCGGTATCCACGAAAGATTTGCTTGTGTAGTCTACCGGTAGGTCCTCCTTGTTGTGGTCCCCGACTAGGATCGAGCTCACGGCAGCTTCTTGATACCGATAGGTATAGGAAGAGAGGTTCGCCTTGTACCGGTCGGCCGAGCAAGTGGTGCCTGCCGCCGATATTCCTTCAATGCAGCAAAGGCTTGCTCGCACTCGGTGGTCCAGCCCTCGAACTTCTTCCCGGTCTTCAAAATTTTGAAGAATGGGGCACACCGGTCGGTAGACCGTGATATGAACCGGGAGAGAGCTGCGATCCTACCGTTAAAGCTCTGGACATCCTTGAAGGTTTTAGGAGATTCCAAGTCCGAGATCGCTCGATCTTCTCGGGATTAGCTTCGATACCCCGGTGGCCGACCATAAAGCCAAGGAATTTTCCTTCGCCTACACGGAAGACGCACTTCTCGGGATTGAGTTTCATCCCATAGTCTTGGAGGATGGAGAATGTCTCCCGTAGGTCGGTAAGGTGGTCGTTTTTCTTTAGGCTCTCGACGAGCATGTCATCCACGTACACCTCCACGGTCTTCCCGATCTGCTCGGAGAACATGCGGTTGACCAACCGTTGATAGGTGGCCCCGCATTTTTCAATCCGAAGGGCGGGACCTTGTAGAAGTATAGACCTTGGTCGGTCATGAAGGAGGTGTGCTCCTGGTCCTCGGGATCCGGCTTGATCCGGTTGTAACCCGAATAGGCATCCATGAAGCTCAGGGCCTCGTGACCGGCAGTGGAGTTGACAAGCTGCTCGATCCTCGGTAGAGGGAAGCTGTCCTTGGGACATGCCTTGTTGAGGTCGGTGAAGTCGATGCACATTCGCCACTTCCCGTTGGGTTTCTTCACTAGTACCGGGTTGGCTAGCCATCGGGGGTATTGAACTTCCCGGATGAAACCGATGCTCAACAGTTTGTCGACCTCAGTCTTCATTGCTTCGTACCGTTCTTGGTCCCCGATGCGCCTTTTCTGCCGTACCGGGCGGTAGGCAGGATCGATCCCAAGCTTATGGGAGATGGTTGCGGTAGAGATACCGGGCATATCGGCGTAGGACCAAGCGAACACCGAGGCGTTGTCCTTGAGGAGTTTGATCAAGTCGGTACGCAGGGCGACCGGTAGGCCGGTACCAATCTTGACTAACCTGTCAGGCTGTTCAGGGAACAAGGCAATCTGCTCCACCTCTTCGTGGGGCTTCCCCTGTATGATTACAGCTCCTTCCCGGGGGTCATCTGGTTTGTCTGCCGCCGCCGCGCTATTGCCGGGAGTGACGCTGCACACGTCCCGTAGGGCGTCGTGGTTTCGTCTCCGGGCGTAGCATGACCGGGCCATGGGCCGACTTCCCCGATAGAGGCAACTCCGGCGGGAGTAGGGAACTTCGGCATGAGTAGGTGGTAACACACGCAAGCCCCGATTTGGCGAGAGGATGGGTCTACCGAGAATGAAGTTGTAGGAGGATTCACAATCCACTACCAGCATGTGGGCTGACACCTTCTGGGACCGGGGTAACTGTCCGACCTCGACGTTGAGCCAAACGCTACCGAGGGGTTGGACGAGGTCTCCCGAGAAGCTGATGAGTGGGTTTACCGTCCTTGAGATGTTCTCGAGGGGTAGGTCCAACTTGAGGTAGGCACTCTTGAAGATAACATTGGCAGAGCTGCCACCGTCGACCAGCACCTTGTGCATCAGGTCGGTATGGACCTTGGCAGATATCACGAGTGGGTCATCGTGGGGGGTCACGATGCCGGTCTCTTCCTCACTGGAGAACCCTATGTTCCAAGGTTCCCGTTTCTGCCTCTTCTGCACCGGCGCAGACTGTACCGAGAAGCATTGCAGGTGTTGCTTAGCCTCCTTCACATGGGACCTGTGCTCGGAGCGAGTAGTACCGAAAAGAGTGGGGCCTCCACTTATTGTGAAAATTTCCTTTCGGTACCCTTGAGGGGCTTGGCCAACATACTGGGTGAGTTTCCCATCTCGGTGCAACTGTTCAGCAACATCCCTCGGGCTGGCATCCCTCGGGGTTGGCACTCCTCGGTATCATGAGTACCGGACTGATGGTGGGTGCAGAACTTACCGGTGTTGACCCGGTTGTCAGCGTACGGTGGTCTCTTCCACGGCTGAGGGAAGAGCTGGGGATTTTCCTTGTAGATGTCCTCCATTGGTTTGTTAAACACGGTGCACACCGGTAGGCTATTATCGGCAAGGTCCTGTCGGTTGGATTTCTTGGACCGGTTTTGTTTCCAAGAATTCTTTTTCTTGGGGTACCGGTTGTACCCGGTTTCAGTCCAGCCGTGGCTTGGAGTGTTTATCTGATTCACACCGGTAGCCGGGGTGCATGGCCATCCACCCTGGTAGGCCGGGGGTGCGCTCGGGGCTGAGTAGCCGGAGCTCTGCCCCTGGTCCTGCTGACTGAAGTAGGGCGGTACCCTTGGTTCGCTGTGGCCGGGGTCGACCTGGTATACCGGTCGGTATTGGTTGTTCTGGGGGGATTGGTATTGCTGATTCTGCTCCCGATGGGGAGGATCATACCGTTGATTGTTATTTTGGTTCCCCCAGTTATTGTTCCGGTTGTTTCCCCGGTAGTTGTTGCCCCGGTTGCGCTTGTTATCCTGCCTAGGTTCTTCGACCTTGGGCGCGCTGGTTTGCTCTTGCCTGCGTTTATCCCCGGTAGGGTCCAGGATTACCGTGGAGGCCTTGCTGCCTTTGTGCATTTCATTGAGGTGAGACTTCCTCTCGTAGGTCAGATAGTAGCTACGGGCGTACTGGCTGGTTCTGCTCATGAGCTCGGTATAGGTGAATACCGTGCTGGTTGAGTTCAGTTCCCTGAGGAACTCTCCCGGTTCTAGGCCATCCCGGAAGATCTGGGCTGCACGGATGTCGTCCTTGGTATTGCAGCGCCGGTAGGCAGCTTTGAACCGCTCCATGTAGTCAGCCAACCGTTCGCCCGTGGCCTGCTGGAAGCCGGTGAGCTCCCCCACCGAGTAGAAGAAGCTAGACTTGGTGGCGTACTCGGCGGTGAAGGCCGCGACCAGTTGTTCGTAACTGTCGATGGACTCCGGCTCTAGTTGATAGAACCATAACATGGCCTCCTGTGTCAGAGTATTGACAAAGGCATGGCACCAGTCTTCATCGGTGTAGCCCCTGCCGTTGTAGGCAGACTGGAAGGCAGTTACATGCATCACTGGGTCCTCCTTGCCAGTGTAAGGGTCCAACTTCAGATTCTTGAAGTCCCGGTTGTGGTTATAGATCCTCCCGGTGAAGGGACCGATGGGTTTTTTGGCCATGCCGAGGCTGGATGAACTCCTGGCGGTACCGGTCTCAACTTTTCTGAGACGGTCGTTGAGCTCTCGGAAGAGGCTGGTGAGTGTGTCCTCTTCCACCCGTGGCCTATGGACGACGGTGACGGGTTCCTCACGGAGGGCGTCGCAATCTTCATCGGTATCCTCTTCCTCCGCGGGATGGACCACTCCCTCAGCGTCAAGGAACGAGACCAGGGGAGTCGGTAGGGGCCCGGCCCGCCTATCCGGTACTCGGTGTCTTGGTCGCAAAGGGGTGTCAACTCTCGGGAGAGGTGCCGACACCGATTGGCTGGGGTCAGCATCCCGGGTGAAGCGCTCCCTCAGCAGGTTTATCTCCCGGGCACTAGCCTCTTGAGCAGCGAGCTGATCGCGGCGCAATTGCTCATTGCTCGCCTGGAGTTCTCGGATCATGCTTTCGAGTCTCGCCACCATGGAGGGCTCGGTTTGGTGGGATTCGGGGGTCTCTGACTCGGTAGAGTGGACCGCCGTTGGTATGTCTTCTGGAAGGGTCTCCAGGCCAGTGATGGTCATTGGTCCCTTCGCGGCTTTGGACTTTTTGGGTTGCTTCGTTGGCTGTGAGCCATCGCTAGCTGATTTGGTCATTGCTTGACCGGTAGAACACCTCACGGAGTGAGTGAGCTTTGGTTATGAAGTGGTGGAATGGTTCCCACAGACGGCGCCAAATGTTTCTGTCGTTTCCCAGCTGCCCGGTAACGTCGTGCGCGGGTACCTGAAAGCACAAGATCGGTCCGGGAGGTCGGCGTGTACCGACCGAAGACCCTCCGACGCTCAAGTTAGTACCGATGGGTGTTTGAGAGCAGAGAGTTTTGGGATTCGGAGAGAACGTACCTCAATGAGAAGTGAGGACTCCTTATATATGAGGTGAGGTCGGAGACAAGCTTCCCTGGCGTGGGGGACATCCCCTGACACGAGGAATATTCTATGGTCCACTACCTCGACGTGCGCATCGAGGGACGGCGGCGCCTAGTGCAGCATGGGCGTGCGACTTAGTGCGATCTGCAAGGTAGTGGACAAGCACATGTGCCGGGTGGCCGTGCCGGTGCACGGCGGGGCTGGCCACTCCCGTACCTGGTCGGGAGACGTCTATGTGCAGCCGGAGGGAGAGCTTGCTGTCGGTACACCCGGCCTGGTCTTACCGGTACCGCCGGGGTACTGCCAGGGCTTCGACTACGGCCTGGGGCAGTATACTCGGTAGGGGAACCCTACCGAGTCGGTAGATGTCCCGGGGCGTTGTAGAGATTATGTCCTCGGTAGGGGAGCCCTACCGAGTCAGTCATGGGGCTATAAGAAGGCTGCTCCCGGTGATAGTGAGCTACTTCGGGTCTATCCCGGTAAAGATATGAAATGGTAGCAACAAAGAAGATGATAAAAAAACCTGAGAAAATTAAAAGAAAATAAATTAAATGAAAGGAGTCTTTATACGTGCAAACCTTAGATCTCGAAAAGCCCACAAAAAAGATTGGAACATCCTTTGTATGAGAGGATATTTTGAACTAACTACCTCCGACTGAAGAGCGTACAACTAAATACCAAAGTCGAAAGTTTTTGGATCCTCTCGTTTCACAGGGCATAAGTCATCCCAACACGAAATGTTACTTCCCTTACGATATATTTTGGTATGGTTAGACTCACAGGCTAGAAATGCGCAGTAGTTGGACACTTGCTCACATTTTGAAATCCACAATTCATCGGTCTTCCAGTGGCTGTTAGTGTAATACTTGTATAGTTTGCATTTCCTACGCTTTAAGAGTCATATATGCGTTGTAATAGTTTTTACTCGTGGAACTCAAAAACTTAGATCACATTCAAGACTCGCTACTCAACTCACCTCAGCACCCTCAAATGATAAGTCTGCATTCATGTGTGCCATGTTACTTTTAGGAGTGAACATGTTCCTCTATCCTAGATTAGGATAGCATAGTTTTTTGTTTGTTGAGTTGCTGAGTCAGACATGTTTCTTAGTGTGAGTGAATGGGCTTGCTATGAGATAGTGTTTTATTATCCATGCTCTTTACAAAATATTTTTTAAAGCCCATGTACTCAATGAACCCTAGCGTAGCTCCAGTGTCTCTCTAGTATAAATACATGTTTCTTTAGCATGCTAGGGTTACGGCTTCTTTTCATAAAACATTGAGCCTAATTTCTTGTGAGAATTCTTCATGAGTTGTTCCATGTTTAGCTGTTGAATGATTATCAAATCCCATAAACTTTTGGGTCAAAAAATTGCTTTGGTTTTATGCTTCATGTGTGTTGGTAGTTCATGCATGATTTGTGCCTTGAGGTGATTGACAACCGAGGAGAGTGTTGTGCCATCTTAAGATTGACAAAGGAGAACAAAGTCACTGATCTGGAAGTAGTAAAGACGAGGAGACACCAGGAGACACCACTGCCCACTAGATTGGATCTAGTAGATGAGTTGTGTAAGATTTTTATGTACTTTCATATTCATAGTGGATTGTTCACCGACATAGTGTCCGTAGTTGTTTACCTCTTTGGAGGGTTTTACTGCGTCAACAGATCTTGTGTTATGTGTGTGATGGTTTATTTTATATGAATGGTTTGGCAATTGCATTAGTCACAACAGAACGCAATGACGTCAAGAATTCTTGTGACCTACTATCTCGATTAGGATTGAAGTCGTATCGCAATCATCGATTAGGATTCAAACAAGCCTGCACTCCTAAAACTAAATATTGAAGTTGTTTACGTATTGAACCGATCCTATAAGTCTGGGAATTTGCATCCATTCTGTAATTTCACACGGGCTAAGCGGCGTGACTTGGGGACGCCGAAACTGGACCATAGAGGACCATAGCAGCTGGCGGTGGTGAAGGTATCAATGAACTGAAACGGTGGCCTGGAAACATGATGAATAACGTGCTATAGTGGTGAATGGGTTTGTTGTGGTCTTGGCGGTGGCCAATGGCTCGGGGTGTCCAAAGATGTTGGCGGCGGTGATCGTGATTGAAGCTGTTGTGATGAGCAACACTGGAGATGGGGGTCTGATGTGATTGAATTGCAGATGAGAGCAATAACAATTTCAACTAAAAAAAAACTAGCACTTTCGACAAAGATGAAAAACACAAAACAAAAAAATTGTATCATTAATTGTACTAAATCCTTAGATAAAAATACAAAAAAAAAAAAGCAAAATGCAAGTTCTAAATAATAAATAAACAATTTTTATTGATTCGCAATAAAACTTATAAAACTTTTATCTCTACAAACAAAATATGTAACCTAAAGTGGTTGGTGTAATAGTTTGACACTAAGATTGTTCCATGAGATATCATAGATTCGACTCTCCTTGAATATCAGAATGGAGTGGGATGGGGGTGTATGTGTGTTAAAAAAAAGTTACAAAATTGCATCACAATTGCATTTCACACTGAACTAACATTGAAGCACAATAGGATATACCCACATTCACAACCTTAATCAACCATAGCAATGGCAAGAGGAAAAAACCTACACAAAATGAAAAGCCAGGAAGACTATTAAGATCTATTTTAAACTAAAAAAAACAAACACATGAAGCAAGTAGAATATACAGTAAACCAAATTACACTATAGAAAGACAAACAAAAGCACCAAAATATAAAGATGAATAGCAAACAAGATTACTTAATTTACTGTGGGTCATTAAAAGTACAAAACCAATTAAGAAACGTTTAATTTTATTGTGAGTTAGTAAAAAACTAAAAATAGAGTAGCATACCACTGCACCACTACACCATGGTCAAAGAACGAAGCTAAAGTCTAATAATAACTTGATCACCATTCTTTGCATAGTACAAAGCAGCCGACCCTTTTGGATACTTTTCTGAAAAGTGTGATCAATGTATAAAAGGGGAACAGATCACATAAATCCCTAATAAGAACACACCACGACCTAAATCCCTCAATGGTACCATGGTCTCACCTGAATAAGTGAACTTAACATATACCTCAATATTCACAATTATGAATAATAAACCAAAATAAAATCATTACTGACCCAGTGACCCTCAGTAAACAAGAGTACAAGACAATAATAATCTCAAGCACAAACAAGTAGAACATGCAACAAACATAAACAAAAGAAACAACAAAACATGCATCAATATACCAAAAACTTAAATAAAACACAAAGAAAACTAAAATTCAAGTCTTAAAGAACCAATATACACGTTTTACAGACCCACAACAAAGCAAACAAACCTTCAACATGTAAACCAAATGCCCAGTAAAATAAGCCATAACCTATTAATTATCTTTAAAAAAAAACACAGCGAAGTATAAGATTAGATTACAATCACAAAAGTAAGAACCAAATTCCATAGAAAAACAAAAATCAAAATCAATCATGGTTAGGTTGATTCTATTTATCAAAACACAAAATCAAAGCTCAAGACAATTCGATCTAATAATTTAAGCCTAAAAAGGTACAAAACATCAAAACCAGTTTCAAGAAAAATGAAATTGAAGCTAATAAAAAACTCAGGCATGTAGATTATAGAGAGGAAGAGTGACAAACTGAAACTGTTAGATTAATTCAATAGCTTGTAATTAATAGTACATGCATCGAAATTAAGAGCTAGTTTTTTGCCTCCATATTTGGAGCTATTGTTGTGGTGGATTTTTCACTCCTGGACTTGAAGTTATTGAAATAGTTTTGTTCTCCTGTCCTTGGTGAGGACGAACCCAATTCTTGCGTTCACCTTCCTGGTGACATTGATGATGGTCGCAACGTTTAGTATAAGCAGCTCCAATCATGACCCCAACAACAAACGTAAACAAACCGTTTGGCTTCAGTATTATGGTCGTTGGTCTCATTTTTCTCAAATTTAATCTCAAAATGCTAGATGACTATAAAGCTAGCTACAGAGTGAGATATATCTTTCAGATTAATCGGAAGTGTGAGAAAATGACCGGAGGACTTGAATATGTTCTTATATGGAACATATATGGATTGATCGAGTAGGAATTTTTTTTTTTTTTTGGCAAATTTTTTTCTGCAAGGGTCAACAACTTAACGTTTTAAACAATTTTATAAAGGAGACCTAATAATTAGGTTAGACATTCATTCAAGGAGACCTGATAATTAGGTTAGACATGCATTCATTCAAGTAGACCTGGTAATGGACCCCACTTAAAAATAGTTGAATTCTCTATTTCCTTCAAGAATTTGTGTCCTAGTTTTTTTTTTTTTTTATAAGAAAGGAAAGTTACAAGCGAAAACCTCTACAACATCTTAAATGCGAGGAATCAAAATTAAAAGCTAAAAGCATAGAAAGAGGCATCCTCCATTCCCAAATTCGACAAGTCGGGTGAGCGTGACCAATACTAGCAATTGCATCTGCAGTGAAGTTGGCTTCCCGAAAGATATGAACAAAGCGAATTAATATCTTGAAATTGAGAGGCAAAGATCTGGATGTCTTTGATTATTGATTTGAGACACCAAGGAATTGAGCACTTATTGAGAACGCAATCAATGATGAGCTTAGAATCACCTTCTACTTGAACTTTAGTTAAATTTAGACGATTCGCCGAGCATAGACCTTCTCTACGGGCAAAAGCTTTAGTAATGGGAACATGATGAGATGAGATTTTCTTAGCTCCTGCAATAACTGGACAGCCTTCCTCATCCCTGATAACAAAGCTTATAGCAACACTTTGGTTGTTAATAACTGAACCATCAAAGTTGAGCTTTGAAAAATCATGGTCAGGAGGTTTCCATTTGATGCACTCTTCCATTTGTTTACTTAAAGATTTCTTGATCGGGTTATCCATTCTCATTTTAGGTTAATAAACATAACATAAACTGAAGTTCTTGTACGTCCCCCATATTCAATGGCGGAGCCAGGAATTTCGAATAGGATGGGCTAAAAAAAAATTGTTGCCTACCTATATTAACACAATAGTTTCTTCCAAAGCAAAAATCTAACCAAAATACATAACTAACCATTCATTTTTAACAAATTCGAAGAAAAAAAAAACAATGAAAGAACTCATTGTCAAAGTTAAATACAAATATTGAAAGCAAAAAAAAATACTAGATTATATTAGAGAGAAGTGGGCTAAAATTCATAGAAGTAAGCAAAAAAAACTATACTTTGTCAAATTGGATTAGTTTTCAAGTGGAAGTGGGCTAAAATTCAAAAAAATAGGTGGGCTAAAATTTAAAAGTGAAATAAAATTACTTAATTATACTAAAGGTTTTTTTTTTATGGCAGTAAGTCACCCGGGCTGGAGCCCAGGTCAGCCCAAGCCTGGCTCCGCCCTTGCCCATATTTGGATAATATCATTCCAAAATTGACAAAGCAATTATTTATTTTTACTCCAACTCATCTATCTTCTTTATTCGGGCCAATTCTTGACTGCCCGACCCATTTGACTTTGGGCTCGGCCTGGCCAAAAAGATTGACCCTAAGTTCATTTAAAATGACCAAATTAAGATAAGGGTCATCATTCGGCCGTCCGGCGCTCGCTGCCTGAGCTGGGCATCAAATCTCTTCAAAACACACAAGTTTTGAGTGGTATTGTGCATGTGACCAAAAAGAAAACAAATTACTACACCATCAAATCTGACTTTGTTTCTTGACTGCCATTTAAACGATAAAGTGCAGGTGAACCCTGCCAACCATAATATCTTCAATTGCATGTGAACTACGACCACTTACCAAATAACCCAATGCACATTATATCCATGAAGCATGCTCAGCTCAAATTTGTGTATGCCGGTCTCACACACCGGCGCAAAGTTGAGGCCGACTCTGAGAGCGGTTGAGGCTATTAACAAGCAAATCGGAGGAAGGATGCAGATCTGATAAATGCCAACCTAGGGTCAAACCCTAGCTGTCACAGAACAAGAGCTAGCGCGCCACTCAAAAATTTGGTAGAATTCTTTGTTTGTAAACTATTCAGTATCTCTTTCCCCATAATACGACGCAACGTACATACGTCCTTATATCAAGTTATACGTTTTAGCGTTCTATAATTATATGACCACATTTTAGTATATCACACTTGGACTAAATAATCTGGCATTTAAATTACGTTGGTGTAGCTTTATTAGCATTGTGCAACATTTGAAAGTTATATAAACCACATAAAACACACCAATTAAGATAGTATAGTTAGAATTACTCATGAAACATGTTCAATAAAATAAGAAGTTGGCAATGATAGGTTTTTATAGGAACAAAATAATACCGCCAACAAATAGATTAGAACTAAGAAAAGACTCCAAAAAAAAAGAGAGACTCAAGCACGTACACTAATTGCACCAATTTAAGATGATTCACCAATTATAATTACTTTTGGATACCAATTTTTATTACTTTCGCATGTTCTTTATTAAAAATCAAAGATGATCGATGATACGCTTTAAGCTACATACATTAGATATGAGCTAGATCATCCAATAATTTTATCTTCTTTCAAGAATATTTCGCACAAATGATCAACACTATGCATGCCTTGTAGAAGTCGCTTAATTAGGAATCTACACATGAAATTTTGACAAAAAGAAAACAAATATGACTTGAAATATTTAGTCTATGTGCCTGCCCACACCATCAAATCTGACTTCATTAATTCCTTGATTGCCATATAAACCATAAAGTGTAAGTGTGCAAGCCACAATATCTCCAACTGGGGATCGGACTACGATCGATCACCAAATAATCCAATTCCAACAATTTATTATGGGCGGAAGGATGCATGCTAGCTGTTTCGAATAATTTTGGGTCCGCAAATTAAGTCATAAAATTGCATGATCAATTTGTCTAGAAGTCTTAATTGATCTTCTGGGGAGCCCATAAACTAAATTAGGAATTACGTATGTACTTACAGATAAAAAAAAAAGAACAACCTTTTGTATAATACATATCCATTTAACATGGTTGGTGAAACTTTGAAAGGGACTTGGAACTGTGAAACTGAATGTTCACACACTATATCGATAATACTAGATTAGGCAAACACTGGAGTGGACACTGGACAAGTGATTCATAAATATTCATCACCTATGAGTCTATGACACGGCATATATATTAATTGCGCGCATATGTATTGATCTGATTTCGGATCTATAAATACCACCCCATCTTGCTGTTGAAACAAACAAATTATCAAACCCTAGCCTGCCTTGTCATAGCAACCAGCTGCCAATTCCCACAATGAATTACCCTTTCTTCCTCCTCGTCCTAGCTCTCGTTCTCCAGGCCGCTGCGGCCCAAGCACCTCTCAGCTTTAACTTAACTAGTGTTACAGATTCCCTCAACAAATTATCTCACCCACTAAAACAATCGGAAGACCTATACTTTGTGGTGGAGGTAGACCTAGACATAGGTCTACCTCCAGCTGCCAGAACCCTCCTAGCCGTCGACACAGTCTTGCCACTTTCATGGGTGGCAGGACAGTTTGATGCGACAAAATCCTCCACATTTACACCTATGAGGGCCAGGGATCCACACTGCCTCCCACCGCTGGCAAGGAATTCATCATCCAACAAATGCACATACGACGTGGTGTCAAGCCGGGGACAGTTTGGGCTTGATATTTTCATGAATTTCTTGTCCAGCAAAAGAGTCCCTTTCGGTGCCGGAAAGTTCGTTGATGATGCCGTGGGGACAGTCGATGGGGTGCTCGGCCTGGGAGTGGGTCACCCTCTGAATTTTCTGCAACAACTGAAACCACTCACTCTAGAGAGGTTCTCGTATTGTCTTCCTTATAATTTCAAGTTCGAGCAAGTCGCAGACCGCCACCGCCACACAGCAACATTGGATTTCGGGGAATTGAAGCAGCTCGTTTCAGAAAGGCTGCTGGCCGTCGCGTGCAAAACTACAGCTATTCTCAGAGCCCCCGAGGGCTCGGGCTCAGGCCTCGATTATTACTTTCTCAATCTCACTACGATCACTGTGGCAGATATTCCACTGCCAATCGACCAGGAAATCTTTTCCCCGTCCCGAGGTGGTTTTGTCATACACTCTGCAACTCCGTACAGCTTGTTCGTGGATGAAGCATATAGAAAAATAAACCAAGCGATAGTGGACTTGTACTCGGACAAGTTTGGATTGCATCCTTTGGATCCCCAACAGGCAAGGTCAGGATTTGACCTCTGTTACCAACTCCATGCGGCTGCTGCTCCTGCCCCTACCATGAAACTCCACTTCGAAGGCGGAGAAAAGATCCTGGCCGGAGCTCCATCCAGACACACTCTTTCAGGCGTTTCCGGAGCTGAATGAATATTGTTTGTTGATACTTCCTGTCCAAGTAGGCCAAGCACAACTTCCGAATACCTTGGGAGTCTTCCAGCAGATTGGACATCGCTTTCTCTTCGACGTTGCTGCTTCCACGGTTTCATTTGCTCCAGAAAAGTGCTACTCCGATCCTCAAATATAGTTCTTTTTAATATAAAATAAAACTGTTTGTCTATCGACTGCAAAAGGAACTATATTTGAGGATCGGAGTAGCACTTTTCTGGAGCAAATGAAACTGTGGAAGCAGCAACGTCGAAGAGAAAGCGATGTCCAATCTGCTGGAAGACTCCCAAGGTATTCTGAAGTTGTTCTTGGCCTACTAGCTTGGACAGGAAGTATCATCAAACAATGTTCATTCAGCTCCGGAAATTATATTGGACCCAGATGAATAATGATAAATAATGATCCGGCCATTATTATTATTATTATTATTAGTATTATTATTATTATTATTATTAATTTTGTTTAAAATACCTCTTTAATTAATTGGAAGATTTTAAACAAGTCAAGAACTCAAGATGCACTTCCAACACTAGCGAAGAGAAGAAGCGGGGAGAAGCTATCACCTGAAAATTAATGAGTAAACCAAATTTTCAATTTTGTTAAGTTGTTTTAAAGTGTGTTCTCTTGTTTTAGCATGGAGGTAGTGTTTCTTTGTTTTGTTATTGAGGAGTGGTCTAGTTCCTCCTCCTTGGTTGTACCTATTTTCTTCTTTTCTTAATAAATTGGGGTTGGGGAGCTCCTGCTCTTTCCAATCCCCGCTTCAACTAAAAAAAAAAATGAGTAAACCAAATTCAAAGGAGGTGTCTGCTCAAATAGCTCAACATAAGTTGAAGGATCTTAAAAAAGTTGACACCTTCAATAATCTTTTCGGTAAAGTGACTATCTCAACAAGACAAATCAAAAGGCACTAGACAAGTGGGCCTGTTGATATAAATTTGGAGCTCAGTACAGTGGTGTATAGAAGTGGCGCAGATTGGGCTTTTTTCTTGGCGGCTTATTTCAAATTTTGGCCTAAATATAAAACCAACCGACCCAACGGTCCATTTAGGCCCAAACTCAATGGATTGTCTATGAGTGTCCAAATCAAAGTACTCATTGTCAAGCAAAATTTCAGTGCAAGATGCCAAAGCACCAATGGACCGATCTCTCACATCAAACCTACCGAAATATTTGGCAAAACTCAAAATAATTCCAAATCTGGGAAAAAGCTGAAAAATACAATGTCAACCTAAATCTTTGAAGGACTTGATCTCATATAGGAGAAATTTTTAGATGTGACCGTCACGCCATGTCATATATGTGACTTCCCAATAAAAACCTGCCAAGTGGAACTTTTTTAACACCTCATCATTAGACACAAATCCTTAGGGTTTTAGGGTAGGGTTTAAGGTATGGTTTAGGGTTTAGGGTTTAGAATTTAGGGTATGCCCAATGCTGAGGTGTTAATAAAATTCCAAGTGGCAGATTTTTATTGGAAAGTCACATATTTGACATGGCGTGACGGTCACATGGAAAAATCTCTCCTCATATAGGGGATGTAGGCAATCTAATGTCATGTTAGATGCAAGCGTAATTGCAAGTCGAATCACTAAGCTCATCAATTAAATTCAACCAAATCAAATTCAATAAATTAAGTCCGGTTTGTTCCTAAAAGGGTAAGTAGGCAATCTAGCCACCTACTAAATGCAACTATTACCCCAAAAACCAAAACCAAAACTCCACTGGTCAAATTCACCAAAACATCAAGAAAATGAAAAAAAAAAATCCAAAAGAAGTGCAAGATCTCTAAACCCTCACAAATGTCCCACACACAAAACGAAATAAATGGGTCTCATACCCATAAGTTTCCAAACGCTTGAAATTAGATATAGTACGATCCAGCAAAGGGTATATACGCAATCTAGGACCAACTTAATCTAGATACAACCGCGTCCTAAACACAAAATCGAATCTTTGGTTCATTTCAACCAAATTTTTCCAAACATCATTCCTATTCCAAATCCCAAGCTCCCTTTTCGGTTATTCACTCATTAGAATTCTTGAACTACGAGTGGTTTGATAGATCCCCAAGTCTCAACAACCACATCTAAAAAAATAGTCACATGTGCATCATGTGTTCAATTTTAACAAAAATTATGGATACATGTACTAGATTGGCCAAGACAAATTCTGTAGGAAACCCTCTGCCTAATATTCTGCATTTTATTACAGAATGGTTCTCTGTTAATAAGTAGACATCTAGGAATGGTGACAAACAACCTGTGATTTTGAGTTGGGTCAAACCTCCTCTAGATCACTTCAAACTCAATGTGGATGGTTCCACATTTGAAAATGGCACTATTGGTGCTGGAGGAGTCATTAGAAATTGGTTTGGTAGCTGAATCCAGGGCTTTTCTCATCACATTGGTGTTGGTGAAGTTATCCAATCTGAAGTCTGGGGCAGTTACATTGGTTTAAAGTTGGCTACTGATTTGCAGATAAAGAAGATTTTGATTGAAAGCGACTCAACCATTGCTGTGAACCTTATGAACTCTACTGATATTGCTTGCCACCCTCTGGCTACTATTATTGGCAATTGCCATGTTATTATGCAACATTTTGACCTATGCCAGATACATCATGTTCATCGGGAACGCAATCACATTGCGGATGCACTTGCTAAAGATACCATATGTCTTCCTCGTGGTACTACTCTTTTTTAAAGCCCCCCTGCCCACTTATCTCGTATGGTTTTTGATGATATCGCTGGAGTGGGTCGTTCCAGATTGATTGGCCTATATAGGTCGTGTGGTTAATATCTTATTTTCTTTTCTGTTTTGCCTTTAGGCTTCCCTTGTAACCCAAAAAAAAAGTCATATATGAAATCAAAGAGTAATACGTCAAGAAATGAAACAATCTAGCTCTTACTTTGCTTGGAACAAACAAATTCATTAAACCCTTGAAACAATCTAGGTAGGCTAACTTATCCATGAACTCCATGCTCCTCCTCCTCCTGGTTCTTTTCGTTGCACAAACCACTAATTGGCTACTGCCACCCTAATCCTACCTGCTGTAAGAAACACCATTTTCCAATCAAAGGTGGAGGTAAACATAGGTCAACCTACCACAAAAAACCGCTTTAGCTTTCACTTGCACCATTCTCATGGTTGGCTAAGGACTTCGATCCGACCAAATATTTCGCCTTCACTCCAAAACTGCAGCTGGGTATAGGTGGCAGATTTGGTAGGATCGAAGTTTTTGGCCATTCATGAGAATAGCAGCATCACTGTTAAGAGGGTTTTTGCTCTGTCTACCTTCACCACAAAATAAAGGTATTTTGGTATATGCTGTGATCAGATTCAGACTGCAGGTGGGTTTTTTAGTGCATAGTGACGTTGAAGCTGCCCCCCTTGAAAGAGCTCAATTTCACTTTGGTAAATATACTGAAATTTTCTTTTTGTTGCATTCTGCCATTCTGTACTGGATCAAGGGATTTTTGGCTATTTCACATTTTTTTCACACAAAGGATAAAAAAAATTCCCCCATTTCTTTGGGTCTGAAGTTCTGAAAAGTGCAATAAAAAAATCCCCATCGAGAAATATTATTATTAAAAAAACATGCAACATATGAATCTCTCTTCACTAGAATCTCTTCACATTATATATAGTACTCTCCGGCTATAGAAGACTGAAGATATTCCGTTCCTTTCTAAGGTTGGATTCAAACAATAGAAGACTGTTTTAAAAGAGTAAAAAAGCAAGCAAATAAATAAAGAAATATGCATATAAGTATCTAATGTTACAATCCCCGCAACCAAAACGTATACACTCGAATAATAGTAATAAAGCGAATGCAATAACACGTATCATGTATGTCATTAGCAAAATTTTACAGTCAAAAATAATGAAGCAACCTTACTCATCGACCTCAGCTTTAATTTCTTTTTGTAGCTCATCCTTGTACTCCTCAAAAGTTCCATCGAATCTCCTCACAGTACCATCTTCGACAATCCAAATTGTACTCTTCTCTTCATCTTCGCAGACACGTGAAATAAGCCTAGAGTCATGACTGACCAGTACAACTCCACCGCTGAATTCATCTAGTGCATCAGCCAGTGCATCAATGCTCTGCATATCTAAATGATTCGTCGGTTCATCCAAAAGCAAAATGTGAGGTTTTGACATGGATATCGATGTGAAGACAACTCGAGATTTCTGTCCTCCGGATAATTTTGCAATAGGAGTCAGATGGTTGTGGCTAGGGAGTCCAAATTTTCCAAGCTTTGCACGTACAGCCTCCTGCTTGCTAAGTCCCTCTTGTTCAGGATGAAGACGAAGAAGGTACGAAACTGGGGTCTCCTCCATTGTAAGGAGGTCCACAAAGTGCTGTGAATACCTACCAATCCTCAACTTCTGACTCCTCCTTACTTCACCCTCGGTAGGAACCAAATCACCTGCAAGAAGGTTGAGCAGAGTAGACTTTCCAGCTCCGTTAGGTCCAACAATGGCAACACGAGTACCCATATCAATACCGACGTCAACATTAGATAGCCTGAAATCTTCCCGGTTTGGATAACTGAAGCTGACTTCAATAAGTTGCAAGAGTGGAGGTGTAAGCTCAGTAGGTTCAGGAAAGTGGAACTCCACACTGTAATCCCTCCACTTCTTAGGAGCCTCGATTTGGGTGTCATCCTCCTCAGCTTTTCCCTTGCCCTTGCTCTTTGATGCTTCCTTAGCAGCTGTGAACTTTGCTCGATCCTCGACTTTTTCACGTTGAACTCTACTTCCACTCTTTTTGGCAATTTTTCTCTGCTTATCATATTTTTCAAACTTTTTGTTCACCTCTTTGCGGCGCTGCTCATACCCAGTTTCAAAATCATCGAAATTTCCACGGTAGAAGTGGAGCTTCAGATCATGCAGATGAATAATTTCAGTGCACACTGTGTTAAGGAAATCACGATCATGTGAAACAACAACCAAAGTTTTTTTCCAGCGGCACAAGTACTCCTCCAACCAGAGAACAGCCCTCAAGTCGAGATGATTTGTGGGTTCATCAAGCAACAAAAGAGTTGGTTGAACAAAAAGCGCCCTAGCTAATGAAATTCTCATCCTCCAACCACCACTGAATGACTTAGTGGGACGGACTTGCATATCCTTTGTAAAGCCCAACCCAGCTAGAATCTTTGAAGCCTGAGCTTCAGCAGCATCCGATCCCATCAGCTGCAATTTCTCGTAAACCTCAGCAAGCTTCTCTCCTGCATCATCATCAACACTGTCCTCTTCATCACCACCGGAAGCAAAATCTGAATTCTGCAATGCAGCAGCCTCTTCCCGGAGCTTGACAAGTTCTTCATTAGCAGAAACAACTGCTTCAAGAGCACTTCTATCATCACCAACTACCTCCTGCTCAACCAGAAGAACATCTATGTTTTTTGGTACTGGAATCTTCCTCCAAGCAAGAAGCTTCAGGAGGGTAGACTTCCCCATCCCATTGGGACCAACCAGACCATATCTCTTCCCATGAGATATCTTCACTGATGTATTCTTTAGTAGTTCCTTTCCTCGAGCCGCCACAGAAAAACTATCTATAGATATATCCTTGATATTAGCATCTGCATCTTCACCATCAAGAACAGAAGCCCTGCTTCCAATAACAACAGTGAAAGCATCGTGATCATCTTTCAGGGCCTCCTTCTTTGTCAGTTCAGCAACATGGGCAGCAAGAATATCCTTCTTCTCACGCTTTTTTAACTCTTTGTCTGTTATTGATACTTCAAGTGCCTTAACCTCTGACCTCCTTTGCTGATTGGATTGGTGTTCCAACTCATCTTCTTCATCAGAGGGAGGGAGATCGATACCATCAGTGTAGGATGAAACTTTTGAAGCAACTTTTGCCTTTGCACTCGAGGAAGATGCTTTCTTGGGCTTGTCAGGTTTCTGGTCCATATTGGCCAACATGGAGGAGACTGATTGTGGTTTGTCTTTTTTGGAAGCATCTTTTCCAGTTGACTTGCCTTTCATGGTAGCACCAGCTTCATCTGCCTTCTTCTTTCCCATTGCAGCAGTATCTAATTCACAAACAACACTATTTCAATTAACTTTAACTTTGGGGACAATTTATGTTCGAATGAACAGTATACACAAAACTTGTTACAGCAAAGTTCAAAGTTTATTAGGAATCCAGGCGCTTCAGTCCTTATAGAAGCAAAACGATACAAAGCCTTCTCCCTACCTCTGAAGTTCTCTCTCACTCAAACTCTCTGAGTTATTATCACAATCAGATGTAAGGACTATAATACTATCCTACAACACATTGCAATCCTAGTTTACCAATAAAAAAGCAACTAACTTTGCTTTTCCTTCTCCTTGTTGACTACAACCCAACATGGTCTTCCAAAATTAGAGGATAACCAGAGAATTAAAATACAAATCAACAACAGCTCAGCTCGTCTTCCCTGACCTAAATTCTATAAAAATAAATAGAGAGGCTTTTTATTAATCTCGAATCAATTCAAGAATCTAATAGATAACAATAAAAAATTACACAGAATGATGAGCTTGCTAGGGTTGACAGGTGACGATTAAACTGTTCAATTGAGAATCGAGAGATTTCAGAGGTGAACGAAGAATAAGAACAAGATCCAAACCCGAACCAAATCATATCAAATTTCAGATTTAAAACATATGAGATAAAGGTGGTGACTGACCTGAAGAGAGGTGGCGCCGGAAAAAATGTGGGAGGGGGAGGGCTGCGCGCCGACGACGAGAGATTTGAGTTTTCTGATGTTAGGGAAAAAAAAAGATCCAATCTTCCTGAGGAAGTGGGAGAGAATGAGGACAGGTCACAGGATAGAGAGTTATCAAAACAGTTCTAGTATAAGGGTATTTTTGAGAATCAAAATTATTATTGTTTGGACAAAGGTTATTTATTTTCATAAATTACAACGCAGTCATTCCAATTTTCATAAACAACGAAAATTTATAGAATTTGAGCAAAATGTAAATACTTATAGTTCAAATCATATCGAAGTAAAATGTAATTGTGTTGGACAAATCATATCGAAGTAATTAAACTGTTTTAAACACTTTCAAATATATTTAGCATGGTTGACTTACGAAATTTAGACATCCACACTTTCAAATATATTTAGCATGGTTGACTTACGAAATTCAGACATCCGCTTACAATAAATTAGTAGGATTGTTTTGCTCATTAAAAATATTTCGAATTTTTTTTTATCTAAAAAGTGTTGTACAAAATTGACAAATTTACCATTTTCGATTAAAAAAAAAGATTGAGGTGCCATTTTTTTATCATTTTCTCTATAAATATCTTTCACATGGATGTGGAGGTGCTAATGTTACAAAATTTAAAATAAAAGGGGGCTTTAGTTTTACTTTATTATCCGATAATTGCACTAATTAATTTTGGAACCTGATTTTTAAACCCTTATTCTCCCAGCAAATGTTTATGCACTTTTTTAAGTAGACCGTCAAAATGGGGGGCCTTTTCTTAACAGGAAAGGGTCGACATGAGAATTCAACAAAGACCAAAAAGCAACCAATACTCTCACTCTCACACCATCACCACCAGGCCACCAAAGCCCCAATACAAAAACAATAGAAATTAACCAAAGTGATAGCAAATTTGGTACTCATCATGAGCAACCTTCTCTTACACTACTCTTCTACTCACCAAACAATCTTAGCCCTGAGAATCTCAGCCCTTTTCTTTCTCTTTTCTTCACTCAATACCATCCATGGCTACCCGATCAAAGCTAACATCTTCATCTATGCAGGCTGCTCGCAAGAAAAGTACCAACCGAACTCACCCTATGAAGCCAACCTCAACTCTTTCCTAACCTCAGTTGTTAGCTCATCTGCTCAAGCCTCTTACAACGCCTTTTCTATCGGAAACGGAACCTCAACATCACCGGAAGGTACCCTTTATGGCTTGTACCAGTGTAGAGGCGACTTAAAGGTCTTTGACTGCTCGAAATGCATCGAAAGCGCGGTGAATCAAATCACTCTGGTCTGTCCCTACTCTTATGGCGCCTCTTTGCAGTTACAAGGTTGTTATGTGAGATACGAGCATGTTGAGTTTTTGGGCAAGCTTGATACAAGTTTGAGGTACAAGAAATGTAGTAAGAGTGTGAGTGAAGGTGTCGAGTTCTTTCGGAGAAGAGATGATGTTCTTGCTGACTTGCAAGGGACTAATGGATTTAGGGTTAGTAGTTCTGGGTTGGTTGAAGGTTTTGCGCAGTGTTTGGGGGATTTGAACCAAAACGACTGCTCGTCCTGTGTCGCGGATGCTGTGGGGAAGCTGAAGAGTTTGTGTGGATCAGCAGCTGCGGTTGATGTGTTCTTGGCTCAGTGTTATGCCATGTACTGGGCTTCTGGCTACTATGATGTCTCAGGTACTGTGCAATCCATAAACCCCTTCTTCTTTTTTTGTGTCTATTTTATCATTAACTCAAGAAATCAGTTATGAGCTATACTCCAATAATATCATCAACCCAATAATTTGTTTCTTAGTGAGGAGAATTATTCATCTTGTTATTAATTTGAAGACCCTAACAAAAGATATAACTCTTGCTGTATAAATTTGTAAATAGTTGTAGGGCCTAGGGAAAAAGTTAAGAAAAGAACATATTGACTACTTTAGTTATTGGATTATTGGAAGAGAGGAGTAAAATTCATCAAAACAAAACAAGGTCAACAAAGTAAAGATCAAAGCATTAAGGGAAGCAGTACTTTAGCTTCTTACTTTTGGAAACCCTAGCTTTTACTGTTTGAGCAATTTTACACTTTCATCTTTAAATTTAATCAACAAAGTAGTTCTGTTCAGCCATAGCATAGTTGATAGTTGGTTTGTGTTTGATGGATTGATCAAAAGGTGTTCCTCTATATATTCTTTTTAGAGTCAATTAAGTGGGTCAAGTTCCACTGATTCTGCACTCAATTATTTCAAATTGTTACCGCCATTTGTTTCATTCGAATAAGTGCACTAATGATTCTTCTTAAAGCTACATTTTGGAAGAGAGAAGAAGATAAGCTTTAATATATGAAGATAAATAGGCATGCAAATCAGCTTTCTCTGCAAACATATATTATCTGTAAATTTCTCATCACAATATAGATACTTGTTAATTCTAATTAAATTGCCAACTTTTGTAATTATATATTACCAAGAACACGGGATGACAATTCAGAAAAGTTATAAGAAGCATTCTTTATGTTTATGTGGTGGTGGCAGCCTTGCTTAATCTCCATCCAAATCTTTGTGCATTATATATGCAGATTTTATAGTACTAATTAATTCTCTTGTCACTTTTGCTTTTTGCTGTGTGTGTATAGATTCCTCTAACGAAGACCAAGTGGGGAAGACAGTGGCCATTATCGTTGGGGTAGTAGCCGGTCTAGCTATTCTCATTGTTATTCTCTCGGTTTGCCGGAAAACTATGGGTAAAACTCTCCGTCGTCGGGTTAAATATCTCACATACTACGTTGTTGTTTGATCGAGATTATGGCAACATATATATATATAACACATGCTAATTAACATGATTTTCTAGTAAAAGATCAACATGTTTCTTGTCCTGAATCAACCATTAATTGATCATGCATGCAGGTTGAGGACATGGAGAGATCTATGGTTTCTTTCAAGATATGAGGATATATAATCATGGTGAAATTGAGGTCACACGCACATTAATGTTGGTCTTAATATTCTTTGTAAAAGCAGCTATTTGAAATGTCTTAAACTTTTTGTGTATTTTAATACCAAATGGATGGTTTTCCACTAAAGAAGGTGGTGTTTTCCTCTAGCATAAAGTAGCTAGCTAGCATTCTAATCTCCATCAACTTCAAAAGGGCTGTTTGATTCCCTTACATTCGATCATGAATCATGATGTCCGGCCAACAAAAAATTCATTTCTTTTTCATTTTCTAGCAAGGTTAAGCAACTTTATTTATTAAAACCCCATCGATCTCTAATCTCTTAACGATTTTTTTTTTTTGGTGGACGATCAATACTTCTCAACATGTCTCTTCAAGTGTTGTTTTCCTTTCTGCCTTTTAAATTTTAAGGTCTGGTCTGCCCAATTAGATTCATATATATATATATATATATATACACACACACACACACATATATATATATATATATTTATTTATTTATTTCTTTATTTATTTCTTTATAAGGCTTAAACACATCAAGCAGCAAGCAGTTCCCACAATGGAAAAAGTCAGCTAGGTTAAACACAGGTCATACAAACATATATCACACAAGGCACAATAGGCGATGTGAAGTGATTAATTTATGGTAACTAGGTTCTAATACCATCTATAAATTCATGTATTTAGCCAAAATCAATTAACAATGGATAAATTAAAATCTAAAATCTTATACATATATATATGTCATTTTTGCAAGTTTAGACAATATAGTTAGCAAAAGGCTAGGTATCCCATTATTATTTATTTTAATCTTTTTTATTTTCTAAATAACTTCCGCTCAATTTTTGATATCTAATTTTGTACAAGAAATACAAAATAAAAATGAGATACCTAGCCTTTTAATTGTAATAAAAATGCTAGGTATCTCATTTTAAAAGGCTACCACATATAAAAATGGAATTCATTTAATAAAACTAACAAGAAATAAAAATATATAAATTCTCTATTTATTAAAGATTTCAATAAAAAAATTATAGAAACACACTTGTACATACGAATAACTTGTCGGCAAAAGGTATCTCATTATTATTATTTTTTCTTTGTCTTTTTTTTTTCTATATAACTTCTACTCAATTTTTGTTATCCAATTTGGTTCGTACAACTCATCTAAGAAAGGAGATGATCGATCACATTGAGAAATGAAATTTGTTTGACAAAATTAATAAAAAATAAAAAATATACTTGTCTATTCATTTAATAATAATGACACACTTTGCCGACGATATTGTCGTCGGTAAAAGATATCTGATTATTATTTATTTAAATCTTTTTAAATATTTTCTAAATAACTTCTCCTCAATTCAAAAATTGACCTACATTCAGAAATTGAATTCATTTGATAAAACTAACAAGAAATAAAAGAAATATAACTTTTCAACTTTTTTATTCAAACTTTAAATTGAAAAAAAAAAACTATTTCACTGCGCCACACTTGCCTATATCCGCTACATGCCGTGGTTCTTTTTGAGCCTATGTTTGTAACTTGTACAAGGGGCATCTATAACTAGCTAGAGATCGAAAGGAACATCTAATCTTTTTGGGTTCGACTACCTTTTCTTAAATCTCTTTAATATAACTCGTAAATCTTATAGTTGAAGTGGGCTTAATTAATGCTAATGGTGCTAGCTTGGGATCCCAACAGCAATGGAAACCAAGTGCATATACTTGTCTTTAAATCATCTGACGTCTATGCACTCGTAAGAGGATGTTGACAAGTGCTTCTAGCTGGGGTTGGATAATACATGTAGTATTAATTAAATTAGTTATTTGTATAGATTTCATTAACAAAGATAAACAATTTTGAATAAAAAAGTTAAGTTTGGCCAAAAGAAGAAAAGAAAAAGAAGACTCAAAGTTGAGTGTTGTTTGTGTCTAAATTTGGCTAGACAAATATCTTTGACTTTTCAACCTATGCCTTGTAGGACGCGTTGAAATGTCAAAGAGTCCACGTACACTACAACAAAGGGGAGCAATGGATACCAATGGTTGGTGTCCAATAGAGGGGTGACTTTCAAATGACATTGGTGGCTGCAAAAGGGGTTTTGGAGGAAAAGACAAAGAACATTGGTGGATAATAAAAAAGTTTTGGGTAAAAGACAAAGGACATTAGTGACTAATATTGTGACTATAGGAAAAGACAAATGACATTGGTGACTAATAAATGGGTAATGACATTGGTGGCTAATAAAGAAATTAAGAGAAACAGACAAATGACATTAGTGGCTAATAGGAAAAAGACAAAAGATATTGGTGGCTAAAAAATGGTGTCCTTTGCCTAGAATTGTTGTAGTGGTAGGACTCCGACTTTTCAACGCACTTATGCATTCGATTAGGAAGGAAAACGAATCTTTAAGCAATAGATTACTATGACTAGAAAGATAACGAGCCATGGACCTCCAACTCTTCAACCCTGAGCATCCAAGCTTGGGGTTCGATGACCACCTTATGGTAGATTCGTCATCTAGGTGACATGTCGCAACAAGTCATGGCCTCACTATTGAAAGAACATAGCCAAGGAATCAAGCGCCTCGACCTCCAAGTGTCAGGCCTCGATGCCCAAATGTCAAGCCTCAACCTCCAAGTGTCAGGCCTCGACGCCCAAATGTCAAGAGCCTCGACCTCCCAGGGTCAAGCCTCGACGCCCAACTATCAGGCCTCAACCTCCAAGTACGAGGCCTCGATGCCCAAGTGTCATTCCTGACCTACTAGTGAGTGCATGGACCCTAACTCGAGCTCCAAGACCAACTCTCACCAACTACGCCAGGTGTCAAGGACTTCGAATTCTAGGGGCTGAACCCTTCGAAGTCGAGGGCAGGTGTCAAAGGCTCCGGATTTTGGGGGCTGACACCCATATTTTATGGGATTGTGTTTATGCCTTTCCTTTGCCTCTCAACCACCCTCAATCTCTATAAAAGGAGAGCTCTACTCTCAAATGGAGGGGGAACTCTTCCTCAAACTTATTATGCCAAAATCATTAGGCAATTCTTCTTCTTCCTCATTATCATGTCAAAATGCTTAAGCACCTACTTCTTCTCTTCAAACTTCCATTAAATGTTCAAACACTCATCTGACCTGGGCATCAGAGTGTGTTTAGCCGGCCTTACGCCGGTCTCTCCGATAACTCTATATTCTCTTATTTTTGTAGGTTATCTCCATGAATCTCCCTCAGATTGGTGCGGTGAACGTCCAAGGCTAGAAGCTCAACGACGAACCCAGAGCTTATTCGACGTCGAGGACAGACTCCAGACCCATCCAAGAAGAAGGGAGTGAACGTCCAACTCTAGAAGTTCAACAACGAACCTAGACCTCCTTGGACATCGAGGGCAAAGCTTCCAAGCCCACACGCTAAGAAGAGAGTTGACGTCCAAGGCTGGAAGTGCAAAGACGAAGTCAGACCTTCTTCATCGTCGAAGGCAAAACTCCCGAAGTCAGACCTTCTTCAACGTCGAGGGTAAAACTCCCGAAGTCAGACCTTCTTCAACGTCAAGGGCAAAACTCCCGAAGTCGGACCTTCCTTAATGTTGAGGGCAAAACTCCCGAAGTCGGACCTTCCTCAATGTCGAGGGCAAAACTCCCGAAGTTAGACCTTCTTCAATGTCGAGGGTAAAACTTCTAGACCAAGACCTTCTTCAACGTCGAGGGCAAACCTTCCAGGCTCACACGCCAAGAAGGAAGTAGACGTCCTAGGTTAGAAGGTGATCAACCAAAGCAACACATATAGTTAAGCTGATCAAAGAAAAATATTGGTCCACTTCAAGAACACGACCCCATCACTTTACACGTCGGATTTCAACGGATTTCTCGTTGACTCGTTGATGCCGAATTTTGCATCAACAAGTGTACAATTAATTACAATAGGTTGGTGATGCTGATACCATAAGTCCATAACTAACTAATTAATTAAGGTCGTACTTTCCCAACCATACTAGATGTCGATAGATGATAATTAAAATAATACGTGAACCAGAAAAGCAATATAACGAACAAGGTTATCCGGCCAAAACACGAAAATGAAATCATGCATTATTATTAATATTGATATCTTATGAACAAATTCATAAAGAATAACAAATTACAATTCTGTATATATAAAGAAGCAGAGCATACTATATGCAGGGATCGAATTTTCGAATGCCTAGTTTTTTTTCTAGGCAACGTACGATCAATTTATTTTTGTTTTAAAGAAAGCTAAAGAATTATAAACCAGCAGTGAAAGGCACATTGGTGGCTGGCAACCAAGAACTACCAGCAATGAAGTTGCCAACAGTGAACTTGGAAGCCTCCGAAGAACTAGTTATGATATGGTAACCTGCCCACTTAACCCTGCTTGAAGTAGATGAACCAGCTCCAGTATTCATATACTCGCCATAGTACAAAGTATTTAGGGCAAAAGTACCACTCCATTCCAACCAACCAGCCGGGTCAATCAAGCTACCTAGGGACGTCTTCATAAAAACCGTTCGAGAATACTCCTTCCATGGTCTCCCCAGGTACGTTTTAGTTGAACTTAGGACCAAATCTGAAGCAGCAGCAACCTTACTGTTGTGAATGGAAATTCCTGTATTCTGGTTAGGATCGGTCCTACCTTGAGCAGTAACAGTGTTTGTTTTGTGGTTGTGTACATAAATGTTGCAATTTTGTAAAACCACAGCAGCATTGCCGAAAATAAAATCTACTGTTCCATAGATGTCACACTCTCTGTAAAATTGTCTGTCGGAGTAGACATACAGGGTGTCTTGGTACCCCTCAAAGCTGCATCTGTAGAACACAGAAAGATCGGAACCTGACCGGAGGGCCACGGCTTGGTTGTTTGATACACCGGCAGTGTTTTGGAATGTAATGTCACGAGCAATGAACCCATCTCCGGTTACAGCTGAAGTTAATTAAAACAAATCGACATTATTTATAATAAATTTCAGATACTTAAATAGTAGCTTAAAACAACATAGTTGTAAATTTAATTATGCACGTAATTATAACACCGAAATGGACAACAGATTTTTGTTGATTAATTAGTGGCATTATAAATAGACAATCAACGACAAATAAATGTAACTTGAATTCTGAGGCACTGACTTTCCAAATCTTTGACTAGGTTGCAAACTAAAATAAACTTTGTACAAAATTCATGTTTATGCTCAAATCAATGGACACGACATGCATCAGACCTAACTAAAAACAAATTTGCTACTTGAGTATCATACTTTAATTAATTAAGACCAATTATTGGTATCATGTTAACTAATTAGCTAGCCTTGAGAAACCTTTGTTAATTATCCTTGTTGATTAATAGCAAGTGGCTTCTTATATATTTAATCTTTATATACATACTAATTAAAGCATGACGACTTTCATATAGTATATATAACAATTCCACATACGTCAACTGGTTTCATGAAAATAATGATATTTGTACCAATAAAATTTTCATACTGAAAATAATCTAAGTTTGGTAAATAAAATCAATTTGGTCCCAATAAATTAAATACGAGCTCAAAGTTCAAACTAGATAAGGTCATTTTCTTTACCAGTGAAAATCATATATCTAGCTAGTCCATAAAAAAAATAGAGATAGAGAGATTTTCAGACCATAGATACAAATTGAAGAGGTCGTTTTACTTACCCACTGTAGCTGAATTGAAGGTTGTAGAACCTCCTCCAACACTTTTGCTTCCTGTGATGATAGTCTTCCCTATGCCATCTCCCATCAACATAATATTGGTCGACTTTATCACAACATTCTCCTTGTACGTCCCCGCCTTCACATATATCACATACCTTGCAGTGCCTGATCGCTTCGACGCGGCAGTTATTGCCTCGGTCACCGTCTTGTAATTCCCCGACCCGTCTTTGGCCACCACAATGTTCGCCTTCGGAGTAGTTGACTGCAAGAGCTTCCGGTTCCCGGGATTGACCCAAGTTGGAAACCCGTCTTTGTAAGCCGGCTGAGGGTTGTACGGTACGTGGTTAATGGAAAGAGTGTTGCTGATCAAATTAGAAACGTTATTCGACATCAAAGGAAGAAAATTCGACTCCCCGAACTCCGCAAACCCTTCTCGGCATGTCTCCAGGTTTGTGAGAGCTGTGCTGAGCCACGTCTGAGTATCCTCCTGGGTACAGTTGGTGCTAGGGTTTATGGTTGTGTTGAGCTTGCGGATTGTGTGATCATAGAGCTCAAGGCAATCATCCCATGCAGCTTTTGCACGTGGATTTTCGCACTTTGAGCCGAGCGAAAACAAGCTGGTTTGAGCATGCATGGCTCGGTCTAGGGCTAGCTGGGTTGATATGTGGAAGAACTCAGATTTTTGTTTAATGGGGATCGGATTTTTGTTATGGCTCAAAAGATCCTCACATGGTTGTGGGTGTGGGGTTTGGCTACACCATGTTTTGATATCATTACCTGAGTAACCAAGTATGAATGGAGAAAGATAAAGCACAAGAGAAAGTGTTAAGAAAAATCGAACTGCCATTTTGAAGGGTATTGTGTTTGTAAACTTAATTTGAATGGTGTTTCATGGCCTAACTTGGGCTCTTTATATAGAAGTGTGGGAAAGTGTGGGAAACCATGGGAATTGGCAGACTTGTTGAATGTAATTAGCGTGTGCTAGCTGAGCTCTTGATTGGGCGTCCAGCTATTTTATCATATTATTCGCTGGTTAGAAACTTAATATATATTTCTTTAATTACATGTTAAATTGTTTATCATTTTGGAATATTTGAGTGACTTATATTATAATGAGTATGTAATAATTGGTAGGCGATAGATGATCTAAGACAAATTATGACACCATAATTTTAAGGATAGTTGACCAATCTCACATCCTATATGGCTATATGTGAAGAATCTCGCACTTCAATACCGGCCAATTGATCTTGATCGATCACTTTGACGTAATTTCAATACAAGACTTTAAACTTTTGATAATGGATGATAATAAAAGTCTTTTAATAAAGATAAGCTAATTGTGATAGAAAAAAAAGATATATATACATATATATATATATAAAGAATATAGTTTTTAGCTTTGGTTTTGGCCCCATTTCACCAAAAAGAATATAGGTAGTGTGCTAGAATTTTTCTTGAGGAAGCAAGCTAGGGACCCGTTATCCATTTTAATTGCTGAAATTAATATTTATGCATGGGGGATGAGTTTTGAGATATTGACATGTTCAACAGGAAAAAACCTGTCTCCAATTGGCCAACTTTTTTTTAAGACTTTGAATAAGAATCGGCCAGAACATTCATCTTGTTGTAGATTAGATATAGGCCGGCAACGTGATTAATTTGCTCACTGTTTTGATGGCATATATGGACTCGATCATTGTCTGTGGGTCGCAATAGCTGTAGATATATAAATGGATGCTGCCTGAGTGCCTGCATGCATGTTCATATTCCATTCCCTTTTCAGACAGCTAAAAAATCAATTAATTATGATAGTTGTTGATTTTAACTAGCAATGGGTAAACCAAAAATTACTGTCGAGTCTTTACCGGAAAAAAAAATAACTCGATCGAGATTCACAACTGGCCCAAGTCTCTTATTATACGTCAAATTAGAAGAAGAAAAAAAGTTGAGGAGTTCCCTTTTGGCTATTGATCAGCAGTGTCGACTTTTAGTCGAGGCTCCATTTTGTGTTAAATGTACTGTTAAACTTGAGGTGTTGTTGTGGAGCTCTGTTTAAATCTTATACCTCTAGCTAGGTACGAGATGTTAAACAGCGACAAGCGTGGCCCGTGGCCCACTATTGCACCGATATTGTCCCAACTTAACCACCCATTAGGTGTTGGGTTTTATCTCAAAAGGCCTCGGTACAATTGGGAGTAGCTTACCCACTTATAAGTTATATTTTCTTTTGTCACTTTTCTGATGTGGGATCTTTCACTTTCCAACACGCCCCCTCACGTGCAACCTAATTATAGGTCTGCACGTGTAATTCATAGACACGGGCTAACGCATCTTTTCGAGAGCCCGGCCATAATTCGTAATTCATTCATAGGCGCCAACGCATCTTTTCGAAGGCCCATTCATTCGTTTCGAGCCCAGTAATTCAGGCCCATGACGTGATTGGAAAGGAAACCCGCTCTGATACCATGTTAAACAGCGACAAGCGTGGCCCGTGGCCCACTATTGCACCGATATTGTCCCAACTTAACCACCCATTAGGTGTTGGGTTTTATCTCAAAAGGCCTCGGTACAATTGGGAGTAGCTTACCCACTTATAAGTTATATTTTCTTTTGTCACTTTTCTGATGTGGGATCTTTCACTTTCCAACACAGCGATCTGTATTTAGTTAGTTTCCTTATTTGTAATTAATTGTATTTATGGGAGGAATCTGTTTCCTTGTCTAATACGGTTTGTAACACTTTATATACCTCCAATTGGAGAAGAATAAAATTATCTTAGAATTCCTGAATACAAACTCTGATATGGTATCAGAGCACGTTCGATCCTAGAGCGTGTTTCTTGAATTTCTGGAATCTCGAAATTTGAAATTTTGAATTTGAATCCCGAAATTTGAAGCTTCGTACAATCTTGAAGTTGCAAACCCTAAATTTACCACCACCAAACATTCTCACCACCGCCGCAAACCCCATTACCACAAAAAAATCCTAACTCATCACCACCAATTCAACCAAAACACTCATTCTCAAATGGAAATCATACAGAACTCTATCGAATCTCCAACCATTGAACGAAGACAAGTCCCTCATGCAGGTTTCTCTAACCTGTCCTCTCATCGTATTTCGAACAGGCCTGGTGGCTCTAACATTCGCTCATGCACCTACTGTGGAGAATCTGGTCACTCTAGACTTCGGTGTTATGAGATAATTGGTTATCCTGATTGGTGGGATTTCACCAAGAAACCTCGAAAGAATATAGAAAAAGCTGCACTTGCTACTGTTGTGGATGAGCACCCTCCACCGAGTGCCTCCGCCAATGTAGCACATTCACGAATGGTTGATAAGGCATCTATTTTCTCTGCTTTATCTACGAAGGATACTTGGATAATTGATACAGGTGCGTCTGATCATATGACTAATAACCCAAAAATTGTGGAAACTCTTCAACCTTCGTTGCAGACGGTTATCACCACAGCTGATGGTAGTCTCACCCCGGTTATTGGGGAAGGTTCTGTAGTTCTGTCTGACTCACTCACCCTTGACTCTGTTCTTGTAGTTCCTTCTTTATCCCATAATCTCTTATCTGTGAGTCAAATTACCATGATTCTTGCCTGTATTGTGACATTTTGGCCATCTTTCTGTGTGTTTCAAGACATTCTAACTCGACAGATTCTTGGTTATGGTGTTCGAAGAGGGAAACTCTACTACTTGGATCTAACAGATAGTGGGACACAGAAATTGGGACATGCCAATCAGACCAGTAGTGTCGACAGTGCAAAGGCTACTCTATGGTTATGGCATCGTCGTCTTGGTCATCTATCTTTTGGTTATCTTAAGAAGTTACGACCTCATCTTTTTTCAAATATCGATAACTCTGAACTTCATTGTGATGTCTGCGAATTGGCCAAGAGTCATCGTGTTCCTTATTCTCCTAGCATGCATAAAAGTTCAGTTCCATTCATGAAAGTTCATTCTGATGTTTGGGGCCCTGCGAAGATTCCTACTTTTGCTGGAGCTCGGTATTATATTACTTTCATTGATGAATGCACTCGGATGACTTGGGTATCCCTTCTCAAGAATAAGAGTGATGTATTCTCTGTTTTCAAAGAATTTCATAGTATGGTGGCCACTCAGTATCAACAGGTCATTCGCGTTCTTCAATCTGATAATGGTGGAGAATATGTGAATGGTCCTATGAATGAATTCCTCACCACTCATGGGATCCGCCATCAAACTTCATGCTCTTATACACCTCAGCAGAATGGGTTAGCTGAGCGTAAGAACAGACAGATAATGGAAGTTGTTCGTGCCTCTCTCTTTGGCATGAACATGCCTCGTGCCTATTGGGGAGAAGCAGTGAAGTCTGCTGCATATTTGATTAACCGTACTCCATCTAGTGTTCTTGAATTTCAGACTCCACAACAGAAACTTCAGACACTTTTGTCTGTTCCTTCCTTACCTAATCTGGAACCAAGAGTATTCGGATGCACAGTTTATGTTCACATTTATAAACATCAGCGTAGCAAGCTTGACCCGTGTGCTCGAAAGTGTGTCTTTGTTGGCTATGCCGAGTTCCAGAAGGGTTACCGATGTTATGATCCTCTTACTGACAAAGTTTATGTCTCCCTTGATGTATCATTCCGCGAATCTGAACCATACTACTCAGGGGGAGTTTCAGAGTCTTCCCTTCAGGGGGAGAGAATGTGTGAAGGGAATCCTCTTCCTCCTCCTATCATCGAGTTTGAAGAAATTGAAGAATTAGAAGAAAGACTTAGTTCAACGGTTATCAATCCGTCGACTAATGGAGATCGACCAATCGAAGAAGGAGACACTGAATCCAGAAGGAACAGCACTGAATCCAGAAGGAACAGGTCGGAAGTCAATAATCAACCGGTCGACAACAATGAAGACGGATCCAGCAGCCGGTTCGACCGGTCTATGAACAGTGATCGACCGGTCGACGGAAAAGAAGACGAATCCAGTAGCATGTTCGACCGGTCGATGAACAGTGATCGACGGGTCGAAGTGAACAGTAACCCAATGAACAGTGATCGACGGGTCGAAGTGAACAGTGAACCGGTAAATAGTGGACCGATGAACAGTGAACCGGTGAACAGTGATTTTGTTAAGAATTCTTTTTCTACATCACCAATGCCAACTGAAGAGTCTACTCAGAATGTTTTACCTCAGGAATGCTTGAACCCTACACTCAATGAATCTTCTGGAATAGGAGATGAGGAACTAAGGAGGTCACAAAGAGCAACTAAAGGTATCCCTAAGAAACAGTATGAACCAGAAATCAAGGCGAAGGCGAGATATCCTATTGCTGACTTTATATCGACCCACAGGTTGTCTAAGCCATATGCATTCATTGTTGAACAATTGTCTTCTGCATCTATTCCAAGTAATGTACAAGATGCTTTGACGGATCCAAAATGGAAAAAGGCAATGAACGAAGAGATGGAAGCCTTACAGAAGAACTCCACTTGGGAGCTTGTTCCTATGCCATCGGGAAAGAAAACTGTGGGGTGTCGATGGGTGTTTACAGTGAAGCTAAATGCGGATGGAAGTATTGATAGGTACAAAGCTCGGTTGGTTGCAAAGGGATATACACAGCGGTATGGAGTAGATTATCAGGAGACTTTTGCTCCTGTGGCGAAGATCAATACAATCCGGATCCTTATCTCATTAGCAGCTAACAGAGATTGGCCCTTATATCAATTTGACGTGAAGAATGCTTTTCTCAATGGAGACTTGGAAGAAGAGGTATATATGGATGTACCACCAGGAACAAAATGTAAACCCTCTGATGTTGGAAAAGTGTGCAGGTTGAAGAAATCATTGTATGGTCTAAAGCAATCACCTCGGGCATGGTTTGGAAGATTCACCAAGTCAATGAAGGCATTTGGATACAGGCAAAGTAATTCCGATCATACGTTATTCATTAAACGTAAGGCCGGAAAGATTACAGCACTTATTGTATATGTTGATGATATGGTTGTTACTGGAGATGATCCTGAAGAGAAGGAGGCACTACAAAGACATTTGTCTAGTGAATTTGAGATGAAGGACTTAGGCCAATTGAAGTATTTTTTAGGTATTGAAGTTGCAAGGTCAAAGAAAGGTATTTCCTTATCACAAAGAAAGTATGTCTTGGACCTACTAGCAGAAACTGGAATGCTTGATTGCAAGCCTATTGAAACACCCATAGAGATGAATCACAAGCTTGGGATTTTTCTAGATCAAGTTCCAACGGATAAAGGCAGGTATCAACGTTTAGTTGGTAGATTAATTTATCTCTCTCATACTCGGCCGGATATAGCATATGTTGTTAGTGTTGTTAGTCAATTCATGCATTCTCCAAGTAAAGAGCATATGGAGGCTGTGTACCGTATCCTGAGGTATTTAAAGACCACTCCAGGTAAAGGATTGTTGTTTGCCAAGGGAAGTGAATTGGTAGCCATAGGCTACACTGATGCTGACTGGGCAGGAGATCAGACTGATCGAAGGTCCACTTCTGGATACTTCACATTTGTGGGTGGTAACTTAGTTACATGGCGAAGCAAGAAACAGAAAGTTGTAGCTAGATCAAGTGCAGAAGCGGAGTTCCGAGGAATGGCTCATGGTGTGTGTGAACTTTTGTGGATTAAAAATGTTATGAAGGATCTAGGTTTCAAGTTTCAAAAGCCTATGGACTTGCATTGTGATAACACCGCTGCTATTGAGATTGCCCATAATCCGGTGCAACATGACCGAACTAAACACGTGGAAGTTGATCGGCATTTCATTAAGGAGAACTTGGATCGAAAGATTATTAAGTTTCCTTTTGTCCCATCTGAAGACCAACTTGCAGATGTTCTTACTAAAGCTGTTTCAGGACGAGTATTCAACAGCTCGATTGACAAGTTGGGCATGATTGACATCTATGCTCCAACTTGAGGGGGAGTGTCAGCGATCTGTATTTAGTTAGTTTCCTTATTTGTAATTAATTGTATTTATGGGAGGAATCTGTTTCCTTGTCTAATACGGTTTGTAACACTTTATATACCTCCAATTGGAGAAGAATAAAATTATCTTAGAATTCCTGAATACAAACTCTGATACGAGATCCTTTTTTTTTGTGTGTGCTCGTGGCATGGGGATGTTAATTATGACTCAAGTCTTAACAAATTAAAAGGCATGTGCGTATTGAGGATTCAACGATCGAGCTATATTAGTTGCATGCATGAACAAGTTTAACTTGCTTTAGATTATTCCTGCTATTACCGTTCAAAAAAAAGCTATTCCTGCTATTACTTTGACCACTGTGAATTAAGTTGAAGCTGAAGGAATGTCAGCATTGATGGTTTGGGAAGTCAAAAACCTCTTTACCATTTTCCTTGGTTAATTATAGGCTAGGCTCCAAACTAATATTTTTTTTTTTTGGCTAATTAGCTCCAAACTAATATTTCAATTATATAGTTTGACGGTTTGACAATTTCAAACCGGATAACCCTAGCTAACAAGAGCACTGTTGGGTACCTAATAAAACTGTAGCGGCCACCCTCGATTGTTCCTAGCTTCTTCTTTTTTTTCGGGTCCTACGTACCTGCCATACTTTATATGTAGTGGATCAATATAATGTAGCTAGGCTACATGTCCACGTAATTGTCCAGGTCTAAATATATCTACAAGGTACACCACACACTGATATTTTTTAGGTGCTTATAATGTACGTGCAACCAAGTACTGCATGATTCATGCATGATACATGATACACTGTTCAAAAAAAAAACGATACATGAGGTTTGCCTATATATATATGTATATATTTCGATCATATATATTGTGATCTTCTAATATATTCAATTCTTTTTGCTAGGTTTTGATGGATGAACTTGATTTATTAAATGTAATTAAATACTAAAAGGGATTGCCAATATGAATATGTAGCATAAATAAGTATATGGCAATACCATAATGTCGAGTCGTGACCTAGCTAGTAATTGCCAATAGGAACGTACCGGTGCTCCGTGGAATATTAAGGCTTAAATAACATCATTGACGATCGAATTTGAAGACGATATTCAATTTCTAAAGGGAATGATTGTATTGCAAGCTACCCCATTCTCTATTATAGCAACTATATATATATATATATTCGTGTCTATCCGGTTAGTGTACCTTGCTGTTGTTTCAATAATATGAAAATATTCCGGCCATATTTGATCTTCAATTATTTTCAATGAGTACTCAAATGCTAAACTTAGGTCTTGTTCTACTAAAAAAAATCAGAAATTTAAAATTTAATACATTTAGTCATTTGACTGTGGTCAAACAAATGAAAAAAAATTAAAAAATAAAATTGTGCATTTGCAGACTTGCATTAGGTTATTTTACCATAGAGGTTGCCATGTTTTAGCCTAGGCTAGTTGTCGTTAGCTTTCAATTATAAGACTGCTTGACATATGAATCTTTTTGGAAGAGGAATCTTAGGGGATGAGTCCCCTGGGAGGTTTGCAACTATGATGGTAGAAAGCACATTTACGTACGTATTCTCATTTTCAAAAGGTAAATTAAGTTTGAAGTTTGAACCCTAAGAAGTCTAATCTATTTTCTTTTTTCGACTACTTCCAAGAAAAAGAGAAGAGACGTCATCATTTTCAAATTATTAGAAGTTAGAACACATATGAGAGAAAAGATGATCGTTATCATTATGGTTGTTATTAATCGAGGTTTGACTTAATTAATTATATGCAGCTAGCTATATAATCAAAGAGCAGAAGGCAATAAATATCTTCTTTGCAGTAGATCATTCAAAACACGGTTGCACTTAAAAAAGCTAGAGTCCACAAAACAATGGACGAACGAGGAGGGTTGATGACCAACATATCCAATTTGTTGACTTTGGCTAATAATTAACAATCAAAGTCACAAATGAATACAATAATGTCTTATATATGGTTGATTATCCTTGTCATGAAGTTTATCTTCCTTCACATTTGTAGATAGATGGATCATAGACCTAATTTTCTTGTAGACCTTAAATGCACAAATGACCTAATATAGTCTTAGATCGACTTCTGATATTTCATTCTAGAACTCAAGGACTTGATTGATATTTGAAACCTCTTGCCTTCGTTCAAAAAAAGAAAGCACTTGCCTTCAAACTTTTTTCTCATCTTTCAATTACATGAAAATAATTAAATAATTTACACTTGGCAGTTGATTAGGTTACATATATCAGACTCGATCGGAGCCAGCTATATATAGTTTCATGCTGCTTGAATGATTTTTGTATTTTTTTTTTAATACTTTGGCAATTAACTATTTGATTAGGTTACATCAGCCTCTTGTATGACACACATACATTTATTATTTTGAGAATTAATTATTTAAACGTACAATAACTTATCTTACTCAAATAAAGATTTTTTTCCCTTGACGAAGAGGTAATTTCCTTAGTTATCACTTGATCGATCGAGTTGTTGTAGTAGTAACATGAGTTGTTGTTAAAGTAATACATTATTACATGAAAAACAACATATATATGAAAAACATGTTTGTACCACAACCTTGCCCCTTATAGTCTTATATAGTTATGCTTGTATCTATCAAGCAACATATATGGTAAATCACGTTCTTTTTCATGATGTTTATGCTTTTGTTATATATATGTTAATTTAAAACTTGAAACATCAAATACGTGTTTGTTTATCATGTGTATTTTATGTTCGATTCCATTGTATAAGAGTTTTGTTAAGTCCGTTCTGCATATATATAATTTAATTAACCAAAACGAGGGATCAGTGCAGGGATGAAATCAAGACACTTCTATGTTGGAATGAGGGGTTTCGGGAGAAATTATTTTACAAAAATATAATAGCAACTAAGTGCTTAGCCAACATGAGAGCAAAGGTTGAAAGAGTTGGCTACTTTTTGTGGTATTATTGCATGCTGATAGATTCTTAGAGAAAAAAAGACACTTTACGGAGTATTGTAAATCAATTGGCCTGTTTAGCCACTTAGAATGAAACATATATATATATATATATAGATGATTTTTTATTTTAATTAATAGTATTGTAGTTCCATCACTTGCTTGGATATAGAGGCACACTTGCTACTTGTATTGATAGATTAACTTGGCCCGTGCATTTATGGAATTTACACAATAACATACGATTACGACACTAGTATATTTTCACGTACGTGCTACTATTTCACTTGCTTGAATATAGAGGTACATTTGCTACATGTATTGATAGATTAACTCGGCCTGTGCATTTATGGAATTTACACAATAACATATAATTACGACACTAGTATATTTTCACGAGCTACTATTTTGAGAATATTAATTACAAATATGGATTTGTCTATTGACTACATGTACTGATAGATTAACTCAACCTGAGCTGTACGGAGTTGATCTATTGCTGTAGAGAGTTGGTTTACTTTATTTTTGATGTACCTATATATACGTTAATATATTGTAAACTTTTCATATCCTTGTGTGTCTACAGTCTATGTCAAATAATTTATTCACACATTTCTGTTTTTATTCGTGCTGAAAACACCAAAGGCGTTACATGATCATTACCACTGGTTTAATAAAATTTGTTTGTAGATCAGTATATCTAATTAAACTTTGATCGATCGGCACACTACTATAAAAAGAGTCCGTGAGGACAAACATTTGTCAATATTGCAAGTATTCCTATTGCATTCACCTGTTTCTAAAATTTTAATTTAGGGACAGATAGAGGTAATAATTAAGAACACTTGCAAAATTGTAATATGGACAAATGTTTGTTCCCACAAACTTTTTTTTTAATAGTGACAGTAACTTACAAAACATGCATTACTAGCTAGCTAGAAGGTTACGTACGTAGTGCATGTTTAATTATAATAGTGGCACGTACCTCTTCTCCTACACTGCCAAATCAATCACTACTCCCAGGTTTCCCTAACACGTTGTTTCAGGTCCCTAGCTGCTATCTCTAACACGCGTCATATGACTCATATTCATAACAAGGTCACATATATATATATATACTCTATCGATATCTCTATCTCTCTGAACACATCGAAGTATATATCATATCGATCAATTGCGCTCAAATTAAGCCTCAAACTGACATGCATGAACTTTTCTCTTTATGGGTAGATAACTCAGGATCGAAACAATGACATAACTGAATTTGGAAGAAGCTCATCATTTCCAAACCAACTTAACCTTTAGGCCTCATTTCATTTGGTTTACGGAAAAAGAAGGAAAAGAAAGGAAATAAAATCAATTTCTTTATCTTTTTATAAGCATGAAAAACTGAAATTTTTATAAGATTATACTACACACTGTTTGACAACAATGAGAAAGTAATCAAAAAATAAATATTAGTTGAACAAAAATTGGTATTTATAATTGTCAATAAAAATAATTTATTCATAAAAATGGTGTAATAAATGCTGAATGTGTAAATAATATTGAGAAATTAAAATAAAAACTAATTTCTAAGGAGGATGGAGATAGAGATTCAATTTCTCACCTATTTTCCCTTGTAGAAGGAATTATGTTTCATTCCTTACACTTACCAAATATGAAAAAGGTAACACTTTTCCGTTTCAAGTCTTAAATCTGTGAAACAGACGCACTCGCCACCGAAGAACTGTTTTCATAACTACTCCCTAGCTCCCAGAAATTAAGAAGCGTAACTCGATCATCACTTCTCATCAAAGTCAAAGCACTCCTCCATCTCAGCACTAATGACACTTGGCTTTATACAAAACTACTAGCTACGTACGTAGCTCCATGTGTTTGCTTCCCTCCAACTTTTTCTATAAATCCACACCACCTCGTTAATTAGTGCAACCCACAAAAGCCATAGCTGGCTCATGCATTTCGCCACTCTTCCCTAGCTAGCACTAACTAAGCAAGAATGTCTGCTTCTGTCACCACCTTCCTCCACCTCCTCCTAGCCGTGGCTATGGCTTCTTCCACCTCCTGCCTCCGAGATCCAAACCCGGTTCAGCTCTCCCAAGATGGCGTTCTTCAAGCCACCAATTGGGTCCGGACCTCCATGGACCTGCTACATGGGTTGGCAAGCACTGAATCACTATCGAGTTCTGCTGGCCAAAATGTGGCTTTGATGGACTGTGCAAGGCTATATGATGAGAGTGTGCCAAGGCTCACAGTGTTGCTCTCCGGTGAGGGTAATTATACCGGCGACGATGCACGGGCGTGGCTCAGCGGCGTGCTTGCCAACCACAGGAGTTGTTGGGAAGGCTTGGAGGAGAAGAATTTTGTTACGAGTAGTACTCATCATTATGTGGCGGTGGCACAAAATTTGACCTTGATGCTTGGTGAAGCTCTTGCTTTGTATGAGAAGAGTACTATGACTGATGAGGCTAAGAGTAAGTAGTTAATTGTCAAATATATTTGCTTTAAATTGGTTTGCATGAGCTATTTTCCTCTTTTCACATAAAATTGGTGATATTTGAATATATATATATATATATTTTTACTGTGTTAATTACCACGTGAATCATAATTTTTTGAGCGGAAAATGTCAATTTTATAATTGTTAAGACATGCTCGTATAATTGTTACATGATCAAACTGCGATGCTTCCTGCAAATTAAGCTTTAGTATATATGATGCTCCAATCCTGCAACTTTGATCGACTTTAGGGATGTTTATCTAAATATCGATCACAGATTGCTTTTTGATCGCATTATCATGACTAATTAAGTTTCTCCAATTTATGATGTCATTTGTAGGAGGAGTACCAAATAATGGACAAAACTCCAACCCCAAGCCAAATGGAGGGCTATTAGCATCATGGACTCCGGGAACATCCAGGGCTGACTTTGTGGTGGCAAAAGATGGTTCAGGTACTCACACAACAATTAACGAAGCCTTGGCTGCACTTGCTAGAATGGGTCACAGACGACCCCCAAGAGCCATAATCTATGTGAAATCCGGCATCTACAATGAGAAGGTGCAGATAGGTAGACGTATGAAGAATGTGATGCTTGTTGGGGATGGCATGGACAAAACTATAATCACCGGTAGCCGGAATGTCCTGGACGGTTCTACCACTTTGACATCAGCCACATTTGGTAACTTTGATCCCAAAAATCACATTCTGAATTAAACTTCATATTTGTCGATAACTAGCATGACTCTGCTAGTTTTGTTATCAACATTAGCACATATTCAAGAATTTTTCATAATGGGGCGAGAACAGACTTTTTGACACATTTATAATAAATGGCTAGGAACATGTCGATCGCTTACAAATATATCATTTGCAGGTGTCTCTGGGGATGGTTTTTGGGCGAGGGACATAACATTTCAGAACACGGCCGGTCCACAAAAGCAACAGGCAGTGGCATTGAGGGTGAGCTCCGACCTGGCAGTGTTTTACCATTGTAGCATGAAGGGGTACCAAGACACTCTCTACACCCACTCTCTGAGGCAATTCTACCGCGACTGTCACATATATGGCACCATCGATTTCATATTTGGTGATGCCCCGGTCGTGTTGCAAAATTGTGACATTTTTGTGAGGAGGCCAATGGAGCACCAACACAACATGATCACCGCGCAGGGGCGCTACAACCCGGAAGAGAATACAGGCATTGTAATTCACAGTTGTCGCGTTAGATCTGCGAGAGATTTTGAGGGGGTTAGGGGTTCGTATAGGACTTACCTTGGTCGGCCATGGCAGAAATACTCGAGGACTATATTCTTGAAGACGGATTTGGATGGTTTGGTTGATCCAAAGGGGTGGACGGAATGGAGAGGTAGTTTTGCACTTTCAACACTGTATTATGGGGAGTATATGAATGTAGGGGTGGGTGCCTCAACAGAGAAGAGGGTTAGGTGGCCTGGTTTTCATGTTCTTAATAGACCTCAGGAGGTTAGCCCTTTCACAGTTGGTCGTTTCATTCAAGGGGAGTCATGGATTCTAGGCACTGGTGTGCCAGTTTCTCTTGGAATATAATCATCGGGAGCGTAACACATTACCCACAAAATCTTATTGGTAATAACATCGGGAATAATTAGCAGTTGTTTAATTTATAAGAAAAATTATGTTGCATGTATTATTTTCGATCAACTCTAAATTAATAAACTTAATACCAAAATTATGGTATTAATATGTCCCCTTTTTGTGTTCTTATGTATATGTAAAAATAAATAAATAAGTTCTCTCACAGTGTGAGATGTAGAGAAAGACAAATAAAGCATTCCACAGTGAAGTACTTACTAATTATTCTATTTGGCCACATAAATCTTAACATGTATGCAGGATTTTAAATTTGTGTAACATTAACAACTAACAATCACAATCAATTTCATGATAAGGATTTGATAAATGCTTATATATGATCTCATGAAAATTTAGACAATAATGTTTCAATTGTGTGACTCGATACAAATTAAAAATATGAGAAAAGAAAGTTCTACGTCGTAAAAAAATCTCTCTACCCACATAAATTTTACCTTTTTTTTTTGGGAGAAAACATAAATTTTACGTATCGAAACATTTTGATGGTCCGAGATAAAACTCTTATTAGACCCTTGGATTTCAGTTGAAAATAACTCACATATTAGATTCTACGCGTGATCAATATTTTTTTTTGACACGGTCAAATAAGAGGAAATAAATGTATAAATAGAGAAATCTCCAACTAATTTCCCCTCTGCAACAACCAGAGAGCAATTGACTTCTGCCGTGATCATCAGAGAGCTCGCCTGAGGCCACATCCATAACCACTTGAATGCGATTATGGCCGATGTGGCTACCCTATCGTGTGCTCGCTGCAGCAAACCCGCCAATCTTCAGTAAGTAAATCTTTCACTTTCACTTCTTCAATTTCAGATAAAGCTACAATCTTGATGCTTTCTGATTAATCAAGCTATAATCTTGATGGTACTCAATGATAAATACTTAGACTTTGACAATTCTTGAATGTTCATACATTAAAGAATGAAACTTTTGTTGAACTCAGCTTTGATTAAGGTTGATTTTCATTTGCAGGTGTCCCAAGTGTGTGGAGTTAAAGCTTCCTCGCGAAGCTGCTGCTTTCTGGTTTGTAACGATTTCCTTGTTTGTGTTCATACTGATTTCTATTGCCATGTAGTTTTACTGCAAAAATAAGGTGCCCTGTTAGTGTTAGTGAGTTGAGCATTTCAAGTGTTCAACTTCATCAGGATTTAACAAAAAGCAGCAATGTGATTAGACAAGTCCGATCACGTATGTTAATAGAAGAATGAAAATGATTTATACATTTCTCTTGTTGTGACAATGTGAAACTCTTATCAGCACTCAGGATTGTTTCAAGGCTTCATGGAGCTCTCACAAATCAGTACATCTAAAGGCCAAGCAGTCCGATCTTGGGACGGGAACTCCTGATAACGAAGGCTGGCTATATTGCTTGAAGAAAGGACAAAGTCGAACGCCTAAAATTCCCTATTTTGATTGGACTGGGTATGTTTCAATGGTTTTGTCTGCCTTTTCAATAATGTTAATTGGTTTCTGATATTTATGCTTGATGGGTCCGGCTCTTGGAATTCTTTGTTTTATGGTTTGAAAAATTTTGTATCATGTAAGTTATTAGCTGACAATATGTGATGGAACAACTTTATGAATAAATCACAAGAATTGATCAGTTTACTTAGTTTCTGAAATTGTTATTTCTCTTGTCAGGACACTGAGGCCATATCCTATATCTAGTAGGCGTATGGTACCTGCTCACATTGTTCTGCCTGATTGGGCAGCTGATGTAAGTTTTTATATGATTTCTATGTATTCCTAATGGCCAATATGCATAGATTCACTGCTACAGCTGATTTAATTGGAAGATAAATGCTGCATTCTGTTGCTACTCCTACATGCATATACGCCATTATAGTTTTGACCTTTGAAACATTTCAGGGAAACCCAACAATAGAGCTCAATAGTGATCTGCAGCGTGTTGTTGAGGTAAGGATGTACTTGATAACCTCATAAAAATCATACTTTAGGTATAGGTTGATGTTATTAAGTTAGAATTTCTGCTATCTAGGTCTTTCTTTTTCTTTTTTTTCCAAGTCATTAATGATATATTCATTTTGAAGATCAAGACTCCTGATCAAATTGAGAGGATGCGAGAAACTTGTCTAGTAAGTTCTTATTGCTTATTTCTTATTTTCTTTCATTATATTTAGTTCTGATGAACTAGTGTTATCTTTTTACTCACTATAAACACATTTTATTATCGTTGATGAAGATATGAAGATTTCTAAGAGTCAAACAGAATATTAGTGTATGAACTAGTCTTACAGGGGTTGTATGTTTTTATAGCAAATCAGATGGTTTCAGTTTATTGGAGTTGTATCTGTTTTTGTTATTTGTTTTTTTGGCCAAGGGAGAGAGATGAGAGATGAGAGATGAGAAGAATTGTATCTGTTGTATGTATCGACTGATATTATTAGGATTGGTGGGAGCTTGTCACTATTTTGTCTGCTTAATATATACTGATATTGTAATGTTCTTGTTCTGCTTGTTGTTGTTAGATTGCAAGAAAGGTTTTGGATGCAGCTGCTCATGTCGTACGACCTGGTATAACGACAGATGAAATTGATCGGGTGGTCCATGATGCTACTATTGCTGCCGGTATATAATGGCCTTTCACCATTTTTTTTCACATGCCGAAGACTATGTTTTTAAAAATCTTATACCCTTTAGTTGGGCCGTATTATTGCAATTTGATTTACTATTTTAACTTTTCCTTTTTGACTTTTATATTGATATAATTAAATGTTTATCTGTGATAATATCAGTTCTATGCTTTGCTTATCAATGTATATTATATTATATATATACGCAACTTCAATGTTTTTTAGTGGCCATCTTTTATGTATATATATATAGAATTTTTCTCCACTACATAGGACTATGTACTTTTAAAGTACATAGTCTTAATGTCAACCGTCAGATCTCTTTAAATGATCTGATCTGACGGTTTGCATTAGAACTATGTACTTTAAATGTGCATAGTCCTATGTAGTGGAGAAGGCCTGTATATATATATATACATGGCTGAATCTTGTGGTCATCCATGTTTATCGTTAAATAGTTTTGGTTGGTGTAAAGATGTCTTAACTTGTACTCACTGCAGGTGGATATCCATCTCCTCTCAATTATCATTTTTTCCCAAAGTCTTGCTGCACGTAGGTACTCTTTTTGTGTACATTTTCTAATTATTTCTTGAGATTGTTTGATATTGATCAAGTAATTGTTGCTTTATCTCATCATTACAGGTCAGTCAATGAAGTAATTTGCCATGGGATTCCTGATGCCAGGTATATGTTTTCTGTATTTTATTTTTTTGCCAGTTCAATTTTGGGTTCTGAAATAATATTATTAAAAAATGTCATTGTGGTAACTTTACTGGACTGGGGCTTTTATGTTAAACTTTGGTTAAATTTTTTAACTTCAGATCTGCTATTTCATAGTTTTTGCAGTTTCTTTCAAAAGATTATAATTGTTAGATATTTGTGTTTCGCATTTTAGTTTTTTTTTCTTATATCTATACTATGATTAAGAGAACTCATCTTGTCAACCATAACCGAATTTTTTTACTTTAATACCCTCTAAAGATTAAATAACTATATATATCCTTTTAATTTTCAGTGACAAAATAGTCAAAATAGAAATAAATAATTAATAAAAATAAAAACCTATAACTACTCACTTCCACACTCATCAGGTGTGTAGCAATTTCTAGTTTAATTTGAATGAAACTTTTGGTCCAGGAAATTAGAGGATGGTGATATCGTCAATGTTGATGTGACGGTGTATTACAAAGGTGTCCATGGTAATAACTGTTCTGCACATTTAACATGTAGTTCAAATTTCTCCCATCTTCTTGGCTTGACCAATTGTTAACTGATAATATAGGTGATCTCAATGAAACATACTTTGTGGGAAATGTCGATGAAGAGTCTCGACGGCTAGTCCAATGTACTTATGAGTGCTTGGAGAAAGCAATATCTATTGGTATGCATCACGAATTCACGATATATTACTTTTTGGTAGATTACTGGTCTATCAGTGGGGGCTGAAATTTCTAAAGTTTGCAGTTACATACGGGATTTTTATTTTGAGGGTTGTCTTATCTATCATGATGGTTTTTTCGGGGTGTAAGAAAAGACAGCTTAATTCATTACAGCCTTTCTCAACTATCTTCGATTCATTATATGCTTTTCTGATATTGCTTTTATTCTTTTTTGGTGCCATACTAATTGCAGTCATTCTTGAAATATCCTTGTAGTTTGTTTTTGCTAGTTTTGTATCGGTAAACTGTGAAGATTTTTATGATAACTGATTAGTGATATGTTAAAATGTCACCTGATAACTAGGATGTTCAGTGTCAGAGAATTCAACCTATTTGCATCTTTTTTTTTCTTTTTTTTTTTTTTTTAAAGAGGATCAAATGATTTCACTCATACCCCCATGTGGTGACTCGAACCCAGGACCTCGATCTTGGGTAGCGGGTGCTCTTACCTATTTGCATCTAAATTGGAAGTGTACTGTAGTATAATTTGAATTGTTTTATGCCTTCAAAAGCATAAAAGAATAAAACATGATTCCTGATATTTTTGTCAAGTGCAGTAAAACCTGGAATGCGATTTCGTGAAGTCGGAGAAGTCATTAATCGTCATGCTTTGATGTCTGGATTATCTGTGGTAATTTGTAACTTGAATTTGGACTTGCACAGTACTTTCAATTTTAAGAAATAACAGAGACTTGAGTATTGTATTGAACCAACAGGCGAGATCTTATTGTGGTCATGGTATAGGAGAGATCTTTCATTGTGCACCAAATATTCCTCACTATGCAAGTATGCTCCTCTGAGAAGCTTCTGTATCTACAAATCATAGATTTTTTTTTGGCTTCTCCTTTGAATGCATTGCTTACCTTTAACCCATGCAGGAAATAAAGCAGTTGGTGTGATGAAAGCTGGGCAGACTTTTACGATTGAACCGATGATCAATGCAGGTATTTTTGAAAGCTTGTTTATGAGCTTACTTAGTGAACAGGATTCTAGTTGCTGGCTACATCTTATTAAATGTGAATAAAATATCAATAGGGGTTTGGCGTGATCGAATGTGGCCTGATGGGTGGACTGATGTTACCGCAGATGGCAAGCGCAGTGCTCAGTTTGAGCACACACTTCTGGTAACTGTGCAGTTCCTTTTATTTTGTTTTGGTGGTAACATGTTCGCAACTTCTTTCGCTGCCATTACACTTTGATTTTAGAAGGGCTTTCTTGTTGGTTTCATGTGCATTTATGTTCAAATTATATGGAGTGATCTGTATGTATTGATTTTAATATTTTTCTTTTCTCGGAAACCTTTTCTGAGATTTGTTCTGGGTCTTCTGTCAGCACAAGTATATCAAAGAACATGAAGACATCTTCTAGTGTCATGTTATAAAAGGATGGATTGAGTGGCATGCTAGCATTAGAACTTTAAATGTTCTTTGGAGTGGTGATAAAAGGATGGATAGAGTGCCAATGAGATGATAGAAAAGGCTCAATAGTTTTGGAGTGGTGAAGGAAGTACCTTAAGCTAGAGTCTTGGTAGTTTGTCTTAAATCAATGCTGCCATTTTTATTTATCAACATTGAATTTCATTGCCACCGAGATTTAGTTGGCAAGCTCCTTTCATAGGAACACTGGGTCAATGTTGCTTATGGTGTTAGCGTATGTGTTGATTATTACATCTATATGATATTACATCTCTAATTCCTTTGTTCTTTTTTTCTTCCTAAATGTGTAGGTGACAGAGACTGGAGTTGAAGTTCTTACAGCACGGTTGCCTTCATCGCCAAAAGTATTCCCTTGGTTAGATGCATAATCACTGCCTCTTGGTTAAAGTCGCGAACAGAGGGGTTCTTTCATGGCAATATACATCAGTAAAACAAATGTTTGTGTGATAATGTACTTTGGTCATTCGTTTTTGTAACTTAAATTTTGAGTTTTGGTTAGAGAGTGGAGTGAACTTTTGTTCAACTATTTTAGAAGACCAAGACGAATAATTGTTAAACTCCTGTTATCAATTCAATAGAACCGGTTGTGTATGACATGTTCGATTCAGTGCATCGTGTTTGTATAGAATTCTGAAAAGAATTATCATTATCTCATCGAGTTTGCTCGTGTTTTATGTGGGCGAAAAGCCAAATGACTTTAGGCTGGGTTTGGGAGGGCTTTTAAGCAACAGTGCTTGGAAGCACAGCTGCCCCAAGGTGTTTGGTAAATGGGGAAAAGGGGGCTTTTTTTAGAAGCTGAGGCTTTTTAATGCCAAAAGCCGAAGCCGGTTATGAGATGCTTCAGCTTTGGGCTTCCAAAGTACTGTAGCGCCTTATACTGTAGCAACATTAATGAAACTTCCAATATAACCATTATACCCTCATATTTTTAACACAATGACAACTATTTGCCCCTAGCCTCATACGTCTCTCAGCTCTCTCACATCTCTTTCTTGCCAAAATTCCAGCCCACCCATTGGGGCAATTGAGGTGATCCGGGTGCAGAGGAAGAAGATGATCGGGGATGCTGGGTTTGGGCAAAGGGACGCCGGAATTGGTGATTGATGGCTGCTGAGCTAAGGAGTGGCTATGAGGGAGCTCGGAGAGAGCAGAGGAAGAAGATGATCGGGGGAGAGAGAGAGACCGGAGAGGGAAGAAGATGATCGGGGACGCTGGGTTTGGGCAAAGGGACGCTAGAATTGGGTGGCTCTGTGGTAATGAACGATGGTGATGGTCTGCAGTTGAATTGGGCATAGCAGAGCTCGAATTGAGCTGAGATTTTTTCGGTCTGATTGAATTGAGCTGAGATGGTAATCAAAGAGAGAAAAAAGGAAAAAGATTAAAGAAAGAGAAAAGAAAAGAAACGAAAAGAAAAGGAAAGTAAAAGAAAAATAAAATAAAAGAAACGAAATTATTAGAGAAATCATTTCCTATTGTTTAAAAAAAAAAGAGAAATTATTTACTCTCCCATGTATTAATCATAAGAAATGTTTAATATGGTCACAATGGTCTACCGAAAATTATTAATTTAAAAATAATTTTGTTATATAGAAAAAAAAATTAAACTAACCATAAAAATTAATAAATTACAATTAGTTCAGCATTATGTCCATATTGGTCATTTTATAAACTCACAGCACTTTCAAAAAGTCAGTTTACCAAACATTCTTTGCCTGCTTTTAATACTCACAGCACTTTCAAAAAGCCAGTTTACCAAACACTCAGCTGCTTTGCTTTACAGCCACTTATTCTCACAGCACAGCTAAAGCCAGCTTCACTTAAAAGCCCAGCTTTACCAAACTGGCCCTTAGGCTTTTTGAGTGCTTAAATTCGAAGCACAGCACCTTAGGCCGTTTGGTAAATGAGGAAAAAGCTGCTTCTTTAGGAAGCATGAGCTTTTTTTATGCCAAAAGCGGAAGCCCGTAGAGGGCAGCTTCTCAGCTTTGGCTTCTTGATTACTGTAGCGGTAATCACTGTTCATTAATGAAATTTCTTCAAATTCCAGTTTCTATCCTCACTCTATTGCCCAAATTACAGCCCACCCGCCCCTATCTATTATTCTATTTTCTTCCTCTTCGTGAAGGAATGGCACGAAAGACGCCGACTCCTTTGCGGCGATGGAAGAGAAGCGGTGGTCACGGCTCGGTCAAGGAGCGGTGGAGAAGAAGAAGTTGATCGTGATGGTGGAGCAAGCGAGAGCGGCGGCGTGAGTGGCTCGGGAGCCGGGCCGGGTTTGGCCGAGAAAGAGAGAAGAAGGAGAGTTGTGGACAAAAAGGGAGAGGGGGAAAAAGAGGGAAGAGAAAGGAGAGTTGTGGACGAGAGAGAAAAAACGTGGAGAGAGAGAGGGAGGGAGGAAGAGGGCTGAGAAAAGAGAGCCGGAGAGGCCACGGGGTGAGGGGGAAGAAGAAGGATCATACTATTAGAGAAGATGGAGAAGAAGAAGAAGAAGAAGAAGAAAAATTAATGAAAGAAAAGAAAAAAAATAACCCACAGGTAAGAAAAATTAAAAAGAAGAAGAAGAAAAAGGGAGAGGGGAAAAAGAGGGATCAGACTATCAGATGAAGCAACGGAGAAGATTGAGAAGAAGAAGAAGACCAATTAATGAAAGAAAAGAAAAAAAATCCATAGGTAAGAAAAAAAACACAAAACAAAAAAATATATATTTCTAAACATTATGTCTATATTCGTCATTTTACAAACTTACATCACTTCAAGTTTTAAGTTTACCAAACATTCTTTCACTGCTTTTTGTATTCACAACACTTTCAAAAAGCCAGTTTACCAAACATCCAGTCACTTTGCTTTACAGCCACTTATTTTCACAGCACAGCAAAAGCCAGCTTCACTTAGAAGCTCAGCTTTACCAAACTGGCGGTAGTCCATGACAACTCCTTAACTTTAGCATTTTAACAAGTTACTATTCTTTATGTGCGACTTAGACGACTCGGTGTTAGTATTAAAATGCAGGATACTTGTAAACATGGGCAATATGTGTGTATTAATTTAAAAAAAAATCAGAAAAATAGATTTTTATTTTTATTTATTTTATGGTGTGGAAGTTAAGAGTGTGAGAGTATGTAGTTATAGGTAGTTTTTGAATTTTATTTTTTATATTTTTTATTAATTATTTGTGTTTTGAATTTTTTATCTTTAATGATTAAAATAAATATATGATTATTTAATAATTAAAGAGTATTAAAATAAAAAAATTATATTTTGGTTGACAATATGTGTTTTCTTAATATATAATATAAATATAAATATATGAAAATAAATAAGTAAGTTCTCACATAGTGTGAGAAGAGCAAGACAAATAAAGCATTCCAAATTTCCAAGCATTCCACAGACCACAGTGAAGTAGTTACTAACTAATTATTCTATTTGGCCAGGCCACATAAATCTTAACATTTATGCATGAAGGATTTTAAATTTGTGTAACACTAACAACCAACAAGTCAACAACCACAATCAATTTTATGATAAAGATTTGATAAATGCTTACATATGATCTCATGAAAATTTAGACAACAATGTTTAGGTTGTAGACTTGATACAAATTAATATTATGAAAAAGAAAGTTCTGCGTTATAAAAAACCCCTATGAAAAAGTTCTACTTGATCCATCTTGACACGGTAAAATAAGAGGAAATAAATGTATAAATAGAGAAATCTCCAACTGATTTCCCTCTCAACTCAAACCCTAGCCCCTCTTCAACAAACACTGTGCCCAGTCGGAGCAATTGACCTCTACCGTGATCATCAGAGAGCTCGCCTGAGGCTACTTGAATGCGATTATGGCCGATGTGGCTACCCTATCGTGTGCTCGCTGCAGCAAACCCGCCAATCTTCAGTATGTAAATCTTTCACTTTCACTTCTTCAATTTCAGATAAAGCTACAATCTTGATGCTTTCTGATTAATCAAGCTATAATCTTGATGGTACTCAATGATAAATACTCAGACTTTGACAATTCTTGAATGTTCATACATTAAAGAATGAAACTTTTGTTCAACTCAGCTTTGATTAAGGTTGATTTTCATTTGCAGGTGTCCCAAGTGTGTGGAGTTAAAGCTTCCTCGCGAAGCTGCTGCTTTCTGGTTTGTAACGATTTCCTTGTTTGTGTTCATACTGATTTCTATTGCCATGTAGTTTTACTGGAAAAATAGGGTGTCCTGTTTGTGAGTTGAACATTTCAAGTGTTCAACTTCATCAGGATTTAACACAAATCAGCAATGTGATTAGACAAGTCCGATCACGTATGTTAATAGAAGAATGAAAATGATTTATACATTTCTCTTATTGTGACAATGTGAAACTCTTATCAGCACTCAGGATTGTTTCAAGGCTTCATGGAGCTCTCACAAATCAGTACATCTAAAGGCCAAGCAATCCGATCTTGGGACGGGAACTCCTGATAACGAAGGCTGGCTATATTGCTTGAAGAAAGGACAGAGTCGAACGCCTAAAATTCCCTATTTTGATTGGACTGGGTATGTTTCAATGGTTTTGTCTGCCTTTTCAATAATGTTAATTGGTTTCTGATATTTATGCTTGATGGGTCCGGCTCTTGGAATTCTTTGTTTTATGGTTGAAATTTTTTGTATCATGGCTATGACATCATGTAAGTTGTTATTAGCTGACAATATGTGATGGAACAACTTTAGGAATAAATTACAAGAATTGATCAGTTTACTTAGTTTCTGAAATTGTTATTTCTCTTGTCAGGACACTGAGGCCATATCCTATATCTAGTAGGCGTATGGTACCTGCTCACATTGTTCTGCCTGATTGGGCAGCTGATGTAAGTTTTTATATGATTTCTATGTATTCCTAATGGCCAATATGCATAGATTCACTGCTACAGCTGATTGAATTGGAAGTTAAATGCTGCATTCTGTTGCTACTCCTACATGCATATACGCCATTATAGTTTTGACCTTTGAAACATTTCAGGGAAACCCAACAATAGAGCTCAATAGTGATCTGCAGCGTGTTGTTGAGGTAAGGATGTACTTGATAACCTCATAAAAATCATACTTTAGGTATAGGCTGATGTTATTAAGTTTGACTTTCTGCTATCTAGGTTTTCCTTTTTCTTATTTTCCAAGTCATTAATGATATATTCATTTTGAAGATCAAGACTCCGGATCAAATTGAGAGGATGCGAGAAACTTGTCTAGTAAGTTCTTATTGCTTATTTCTTATTTTCTTTCATTATATTTAGTTCTGATGAACTAGTGTTATCTTGTTACTCACTGTAAACACATTTTATTATCCTTGTTGAAGATATGAAGATTTCTAAGAGTCAAACAGAATATTAGTGTATGAACTAGTCTTACATGGGTTGTATGTTTTTATAGCAAATCAGATGGTTTCAGTTTATTGGAGTTGTATCTATTTTTGTTATTTGTTTTTTTGGCCAAGGGAGAGAGATGAGAGATGAGAAGAATTGTATCTGTTGTATGTATCGACTGATATTATTAGTATTGATGGGCGCTTGTCACTGTTTTGTCTGCTTAATATATACTGATATTGTAATGTTCTTGTTCTGCTTGTTGTTGTTAGATTGCAAGAAAGGTTTTGGATGCAGCTGCTCATGTCGTACGACCTGGTATAACGACAGATGAAATTGATCGGGTGGTCCATGATGCTACTATTGCTGCCGGTATATAATGGCCTTTCACCATTTTTCTTCACATGCCGAAGACTATGTTTTTTAAAATCTTATACACTTTAGTTGGGCCTTATTCACATGCTGAAGACTGATTTGCTATTTTAACTTTTCCTTTTTGACTTGTATATTGATATAATTAAATGTTTATCTGTGATAATATCAGTTCTATGCTTTGCTTATCAATGTATATTATATTATATATATGCAACTTCTATGTTTTTTAGTGGCATCTTTTATGTGTATATATACATGGCTGAATCTTGTGGTCATCCATGTTTATCATTAAATAGTTTCGGTTGGTGTAAAGACGTCCGACTTGTAACTCACTGCAGGTGGATATCCATCTCCTCTCAATTATCATTTTTTTCCAAAGTCTTGCTGCACGTAGGTACTCTTTTTGTGTACATTTTCTAATTATTTTCTTGAGATTGTTTGATATTGATCAAGTAATTGTTGCTTTATCTCATCATTACAGGTCAGTCAATGAAGTAATTTGCCATGGGATTCCTGATGCCAGGTATATGTTTTCTGTATTTTATTTTTTGCCAGTTCAATTTTGGGTTCTGAAATAATATTATTAAAAAATGTCATTGTGGTAACTTTACTGGACTGGGGCTTTTATGTTAAAATTTGGTTAAATTTTTTAACTTCAGATCTGCTATTTCAGAGTTTTTGCAGTTTCTTTCAAAAGATTATAATTGTTAGATATTTGTGTTTAGCATTTTAGTTTTTTTTCTCATATTTAATTTGAATAAAACTTTTGGTCCAGGAAATTAGAGGATGGCGATATCGTCAATGTTGATGTGACAGTGTATTACAAAGGTGTCCATGGTAATAACTGTTCTGCACATTTAACATGTAGTTCAAATTTCTCCCATCTTCTTGGCTTGACCAATTGTTAACTGATAATATAGGTGATCTCAATGAAACATACTTTGTGGGAAATGTCGATGAAGAGTCTCGACGGCTAGTCCAATGTACTTATGAGTGCTTGGAGAAAGCAATATCTATTGGTATGCATCACGAATTCACGATGTATAACTTTTTGGTAGATTACTGGTCTATCAGTGGGCGCTGAAATTTCTGAAGTTTGCAGTTATATACGGGATTTTGATTTTGAGGGTGGTCTTATCTATCATGATGGTTTTTTCGGGGTCCAAGAAAAGACAGCTTAATTCATTACAGCCTTTCTCAACTATCTCGATTCATTATATGCTTTTCTGATATTGCTTTTGTTCTTTTTTGGTGCCATACTAATTGCAGTCATTCTTGAAATATCCTTGTAGTTTGTTTTTGCTAGTTTTGTATCAGTAACCTGTGAAGATTTTTATGATAACTGATTAGTGATATGTTAAAATGTCACCTGATAACTAGGATGTTCAGTGTCAGAGATTTCAACCTATTTGCATCTAAATTGGAAGTGTACTGTAGTATAATTTCAATTGTTTTATGCCTTCAAAAGCATAAAAGAATAAAACATGATTCCTGATATTTTTGTCAAGTGCAGTAAAACCTGGAATGCGATTTCGTGAAGTCGGAGAAGTCATTAATCGTCATGCTTTGATGTCTGGATTATCTGTGGTAATTTGTAACTTGAATTTGGACTTGCACGGTACTTTCAATTTTAAGAAATAACAGAGACTTGAATAATCTTTTTATTGAACCAACAGGTGAAATCTTATTGTGGTCATGGTATAGGAGAGCTCTTTCATTGTGCACCAAATATTCCTCACTATGCAAGTATGCGCCTCTGAGAAGCTTCTGTATCTACAAATCGTAGATTATTTTTTTTGGCTTCTCCTTTGAATGCATTGCTTACCTTTAACCCATGCAGGAAATAAAGCAGTTGGTGTGATGAAAGCTGGGCAGACTTTTACGATTGAACCGATGATCAATGCAGGTATTTTTGAAAGCTTGTTTATGATCTTACTGAGTGAACAGGATTCTAGTTGCTGGATACATCTTATTAAATGTGAATAAAATATCAATAGGGGTTTGGCGTGATCGAATGTGGCCTGATGGGTGGACTGCTGTTACCGCAGATGGCAAGCGCAGTGCTCAGTTTGAGCACACACTTCTGGTAACTGCAGTTCCTTTTATTTTGTTTTGGTGGTAACATGTTTGCAACTTCTTTCGCTGCCATTACACTTTGATTTTAGAAGGGCTTTCTTGTTGGTTTCATGGGCATTTATGTTCAAATTATATGGAGTGATCTGTATGTATTGATTTTAATATTTTTCTTTTCTCGGAAATCATTTTTGAGATTTGTTCTGGGTCTTCTGTCAGCACAAGTATATCAAAGAACATGAAGACATCTTCTAGTGTCATGTTTTAAAAGGATGGATTGAGTGGCATGCTAGCATTGAACTTCAAATGTTCTTTGGAGTGGTGATAAAAGGATGGATAGAGTGCCAATGAGATGATAGAAACGGCTCAATAGTTTTGGAGTGGTGAAGGAAGTACATTAAGCTAGAGTCTTGGTAGTTTGTCTTAAATCAATGCTGCCATTTTTATTATCAACATTGAATTTCATTGCCACCGAGATTTAGTTGGCAAGCTCCTTTCATAGGAACACTGGGTCAATGTTGCTTATGGTGTTAGCGTATGTGTTAATTATTCCTGGTTACTTGTCTGGGCGGAATGCATATGATATTACATCTCTAATTCCTTTGTTCTTTTTTTCTTCCTAAATGTGTAGGTGACAGAGACTGGAGTTGAAGTTCTTACAGCACGGTTGCCTTCATCGCCAAAAGTATTCCCTTGGTTAGATGCATAATCACTGCCTCTTGGTTAAAGCCGCGAACAGAGGGGTTCTTTCATGGCAATATACATCAGTAAAACAAATGTTTGTGTGATAATGTACTTTGGTCATTCGTTTTTGTAACTTCAATTTTGAGTTTTGGTTAGAGTACTTTTGTTCAACTATTTTAGAAGACCAAGACGAATAATTGTTAAACTGTGTCCTGTTATCAATTCAATAGAACCGGTTGTGTATGACATGGTCGATTCACCGCATCGTGTTTGTATAGAATTCTGATAAGAATTATCATTCATCTCATCGAGTTTACTCGTGTTTTATGTTGGGTGAAAAGCCAAATGACTGGCTCGTCCATGACAACTCCTTAACTGCAGCATTTTAACAAGTTATTATTCTTTATGTGCGACATGGACAAGTCGGTGTTAGTATTAAAATGCAGGATATTTGTAAACATGGGCATGTGCTTATGAATAAAGAAGAATAGAAGTTCCTCTAATAGTCTAATCTAGCTTGAACCTCATTTTCCCAGAATCACACAACCCAAATTCTTGTTTGTTTCAGTGTTCTTCTGAGCACTTCCTTTCTTCTCCTCTGATCTCTCAGTTTCCAATACATCATGGCTCTGGAATTAGTTGGTGGAGCTTTTCTCTCTTCATTCCTCTCTGTTTTGTTTGATAGACTCGCTTCTCGTCAAGTCGTTGACTTCATCTCCGGACAGAAAGTCAACTATGGATTGCTCAAGAAGTTGAAGATAAAGTTGTTGTCCGTGAATGCAGTGCTTGATGATGCAGAGGAGAAGCAAATCCGAAACCCAAATGTGAGGGAGTGGCTTGACGAGCTTAAACATGCTCTGTATGTTGCAGGGGACTTGCTCGATGAGATTAACACCGAAGCTCTACGTCGCAAGTTGGAAGGTGAAATATCTGGAAGAATAAACAGCAGCACATGTAGTCAGGTACACAATCTCAGCTCCACTACATCATTAGATGAATTTGACAAAACTATGGAACCCAAGTTAGTGGAGACTCTTGAGCGATTAGAACTTATTATGAAGGAGAAAGATGAGTTTGGTTTGAAAGAAAGTGTTAAATATAGGCCACAAGCAGCAAGAGTTACTTCTCTGGTAAATGATTTTGATGTGTATGGAAGGGATGAGGACAAGAAGGTCATCACTGACTTGTTATTATCCGACAATGCAACCGATGATAAGATAAGTGTGATTCCTATTGTGGGCATGGGTGGGATTGGCAAGACCACCCTTGCTCAGCTCGTATACAACGATGTAAGAGTAAAGCTACATTTTGACCTCCAAGCATGGGTTTGTGTATCTGTAGATTTTGATGTTCTTAGAATAACACAGAAACTTTACGGATCAATCATTTCACAATCTTGTGGTTTGACAGAACTAGATTTACTTCAAGTTAAACTGAAGGAGCTTTTGACAGAAAAGAAGTTTCTCCTTGTTCTTGATGATGTTTGGAACGAGAATAATATCGACTGGGATTTATTAAAGCGTCCCTTCGAATCAGGAGCACGAGGGAGTAAGATTATTGTGACAAGCCGCAACGAAGGTGTTTCTTCTGTGATGGGTAGTCTTGCAAGTCACCGTTTAATGCAAATGTCTGAGGACGATTGTTGGTTGTTATTTGCAAAGCATGCCTTCAAAAATGCAGATGTACTAAGTTCGAATCCAAATCTTGAACTAATCGGAAGACAAATTGTTAGAAAGTGTAAAGGCCTTCCTTTAGCTGCAAAGTCACTTGGTGGTCTCTTACGCTCCGAAGTAAGTATGGGGAAATGGGAAAATGTATTGAAGAGTGACTTATGGGACTTGTCAGATAGGGAAAGGAACATTCTGCCTGCTTTATGGTTGAGCTACCATCATCTTCCTTCGCATCTTAAGCGTTGTTTTGCCTATTGTTCGATATTTCCCAAAGGTTACGAATTCAAAAGGTCAGAGTTAGTTATGCTCTGGATGGCTGAAGATCTCTTGCAACCAAAAAGTAAGAAAATGTTGGAAGAAGTTGGAGAGGACTACTTTGATATTCTAATCTCAAGGTCTTTTTTCCAACATTTATTTGATAATTATCGTCATGAACCGATTTTCATCATGCATGATCTCATCAATGATTTGGCAAAGTTTGTATCAGGAGAATTTTGTGTTAGGTTGGAAGAAGAAGAGTCGATCAACATTGTAAGCAAAACTCGTCACTTTTCATATATGAAGACAAGTGATCATGGCTTTGAGAAATTTGAGGCTTTATATAGAGCCAAATATCTGCGCACCTTCCTACCATTCCAACCATATTCTCCACATCAATACTTTCCAATGTCGAATAAGGTGCTCTATGATCTATTGCCAATGCTACAATATTTAAGAGTGCTCAATTTATCAGATTACAACATAAAGGAGTTGCCTGGTTCGATTGGCAACTTGAAACATCTTAGGCACTTGGATTTGTCTCGCAGTTCGATTGAAAAATTGCCGGACACACTGTGTAGTTTGTGTAATTTACAAACATTAGTGTTGCGGAATTGTGGAGTTATTTCTAAGTTACCAATCCATTTTGGGAGACTAATCAACTTGCGCCATCTTGATGTTCGAGGGACAGGGTTAGAAAAGATGCCACCAAACATGGGTAAACTGAAAGATCTGCAACTTTTAACTGACTTCATCTTAGACAAGCATAGTGGCTATAACATTGCAGAGTTAAAGGAGCTTCAAAATTTGCGGGGAACACTTCATATTTCAGGGCTTCATAACATTGTCCATGTTGAAAATGCTTTGGAGGCCAATATGAGGGACAAGAAGTATCTCAATGAGCTGATCTTGAAATGGGGAAATGATATTGAGGATTCACAAAAGGACAGAGAAGTCTTGGACAAGCTCAAACCCCATGCAAACCTAAAAGAACTCGTGATTGAATTTTATGGGGGCACAAGGTTTCCGGATTGGTTAGGAGATGAGTTTTTCTCCAATCTGGCTTATGTTAGACTTTCAGATTGTAAATTCTGTTGCATCTTGCCCCCACTTGGGCAGCTACCCTCCCTAAGAACGCTTTGGATTCAGAGGTTAAATGAAGTGGTGTCGATAGGCGCTGAGTTTTATGGTAGCAATAGGAATGGTGTATTGAAGCCATTTCGATCTCTGAAAGAATTGCGGATTATGAATATGATGGAGTGGCAAGAATGGTATCATATTGGTGGTAACATAGAAGAAGAAGGTGGAATGTTTCCTAATCTTTGTGGGCTTCATGTAAGTAATTGTCCCAAGCTAACTGAGATATTACCATTGGACAAATTCCCAAAGCTTGAATGGCTAGAGTTGTGGAATCTGAAATCCTTTAGTGGTTCACTTTCACAAGAATCTCCTTTCCCCAAGATCCTCTCCCTTAGTAGATTGGAAATATGGGGTTGCCCAAATTTTGTATGCTTTCCTAGTTATGGAAGGATAAATGCTCCCAAATTGGTGGATATGGATATCCGTACATGTGTGAAGTTTCGGTCATTGCCAGAACAAATGCACACCTTTGCCCCATCTCTTCAGCATTTGACCATACGAAGTTGTCCAGAACTGGAATCATTTCCACAAGGGCGATTGCCACCTGCTTTAGGGTCACTTGAGTTTCATTGCTCTAAAAGACTCTTTGCAAGCCGCACACAATGGGGTCTAGGACTCGGCTCTCTTAGGAAGTTAATCATCAGATTCGAGGAATGTGAAGTAGAAGAGGATTCATTTCCGGAGGAGGGGATGCTGCCAACCACCCTCACTTATCTCTCCATTTCCAATCTCCTGAATGTTATGAGGATAAATGGCAAGGAGTTGAAACGTCTCATTTCTCTTGAAGATTTGACAATATTGGAATGCCCTAAGCTCCGGTGCTTCCCAGAAGAAGGGCTGCCGAGTTCTCTTTCTCAACTGAGAATCGGGGGATGCCCTTTGCTTGGAGAACGATGCCAGAGAGACAAAGGTGAAGATTGGCCTAAGATTTGTCACATTCCTCACATAACCATTGATGGATATGACATATGATGGCAATGTTGATTCTGTCAGGGTACGTACTTGTTATGGAGTTTACAGAATTACAGGTTTGATTGCTTACAATTATCTGCTCTGATCTTTCTTTGTTGGGTGCTTGGATATCCTAATATGGAGACTTTGGCTCATCTGTGATGGTACTTTTCATCTCTTTCTGTTGTGTATTTTGCTTTTGTTTGCAAGATCAAGAATGTTTCTGATCAACTTTGTATATTTCCCTGTTGTGATGCTAAGTTTGCTAGTGTTTAAAAAATTAGTCCGTTAAATCACAAATCTCATAGGCTCATCTTGTGATTTCTTGCACACACCAATTTAAGAAGCAGGAATATATAAATGGGGCAAATTTAAAGAGTGATTGCTGCTAAGAAGCGAATTAGTTATGATTTTAGTACAAATACAGAAACCTTTACTCTATAATGGAACTGAACAAATCCATATCTCCCTTTTGGTCTTGGTAGATTGAAGTGATCAATAAATCATACACACGTATAGTACGGGTCCTCCTGCTCCTCATCCACCCAAAATAAAATTTTTGGAGAGAATTTTGGAGAGCAACTGGGAAAAGATAATGGAGTTGCAGGAAGTTTCTTGCTGAAACTTGAACCACGCGCAAACAAACTAAAAACAAACAATATGAAAGGAGGGGATTGCTAGCAGGAAAGAAAAAAGGATTGGTTTACACATTTAGAACCCACTTGAGTCGACTAACGAGGAATATGATGCATTTTCATCCACTATCATTGCATTTCTGTTACCATCCCTAGTAGATTCTTTGCTACTAGTCTTCCGAATCAGATCTGTGTCAAGGCCAGCCATGTCATACAACTCGAACCTTTGGAGCTTTGCTGCTTCCGTATCACCTTCCCAGCAGGTTTCTGAAATAATTTCAAGTGCTTTGTCGATCTTGTTTTCAGCCACAAGACCCTCATTTTGCAAGAGGACAAGGTAAACTTGATCAGCAGAAGCTTTCCGTATCTGGGTTGAGGAAAGAAGAAAGATCTTGTTAGGAAATAAAACTACAATCCGTTCAAGAGAACTAAGCATGATGCTTCCTGGAAAGCAGGCAAGGCCAATATGAATGCAATTTTAATTCATAAATGCCGAAAGTTCAAGGGCACCACAAACCTTGGGGTACCGATGGCCGAGAAAACGGAGAAGCTGAGAGAAGGCCCGAGTACTTATGGAATCTGAAACCAAAGCTATATATCCAAGTATTGCAATCCCTGCATATAGCTTGGAGAAGTCCTTTGACCCTTTTAGTTCAACTTCCAGAGAGTCCAAAGCACCAGCACAGAAAATTAGTGTATGAGCCTGTAAATTGAAATTGAGATCCAAATAAATCAGAACTATGTACATCAGGTGTATAACACAGGACTGACAGCAATACCATATATGGAACAGCAATACTCTAATAGATAAAAGGTTCAAATATGACAAAGGGCTAACCTCCATTGTCAAGAATATCTTTTTGCTGAAAAGAATCTCGATGGTCTGAAAAACAAAGGGATATCATCAAAATCAACTTGACCAGGCAAGCCAAAAAGAAATAATATTGTACTTCAATTATAAGCTAGTGGGTTTCTGTGCAAACAGGCATGTACTCAATGACTAGGGTGCAGTAAAAATGGGAAGGCATAAACAAGAAATTGAAGAAAACAGAAATCATGGAGCTTATCTAGTTATTGTATATGTAAAAAAATTGTGTGCTAAGAATGTCATGGCCCAATAAATTTATACATGATTGTGGCATTCTCTCCTAGGCCAGCCAATGTCTCAGATAAGAAGAAACAAAAAAATAATTAATTATGTAACTCTGTTTCCTATATTTACTAAGATTGTAATAAGATTAACATCAATATCAAAATGAATATTAATTCGCAAATCTTGAAAGATCTCCAACATATAGGCTCCATGTGTGCTAACACTGCATCAATCTAAGGTTTACTTCTTAACTAATGAACAACACCTATCGAAGTCATCATCTTTTGGCAAACAGTACACAATAAGTTAAATAATAAACTAGTCTTGCAATTTCACTAGAATGAGTTGCAAATAAAATAGGGCATGCAATGAAGAAAAGAACGGTGCCCTATATCCTTATACTTAGTTAAGATTCATATTTCTTAGCAATAGGTTTTATATTGGACTACCTTCAATGCAGGTACAATGACTCTGTCACATCTCCTATACTGTTGGAGAACCCAAAGCATGTCAGTAGACAGCATATACTCTCTGGATTTTTCATTATGGTCTTCACTTTCTGCCACTTGAAGATACTCTAACAATGCTGTTAGCGATGCCTTCCTCAAAGAGTCTTGCAACCCACCAACAGAGATAACTAACCCAGATAACACTGATCTGCTAAAACAGCCAAATTGAAGCAATTGTACAAAACGAGGATATGAAAAAGTTGGTACCTACACGCAAGTAGATGATGCACTCTCCGTCAAAGAACTCCAATGACTCATCAACAATGTTATAGAAGTTATATGTGTTACTTACCGCCCACTTTAACTCAACTACATTAGGAACAATTTCTTCCAACTTTTCCCTGTGCGGTATATGTTGGACATAAGCTATCTTGTTGTACAATATCCTCTGTAGCACCTTTGCAGCTGCTTCTCTCAGTTTATCCATCTTCTCTACAGCTTGCTTACATATTCCCCCAACTATGCTGGTAGCAAGATTTGCATCAAACAACAAATGTAACTGGTTATTGTCAGCACTGCTCTCCAACTCAAGTGCAGAAACGATTCGACCAATAGAATCTCTCTTGCACAGGATATATGTACATCTCTCAAGGCCATCCATGGCCGCCTCACGTACCCAAGAACCCACATCACCTCTGTTATCCACAGAATAGTCATCCAGAGCTTTCAATAGAGTCGTCATTATTTTATCCTTGATGAGAAGGAACAAAGACATGTCATCCTCAATCGATTGGATACCAGAATGCTCCTTTTCCTGAGTTAATGCTTCACATACTGACACGAGCCCTTTGACTGCATTCACTCGTGCTTCCGCATCTCTATCATCAGGGTTGTCCTGCCAATCGAAAATATCCAATTAGGAGATCATTATAGACATTCTTATTGGAAGAGGTTAAACACAATGAAATTACAAATTCTATGCACCTCAATTGCACAAGAGTTACAAAGCTTCAGAAGCACATCCTTCCACCTATTGGCAAGAAGTTTGCAGGGCAAAACACCTATTGCTAATGCTGATCCCCTTCTGACAGCCACATTTGGATCAGTCAAGAGTTCCAGGTATTTTGATGTTATATTACCCTTACTTCCGAGATCTGCAGCAACTAGATATGCTTGCACAAAGTGCTTAAGAGCTTTAACTGCTGCATCCTGCATACAGTATGGAAAAACTTTATTATAAATTCAGATATCACAAAGAAGTAAATAAGCAATTAACTTGAAAACCTCACATTAAGATATAACCACCTGAATCTGAGAATTAGGATGTCTCATGTTCTCATTAAGAGTATCAAGCAAACTGCGCTTTATCTTTTCTGGTAATGACACAGAAGATACAGATATACATTCTATGAAGCGGGAAACAGCTGAACGCATAATTTCTCCACCTTTTCCACGATAAAGGCGTGCTTTCTCAATCGCAGGTGCAACACCAGCAACACATTTTTGTTTATCTGTAAACAACAAGTTTAACAAAATCATAATGGCTTATGCAATCAAAATAATAAAGGGGAGTCACTTTCGTTACTAAAACGTGTCTGAAACCTTCTGCTATTCAGCTGTTAGCTTTTGCTTATATTTCTAAGAGTTAGAATACTAACCAGCGGAAAGAGCATAATCACATTGATATAGTGCTAAAACAAGTTCTCCAGTTGCCAGTGTCGCTCCATGGCGCATGCACAAATCAGATGAGAGAGTACAAGGAATTATTTTCTCCAAAGCATAGTTTGCAAAATATTCAGGATCATATTTAACAAGAGAAGAAAGAGCCTCGGCAGCAAGTTCTCTTAAGCCTTTTTCCTGATGACATCAAGATTTAGTAATTACATGTCTAAATTTGCCAGCATATTGAACTTGTGATACTACAGTAACAAATATATAGATGACAAACAATGAAATGCATTAGCAAAACTAATAAAAACAAATCGTATACTCTGCTACACGAAGTAAATCATGTATCCAGACAAACTTTTGTGTCTTCCAACCACTTGCTACACAACTACTATTCTTTGCAGGTGCTTGGAATAAATATTCTCATACTTCACAGAAGGGTTAGAAGTTCAGATATTTTTTCTTTTGAATGAATAAAACTTTCACTTTCGACAACAAAAACATTTAAAAACTTAAGTAGCATAAATTCTTAAGTACGGTACACACAATCTACCAGTAGCAATCTATAATAACAAGAGAAAGATAAATCTTTGAGAACCAACTCACTATTGACTTAATGTTCTCCAAAAAATAAACAGCCCAAAGTCATAATGGACTAATGAAACCAAGAATTTTATGGGCTGGTTTCATATCTTATTACTCTAAGCTAGTTTACTACACATAAAGCACTATGGAAGGGTCACAAACTAGTTCTATGGTGATATATCATATATTTTCTAGTGAAAAGGGTAGCTAAGATTTTAGATAAAAATTTAAAAAATAAAAAATGAACTCCACAAAGCAGTAGGAACCCCGTACAGTTAGCTGAAAAAGACATCAAAGGTACTCAAGTTAGAGCATACCCAGTGACAAATTTTGTTATACAGTAGCTCATCCACAAAGGGATAAAGATAACCCTCATATTGAGCAATAGAGACAGCAACATGAACGTAAGAGTTTGCTCGTGAAGAAAGTGAAAAGTAGTCTGCAGTGTTCACTATGTCAATTCCATGTGGGTAACTACCCTGTCTTCCAACATTCTCCTGAAAAGCTGCTGCTGCTGCTCTTCTACAATTAACCTAAGCATCATTAAAGAAATAATATCAAACAAAAAACCTAAAGCACGTGGTAAAAAAATAATGGTTAGAATAATATTAAGGGTAAAAGTTTAGCACCTCACGGTCATAGCAGGCCACTGTTAGAAGGTGTGGAGCAAGCTGATCCAATATATTTCTCATATCCGTGTGATAGTATGCACGGCCAAAAGCCCAACAAACATAAGCTGCAGCGTCTCGAACATGAGATCCAACACTATGTGGACCTCTTCGAATATCATAATGTAGTGCCTATTTACAAGATTTAGTCATTATGTCCATATTAGAACAACCTACTATATGCTTCAGATTTATAATTGGATAAGAAAAACGTCAATTTTCATGACAACCTTCACAACAACAGGCACGACTTTAGGCAGGCTGACCGGTAAGAGCAATCCTCTGCGTGCCAATTCAGCCAATGCTAAGCAACCTCCATGCCATGACCCATCACCCTGGGAAACAGAAAAATCTCAGCACAATTGTGTGAGCTTCAAAACTGGTACAATTACAGCTAATGAATGGACATGAAAATGCACTGTGTTAAGGCCCTAAAGGTTACCGTAACCCATGTACACATATACTTTATGAGATGTAACCCATGTAAATATGACTAAGATTTCTAACATGGACATTTAAACCATTTAAATGGTAGGAGTGCAGAACAAGATACTAAATAAAGCAACCACACTATACCTCGCCTGGTGAAAACAGCTCCAAAACAGATGATAGGACCTCCTCTGAAAGGGCAGATGTAAGACGTGAAGTAATGCGACCAATACCTTTTGCAGCAGACCAACGCACAACAGTGTCCTGCATAAACATGATATTACTTGAGTAATATGACTAATATCATATGAAAAATATGAAAGATAACTTTAACAATAGAAAAACTAAAAGACGGATGAAACACTGGCAACTCATATCTATGCACATGAAACTCTCCTTTATGCTTTGACAGGAGACAAAGACTTATGGCATAAGGTGAAAGAAAGACTTATTGGAATTCATGCACAAAATATTGGGCTCTCTCAGACAGGAAGAAAATATGTGATTTATACCTTGACCAACTATTTTGGGTACTGTACCTCATGGATTAACCAAAAAGGTGGTGAAAAGGATAATGCCAACAAACTAATTCAAATAACAATTACTCAGTATTAATGAAACCAGATTCTTCCTCATTTTCAAGGAATTCAAGAGGTATCTTAAGCTCACCCTTTAAAACATACCGTATCTCTCAATCCCGTGAGTAACATCTCAATAATCTCTTCTACAATTTCTGGAACATCCATTTCTTCATCTTCCAGGCAACTTGAACTTGGTTCTGAGTTTGAATCCACGGCATTTAAAGCATTGTCACCAGTTTTCCCTGATGCAGACAAAGAAATGTTCTCTCCCAGTGAGCTTGTTTTTCCCTGCATCAAAAGTATATGGTTAAGGCAAGAAAGCCAACAGAGAAAAAACACATTATTCAGAACATATCTGGGCTTCTTTCCAGAGTTCGGTCATGCATGAATTTTAATCAATGTAGAGGAAAGAAAACTAAAACTATGTTTAATAGTCAAACACAAATAATTTCTTAATGTGCAGCTGAACTTGAAAAGTGCCTACTTCTAGCTGCAGAATGTCGTCAATTAATTGAATTCCTAAGTACTCAAAATATCATATTAACTATTTATGAGCACCCAACATATTCGAAAAGAGCCAACAAACAAAGTTGAAAAGAAAAATACCAGAGGATACATCATATAATTGGAACACGAATGTATATACATTACAATACAATGTATATTTATAAACTTTTACAAGTGTAGATGGATATAAGTAATTTAAACATTGGTATGCAAAAACTCATAAAAATCAAGTGAAAATTTGGAATTTGAAAAAGATAATATAGCATTTCTCACCACATAACGCCAGGAAGGTGAACGATGAGGGAGGCAAGTAAGCCCTATCCTCTGAGTTAATTTCATCAGATACTTGCGAAGCAATGGACTCCGAGCTGCATAGCTAGACTTGATCAACAATGAGATGTCATCCCAAACAATAGGAACCACATCAAGCAAGAGTTTCCGCCCACCAGCCTGTCTACGACAGATAATACATAAGAAATTGAAACATTAAGAAACCAAGGCAGTATGAATGGCAACCATTTGTGTAAAAGAGAACTCTGCTATAAGTAAAATTGTAGCATCCATAAAATATTCTTCATAACTTAATAATACGCAGTTAGCCTTGTATACAGAAACAAGTCAAGTATAGTATCAAATGGAGCCTTAAACCTCATGGATATGATTGAAGGCATCATATGCAGTGATCTGAATTACTAAACTGGACTCTTAATCTGAATTAGGTATATAAATATAGCGGAGGATTCATATTTAATTGCAAATTAAGAGATGTCAAACAGCTCTTGATATGTAAAATGCTTGGTGATTTCTCGTTATATTGAGCAGAAGCTTTGTTTTTAATGAACATAATGCCAAGGACATTCCCAACTCCCCAGATAGTTTTCTAAGCCAGACTCAAGAAGAAAAGCTAAGTATTGGAGTAGCAGAACAGTTGTTGGTTCGTTAAGAAATCATCTATTTTAAAATACATTAAGCGGGAACTACGGAAGGGAAAAAAAAAAACACCTTGAAAATAGCAGCCAGGGCTTCTAAAGCTCCAAGTAAGCGGAAGTGATTCATGACTTCATCGGTGAGAGAAGATAGGACTTCATGCGTCCATTGAACAAAGCTGAAGCAAAAATTATATAATAGGTAGGTAGGTAAGAAAAAAGGCAGGAATACAGCAGTCTGCATTCAGCTGAAAGTTTGATCAATCATTATTACAAAGAATGAAAATATTAAAATAGGTAGTTGGTAATCTACAATTTACTACTTATACAGTTATATGCATGATAAAAGAAACCTGGAAAAGGCCTTTGGCATGTCAGGACGTGTTAGAAGCTTTGAGAGCAGCAAAGCAGCTATAGTCCGCATAGGACCAGCATTTGAAAGGTAATCCTTTGATATCCCTGTTATTCTCAATACCAGAGGAGCAGGTTCTAGTTTTCCAATATTACTGCTGTTTGCAATGCTAGTATCAACGGTGGAGATATCAAATGGAACCAACACAAGTATAGAAAGCCACAAAAGTATCACACATTTAGCCTCCATCTCTCCTGTACTTTCCTGCCTCAACGATGATACTGAAGTTGTGTGATGGCACTTCTCCAAGAGAGACACAGCAAGTTCCAAGTCAGACACTTGATGCGGGAAGAACCTGACAACGGCCTTGTACCCACAAACTGTGACCAGAGAATAAATTATGATGCATATAGGCTTAATTACTTTAAGAATTTTGTCTGAAGCTACTCCTAGTTCAACTGTTTTAGAGCGGACAATAAACATCAGCGGGCATACAATGCTCTCCAGGTAAGGTTCTACCAATTGACCCTGTTCTTGATACTTGTCCAGCTGCATAGAATAAAGAAAAACATCAATATAAAGTACTATTGTTGCAGTTTGAATAATTGTTACAAAACATTCATAGAAACCAAATTGAATCAGTGATAATCACAAACTCCAAAACTAAACCTGAGAATCACACCATAATCACTAGATATGGGTTTACCCAGTTCACCCCACAATTGCTACAAATGGTCCAACCACAAAACTCCACTCCTCAACCCAGAAATTGGGTCTATCCCACAAATCCAAAAGGAAAACTAATTCATCTCACAGTAACACAAAATGGGTGTTGATCACAAACCTAAATGAGTAAGCTTTAATAAGAGAGTCGATTGAAAAGCAAGATTTTATCTCATAGTCTTTGACCCAAAAAAAAAAAAAAAGAGAAAAACTTTACTAAAATTCCAAATGGGTAACAGCTAAAAATCCATTCTTGCAAATGCAGCATACAGATTAAGAGAGAACTAAGGAGAGTTACAATGGCTCGGATCTTTCGCGGAGCGGAGGGATCGGAGACGCGGCCATTGGAAACGATGCCGTCTAAGATGGACTTGACGAGCTTCCATTCTTGAAGGAAGTACTTTTGGAGCACCGCCTCCTTGGCACCGTGCTCGTCGTCTTCTTCTTCACCCACTGCAAGTGCCGACTTCAACTCCTGTTTCTGCTTTGGGGCCAAGGCTGCCATTTTCTAGAGAGGGATAGTGGGGGTGTTCTATTCCCGCCTTTGTTAGTTGTTACACAAACTGAAGCTGCTGACTTGGGTTTGGAGACTGAATGCCTTTGTGTTGCATCAAATTCGGGTCGGGTCAATCGGGTCTAATTCTGATATTTCGGACCCAAGTTGGGCTTGTGATTTTTAGTTTACAAAGAAACGTTCCTTTTTTCCTTGGAGGAAGAGAAGAAATTTCATCAAAAACCGAAATTATTCATCAAGAGAACATCCTGAATAAAATTCAACAATATAAGTGATAGCCGAAAACAGTCCTCTGCTATTTGAAGCGAAAATCTTGTAATGCAATAAGCAAACCCGATTGCCATCTAAATTTGCAATTGGATGCTCCGTCCATCACAAACTTGCCGCTCGCTAACTATCTAAGACTATTTTTGTAAAGTAAGATGTTGAAAGCTGTATAAGGTTAATCCCGAATTTATAATATCTACTTAACATAAATTTTGTCCTTAAATTTATAAAGCTATAGATTGTTACAAATACTCATAACAATACTACACCATATTACAATTTTTCTTGGAGTTTCTACACCATATTACGTGCTCTGATGCTAATCACCATTCTTAGACTAACTAGGGTAACTCATTATTAACTAAGACACTAATTAATTTGCCAAAAAAAAAAAACTAAGACACTAATTGACTCAGACACTAAATTCATAACAGTGCTAAATCAGCTTCTTCTTTCAAATTGTGATGATTGTTTGTTTACGATTGTTGTGATGTTTCACTCCTGTTTTAAGATTGATATCACTTCTTAATCATATATCCCCAAGAGTCTAATAGCTATGGCAAAAGAAACAAAGCTAGGGTTTTGAGATCACAGCGAAGAAGATGAAAGAGATACGGTTTTGGGAGCAAGGATCACTCTTCGATATTTTTCCTTAAGCAAAGATATAGAAAATTAAACCAGTATGAACTTTATATACAGACAAAAGAAAGAAAGGAATTAAATCACAATCCTAAGTTCCTAACAAACTTGACAGCTGTCAAGCTGGAATGCCTGTGTGTCAAAACAAACCTCCAGAAGCTTCTAAAATCTATTACGATTTCTAATTATTGAGTTAACAGAGTCTTCCCAAATTATTTAGTTAATTAGCTCTTAATATTTGAGAAATAAAATTAGTTTGCTCCAAAATCTCAAGTGTAATATGTAAAATATTAGAGAAATATGATTTTTGACACAATATACTATCATGTTAATTGGTAGAGAATGAGCAAACTAACTCATTTGATTATATTTATAGCCACCCTTCATACGTCGAGAGCTTAAGACATCCATATTATTAATTTGGGTGAGTTTTGACGCATATAATTCTCATGAAAGAGGTAAGGATGTGGATTTCTTGTTTTAGAAAATGGAGGGGGTGAACGAACAGCTTTGAACTTAAACTTAATCTTCTGTCAATAATCAATTAGGAGTTAAATGCGAAATTAAAATTGAAAGTTTGTATTTCGTTTGTATCTTCCCAGCAACAAATTATTTATGCATTCATATCATCCTAATTGCAAACTCTTTCAGCACACTCTATGAGTCTATGTCATGCAAAACGCCATATTCATCTTTCTCCTTGATTTAGCCAATCACTTAATTAAGATGAACTGTGAACACAGGAGTCAACCAGAACACAAAATCTCATCCGTAACGTCTAAAATGGGGGTTGATCACAAACCTAACGCAATCAATTTTTTATCGACCAGATCAAATGCTAGTTGGCTCAAAGCCTCTCATTTTTTTTTTAACTTAAATAAATGATTCAACGAAATTAGTTTCTTAGAGGCAATTAGCATGAATTAAGGTTGTTATCTAATTTCTTGACTTGAGGGTTGCATGAATTAAGTGAGTGGAGTTTGTGAATAGTGAAGGTCGCAGTGTCTACATTTTCTTCTTCCAATTAACTTCCACAAAACCCCTTGCACCAACCTCCCAATAGAGGTGTGCTAATTAATGCACGAACAATGCATATATTGATTCATCATATAAGGCTTGTATTCCCAAAACATTGCCAATGTAATGCAAGGATCATAATCGTTAAGGATATGATAAACTCTTAAGCCTGATGGATAGTTAGACATATATTCCTCCACAATTTACTTTGGTTCGTAAATTAATGTCATATTGACGATGCTTGGGTAGCGTTTTGTTCATGAATAATGAGAACACATATTCCAACAAGGAAAGTAAAATTTTTCATTATAATTAAAAAAATCTCGGATATTACAATCTATTCGGTCATAGAAACAATTTTGTCCTCAAAATTTAAAAGCTAAAGAGAATGTTAACAATGCACGCTCAAAGTGAATTCAAAATTTTCAAACATTTTTAGGAATGGCAAATATTTTCTTTAAAGCGGGTGGGTTCCTCACTCCTCAATTAAATATATTTTTTGTTGTCCTAAACTAGAGTGTACCAAAGCTAGTTAATTATTTGAGAATACTATATATGTTTTCCGTGACGACTCCCAAAATTTGGTTTATCAATACTATAGAACCTTTTTGTTTTGGCTAAAAGAGTTTTCGATAGGATTTCAAAGATTTTGAAGTCGTTTAGGCAGAAAGTGGGACGATTCTATAGTACTCCCCCCGATCAAAGGGACTGCATTAGGGGGGGGGGGGGGCGAAAATTTTAGGGTGCTCCCTAGCACCAAAACTCCCCACTTTTGCACCATTGGATTAGACACTTTTCCTTCTATCCCACAAACCCAAAACCCCCCCTGCATTTCAAGCCATTGGATCGGGGGGAGTTTTGCTCCTCCGGAGCACTGTAGAAGCTTCGGGGGGGGGGGCTGTTGGGTTGGTGAGATTGAGGAAAGTCATCCAATCCAAAGGGTGGGAGGATGGGAGTTTTAGTGCTGCCAAGCACTATAGAATTTTCGCAGAAAGTGTAGTGATTGCTGACATAATTTAACATATTTTCTTGAAAAAGCGACCGCTAATCAATACTAGAGGATTGAGATCCTCTCCTCACCCCATCTATCTCTTATTTCCCCACCAAGAGATCTGGGCCGTCCATTTCGAAATGGACGGCCCATATCTCTTACACTTTTCCTAAACTCCATACCTCACCCCAAAAGTGTAAACAATCTTGGCCCTCCATTTTGAAATGGACAGCCAAGATCTCTTGGTGAGGCAATCTCTCTCCTCTTGGTGAGGAGAGGATCCGAGTCCAATACTAGAGAACTTTTTTGCTCCACATAGGTAGAAATTCTTATAGCTGCCACGATAATACCAACAGTGAAGGTGTCCCTGTATTTACCTAAAATTAATTAACTTGATTTATTTAAGAACTAAAATTAGTTTACTCCAATACCTTACATCTACTAAGTGAAATATTGAAACAATATAACTTCGAGCATCATATATGATCATGTTGATGTAGAAATAACAACACTAGCTATTTGATAATATAGCCACCATTCATACCTCAAGAGCTATAATTGGACATGCTTGAGTGACTTTTTACGCATATAATTCACATGAGAACTTTCAACAAGCTAGTTAACCAACTCTATATCACCACAGACACTCTCATCCATGAATGTCTAAAATTATCTCATGCATGAGTTGGCAACATTGGCTATTAGGACTTTGTTTTTTTGGTCTAAGCGTACTAAACAAAAATTTATTAATTGTTATTGCACGTATAAGTTAATTCTCATATAAGATATTTGATACATTCAATGAAAGAGAATATATACACTAGTTAGTTCGATGTGAAAATTGATGGTCTGACATTGAAACAAGTAAAATTAATCATGTAAAAACAAAAGCATATACTGTTGGACGCATGTTTTCTTGGCAAGTAACTTTTCTTGTTTGTTTGTTTTTCTTTTTTTTGCAAAAACTACAACTAGAAGTCTCTTAAGGCACCCTTAGTTAAAATGATCAAATTTAAAAACTGAAAGTGCAATAAGCGGTAAATCATTGCGACAGATTTAACCATCTCTCAAGTTGTGTCCTAAATTGGCCATTGCATCTACTGTGAAACTTGCACCTTGGCAAATTATCTTGGTTCATCAAAGTCATCTAGTATACTAATGTCCTACAATTGATGATGTTTTGAGTAACTTCTCCATGGATCATGAGAACACCTATCCCAAGAAGAAAAATAATTAACTTTGGCCATTATAAAAAATTTGGACTATTGCACGAAATGTTTGAAAAAAACTATATATAAAAAAAATTGCTTGAAAACAAAACTAGTTATTTGAGTATCGTAAATAAATAATTAAAAAAATGACAACTCTAAGTGTAAAATAAACTTTCATATATAAATATAAAACAGTGACACCATCCAGTTTATACACGATTAATAAATCATAAATGAGATATTACAGTATTTCTATCCTGACTTTGTTTTATTAATACAAAAAAACCTTGCTACTTGCACCCAACGTAGAAATTTATCGATAATATCATGCTTTTCTTTAGGAGATATATAGATAGGATTTTCGAAATAGTTGTTACAACACCAATAGTGAAGGTATCCCCATTTCTCTAAACAAAAAATATCAGGTTAGGCACAAACAATTTTGCATCATCAAAACAGCTTTATTTTTCACAATACATGAACAGTAATTCATCATTTCATCCGTTCAAAAATTAATTAGACATGAGTTTTAAGAATTTGTTAAATATCTAAACAACTCTTTAGTTTTAGGGAATGGTACTGGTAGTGAAGGTTTCTCCTGGATTCACCCAAATTTGATTTATTCAACCCAATTAGTTTACTCCAATATCTTAAATCTAATAAGTGAAATATATTGTAGATATATATGATTTTAGTTACAATATAATATTGTCAATTGGTGGAGAAACAAGAAGCACTTTTTGATTATATATCACTTTTTCATACCTCAATAGCTATAAACTTGTCATATTTGAGTGACTTTTAATTTGATGCATATAATTCACATGAGTGGTAATGTGGTATATATATGAACATTTTGTTTTAGTAAAGGGAGCGACTCAATAGATAATCATTGGCTGAATGCAAAATATGTTCGAATTCAAATTGGAAAGTCATGATTTCCATTGTAATCTGCTTTAGTAATTAAATGGTAAACGGTTTTCAATTGTCGATCATGTTATAAGCATGTAGTAGTGTAGTGTATTATATTTTTGTAGAGCCTTCGTCACTACAAATTAATTTTTTTTCCTTAATATGTTATATATGCATTTCAAACCATCCCAATTAGTTACTCTTCTTGTTGTGTCTCAACATGGTGGGTTATTAATTATTATGTGTAATTTTACTCATTATTAATATAATCCTATTTCTTAAAAAAAAAAATCCGAATTGCAAACTTTCATGAATTCAAATAGTCGATCAGATAGATTAAACATCATATATATTAGAACAAAATTAAAGACATCTTCCAAGACATAGAAAAACTTGGTATTCACATCCCTTGTTTCGTATGTTCATAGTTCATACATTCATATATTAACATCAACAAGTAATTATAAGACATAAAAGAACAAGATTAATTAAACCATGACAAGAAAACAAAACGCATCCATCCTGAAAATTAAGGCTAGCTATATGTTGCTATAGCTAGCCTCTTAGGGCTTCTTGGTGGCACTGGCAGTTCTATACCTTGCAGCAAATTTATGAAACAAAGCCAGTGCGTTACTAGTCACCTCTGCCACATTGAGCACCTTCCCTTTAATCGTCGCCTTCAACTTGCTCATGTTTGGCCCTGCTGGAAGTTCATCCACACAAGTGCTTGCATCAGTTAGAGCAGTGCCAACCCATGTCTCCACATTGCTTATGTGCCAAAACCAGTCGTCACCCACAGATTCTTGCCCCAAACGACGCAGTTCCTTGATCGATCCACTGAGTTGGTCCACGCTATCGTTTATCTGCTCCAAGCAATCTTGCAAAACTTGGTTCTCCCTCTTCAGTGTCTTGAGTTCTCGTACCACTTTGAGCACATATGCCCTAGCATATAGGGCGCGGTAGAGGCTTGCGCTCAAGGCGACTTGGGCAAGTTGCTGGGGGCTTTGGATGGTCATGTTGGGTTTGATGTAGGTGGAGAGGCAGTGGACGCATAGGGCCGGGTAGTGGGTGGTCTGGCACGCTGTCTCGATGTAGGCTCGAGCCCTAGAACGTCGAGCAATATGTCTGGAAAAGGCTGGCTCGACAGTGCTCGAAAGGGAGAAGATGGAAAGGAGGATTAGCAGCAAGGAAAGGCCAAGTTTCGCCATTTTTTTTTTTCTGATGAGATGAGGGAAATGATGAGGAATGTCAAATGCTAGAAAGGGTTTGAATTTCTGAGTCTGCTGAGAGATGTCATGGAGTAAGATGATGATTATATAGGGATTAAAGGGTTATCACATGGATGAACACATGGTTAGCTTAACGTGCGCTTTAAGTGCATTAAGCTGCAAAAAACTGTGCGCATTATTATATTAGGGTCTAGAAGATATCCCATTAGAAAAATGATTCAGATTAGATCAAAATTGTTTACTATATTTAAGGTGATAAGTATAACTATGATAAATATCTGCCTACCATTTGCATTATGTTTGACAAACAAGAAGAATCTTTGATGTTAAGGAATGCATGCCTGGCTAGATCAACCTTGATTCTGCATTTCTGGGTAGCCAACATTTGCAGAACTTCGTGGGAAAGACAAAGAGCACGTGTTGTATATTATATATGTTGGTCAAAGTTTCATGTAGTTTACGTTTCTCTCTCTTTCGATCGGTCTGTTTTCGACGTTTCATTATTCTACTATTACACTGAAAACCATGAACGAAATGATCTTGATCTAGTAAAGAGGAATTGACCTTTGATGAACAGAGGAATGTCTATTATGGCATTCTATCTGGCATGATGATATTAGCGATGGAATCAAATTGAAATTTAAGTAAAATTATGCTGCATTAAATTAGTATACATAATAATTGTTTAGGGAACAGAATCCTTACTTTTGTTATACGATAGTGCAAGCGGACTAGTGGGGAGGGAACACCACACTTACGGGCAATCAATCATGTGGGTATAGATGTATTTTGGAAAATCAATCAAAATGAACCTTTTCCTCCGCTACAATCTTGGACAATAATGTTAATGAGATTTCGTATTACTAACATTATTGTCTATGTTTCACCAACATAATTACTGCAAATAACCTTGGATTGACCATTGTTCCTGTTTGTAAAACATGCTTTCCTTTTCCTTGTACAAAGAATGAGATGAAGATGCTATTATTGTTCCCAGAATGGCCCTATGTCCTATGAAGATGTCACTTGTTAGCTTAGACATGATAAAGATGCTGCATTCTTTGCATATATGTCAACTTGGGACAAGGACTCCCAAGTCCCAAGATTCAAAATCCCAACCAAAAAAGAAGAAAACAGAAGCAGTTTCTAATCAAATTCTGTTGCCTATAAGCTAGGTTAGATAGTTGTCCCTCCGCATTTCATACACTTGGATAGCATTTCTTTGCATTACATCGCAATATGAAATGGTTCCTTCTGCAAGGGAACGGGAACGGGAAAGGGACAGTGCATTACATTTACATCTCAACATAAATGGCTAGCTTAATCAGTTTCCTAGAGCTGGTTATGAGTTATGAACCCAGGTTCAGTTTACAAAACAAAACCCAGCCTCATATGCCTTGAGGATCAGATTAATGCATATCAGGGGCTCAGATGAAGCCATATCATAAGAACATCTTCAAAAATCAAATACCATTCACCATTGCACATAATAAAGCCTAGAATTAAATTATGAACCAACTGTCTAATTTAATGAGAATTAGCCTATGGCAGTCTATTTTGAGTTTTTGACAAGCCTTTCATCATTCTCACAGAATTTTACCTAAATGACACAGGTACAACAATTTCATAAACAAAAGTTATTTCTCCACCATATGCTGCATGAACATGTATATCACTATAAAATGCACCAAATCTAATAGATTCATACTACAACAAAGTAGTAATCCACATCGACTCATTTTCCTCGTGGTTTTTTATACACCAGATTTTAAGGAAATAAAAAGTTACAATACATCTGATTATAAGTTATTACAGAACACATGCCAGAAAGCGAGAGAATGATTGATATTTAATAGCTATTTCATCTTACAATTATACAAGAAAAATACAAACAACAATATATGGAGAGTAGCAACAGACTGTATAAAAAACCACATACCCATATGGACATCGACTAGAGAACCGATCCGGCCTGTCATTCAGCAACCTTCATACCAGAGAGATAAACTCGACTTTGAATCACACTGCCTCCAATCCAAAAACCAGGCATCACCATGAGACCAACCTTAGGCTTTTCACTTTCATCCATTATCAAATTCTTCACCACACTTTCCATATAAACCTCTGAGAACTCACTCCCCCTCTTAACCTGGAAGATCTCAACATGAGGATCAAAAGAAAAGGCCAACCTATGCAAAAGCCATATTGACTTGGCCAGTTTTAAGAAAGCCTGGTAAAACGGAGTCCTTGGATGCCCGCCGCCCATTATATAATTTCGTTGATCTAAATTTCCAAAAAATGAAGTCTCCATTTTTGGGTGAACCACTACAAGGTACTTGTTCCTGCAAAATCTCCCAAAAATAGAATCTGGATTTTGGCCAAGCATGTCCAATGGATCCATGTCCCGGAGAGTGAGAAATTGGTGGAAGAAACTCTCCTTAGCTATTGTAAGATTGTCTAATTTGATGGAGAAGCTTTCCTGCTGGAAGCCACTGAACATTCTCTGGCATATATGAGACTCAAACGCATACTTCTTGTGAGGTCTCTTTGCATACACAACAGTGGGTTCAATTGAGTTAGCTGCTGCATCAAGGTCCCACCCAGCAGCTTTCATCATGTTAATTAATGGTTTGGCAAAGTCATGAATGGCTTTATATGCAGCTTCAACAACCGATGTAAAGAGATCAGGGGTTAAATCCACAGGAGAAAATCCATTTTCACCAGCGGAACCTTCTGATTCTTTTGTAGACAATCCCCTAAGCTTTAGATTCTTTTCCAACTTGGCTTGCTTCTGTTTTGCCTCCTCAATATGCTGCTGAAGCTGAAGGATTTCAGAATCTTTATTCTGGATCTCAGACTGGAATTTCTTAACCATAACCCCATACGTTTTCAGCAGAATTTGTTGTTCTTGAATTTCTGCAGCTAAGCGGGAGTCCTGTGGAGAAACACATACTGGGCTGGGATTGTTCTCCCTGTAGAAGTGCTTAAGTTCAGAGAGGTTTTTCAGCTCAGAAATTACAAGTTTATCAGCAGCTTGAATTTTGTCAGGATCATAGGGAGTATGAGCAGCTTGGAGCTGGATGTAAGCTGCCTTAAGGGACGAGATGTTTGTAAAAACCTTAGATATCAGGGCTTCCACAGCTTCTGGATTCTGATTCATGGCCTCTTCCATTGGTTGTGGGTGAACCTTCTGGCTATTGCTCTCACGGAGTTGTGTATCTCTCGCTCCAGTGGGTAGCATAGCTACTTCCAAAAGGAGTGGTTAAATTGAATTCCTTCAGAAAAACCTTTAACACTAGGAAACCTGCAAACATTGGCACAAGTGTTAATTACTTATCTTGAAACCAGGTGGTAATATCAAAAAAATGCGGTTATCCAAGAACATGACAGCAATTCTCTGTGCTATACACTAGTATATGAGTAAACTTAAAAAAAAAAAATAGTCCTCTTTGGTTTAATATAAACAACTATGTACTTAAGACTATGGCTACATAAGAATGTGTCTCTCCAGGTTTTCCAACAATATTAGGATTATGCCTAAATGCATACAGCCAACCTCATGGACATCTTTATGCCCAAGTGGTTCTCTAGTTAGTGGTTACTCAATAGAATGTTCCAGCATATATTCCAAAACTAATCTTCTTCCAGCCACTAAAATCTATAATTGGTAATTTATGCAAGGATACCTAACCAAGATATACGTCATAAACCCATCTTATATTGTTACTTCAAATTCCAACATTCACCATGTTCTCATCTGTCTCTGAGAAAATCCACAAAGAATCAATACAAATTTAAAGATTAACAGTTTATTTTACAGATAGTGAAACCTTTAATGATGCATTGGCATATATCTGGCAGTTTCAAAAAACAAATGCTATCCAAAGAGGAAACTAAAGGAATAGCACCCAGCAGAAGTACTCATGTAACTTAGCAAAGCATGATTCTATCAAATCCCTCAATTATTGACCAATTCTGTTTTTCTTTTAAGAAACTGACAGGACTAAAGATATGGCGGAGTTGACTTAGGTCAAAGCATGACATTTTGTATGACCAATTGTAGTATCCCCATCCACACACTCACTTTAAACTTCTTGCACAAGTTCAAACTGAGTGAGCATACATACGTATAACTAAGATATATGAACTACATAAATATTCAGATACCTCAACATTCTAAAGATTACGGTCTCAATCAAGATTGTCACTTCATATGTGAACAAATGCATCTGCTCAACTCTACTCTGGAAAAACATGGGGAATGTGGTACAAGAAAGTTTCATCGAAATAACTAGCTTCATGAATATGTAACATATGTAAGCACACACTGTAGACACAAACTGCTACTTAGTTTCTTGTACGGTCACCTAATGGCTTGAGTTGTCATCATAAGGTGTGATGTTTTTAATTCAGGAACTAGTTGAGGCTCACTATGTCATCAAAGGTATCACAGCTACATGAATAAGAAAAGCATTTTTTTGTTTAAAGACAGAAACTATATCCAAACTTTTACATAATATGCATTATCTTCACTTTCAGATGTTTACCATATGATTGGCAAAAAAGAGAGGAAATGACTAGAAGGTTAAGTACCAAACAAACACAACAAAATGGTCAAACAAGAAACACATGGTAAATTAAAAATGATTCAGCATTATAATTACGGTCAGCTAGTCCGCATCCAAGAATCAAAGGAACTATATAATACCCAAAATACTTACCTAGATCATTAGGAACACATTCTTAGAACAGTACTCAGAAAGTATTTAAATTCAGTCTCATACAATACTCCATACCAAGAAAAAAATTCTGGAATTTCAATGACTAGTACCAAATATTTCAGCTTATGGACAGTAAGACTAAAACCAGAAGTAGAACTGATCAGACAAATATCTATTATAGGAAAAACGAAAAAAAAAATAAAAATAAGAAAGAACCCAAATCCTATATTGCAAAAATGATAAATGGGCATGATCTGCTTACCTATTAGAAGTGCATATCTGCCCCAGACTGCTGCATCTGCCAAACATAATAATATACCCTTCAACCTAAATCACAGTAGAAAACATTCATGATTCAGAAAACTTACGTAGTACAACGTAAATTTTACCACCCTCATAACCAAATCTACGTACTTTACCTGATAAAGAGTCCTCCTTTCGACCTCAGCAGCGATCGCAAGCCTGAGATTTTTCAAAGCCCTAACCTTTGTAGTGGATTAGTATACTTGACCTCGTCCTCCGCAGACCTAAATTACTGTGAGACCTAGATTGGTTTACGATCAGGCTCTGCAAGCCCTAATTGGAAACTTGGGGTTCCACCGCCATAGCTCCAAATCAGTTGCTATTACTGAAACTGAAAGTCTCGTTCAATTTGGGATTCTTTCTCTCTTCCCTGTCTGATAGAATTAAAATAAAATAAAAGGCGTTATTATTTTGTTACATGGGTCATGGGCCGGGTATACTACAGCCCAGTCTAAAGCGAAGACACCACTCCAGAATTTGCTATGTACACCCAACACCCACACCCAGTATCGGAAAAGTCCAAAAAGTATATAACCAAAATGAAAGGAAGAAAGTCATTGACGCCATAGCTGAAGCAAATTCACTACTCATTTTGTCCGAGAGTCTCCGGCTGTAAGAATAGCTCCTTCTTTCTCTTAAATTCTTATTCTTTTTTTCTTTTTCTGGGTTTTCTGTAAGTTATGCTAAATTTAGTGAAAGCTTTACCCAATGAATCGCATTAGATGCAAAATACCGATGGTTTTTCTATGAACTATTTTCTTCTCTGATGAGGAAAGTAGGAGATGGATTAATTGCAACACCCAGTTTCCACTTTGCATGAATGTGCTTGTTTTTGTGTGTTTCTGTGTGACAATTTTTCATTAGTAAAACCCAGAGATATCATAGCTTTAATTTGCCAGAAATGGTTCAAACTGTGACTGAAATCAGTGGAAAACATCTGTTCAGTTTCATATGAATACTTTCCAGTTAATTGAAATGTTTACTGATGAATAGAGAGAAGGCCATTTGTAAATTCAATGGAAATCATATGTCAGCTAACAATGCGTACTGAAAATTACTTTAGATGCACATTATGACAGTTTTTTACATTGTTGGGTTATCCGAATATCCTCTTTTTGTAGGATTTTGATGTTTGGCAATTCGGAGAATAGTCAAATACTTGTTTACTGGAAAACACATATATCTTAGGCCAAAGGAAAAGAATTTGATAGTCATATTTGTTGAGAATAATTTTCACTGAATTCCCCATCTTTTAGAATTACATTGCGAATTGCTGCTTGCAGGCTGTATATGATAATGGCGACTGCAATTACATGGCCTAACTATCCAAGAAATGTTAAGCTTTTATCTTCTAAGTGTGTCAGTTCCAGAGTAATAGTGCAGGGTCTTTATGCCATGTCTCACAAACCTGCTGGTACTTTTGGCAAGAAGCTCAATTCTCGCTGCTATTTCTTCTACATACCTCAACCTCTTCTAGTCAACAATTTCAAGTAAGTCACCATGCAAATTGAATTTGGCTTAGGACCATGCGGTATAATATGTTTATAGAAAGAAAGTGACAGACATAATTCACTGTGATACCTATTTTAATTTGATTTCATCCTGCTTCTCTATCCTTTTTTCTGGCATTTGAATGTTTAAAAATTCAAATTCTTTGAAAGCTATCTATATAATGGAGTTCTTCCCTCTACAATTGACTGCACTGAAAGATATTAAGTTGGAGTACTGAAAGTTTCATCTGCCATAATTTCGGGTCTTCTATTTAACTGTACAGGAGGATTGCATGGTCTATCAGAAGTAGTGTAGATAGCAGCGGGTTAGATCCATCTCCAACAAATGGTTCTACAGGCACAACACGATTAATTAGGGCTATCCAAGCTATTCGGTCAAAGTTAGGTGCCAAAATTGGAGAGATAAGGAAAGGTTTACCGATGAAAGTACTCTTCTTTCTAGTCGGTTTCTATTGTGCAACTGCATATGCTACTGTTATTGGGCAAACCGGTGACTGGGACATTCTATCTGCTGCCTTAGCTGTGCTTATTGTGGAGGGTATTGGGGCCCTCATGTACAAGGGTTCTCTTCCTTTATTAAAGAAGACTAAGAATCTGATAACTAAGTTTAATTATTGGAAAGCCGGGCTTGCGATGGGTCTCTTCTTGGATTCATTTAAATATGAAATCGGTGACATTTTTGGATTCAGTAACCCCTTCAATTTTGAATTAGATGCATTTTCAGTATTCTTGTAACAGATGGCTCTTTCAATGCTGCTTACAGATGTGGTTGTTGTTCAAGGATTGAGAAATGTGATTGGTAAACATAGGTCGTGACCTGACTCTAATGGTGGAGCAACATGGTGAGCCCTTGTCAGACTAACAAAGAGGCCAAAGAGTATGGGTTGAGACAGTGAAAAGTGGCCTTATCACTTGTGATTAACAAAATATAGTAGCTCCTGAAATTTTTTGAAACTTTCTTCTGATAACTGGACTTGTTTCACTTGAGCTTGTGTGGAAAGTATGCTCCTTTTTATTCACTTTGTTCTAAATATAGCTACAAGATATACGCTTCATTCTGTTGGAGCAGCAGGATGTCCAAAAATAAGATAAGCAAAGGAAATGCAACTTTCAAAGTGGATCAAGCTATATGTGTCTCCAGTCCAGCTGCTTACAATAGTTTCAGTCCATTCATCTGTAAACAGCTGTTGGTTGAAATGATAAATAGTGCTTTTGGATGGAAGCCTTCAGTCTAGTGGGAAGATGTTGGTGAGAAGATTAACCTTGCCCATTTTTTATTTCTTTATGCGTTCATTAAGATTACAAAATTGCTCATTTCAGTTTCTCTGCAGCCTGTCTTGAGATTCGATGGAGATGGTAGTTTTACTGACAAAGATAATAGACTTTTTCACTGGCCTTCGGTGGCCAGCTAGAGGTAATGTATGAAAGAGTGCCACATTCATACTGATAATGGTGAAACAGCCTAAGAACATGTTTCATAAATAACTTTAGCATTGTTTTCCAGGTCTGCTTCTGTTCGTCCACCACATCCCAGTACAAACCGCCTAAGACATTGGCCACGGTATAAGTAACTATACATAGAGGAAAACTTGATCGATATATTCAGAAGTATCCTTGTCATGTTCAGCTGTTGGAAGCTTAATACATTGTTTTAGCTATTCTGTTTACTTCCAATTTCTTCTTTCTGGTGAACTCACAGTAATCTGAAATCCTGACCAGGTGAAGAGTGTATGCCTTTACTAGGTTTAACTGCTAGCCTGCTAGGAGACTTCTCCTAAGGCACAAACTCAAGGGCCAAGTATTTCCCTTACCAAGTAAGACTATGCTCTTATATTGTAACTTCTATTTGGTTTCTGTAAACATTATTACAATGAGTGGATTGCTTTATGAGTTTATGTTGTTGGATAAAACTTTAAAGTGGACAAAAATAGATAGGAATTGGGATCATATTCCTCTGTTCTTTTCAATGGCATAATTTTCTGCCTTTATTGATTCTGTACTTCTAATGACGAATTGCTGAGAATTCTTGCCATGCATATACTTGCAATCATTTTAGTGAACCCATTTATGCACAACCGTTTAGTAATCTTTATGATTGCATAATCATATCTACCTTTGATGAAAGTTTGCTCCTTTTCTGATGACATGCATCTACTGTAGGTGTTTTACTGGCTGTTTGCGTGCATTTTGATGTAGCAAATGGAACAAAGGAATGGCAACTTTCTAAGCAGATCAAGTCTCCAAGCCGATATCAAACTCATGAATGATATTGTTCCGACTCATCTGGAAACGCTGTTAGTCAACATAAGATAGCTATAGGTAGTTTACCACGGTTTGTTCTCAGGGTAGTTGTGTATAATTACTAAGCTTGTTTTGAAGCTACATGTTTACACTAGACACTAGTTGAATGAATTTTTTTTTTTTACGAGTATTTGAAATTGAATCGTTGCATTCTGTACTCATCGCTCTCAATTCCAGAAGCCTAGATAAAATGTCTCCTTTTTCATTGATCAATGATACATACTATCAATATGTGTACAACTTTATAGCAATTCAGAACAGAGTTGAATAGCTCTGGCATAGAAGTCGACTCGCAGCTTAATCTTGTTTTTTATTTATTTGTATGCAAAATCATCTACCACGTAGAGCTTCTGATCTAATGTTTAGGTATCCTTTGATCTTCCAGAAGAGATCAGCATATTGATACAGGCTGATGGCACTTGCTTCCTCACTTCCAGACGATATATCTGATAACTAGGTGTAGGTGGTGATACAAAGTCATCGGAATGGTCTGGAACACCTTCCTTGCAAAAAATCCACATATCAACTTTTATATTCAATTTTCAAATATTAAGCAATATGATCTTATAGTTCCTATATTCTCTAGGATATCAGTTGAAACATTGTGAAAATTATTCTCTCCTTTCAAATTTCAAAAGATAGTCCTTCCAGTTGTCCGACTTTGATGGCTGAATCGTGTGATTCATTTATTTCTCAAAAGATAGTCTTCTATTCATACCTTGAAAATTGATATTTGGACCTCTGTCTATTTTAAAGTGTTATTTTATTTTTATTTTATCAAAATTGTGGTATGTCAAAGGTTTTCTATGTCCAAAGATTAATCCATTCTTAAAGTGAGAGTTGATTTATATGAAATGACCAAATAATGAAAAAAAAAAAAACATTTTTCTCTTGTGGTTCAGCAAACTAGTATATAAATCCCAGAGAGGCATAGAGCTCGAAATTGAGGTTGTTTATACCTATCTCTGCAATGGCTGCTTCTTCTTTCCCCGAGACACCTGACGTTCTGTTTTTATCGATAGGCGATTCCATACCCAACAGATTGGAGCCCAGCAACTACTTCATCTGGAGCCGTCGGATGAAGATCCTTTTCACAGCGCACGGTCTCCTCGGCTACGTCGACGGCTCCATCAAACCCCCTGAAAAATTCGCCCTAAACGAGAGAGGCGAACCAACCGCGGAGCTCAGTCAAGTCTATCGACTCTGGCGCAGATACGACGCCGGAGTGAAGGCGGTGATCAACGCTGCTCTGTCGTCCTCGGCGCTCCCGCACGTCATCGGTTCCGACACGGCGAGAGATGCCTGGCTCGATCTGGAGCGGAGGTTCACCTCCATGTCGAATTTCAACATCACGAAGCTGAGGTCTGATCTGCAGACCATCACAAAAGGAAGCGACTCGATTAATGTGTATGTGGGGAAAATTGAGGGGATTCGAACCAAGCTTACGTTAGGGTTCTCGGTGATCGTAGATGATGCGGAGTTGATTGCTCATGCTCTGAGAGGCTTGCCGGATGAGTACGAGGCTTTCAGGAACTCCATTACAGCGAGGAATGAGCCTCTGCAGTCGACTGAGTTTCGTGTGCTTTTACTGGCAGAGGAGTCTTTAATTTTGGCAGGGAATCACTAATCAGGCTTCCATTTCGTTTAGGTGGTTGCTTCTTAAACTAGTGATATATGGAGGTGTTCTGCTGATGATCACTGAAAAAATATATGTACTGGATATTTCTTCCCCTTTTATGAATAAATTCCATGTTTATGTCAAACAACCCAGCAACGAACTGATCTCAGCAAACCCAACTCTGTCTTTTCTCTGTCATAAGGTCTTCAAGTTCTGCTCCCAGTTCCAGTACCTTGCTATTAAACCTTTATCGTGAGAACTTGGTCGGATATTATGGGTATAGGCCAAGTGCATTTTGGAAAAATTGGAAAAATTAGGGGAGGCCTAGTTAGCATATTGTATATTTGAAAAAAAAAAAAAAAAAAGTCAGGAGGTCGAAATGCCAATTTTGGAGGTATGAATAGAAGCACTCAATAGTTTACATCATAAGAAGCATGAGGCTAAGCCATTCAAATGGATGAAGAATTAGTGCTCAGCAGTTTTTTTTAACTATTACAAGGTACATATGCACTCTTGTCTGCACTTCCACCGAATGGAAATTAACTAATTCCCAGGCGATTTCTAGTATATATGTACAACCATGACAGTAAAAGCAGTTTGGTCTAAGCCTAACTAAAATCCTGTTTTCAGGCATCAACACTAGGGCCAGGATATGCCGGTAGGCTCATAATCCGCTTGTCGACGACTGGACCTCCCACTGTGAAATGATATAGACTCTGGAAGTTTGATCCTTTCAACCCGAGCGATTCATGCACTGTAGTACAACAGGAAAACAGTAAACGAACACATATAGCACATGCTTACTCATAAATAAACATCTGCATGCTGTTTTAGACTAGAAACAAGCACAAACAGATTAACAAAAGGAGTTTCGTTGGACAACATGAAAGCATTATTGTGATCAATATTGTTGAGAGGGTCAGCTTTTGGATTTCTAGAAGTAGATACATTCAAAATGGATTTTTGACAACCTAATGTCACCAAGTCGCAGGGAACTAAATAGATTTTCAGACCATTCAGCAATTTGCCATTTCTACAGGACAGAATTAATCGGTTTAAAATGCATGTCAGGGGAGGCGATTATACCAGGATCATCAAAATAGCAACCAATTCCTGTTGCAGAAATGCCAATTGCATGTGCTTCAAGGTACAACACTTGACCGAGAACTCCAGTCTCCCAAAACAATCGAGGATACATCCACACGTTTTTGTCCTGCAATAGTGGCTCAAAACAAGCCACCATGCCAAGGCTAAAGCAGCCATGCCTGGCAATTTCCTGCATGCAGAAGCACTGTTTTAGTACGAGTTTGGACACACATAGATAAGGTAGTCATATTTGGAAATTCTATTTTCAGTAAGAAAAGAATTGTTCCTCAAAGGACTAACTCACAATTTGGGAATTTAGCCACATAAATGATAATTCATCACATGATTCTACAGTAACCGACAGAGGAAAATAGCACTTGCTCCAACACTAATCTTCGGAATGCAGAAATAGCATTGCTTTGTTTAAAATGAACTACTTTCAGGTTATTTTAATGCAAAAATCCCATTATTTGGCATCTTGATTGAAATAAGTTTGAAATGTTGTGCATTTCTATCAAATTCAATGACAATAAGAAACTTTATCTTCCCCTTTAGTTGTCATAACAAAACAAAACAAACCAAAAATTAAAATTTTCTTTTCCAGGTATAAATGTATAATGTTCTTTCGAAAAAAAATTTCACAACTAGCATACATTGTTCTACATCAATCTCCTCATCACATTCATATACCATCCATTTTAAGCTACTCCATTAATGTATGAAAATTCAAAATGGAAAACTATTAGAATTTTGACACACCTGATGGCATGAGAGCTTTTCGGCAAGAGCCCCACAATCAGTTCTATGAAGTTCATAAAGAGGAAGATCCTCGGGGCAACCCTCTGGTTTCACCCACTTAAAGCCAGACCTCATAGATTTCTTGAGCTCATCAAAATGATCCTCATTCCTCACCAAGAAATATAAACCCTCTGGCAGTCCCTTCACCCTATGAACAAACAAAGCAGCATGGACCTCGGCATCCCATGAAAGAGCCCGAAACGGCAATGCCAACTGCCGCTTCTGCTTCCCTCCACTTCCCGAAGGAAGACAATGCAAAAGAATCTGATAAAATGTGTCCCTATCCATTACAGTAACTCCATCCATATCAACAGCGCTCCTACGCTTCCTGACAACTTCCCTAACTGTAAAACCCTCATATGAATCTTCACTACAAATCCCACTACTCTGAAATGGATCAACCAAAAACCTATCACTTAAATCTCTCTCTTTCTTCACAGCCTCTGCTGTTTTATATATTACATCCCAACATATATGCTCTTTGCTAAGCAAATTCGGCTTCCCTTTCCACTCCAATTTCGAAAACTCCGATATCGCCAAGCTCAACTTCTCATAATCCACATCAAATCCACCACTTCCGTTAGGAAAAACCACTAAAACACAATCCGGGTGCTCGAATTCCATCTCGGGAAACCTCCCTTTAACAGGCCGAGACGGAATTTGAAAATGTGGCAACATTTCAAGCCCCATTAGCTTCTCCAAATCCTCATACCCCAACCCATCAAGAAGCTTCACGTCCCAACCAAGCCCCGCCGCCGCCATCGAAACCGCTGCAATGGCGTGACCCACGTCGTGATTACAATACCGAAACGCTCTCTCGCCGTATTTCCAAGCCTCCCGCCAAAAAATCGATGACAGTCCGATGAGAAAAGAGTCTTTGGGAAAGAAATCGGCGAAAACCCATGATGGGATTTGGGCTCGGACCTCCAAGGCGTGCTCTTTCGGAGCGTAATGGGCTACGAAGCCGGAATCGGAGAGGGATTGGATTGGGGGTGAGATTAAATAAGCCTCAGTAGGGTGTAAATTACCACTGCTGGGATTGACTCTAAGCGACCAGGTCGAAAACCCAGTACTTTTCCAAGCAGAGAGAGCTAGAGAGTCGTAGAAGAACTGGGAAATTGTGGATTGGGAAATGGGTTTTGGAGGAGGGAGAGAGCGGAAGAGTGAGGAGTAGAGAGGGGATTGATGATCGTGTGTGGGGTGGAGGAGAGGGAGGAGAGGGGCGGAGAGGTAGCGGCGAAATGGGTTGGGCTGGTTGGCCCAGTCGAGCCCATGAGGGCCTCTGGCGTACCTGGTGAAGTGGTGCTTGGTCTGGTTGTGGTACTTGAGGACCTCCGCGAGCTTCAAGTCTTGTGGGTCTTGTTCTTGTTGTTGTTTGGGGTTGGAAACAGAAGAAGGCGGAGATGAGGAAGAGAAGGACATGGCGGGGATTAAAGTTTTGGTGGTGGTGGTGGTGAGCTGGTTTGGGAATGGAGATGTGGATGGAAGAAGGTAGAAGAGTGGAGAGTTTAGAGGGAAGGAGAACCTTGTTGGAGTGAGAGGTGGCATTTTTGCTTGCCTTAGTTTTTCTAAAGGAAAATGGACCAAAACTGTTCTAGAGCCTCACTTGGAGCCGAAGGCAAGCACATTTCTAGAAGCAAGGACCAAAATTTCGACAGTTCAAAGATGGAAATTTTGACGAAAATTTCTAAGAAATATTGATATGACGGTAAATGTTTGAAAGAAATAATACAAATTTAGAGAAAAATATAGAAATTTGAAATGAAATTTTAGTATATATTAATTATTTACTCTATTTTAAAAGAAAATGTTTAACAAATATTAATATATAATAAGTTGTAGTAATTTAAGATGAATTAATATGCGCAAGTAAACTAATAGTTCTTGACATTTAACTTAATACCCTTCAAAAAAAAAATTATGGCTAGAAATTCAATTTAAGTTAATACATCTCAAATTCTAAATTATTTGACGTCAAAAGTAATATTAAAGGATATTACTTAATTAAGGAATTTATGTTACGTTTTGACGAATTGATTATTAAGTTATAAACCTTTGCTATGTAAAACAAAACAAAGACGAAGATGAGTTCGATGAAAGATTGAATTTCTCTAAGTTTTGGGTTGTAACCTAAAAGAGAAAGGTTGCTTGAATAGAAGTTGAGAGAGATTTTTTTTTTCTTAGCAAATATAATTTTAGAGAGATTACACTATACCAAAAAATGCATCAAACGACACACATCAGATGACATATTGCTTGTTTTCTGTTATCTGAATTTTTTAGACGACATATAAATTTAATCTTGTTGTCTAAATTTGGACGTAACTCATAGTAGTTTCATTTAGGAAATTCGGTTGATTTCAAACAACAAGTCTTTAGTGTTTAGAATTTCACTAGTGAATAAAGAAAATACAAAGAGTGTTTAATCACTCACATTCATATTCTCGTTACACTCGGATCACTCAAAATAATTGATAGTTTGAATAGAATATACCCCCCCCCCCGCCCACCTTCGGTTAGATGGACGTCTATATACAGGTGTAAGATCTTAGTCTTCTTGTAGAAGTATGCTTCCATATCCTTTTAGAATTAGGTTTCTTGGAGCGTAGCCAAACTAGACTTGTTCACCGAGTAATATTTGAACTCAAGTTCCTTAAGGACTCCAAGGGTCATTTAGGACTTATTTTCTATGTGGAATTCCTTGCTCACTTCTGCTTAGGCCTTTTGATGTCAGCTCGGTTTTAGGGTAATTTTACCATATCAACAACTTCTTTGTGGGTGACTGTGTGCTTCAGCTTTTTGGAGCATTCTGGTACCATATGACTACTGAATTGTTGGATTTCAAAATGTGAGCAAGTCTTTGGTTCAACTATTGCGCATTTTCTGGGCTGTCAGTCTAACCATACCGAAACATATCCTAAAGGGAGTAACATTTCGCGTTGGAATGACTTATGCCCTGTGAAACAAGAAGATCCCAAAATCTTCGACTTTGGTATTTATTTGTACGCTCCATATTTTAAACTAACCACCTTGGATATGGAGAGTATAAATAAATACCAAAGTTGAAGATTTTTGGATCCACTTGTTTCACAAAATATAAGTTATCCCAACGTGAAATGTTACTCCCCTTTGGATATGTTTTGGTATGGTCAGACTGACAGGCCAGAAAATGCGCACTAGTTGAACCAAAGACTTCCACATTTTGAAATCCAACAATTCATCAGTTTTCCAGTGGCACGGGCTAAGCAGCGTGAATTGGGGACGTCGGAACTAGAGCATAGAGGACCATGGCAGCTGGCGGTGGTGAATGTGTCAATGAATTGAAACATGATGAACATTGTGCTATGGTGGTGAATGGGTTTGTTGTGGTTTGGGCGGTGGCCAATGGCTCAGGGTGTCCAAAGTAGAAGATGTTGGCGGCGGTGATCGTGATTGGAGCTGTTGTGATGAGCGGCACTAGAGATGGGGGTCTGGTGTGATTGAATTTCAGATGAGAGCAGGTCCAGTGAGGAACAAAGCTTTGCGTTGAGCATGTGGGTTTGAATTGCAGCTGAGTTGGTATTTGAATTGAGAGAAATTTGAGTGTGATTGTGAGGAACTGAAATTGGCAGAGAGTTGCCATGTCCGAACCAAAATCAGCTGCAGTCACATTTTCTTCAACAAAGGGCACATGGGCAGTCTGTAACTGAAGATACGAAGCTTCGAAAGACGAAACGGTAGCAAAAATCATCGGGATATTGATGGGTCTGATCTGGATCCGGCACAAACAACTTGTAATCGCCGAAACCTCTGGTTCCTCCACCTGGGCCTCGCTAAATTGGGCTTCGTTGGTGTTATTTGCGACTCCGAAGAGCTGTGATTCGCGGAGTTGAGCAGAGCGAAGCTATCAGGGTCCTCTTCTTCCTCAACGAAGAACTCGAAAGTTTTGGTCTTGAAAGTGAGAGCGAATTTCTGAAACATTTCGAAGATTTGGGGAGGTTTAGAAGAGCCATCCATCTCTGGCATTTGGCCGGAATGGAATTGAATTGAAATGAAAAAAGTTTCAATCTGTCTTTGCTTCTATCTAGGGATGGCAACGGGTCGGGTCGGGGCCGGGTTATGGATATCCGAGACCCGAACCCGAAAACATAATTTATACCCGTACCCGAACCCGACTACCGGGTTCGGGTATTTACCGAACCCGAACCCGTCGGGTTCTTACTAACCGAACCCAACCCGCCAACCCGGAAAAAAAAAATAATTAATAATAATAATTTTTAATACTTATTTTAATATCTTTTTCTTAAAAAAATATTAAAATGAAAATATAAGACTACATATGATGTAATCCTCTATTAGAGTGAAATATGTTTGTTAAGGGGGAGATGTGCCCATTTTATAAGTGAGAGATACTCCCTCTTCTTTCCACATTTCTAATGTGGGATCCTTGTACATATTACATAATCTAAGATTCTAAAGCTTATCTTGCAATCCTTTTGGAGAGTATGAGAGGACTACCTCCCGATAAAGTTTTGGCTAGCCTCCACCATAAAGAGATAGCTCGGGTGTTGGACTATGTGATTTGTTCATAATTTTACATCATATTATTTACTTTTTGTGAAGAAAAATGATTATATAAATGATGTTGATTTCTTCTTCTTCTTCTTCTTCTTTCTCTCTTTTCTTCTCTCCTCTCTTTCTTCTTCTCAATCACTCTTCATCCATCCTCTAATTTCTTTAATGTTACTTCAAGAATTTAATTAGAGACTCCTACAAAGCATCAAGACATCAAGAATAAAAGGGTTTTATCTTTTGATCAATATATCATTTTTTTTTTGTGTTGTGGATAATTTGTGCAGAATATTAATATGAATTGTAGGTATTTTATTCCATTTTCTCTATTTTCTCCTCAATTTCTTCTAATCAAACTCGAAAATAATAAAAAAAAAATACTCATTACACTCGCATTACCTATATTCACGTATCTCACACTATCATCAATCTATCTCTTATCACACTACTTAGTGTTAGAAACCGTAAGTCATCAACTCACCAAGATAGTTTTGGGCATTTTAATTTTCATAGTACGACAATGTCGGTCTTCAACTATATCATCGATATGTTGATATACACAAAAGATATAAAACTCTACATCCATAAGAAACTCTTCACCACATAAATAAATGAGATACATACCTCATATATCACTATGTCACCAAGCATAAGTAACACTAGGAAAAATGATTCATCAATCATGGTGGATCGTAGGTACGACATGCATTATATACTTCAACACCCAAGCTATCTCACCATGGTGATTGCTGGCCAAAATCTCATTGGGATGTAACTTTCTTGTGCTCTCCAAAATGGTTGCATGATATGTTTTAGGTAAGAAATGTATACTAGCTAGAATCCCACATTGGAAATGTGTAAGAAAGAGTGAGTATTTATCTCTTATAAAAAGGCTTACTCTTCCACTTAAAATTCATATATCTCTTTAAAATCTCTTTTAGAGTTTTATAAGAAGTTTTTTTTTTCATTTTAATATCCCATTAATAAAGGATTTTAAAATTAGTATTAAAAAGTTTATTAATTTTTAAAACATAAATTTATTATTAATAAAATAGTCGGGTCGGGTACGGGTTCGGGTTCGGGTTTGGTAACAACTCAACCGAACCCGACGGGTATTTTACAAAAAAACCCGAACCCGCTTCCGTCGCTCGTTTTTTGTCTTAAAAAACCGACCTGATCGGGTCGGGTCGGGTCGGATACCCGAACCCGCGGGTTTTTTTGCCATCCCTACTTCTATCCCTATTTAAATGAATGAAATACTAGAAAATAAAGCAAGGATCCAGAAACAGAGAGAGAATTCTTGGGTTCTACTTCTGCTTCTGCTTGTGGGAAGTGTTTTTTTGTTGTGGGAAGTGGTTTGAATGTCTTGGAAGGAATGTATTGTGTGGGTTTATCTTGCTGGTGCTGGACTTCTCTCTTTATATATTAGTTTAATTTTGAGTTTATTTTGATTTATAGTTTTGCCCGCTCTACTTCCTAGACTCCTAGCTATGCCGACTTTTCCAGATTTAGGCAAACACAGAGTTAACGATGTTGCTTCTCACCGACTTCGTTGCTTTTGAAAAGTCCTTTTGAAAATAAGCTGCTTTTGTAAATAATTTTAGCTTCCAAAGTAAGGACTAGATATAAATTAGGGTCCGGGACCGAAAATTTCCGGTCCTTTTTTTCGGGTTTTCAGAAGTTGAATTGTTGTTGCGCTTCGGATTTTCATTTGGTGTGGCTCTGCAGCTGGGAGTGTTGAAGATGCTGGGAGTGTTTGGGTTGAAATTTCTTCTTCTTTCTTATTCTAGAAGAATCACGCGGCCGATCGGAGGAGTTAGTTACAAGATTTGAGATCAGTGATGACGCCATCGACACGATTCCGATTCCAGTATCTATCTCTCTCTATCTCTCTCTTCGTCGCTGTCTCTCTGCTCCAAAATTGTCAAATAGAATAAAAAAAACTCATGTCTGAGAGAGACAAGGCCGAAAGGGAGTTGAATTATAAGGTTTGGTAATGAAATCAACCGAAACGGAGGAGGTAAGTAGTTTGGAGGGCATTTTCCGTATTTGTGTTAGGAATGAATTAATCACGAGTGTGATATGAGAGAACCGAAACGGAGGAGGTAAGTAGTTTGGAGGGCATTTTCCGTATTTGTGTTAGGAATGAATTAATCACGAGTGTGATACGAGAGAGAGAGAGAGAGAGAGAGAGAGAGAGAGAGAGAGAGAAGAGTTTGGAAAGAAGATGGAGCGCACATGGAAGGGAGAGAAAAAGAGAGACAAAGAGTTAGAAAAGAAGATGGAGAGCCACTCACAGGTCTAGTGGTTGGGGCTAGGTCTATCATGTATGGCCAAATGTTAGGAGGCTCCTTAGTGAGGTATTGCGTTCGATGATTCGCATGTGTAAGGGCAACTCCAATGCATAGCACAAACCTAAACCTAAACCCAAACCCAGATTTGGGAGCTATATATAGGTTTAGGAGCTATCCTAGGAGTCAAACTCAATCCCAAACTAGGTCTCAAACCCATATATAGCTCTCAAACTCATATATAGCTCCCAAATTTGGGTTTGAGTTTGGGTTTGGAGCTATGCATTGGAGTTGCCCTAAAGAACCTCATGGAGAGTTAGAAAAGAAGATGGAGAGCACGTGGAAGAGAGAGAAAAAGAGAGAGTGAAAAATTATTAAAAAAAAGATGGGTTTTGGGCTTGTAAATCGGGCTTGTTCGGGTTTTACTTGAAATAAAATTTAAGACCTGGGACCGGTCCAAACTTTATACATACACGGACTAGACCAAAAAAAGCTTCAAATTTTTTTATAAAGACCGGACGGTTCGAATCGGTTTTTCAGGTTTTCGGACCAAAATGCTCAATTTTAGATTTGAACTTGAGACCTTTATCAATATTTTGTTAGAGAGAAATGTCTTATCCATTAGACCAAATGCTAGTTAACATTATACTTTAAAGTTGAATCAGTGAAATTAAAGAAATGACTTTTTCTATTATGCTCGTAATGCGTGAGTTATTTTGTGTAATTTTGAGCTCTTTTATTAAACGTTTTACCCGAAAAAGGTGAAATTTAAGAGAATCTCAAGTATTGGGTTTGGGCTCGGGGAAGCAGACTTGGACCCAATTCTAAGTCCAATTGGCAGCCATCGAAGTTGCGTAATGCATCCTACGGAATGCGGCGGGTTTTAAGTTTTTAACAGTTGCACGTCACACCTCGAAGCGTGTGATGTCTGTTTCCACTTTTGTGAGATTTGTTTGTTTGTTCTCGTACATTAGAATGATACACAAGTGACTCGGCAAACCACCATTCTCATTCAATATTAGATTATCTAATCCACAAAACCCACTGCACAAAGACATCAGCAACCAAAAAGCTCAAAGCTTCATGCTTTACTTTCCTTCATAATTCACCCACCCTCTCTCTCTCTCTCTCATTTACAGTAATGTCAATACTCGGGCGGAGAGGAATTCATTACTTGCAGAAACTAAACGCTCCGAACGTCCCCACTGATTTGATACAGAAGGGTCAGGATCGTGTTATAGATGCCTCTCTCACTCTTATTCGTGAAAGAGCAAAGCTCAAGGTACATACTTTCTTTGTTTCTGTGATTGTACAAGTCTGTGGTTAATGTTGGAATCAGAATTGGTGAATTGGGTTCTTTCTGTTTTGTTTAGGGAGAGCTTGTGCGTGCTTTAGGTGGAGCTGTAGCCTCGTCTTCTCTTCTGGGTGTTCCTCTTGGACATAACTCATCGTTTCTTCAAGGGCCTGCTTTTGCTCCTCCTCGGATTAGGGAGGCCATCTGGTGTGGTAGCACAAACTCTACAACTGAAGAAGGTATCTAGTAAATTCATCATATAAAGACTAAATCTTTGGAAATATTCAATTTTTATATCATCAAGATAAGAAAAAAGAAAGTATTGTTAATTTGCCCCAATCCGACTAGTGTTGTCAATTTTTATAGCCACTGTATAGTATTAATAAAAGATATGGAATTCAGTAAATTGGAGAGGTGGTATGATTCTTTTCATTTGGTGGTGAGAGTGCTCATAGTAAATTGGAGAGGTGGTATGATTCTTCTCATTTGGTGGTGAGAGTAGTGATGGTAACATGATGCTGGTAATGCAGGGAAAGAATTGAAGGACCCGCGGGTGCTAACCGATGTTGGTGATGTGCCTGTGCAAGAAATTCGAGATTGTGGAGTAGATGATGACAGACTCATGAGCGTCATAAGTGAGTCTGTCAAGTTAGTAATGGAAGAGGTAGGTCATCATTTCTTGAAATCTTACGGTTGAGAAAGTATTGTTATTATCAGATTGTAACGATCCTTATTGGTGTATTGGTAATTTGGTAGAATTATTTGGGGCACTGGTAAAATTAATTGGTATACTTAAAATGAGGCCCACTTAACTGAAAGTGTAGCAACTTCTTCTATTTTATTTATTCATGTACTTGCAGGAAGGCGTAGGATTATGTCTCACCAGTTATGCTCTTCTCTGTTTTAGCAGAGGTGAATATTATGCTCAACTAGCTTGAATGCTTGATATCTGAAATCAGCTTTGCCAACTATAATAGCTCCTAATTCTTTCTCTTTGTCTAGCTGTCTATCAGTGTAGTTTAATGTGCCTAAAAAGAGGCTTTATTATATTTGAACTGTGTTTGATGAACATTTAGCTGAACTACATATATGTCAAATACAGAGCATGTTATTTCCTGGAAACCTTCACAGATATTGTGACTGCTATTCTTATGTAGTGGAGATTTTTCATTCCAACGAATGTCTTTTGGTTTTATTAGATGAATCTTTTTATTATGGCATTTCAGGCTCCACTGCGCCCATTAGTGCTAGGTGGTGATCACTCAATTTCGTTTCCTGTTGTAAGAGCTGTCTCAGAGAAGCTTGGGGGACCTGTGGACGTTCTTCATCTTGATGCCCATCCTGATATCTATGATGCCTTTGAAGGTAATAAATACTCACATGCATCTTCTTTTGCTCGAATTATGGAGGGCGGTTATGCTCGGCGGCTTTTGCAGGTAAATTCTTATCTATGAATAGACTGTGTCTATACACCTCACAACTTACATTCCCACTATTTGATCAAATGCTTACGGATCTAAATAATGAACTGATTAAAGGAGATTGTTCACAATTTTATTATTTTTTTTAGTTTCATCTAACCTGGCCTTACATGCATACAATTGCTGATTTTTTTGGAATCACTTGTGGGAAATGTTGTGAATATTCTCAGCAGTTGGTTTTCCCCCTTTTGTCCCCATCACCAGTGAAAGTTTCCAAAAATGCCAAGAGTTCCTTGCTTCCAATTGATATAGCTAAATACTAGAATCTTTGATGCAGTAAGCAGAATGACTCATGGACAGTATTTGTATGAACACAATCCCATATTTTATGGATAGCTATTCTATGCAGCATATTTGATATCTTAAGCATTTCTGGTTAAATAGATCTGATCTTGGGATCAAGTTGGCTCAATCAACTTCTGTCACTTCCTAAATATTTATTGATCTCTGGTTCTTAAGCACAACCTTCCACACGGGTTAGTGGCAGTAACACCTAGTTCATTTTATTATATGCTCATGTATGCACACATTAAGTTGCGTGCCCTGTTCCAGTTGCTAGTTGCTCTCCAGAGTCTGCAGTTAACCCAATGAACTTGGTTACCGAATTTTCAGGTTGGTATTCGATCAATTAATAATGAAGGGCGTGAACAAGGAAAAAGATTTGGTGTTGAGCAATATGAAATGCGAACCTTTTCGAGGGATCGTGACTTTTTGGAAAACCTGGTATCTGTCTCTCTTCCCTCGCTCTTTTTTCTATTTATGATGTCAAGTTTAGATATACATCCATTTATGCTGTGACAAACAAACACATGTACTTGACGAAAGGTTTGCCAAAATTGCTTGGTAATAGTCATATTATTGTGCCATCAAAAGTGAACTCATGTGGTTTCCAAAGATAAAGTCATGAAACCATGCAGTCAAAGTGAGATAATTGCATATTATTCACAGTGAGGGTAACAGTAAGAAATTTTTCTTTGACAGAAACTAGGGGAAGGCGTGAAGGGTGTGTATGTCTCGATAGATGTAGATTGCCTTGATCCTGCCTTTGCTCCAGGAGTATCGCACATCGAGCCAGGGGGTCTCTCCTTTCGTGATGTTCTCAACATACTGCACAATCTCCAAGGTGATGTCGTTGCTGCAGATGTTGTTGAATTCAATCCGCAGCGCGATACTGTTGATGGGATGACTGCGATGGTCGCTGCTAAGCTGGTGAGAGAGTTGACTGCAAAGATATCAAAATGATAAAATCATTAGGAATATCTGGACACATGAAGCTTCCAGCACGAATTCATTCCCAGCATAATATTTCAGTGGTAACATCCTTGTGCCTGATGTGATGCCAAATTTAAAGAGCAAACGAGCATTTGTCAAGCTCAATGTTTTGTCTTTTATGTTTAATGAGAATAAGCAGTTTCCGCAGTTTGACTATTCAACAAGTTGATGGTAGATTTCATGTGTGACAGTTTATACGAAGGATCGAATTGTTTTGTGTATTGCTGAAAATAAGATGGACTCAGTAGAAAGGTAGTGAAGAAAATTTAGGCATTGTGTGTAAATGATGGTCACGCTCTTCTTGAAGATGCAGACTTACGTATGTTTAGAACTAGAACAATTCCTACGCATTAGAGATAGACAGACAGAACTAATTAATTTGGTTTTATTTTGTTTGAGCTTTCAAAATTTTGTTCACCTTTTTCATGGCAATGTTTCATTTATTCAAATTTGATAAGGCTCATTCAATGTTGGTCATTTACATGCCAAAAAACACACAGGTGATTCCCATATCCAGTTATCCACTATCGAGTGACATATATCCCACTATTCTGCTTGTGTGTGGAAACCGAACTCTATACAACTAGTGTAGTTGTGGACACCAACATTGAGTTCACAGGCCAAACAATAAAGCTTATTGGTTGCATTAAGTGATGAACCAAAGATAAGACTCACAGTCTCTGTTTGGACTATCATCTGTTGCGGTATTTTACAGAATATTCTGTCCCAATTCTTGTTCCCCATAAGGATCATCGAATAAATAGCAATAAGTCCTGCTTGAAGAGCAAGGACGGCAGAAATATATCACTTTGAAACGCAAGACGTTACTTTCCCACTTTCTTGGACTTGTCGTACCAGATACTGGATTAAGACAACACAAACACTGGACAAAGAATAGCTTAGAGTACATGCTTACTTCTCCTTTATAAACTCACCCTCCACTCCACTCCACCATTCACTCACTTTGGTTCCGACTCAGCTTCTATCTCTGTGTCTAATTTACAGAAATGTCGATCATCGGGCGGAGAGGACTTCATTACTTGCAGAAACTAAATGCTCCGAACGTTGGAATGTATACTAATGATTCCCAACTTGCCAAGTAAAGTCGTGAACTGTGAAGAACTCAATGATTTGATGAAAATCTTGACCGGCTGATTTGCAGTGGATATGTGAGCTGTTTTGATCATTCCTTCTTGAACTTTTTCTCGTACAAGGTGACAATCAATCTCTATGTGTTTTGTTCGTTCATGAATGACTGGATTGGAAGCAATTTGGAGGGCCGCTTGGTTGTCGCAATACAACTTGACGGGATGTGGATGTTAATTTAATGCCCAAGACGTGCAAAATATATTTCAACCAAGTAATTTCATAACAGGTTGCAGCCATGCATAAATCGATATTCAGCTTCTGCACTAGATTGTGACACTTTAGTTTGCTTCTTGATTTTTCAGGAAACTAATGATTTGCCAAGAAATATGCAATATCCAGTAATGAATCGTTGAGTGTCTCGACATTGAATATAACTTATGACTTCATAACTAATATATTTCCTCATTTCACCCGCAATCCAAAAACATTGGCAACACGTGATTGGATGATCTGTACACTCTAGTGATCCGACGACTCCATTAAAAACCTCCACATATTTAAGGGGAAACCAAAACTCAAGAATTCAGTTTTAAAATTAAAATAAAATCATTTCAAAAAGGTAATTTTGTAAAAAAACTTTGATTATTTTTTTATATAACTGTATTCATTAATAATTTAACAACATTCATACCTTACATAAAGTGGCTTTCAAAACCTTACCTATAAAGAAAAAAGTACCTAAAGAAAAAAGGGAAAAAAATATGTGACCAACGTTAGACTTACAATATGTAAGCCATGTTTGATTTTTTTTTTTATAAAAGGAAAATAAATTGAGGGATGAGTGGGGGAGTTCCTAGGGCTGGGACTTTAAAACCGAAAAACCGAGGAACTGCGTAAAATCGAACCAGAACCGACGGTTCGGTCCGGTTCTTAAAAATAAAAATATCAATTTTTTCGGTTCAATTCCTAGAGGTGAAATGTCAGTTCGATTTCGGTTCCAAGTTCTATACTTGCGAAAAAACCGAAGGAACCGATTTATGTTTACATAATTACATTTTTTTAACTTTTTCATCTCTCTTCCCTTTCCTGCTCTTATTATTCTTCTCTTTTTCTTCAATCTTTCTACATCTCCCTCAACCAGTTGTTTTGGAGATCTGGGCATAGTTAACTAACAGTTCGTCGCCGACTTGCCGTCGATATGAGTTTTTTCGATGATAGGAACCGAAAAACCGACAGAACGGAACCGTTCATGGTCGGTTCGGTTTCTAATCGGTTCTAGGTATCAAAGTTGACGGAACTGAGCCTATCGGTTTTGGCTAGCGAAATGGCCGGAACCGAACCGTTCGTGATATATCGGTTTCGGTGTCGGTTCCTATTTTTTTTCTTAGGGAACCGAACCGGTCCCAGGCCTAGGAGTTCCTAGTGACATCGAACCTTTTTCTTTCAGGATTCTTTCAAGAAACTTCTAAAGAGCTAATCTCGTATAAAAGAAAAATAAATAAATTAGAAACACTTGTAGCAGCAATACAGTTAATTTTTTTTTTTTTAATTTGAACAAATTTAAATGGATTTTATTTTTCAGGGCTCTTAGACTCAATAAATTAAACAATGCAAAGAATTTTGACAACACATTAGTCATCGAAATCAAGATTTCACCTAATTCGTTGAGTTGTGCCAAATTGAGAAAAACTTCTTTATTATAACACATGATTTCTTTGAAAAATGTGATATTTGTAAGTCTCAAGATCATGTTTGCACGGGTTTCACAAAGTATTTTAGGGACTTGATAAAACCCAATACGAGACCTTATGGGCAACAAAAGTGCTTCTTTTTTATTTCATCAAATTGAAATATAAAAATATTTTAAAAAAAATTTAGAACACCTGTAGCCACGAACGAGTTGTCGCTAAAGGCGATTAAATTTTGTTGTTTTGTTTTTTAATTTGAACATAAATTTAAGAGGATTTTATTTTTGTGGCTTTTGGGATCAATGAATTAAACAACCCAAAAGAACTATGGTGACACATTGGCCATTGAAATCGGAGTTTTGTCTTGTTCGGTGAATTGTGCTAAATTAAGAAAAATTTCCTTATTATAGCACATGATTTCCTTGAAACATAGGATATTTGAAATTCTTAAGATTGATTTTGGGGCAGGTTACCAAAAGTTGTTTAGGGGCTTGATAAAACCAAACGCGAGATCATACGGGTATCGGAAGTGTTTCTTTTTTATTTAGTCAAATTAAAAAATGAAAATAAAAAATAAAATTAAGAAACGTAAATTCATTTATTCATTGGGTTTTATCAGAAGTGTATCAGAAGGGTTTCTTTTGTCTCTACATAAATTCATTTGTTTTTCATTTTATTTTTGGGGCTCTTGGACTCAATGAATTAAGAAACGCAAAGAACCTTGGTCACACAGTAGCCATCAAAATTGGGATTTCACCAAATTCAGTGAGTTGTACTAAATTAAGAAAAACTTCCTTATTATAGTGAACATAATTTTCTTGAAAAATAGGATATTTGAAATTCTCAAAACCGGTTTGTACTAGTTTTCAAAATTATTTTAGGGGCTTGATAAAACCCTACGAGAGACCTTACAAGCAACAAAAGTTATTCTTTTCTATTTCGTTAAATTGAAATATAAAAAATTTAGGAACACTTGTAGCGACAAATTATTCATCGCTACAGGTTGTTAAATAATTCTTTTTTAATTTGAACAAATTAAAAAGATTTTGTTTTTGGGGTTCTTGGCCTCAATAAATTAAACAAGACAACATAACTTTTGGAACACATTGGCTATCGAAATCAAAGTTTTGCTTGGTTCGATGGATTGTGCCAAATTGAAGAAAACTTCTTAATTATAACACATGAATGCATGATTTCCTTGAAAAATGAGATCTTTGAAATTTTCAAGACTGATTTGCACAAATTACCAAAAGTATTTTAGAGGATTAATGAAACCAAACACGAGATCTTATGAGCAATGAAAGTGTTTTTTTTTTATTTCGACAAATTGAAATTAACAAAATACTAAAAATATTTAGTAACACTTATAGTGACGAACAAGACGTCACTCAAAGCTGTTAAAAATATATATTTTTCTCTTTAATCTGAACAAAAATTTTATACAACACATTGCTCTTTTTAATTTATTTTAATTTTAGAAAACAACAGAAAGGCCCATGACATCTATTCATTTTTCTCTAAAGCCCACAAGCTTTCAATTTATACATATAAGTAATTTTTTTTACTCATAAGGACAAGTTGTTTACAAGCTGATATGTGGTAAGTGTTGAATTACTTTTTTGTCCTCTTTTAAGCTTTGATTTTGAAAGTCAAAGTTTGTATTAACAAAAAAAAAAAAGTGTGTGTAGCTAGATAATTGTGCAGTAGCAGAAATGGTAGTATATGTCACCATGCAGTAGCAGCCGTCGGGGACGAATGCAGTAGCAACCGTCATTTTAGATACGAATGCAGTAGCAGGACGAATACAATAGCATATGTCAGGACAAATGCAGTAGCAGTAGTCATTTTAGATACGAATGCAGTAGCAGGACAAATACAATAGCATATGTCAGGACAAATGCAGTAGCAGTAGTGATTTTAGATACGAATGCAGTAGCAGGACGAATACAATAGCATATGTCAGGACAAATGCAGTAGCATTCATCATTTTAGAGACGAATGCAGTAGCAACCGTAATTTTAGAGATGAATGCAGTAGCAGACCGAATACAATAGCATATATAAGGACTAATGCAGTAGCAGCCGTCATTTTAGACACGAATGCAGTAGCGGGGCAAATACAATAGCATATGCCAGGACTAATCCAGTAGCAGGAGTTGTGAGGACGTAGTAGCAGGGGCTGGTACTGCTTTTGGCATCCTTTCCTTTTGCAATAGTTCACAATTCATTATCTAACAAAATTTCATAATTTATTCTCTAACAAAATTAAACATTCACAGTGCATATTCATAAGCATTTCATGATTCAAACATTAAAGAACATTGCTCCTAATATAATTCAGCAAAACAAATACAACTTGAAGCCATCCTTTGGCTACATAAGAGAAATTGAAATGAAAGTACTGCCTCATGAGGAACCAGCAAAAGTGCTCACATAACAACCTTACTTCTCAGAAGAGTTGGGGCCCCTCTACTTCCCGAATCCAACAATTGCAAAACGCAACAAAAATTGAGCTCAGTATCACTCAAATTGTCATCTTTTAATTTGTTCGTTCACAAGAAATTTTGCATCTAATTAAAACTATAAATATCAATATCACATTATTTACAATACATAAATCCAATGACTTGAACTGAAATATCACATTTACAATACACATTTTGATGCATTAGCAGTTATTCAAAATGAACTACATTAACCCAACGTTTCTCATCCATGTATTAGTATCTGCAAAATCATATATAAAACAGAAGAAAAGTAAGGTAATCATAACAGAGTTAATCATAACAGAGTTAAAAAAAGATTACTGGGAAAGAACTAGACCTAAGAGAAGCAGACTATTATATTGGAAAATCTATGCACTGTTCATACCTTATTCATTAAAATTTAGCATGATTGCAATATTATCTCAGTAATTGACAACTTCAGCAACAGAAACAAGAATCAATTAAACTCATAGCAAGAGCAACCATTCTGAACAACTCCAAAAAAAAAAGGAGGTTGCCAAACTCAGAAAAAAAATGCATTCATAACAACTCCAAGCATTTCTATTTTGCGCAGAGCGGCATAAGTTTGAGCCTCTAAAACAAAAAACGAGCTAGATAGACATACTTTCTTATCAAGTGTTGTATGAAAAGATATCAAATTTGTTAATCAAAATAATAAGATTCAACATTACCATGCAATATTTGATAGTTAAGCACAGAGAGAGTAATCACTAAGCCACTGCACAATTGCAAATTTGCAATCCCAAAATTGTTACAATTTGTGGTTCTAGTTTCTACCCAAGTCTTATTATCCTCCAATTCCACAATTACAATACCCATAAGTCACAAACTCATCAAACAATTTCACAAACCCGTAAGCCGAATAGTTAAAATTACCAGCTAAATAAAACGAAAACAAATAGAGAAACCTCGTTGACCACAAAAGAAACTAGATAAGCACAACAATCGAAGCTAAAAAACAAAAACCCTAAAATAAAAAGAAGGGAAAAATCAGTTAGGTACCGCTCCGAGACACGTCATAGATCCGAGCCTTGATAGCAATGAGCGACGGCTTGTTGGGATCGAGTCGTCATATTGCTTCAACTCCTCCAAGGTGACCTCGTCGAGTTGGACGGGAGGTCACCTTGGAGGCGAGGAGCTTGAAATTCGCAGTAGCCTCGAAATTGAAAATGGAGGCGAGGAGATCCTTATGCGGTAGCTTCAAATTGAAAATGGCAAAGACAATGGTGTAGTAGCTTCTCAAATTGTTATTGCAGTAGCTTCTCAAATTGAAATGGTGTAGTAGCAGGAGCCATGGGGACGAAGCAACCGAGGACCCGATGTGTGAGTTCGAAGGGGCCGCTACTACTCCTTTGGGTTCCGCAAGATCTTTGAGTTTGAAGGGGCCGCATCGCTCTTACGGGTTCTTCAAGAGCTTTGGGGCTGCATCGCTCCCGCTGGTTCTTCAAGAGCTTCGAGGCTGCTACTGCTCCTAAGGGTTCTTTAAGAGCTTTGGGGCTGCTACTGCTCCTATAGCTTCTTCAAGAGTTTTGTGTTCGATGGGGCTGCTATTGCTCCTATGGGTTAGTCAGCTTTAATGGCAGATTTGTAAATAAAACAAGAAAAACACCTGATTATGTAATTACACTTTTATAATTCGGGTATGGGCTTACATTATACTGTGTGGGCTTGGGTTGTCTGTCCTTATGTGTATAACTCTAATTTTAGTTGGTTTATTAGTGTTTTATAGTGTTGTCATGGATGTGTATGTCAAATTCTATTTTAATTTTTATTTCAATATGATTTTAGTCAATAACAATGTTTTGGTTCCTTTCGGGACATAGTCGTTACAATTAGAACTCTTAAAATCTATGATTAAACAATACAAATGAGCTTTAGTAACATATCATCCATCAAAATCTTGTTTTAATGCTTGTATAAGAAGATCTTGGGGACAAATATTGTTAATGTTAAAAGAAATGATGAAATGGCTTTTTTATGCATTTCGTAAGGTACATTACACAAGTCCAATGATTGCCAATTGGACTGCACTAGGCCACGTGGCTTGTTCTGGGCCGCTGATGCTATTCGTCGACAAATATCTCCTCTCAAAACGAACCTCACCTTCCCCACGTAGCCGTCCAAGCCGAGCCGCTTCAATTCTGTCGGCAAGACAAGTTACCATCAAGTCAGATCATCTCAACTTGATTGCATCAACGGCTCAAAAATAGCCACGTTGCCCAGTGCCTTTGGACCACAGTACATTCCAGCCCCCCACCCACATTAGAATGAATAGCATGCGGAAAATCATCATCACTCTAATTCAATGTTACAAAACAAAACCACCTCGAAGGGTGTGATATCGTGTCTTTTGTGTTTGTTTATACTAATATATTATTAGAATGATTAACATGTGACTCGGAAAATCGCCCTCACTCTAATAATAGCGTGTGATCTCGTGTCTTTTGTGTTTGTTTGTTTCTCCTACATTACAATGTTTAACATGTGTCTCCGAAAATCACCATCTCTCTGATTCAATAATTTGCCAAAAAAAACAAAGATTATATCTTATCCACAAAACCACTGCACAAAGACATCAGCAACCAATAAGCTCAAAGCTTCCTGCTGTACTTTCCTTTATAAATTCACCCAACCACTCACTCACACACTCACTCACTCTCTCACTCTCTCTCTCTCTCTCTCTCTCTCTCTCTCTCTCTCTCTCTCATTTACAGAAATGTCAATACTCGGGCGGAGAGGAATTCATTACTTGAAGAAACTAAACGCTCCAAACGTCCCCGCTGACACACACTCATTTACAGAAATGTCAATTCTCGGGCGGAGAGGAATTCATTCTTTGCAGAAACTAAACGCTCCAAACGTCCCAGCTGATTTGATACAGAAGGGTCAGGAGCGTGTTATAGATGCCTCTCTAACTCTAATTCGGGAGAGAGCAAAGCTCAAGGTACATACTTTCTTTGTCTCTGTGATTGTATAAGTATAATGTGGTTGATGTTGGAATCAGAATTGGTGAATTGGGTTCTTTCTGTTTTGTTCAGGGAGAGCTTGTGCGTGCTTGTGGTGGAGCTGTAGCCACGTCTTCTCTTCTGGGTATTCCTCTTGGACATAACTCTTCTTTTCTTCAAGGGCCTGCTTTTGCTCCTCCTATGATTAGAGAGGCCATCTGGTGTGGTAGCACAAACTCTACAACTGAAGAAGGTATCTGATGAATTCATACCATAAAGACTAAATCTTTGTGTATTTTTAATTGGCCCCAATCCGACACTACCGTGAGTAGTAATGGTAACATGATGTAATGCAGGGAAAGAATTGAGGGACCCGCGGGTGCTAACCGATGTTGGTGATCTTCCTGTTCAAGAAATTCGAGATTGTGGAGTAGATGATACCAGACTCATGAATATCGTGAGTGAGTCTGTCAAGCTAGTAATGGAACAGGTAGGTTATCATTTCTTGAAAGCTTCCAGGTGAAAAACTATTGCTATTATCAGATTGTAACTAACCCTATGGTCTGTCAGTCTGTGTAGAATTATTTGGAGCACTGGTAAAATTAATTGGTATACTTAAAATCAGGCCCAGTTAACTGAAAAGTGTAGCAACTTCTCCTACTTAAAATTATTCATGTACTCGCAAGAAGGCGTGGGGTTATGTCTCACCAGTTATGCTCTTCTCTGTTTTAGCAGTGGTGAATAGTATACTCAACGAGCTTGGTATCTGAAACCAGCTTTGCCGATTCTAATAGCTCCCAATTCTTTTCTCTTTGTGTAGCCGTCTTTTAGTGTAACTTAATGTGTCTAAAAAGAAGCTTTATTTTCTTTGAACTTTGTTGGAGCTAGTGGTCATCATGGGCTGGGCCAGGCCTAGTTCTAAATTTTAAATTAAAGTTTAAGGTCGAGTTGGACTTGACCTAATCAAAGTCAACGTAATTTAGGGCCGGGCCGAGTAGGGCTTTTAGGGCAAAGCCAGGCTTAAATATTTTAGTCCTAGCCCTACTCTAAAAATTAAGGATCTTGCCAATCAGGCCTAACATACGGGCAAGACCGAGCAAGTTTTATATGGGCTTAGAGTCGGAGCCTCAAAGGGCCAAATAATGACCCCTAAAATTGAAGCAACAATTAGTTGAACTACAAATATGTCACGTGCTCCGTAGCTTGCCTTACGTTTTTTTCACTGTGATGCAATTGCTTGCAATTTTCTTATACTTGAAACCTGAGGTTTTTGTATGCTTTGAAGCCTAGCACAATTCAAAAATTTTAGCACTTAGCAAGTGCCATGCCTGCGATTTAATGCCAGTCAGAGTTCAGAAACTATATGCTTCTGTACATTATCACGAGATGCCTATATTTCTTTATTAACTGAGATTGAATTGGACAAGTAACGAAAAAAAAAAACTGAAGTACCAATCATTTAATGTATATAAATATTTTTAACTATGTTTTATTTTTCTTTAAAAATTACTTACTGGCCCTTTTATTCCCTTACAATTAACTGTAGTGACTCAAAAAAAAAAAGAATCAATGAACTCCATTTTCTTCTTCCTCTCATCAAATCTAACCCCATGTTCATTTTTTCCCCTGTTCCCCATTACTAAAACCAGTCCGGAAACTCCAAAATAAATTCTTGATAAAAAAATTCTTTGCAATGACCCATACCCATCAAACCATCTCCAACGCTGATGACCTAGACAAGAACAGATCGTCGATGACCCATAGTGGGTGGTTGATGCGCCTCCGACTCTCAATGCTATAGAGGAACAGAGGGCGAGAGAGTTGGCTTCTGAGTTGAGAGAAGAAGAGGATATAGGCCAAAAAAAGAGAGAAATCAATCCGAGAGAGGAAGAACAAGAGAGAACGAGAGTTGGCATTATTTTTTTTTTAAGAACTTAATATATTTTATAATATATATAAAGACTTTGTACTATTTTAAAACTAGTTTGTGAATGGATCAGTGGAAAAGGCTTCCAGCTTCCTCTTTGAAGACGCAGGTTCGAGTCTCGTCTCTGGTCAAATGGGAGACAGTATCTGGTTTTTCTTCATTTTTTTTTTCTTAAATGACAGAAAAAGACGATTATACCTTTAAAAAGAATCTCATGTATACATGTTCCATTTTAACGGATATGTAACAAAAAAGAGACGTGGGTAACTAGATACCACGTTTTGTAAAAGTTCATGTACATTTTTAATTTCACCAAAATCTTGACCCGTGGGTAAAAAAAACCATATAGCTTATATGATTGGATCAAAAGAGAAAAATACTTCTTTCATTAAAGTGTTGCAGTTTTCAAACCTTAAAATTTCCTGCGTTTTTTGGATTTCAAACTGCTGTGAAATTGAGTTACAAGTTCCTAGGCAGAGCCTCCCAACCTAATAGATATTTGGTTTAACTGGATTCTGGCAAATGTTCCAGGATATATTATTTCCTGGAAACCTTGAGAGATATTGTGACTGCTATTCTATTTAGTCTGTGATTTTTCATTCGCAAGAATATGTGTTTACACCAGCTATCTTTTTATTGTGCCATTTCAGGCTCCATTGCGCCCAGTAGTGTTAGGTGGCGATCACTCAATTTCGTATCCCGTTGTAAGAGCTGTCTCAGAGAAGCTCGGGGGACCTGTGGACATTCTCCATCTTGATGCTCATCCTGATATCTATGATGCCTTTGAAGGTAACAAATACTCCCATGCATCTTCTTTTGCTCGAATCATGGAGGGCGGTTATGCTCGCCGGCTTTTGCAGGTAAATTCTTATCTCTATTTACAATTTTTTATGATATGGTTTTTAGTTTCACCTAACCTGGCCCTGATCTTGGGATTGAGTATGGCTCAATCACCTTCTCTGGTTCTTAAGCACAACCTTTCACATGGGTTAGCCGCAGTAACACCTTCTCTTTTTGGTGGCTGGGGATGTGGGGTGGGGGAACTGAAACCTAGTTTATTTTCTCTTGTGCTCATGTACATATTAAGTTGCATGCCCTGTTTTAGTTGCTATCCAGAGTTTGCAGTAAACCCAATGAACTTGGTTGCTGAATTTTCAGGTTGGTATTCGATCAATTAACTGGGAAGGGCGTGAACAAGGAAAAAAATTTGGTGTTGAGCAATATGAAATGCGAAACTTTTCGAAAGATCGTCACTTTTTGGAAAACCTGGTACTCTCTCTCTCTCTCTCTCTCTCTCTCTCTCTCTCTCTCTCTCTCTCTCTCTCTCTCTCTCTCTCTCTCTCTCTCTCTCTCTCTCTCTCTCTCTCTCATATATATATAAATGATGTCAAATATACATCCATATATGATGTGACAAACGCACACATGTACTTAACAAAAGGTTTGCGAAAATTGCTTGGTAATAGTCAAATTATGGTACCATGTAAAGTGAATTCATGTGGTTTCAGAAGATAAAGTCATGAAACCTTGCATTCAAAGTGAGACAATTGCATATTATCCATAGTGAGGGTAAACATTAAGAAATTTTTGTTTTGACAGAAACTAGGGGAAGGTGTGAAGGGTGTGTATATCTCGATAGATGTAGATTGCCTTGATCCTGGCTTTGCTCCAGGAGTATCACACCACGAGCCAGGGGGTCTCTCCTTCCGCGATGTTCTCAACATAGTGCACAATCTCCATGGTGATATCGTTGCTGCAGATGTCGTTGAATACAATCCGCAGCGTGATACTTTTGGTGGGGTGACTGCCATGGTAGCTGCTAAGCTGGTGAGAGAGTTGGCTGCAAAGATATCAAAATGATAAAATCCTTGGGCATGCCTGGAGAATAAACTTCTAGCATTTGTTAAGCTCAATGTTCTGTATCTATGTTTAATGAGAATAAGCTAGCATTTTCCACAATTTGATTAGTCAAATAGTTAGAAGGTGATGGCAGATTTCTTGTGTGGTAGTTAATATGAGGGGCTAATCGTTTTCGAGTATTGTTCTGTTTTGCAAAATAATAAAGATGGCTCACTGGCTCGGTAGAAAGGTAGCACTTTAATTCAGGGGAGTGATTTTCGGAGTGATTTTCGCAATCCCCTTTTAATCACTCCCATTTTCTCTCTCCTATTACATTCTACAGTCTACACTCCATTTTATGAGTGTCTTTATATATTTAATGAGAATTAGCAGTTGGCACAATGTGATTGTTCAACAAAGAGTTAGAAGTTGATGGTAAATTTCATATGTCATGGTACATATGATACAAATAGTTATCGCTCAACTATTAACAACAAAATGGCTATGGTACATAATTTACACATATTCTAGATTTCCACGCTTGGATGTCGTGAAATAATAAATTTGTGAAAATAGAATACTCGATGTTAATTGTGTATTATTAGTTGTTATGTAATTAAAATATTGAATGCAATGGTTTGGCATATTGGTTGTCGATAAAACCAATACTATGAAGGTTACATATTCGAATTGATTTCATTGGTATCTAGGGATTCTAGACATTTACATTGCAAAAAAACCACCAGTCATTCCAATAGCGAGACCCACTATTGACTACCGGCCGTGACAAATCCATTAAGGTCAGTGGCAAAAGTGGTGATGTCCTCCTTACGCGCAACGGAGGAAGGAACTTCATCACTAGCAGCACCAATTTCCGCAGCAAGCCTAGCACCAGGAGCAACTGACCCACCCACAGAAGATAGAGCACCGGCCTCCAAGCAGAGTCTGGAAACAAAAGTGACAGGAGTGAAACAACTGGTACTAAACCAAACGACATCAGGGCCATACAGCACCAATTATGTTTAAGCCCATATCTATGACCATAAGGTCCATAAGAATGATCAATGTAGCTAATAACCCCAAACACAAAGCAATAAGCAAGTAAACTAGACATCACAACCACCATGGTCCTGTAGTGTGTACGGAACAAGTCTTCTGATGGATATTTGATCTGGACCAAAGTCAGGAGGATCGAAACAACGAACGCAACGATGTCGTAATGGATGGAATGTGTCGAAGACGATGATCTGCTCATGAACTGCAGATTCATGTTGATGAAGCACATTGTGACACTCAAAGGACTTTGCCTCTGCATTGGTTCCACTCTCAGTCACTCCCAGCAAGAAATATTATTTTTTTGTTGAGTAGGGAGAGAAAGAAGAGTAGTGAATCCATGGTTTTAAATAAAAAGTTAGGCCCTAGTGGATAGGATGAAGGCTTGCTTGTCCGTCACCTTTGTGACAATATTGAGCTTGTCCTTTTCTTTCTTGTCTAATTAGACGGGTAATCTGGTTTTTACCAAAAATTTAAATGGGTACTTTTGTTTTTACAAAAAGAATGATCAAGTACTTTGGTTTTCCAAAAGATACAATGGATAATTTGGTTTTTACCAAAAGTATCATTGGGGTACTTTGATATGAACCAGGCCAAGGCCGAAGGGTGTTTGCTAGACTAGTTAATTAATTGACAGCTAGCGAGTGTTTTCTAATTTTGTTTGCTTATTTTGGTGGATTCTTTGAACCTAAGTTCTGTGATTCTATCGCCTTGCACTAGGTGTCCATTAGTGCTTTCTTGGAACAAATTCAAGCTATCTAGCTAGTAATCCTTTCAACCAACAGGGGTTAGCAGAGTTGGCAAAGTGGCAAGGCTCTTGCCTTGGTTGGTACCCCTATCCAAGGTTCCAGCCCCTACACTTACCAATTAAATGTCTTTGTTGGTAGGTTGTTGAATGTTGGTGTTTTGCGGGACCCATGCGAATGCGGGTAAAGACTTTAGCCTCCAAGAGAGTCTGAGCTTAAAATAGCCCGACTTACGGATGTTTGCGGATCCTTAATAGTTGGTTCATAATGTTCCTAAACCGGGGAGGGGGGGGGGAGGTCTACCTCTCCCCCATCCAAATACCCATTTTCAAAAAAAAAAAAAAAAACTAGTAATCCTTTCGAGACCTTTTAGGCTTTTACCGCAAGCTGAATATGAAACTCTTAAGAAGACCATAACTTTTGCCATACTTATGACTATTTTGGGATTGCTGTGACTTAAAAAAAAATCGTTTTTTTAAAAAAATAACTGTGAATTAAAGCAGCTTTTAGAAGTAACCTTTGGGTTGCTTCTATAATCTGTTTCCATTGACCCATAGCTTTTAATTAAAGTTGTTTTTTACTAATTTACCAAACATTTTAAGACCTTAAATTGTACGAAAAAACTGATTTTTTTAAAAGCGAAGCTGTACCAAACTAACCCTTACTTTCTTATCCCATGCTACGCAGGTTTTCAAATGTGACTTTTTTCTTTTGTCAATCTTTCAAATTTGACAAAGTTTTTTTTTTCTTTCTCCAACTTAATTAAGAAACTATTGGCCAATAATTAAACAGTAGGTGAGAAGTGAGCGAGTCCTCTACTGACCTAAGAAGTGTTGATAACCTAGCACTCTAGCAGGCCTTTCATTTCGTAGGTGATATCCCCAAAATGTGTTATTTTACTTTACTACGAAGGAAGATAACTCAAGATGAAAACACTTTCCAAGTGAACTCAACGATGGGTCTCTTCTATCGGTATTGAGCCCCGATATTAATTTTTGTTTTGTTTTAGAATTAGAGTTCCAGTGCGGCACGTTCCACTTTTTTTCTCTTTAGAACTGTAAAACTACACAATGAGAGATATAATACCAATACCAGTAAGTAGAGTTTGCAAATATGTCATGCATGTGTACTTCAACAAATGATTACCTAAATTTGGAACACGAGACATATATAACTATATAAGTCGTGTCATATTGTTTAGTCAAACATTAATTATGATCTTACACATTAATACTTCTGCTTTGTAAGTTTTTTATTCCAATTCTCATACCCCTAATGTATACTTATTTGGCAAGTTCCGGAAACCCCCCATTCCAACTGAGAACTAGTGTCTTAATCTTATCTCTCGATCCCCTATATATACTTACAAGCACATGCAGCCACTAGTATTCACAATATACGTACATATATAATCATTCTAGATTGTTTCTTGTGGACAAAAGTTTTGGCTAAAATTTAATAATTTATGCACAAACGTAGAACAAAACTTTTATATAATGGAACCACACAGAAGTTACACATGATACACAAACACATATTTGATGCATGTTTCAACATAACAAGCAAAAACATCACGAAATTATCATGTTTTTTTATTTATTTATTTATTTTGATCGAGAGAAGATAAAATTTCAAGCCCAACCAGGTAAAGGCAGTAAATACAACATTTTTTTTAAAGAGAATCAAAGAATTTCACTCCTACCCACATGATGATTCGAACACATGACCAAATAAATCAATTGCAATATCAAATACAGAACACATGCATAAGTTGCGTGAAGCATTCATGTAAACCCAATTGCAATAATGGACCTTGCAGCGTCAATTGCCAAATGATTTGCATATATAGGATGCATATTGCAGGGCCGTATCATCATATATCGACGGCATTGATGAAGTGCGAGGGTGAGGTATGGTGATGTTTTCTTCGGCCACATTAATATTATTACCGAAACCATTTTCGTTTTGTTGGCTCATAGCTACCATGTGCTGCCACATATTTTCTGCCTCATCAGACGGAACCATAAATTGCTGCCCCCAATTTTCTTCACCATATGCATGAAAGGAAACTGGTGGTTCACTTTTTGATGGTAATGGTACTGTTTGTACAATGCATGGTGGTTCCGAGCACTGTTCCAGCTGGCCTTGTAGTACTCCTCCACCAAACCCTAATGGCGGTGGCGGTGCATTATTAGTGGATCGTACAAGGCGTTGCCGGTTAGGTCGAGGCTCAACAAACTCTACTTGCTTGCTAATCAGGTTTGTTCCATTATCCTGGACATAATTGTCTCCGGGCATCTCTTCCTTTTGTCCTTGTTTTCTTTTCTTTTTGGGTTCCTTTTTTAAACGAAGTACACAAAGAACATAATCTGGTTTTTGTTTCTTGTCTATGAGTTGGGATCGATCGAGTTCGAACTCATGCATGACCCAACAGCCATCATGCGGGGATCTTTTGTTCTTGTAAGAGAACGTTTTCTTGAAGCCAACCACCTGATTAGTCTCCAGAGAAGTTACTTGCTTGCCGGACTCTTCTTTCCAAGTGCCACCCCTTCCAACTGTTCGGCCTACGCGAGAGTCTTTTGGAGTCTTCTTCTTCTGTTTGGTGAAGAAATAGAGGTCTTTGCTCCTCCTCAAATCATTTGGTCTTCTGGATTTATATAATTCCCATATCTGCCAAGGTTCTTGGTAACCGTAAAGGTCGCATTCAAAAAGCACGTAGTCTCTGCCGGGTACTTGCTTTCCGGTAACCATGGGCTTCAAGTAGGAGAGAAGTAGTTCATCGTCCATGGGGACAAATCTTTGTCCTGGTAGCAGATGATCATCATGGGCACCGTTGTCCATTCTGTACGTGATATTATTCTTGCACGTTTCTTTGTTTGGCTTGGCTTTGGATTGTTGCTACAATTAAAGAACGTAGGGTCAATTTATAGAAACTATTAACTGCTTGGAGTTTAAGGAACCGACTTGATGAAGTAGGGCTTCCTTCATAAAATACGTACGTGGGCAAATCGGATCTCCAATTAATAGAAGGTTTCTAATTCTTTTCCATATTACATACTGATTAGCCTTAGTAATATTACATTAGAAAAATATCTGCAACATATTAAAAGATTCATGACAAGCTCTTATTTACATACAACAACGTACATATATAAGCTTTGCCGAACATCTATTTCAACTTCAATCCCAATAGATTTCTTCTTAAAACAAAAAAAAACTTCCCAATATATTTTCCAAAGATCTTTTAATCTCACTAAAGAATTAAGTCTCTTGAATGGTGTCTTCCACTTGAAGGGGTCTTGTTTAACTCTAAAGGGAAAATCATAAATCAAACTATCTCATTTTTAAAGTTTAGCTTGGTCTTCAAATTGTAAGTTTCAGTGTGTTTCGTCTATTCTGAAAGAAAGCGGATTCATTATCTGAAGTCTCTAGATCAGGGTGAGTTCTCGATCTCACACAAAGCTAAGAGAAAAAGACCTATAAATATACGCCCAAACCGAGTTACACCAGAACAAATCACCCATGGTTTTTTTTTATACATCCTCCAAAATTTTGCCACCAATGTTGGCGGCATTGCAAGGACACACCAATTTGTTTAACAGTTGCAATGAAGAAATGTACTAGACTGCATTGGGTTTTGGTATGCCACTGTTTTATTTATGGTGGTCTTTATACCAATAGTACCTACTATATAGGCCCTTGATCTCTAAATAGTGGCTGCATAGTGGCTATTGCAAAATGTCATTGACATCAGTTGCTAAAATGTCATTAAACTCTATAATGGAATGGTGGCTTTTGGCCAACATTCCTGTAGTGCCAACTGCCAAGTCCTTGCGCAACAAAAAAGAAAATCCAAACATTACTGGGGTTCAGAACAGGTCAATCATAAAAAAACAGGAAAATTGGGACAAAAGCATACATCCATATATAGTATGGCAATACTAAGAAATATTTAATTTCTTTGACAGAAACTAGGGAAAGGTGCGAAGGGTGTGTATATCTCTATATGTATAGATTTCCTTGATCGTGCCTTTGCTCCGGAGTCTCACACATCGAGTCCCCCCTTCCGCGATGTTCTCAATATACTCCACAAACTCGAAGGTGATGTCGTTATTGCTAGCTGTGTGCTGATCGTCGTAGAACTCAATCCGCTGCACGACACTGTTGAGGGGATGACTGCGCGCAAATCAATATATGTAACTACAAAGCTGGTGAGAGTTAGACTGAAAAATTTTCATACTCATAAAATGATGTACGCCTAGCTTCCTTAATTTGGTATCTATATCTGGAGATCAAAGCTTAGAGTTTGGTTATAGCGCATACCTTGAAGTATCAAACATATTGGAGCAGACTATGAAGCATGACATGCAATTCATCTATGGCATAATATTTCAGTGGCATCCCATTGTCCTTATTCTGATACCAAAGTTAGGAGCAGACAAGTTTTGTTGAACTCAATGGTAAGTTTATTATTATTATTTTTAATCAAGCAAGCAACGGATTAGGCGAGATTATTTAGGCCATCGGAGGCAATCGCTAAAAGGCAGATCGAAGGCCCACCGTCTCCCAAAACTGAAGAACCGGCCGCCATCTATCTGAGGGCCACCGCTCGTCCCCTTATATATGCTTCATGAAATCATAAGAATTACATACAAATATACAATTCACAGAATTTGATTATCACCAAGTAGGTAGAAGTAGCAGGTAGATTTCATGTGTCATGGTTAGTACATTTAATTTTAACTTTAACAATCCTAAAATACAATTAGTCGATCTGTAAATATTAGATTAAAACTTAGACGATAATACCGATAGATGAGCAACGCATAAAGTACAAAGTGTTTTTTCTCTCTAAGGTAAAAATATTGTTATCTAGCTAGCTAAAGCACATGGAAGGAGACCAAAATGTGCAAACAGGCTAGGCTAGGGCAACCAAGTATAATACAATGGTATTTAAGTCATGATTTTGCCTTCAACCATATGAGTATTTTAACACTCGTAGATCAAATTTATTGGTCACCAAAATGTTCGGATGTAAACTAGATTGAACGTAATATTCAACCTATCTGCGGTGGATAAATGATGTAACAACACCGGTTAAGAATATATCATCACACTTAATCTTTCGATTTTATTCTAAAATCCACGGATCGGAGTTTTGGATTGGATTTTTGATACAAATCAAAAGCATATGTGATGATTTTTACAACTGATGCTTATTTATCAGGTCCACTTCGAATAATTTTGATGCTTTAGATACGTTTGAAGTTTAAACTAGCTAGTTTGGATCAAAACATTGTCCTTTTGAGCCTCAGTCACACAAATTTGTTGACCGTCATTCGTTCATTGGAATGATATAGTGAGACCCGCTATTTACTATCGTCGTCCTCTTGGGTCTTGGCAAATGCCTTGTGGTCACCGGCAAAATGGGACTCATCCGACTTCGCCATCGGCATTTCCGGAGCAAGGCCAGCACAAGCAACAATTCGCCCACCCACAAAAAGAAGAGCGAAGGCTGCCACGACTTTGGAAACAGAAGCGAGGCGAGTGAAGTAATTGAGATTGAACCAAACACCATCCCCGCCATGCTGCATCGCTTGTATTTCCGAGTATATCTATGACCATAACTATGACTACGGCTTACGACCCCGAAGGCCAAGCAGTAGGCACTGAAGCTAGAGATAAAGACGGCAATGGTCTTAGGGTGTGTTTGGAACAAGTCTTCTGATGGATATCTGATCTGGACGAAGGTCAGAATGATCGGAATTAGGAATGCAACTATGTCATTAGGATAATTTGATGTCGAGGATCGGTTCACCAACTGCCGCAAACTAAGATTGTTGTTGATGAAGTACATGTTGATGACATGATTGAAAGGATTTTGGCTCTGCATTGCTCTCATTTCCCAGTCACTCCTAACAAGAAATATTTCTTGGTATAAATGTTGAGTGATTGGGAAGAGGATGAAAGGTTAGGAGTTCATCCTTAAATAGAAGTTGGGGGATTTAGTCTTGTCTCGCACCTTTGAGACCATATTTGTCCCTCATCTTCGTGAATATTCTGATGCGCCAAGATCTTAATTATTCCGAAGCGGAGTTTTCAGTTCCTTATGCCTGAATATGAACCCAAATCCAAGGAATTGGGGATGAACGACAAAGAAATGCAACAAAAGCAAGCACAAGTGTGAGATACACTTCTCGTCTGATTTGGATTTATTAGGGCGATTGGCTCTATGATTCTCTAAGTTGAACTTGGAATATTCGATCTATATATAAGCTACCTGCAAGCTGTAAGGGGAATTATTAAGACGGCGGTAACTTTAAGGTTAATTGTTCCTCTTTAAAATTTGACTAGGTCTTATCTTTTCTAATTTTAAAACGACTTAATGTATACACAAGAAACAGGTTTTATTGTCCACTGGTTGGATGAGATCGACGTAACAAAGAGGAGTAGGATTATGTCTACATTTTGATGTGTTGGTAGTTGGAACTAGACTACTAGTTTATGTTTCGGAATTGGGATAGTGGCCGCCAAACAAAAGAAGAGTAGCCCCAGTGGCCCAGTTCATAACCATTTGGTAGGCTTTAGAATCAATTCTTAAGCTCTAGCAGGTTTAGGCTAGGGAAACAAACCATTTCGTTTCAACAATCGGAATTTTTTGTTTTTAAGTGCAAATTAAAAGATTCTTCTTTGCAAAAAATTTGCCAAATCGGAATGATGTGTCTAATCCTAGCTACATTCCTACCCATTAATTATACTAATATTTATTAATTTATGATAACTAATGTCTACATGATATCCGTTTTAGTTGAATTGTCACATATATATATGATCATGAACAGAGGGACGGAGCCACTAAAAGACCAAACTTCCTAAAATTTAAAAAACAGATAATTTGGTCTATTACATTACTGAGTAAAATTTCCTTGATCTCCTCTTGTTTTAGTTAACGGTGTGTTTGGATGAAGGAAAAAGTGAGGGAATTTAATTAAAAATAAGAATTTTACAATTCCTCCGGTTGAATTTTAGTGTTTGGCTTCCTTATTCAGTGAAATTAGTAATTCTCATGGAAAATAATCATGGAATTTGGGGAGGCAAATTCCTGACTTGAATTCCTTCCAAAATAGATGTCTTTTCTGAATTCCTTCCAAGCAGGTTTACATTCTTGTCATTTTAAAAATTTAAATGATGAAATCCAAACAATAGAATTATTAATTAACGGAATTTAAATTCATGGAATCATAATTCTCATCATTTAAGAATATCTGTGAAAATAGAAAATACTTCATCCAAACACACCGTAAAAGATTTTTCACTAGAGTCTCTCCCATTTGTATCGGGATAGGCTCTAGTGAGGACCAAACAATGAGGACTTGTTGAGGACTTTCAAACTCAATCGGTAGATGAGTATTTTAAATGTTAGTTGATATTTTAAAAAACTCATTAAAAGCTCATCCAACGATTGAGTTTGAAAATTTTCAACAAGTCTTCATTGTTTGGTCCTCACTAGAGCCTATCCCGATACAAAAAAGGAAACAACGATAATCCTCCCCCCCCCCCCCCCCCCCTTGCTGCAATGCAACTAATAATAAATTGCTTGGTTCATTTACAGAAATTTCCAAATATAACATAGGTAAGAATGTAAGATGAGTAGATGACTATCTTGTTATCTATATCAAAAGTTGTCAATTTGTGGCTTTACTGTATTATTTGTATGTTTATTCATAATTTTGAGATATTAAGTTCTTAAAGTATCGTTGCAAAAACTAATGACGGATTAGTTTAAGAAATACAATTACTCGTTTTTTACTCTTAGTTTAGGCTCCCCCCTCCCCAACGTAAATTCCTGGCTCTGCCCTTCATCGATCCATTGGAATTGCAAAGAGCAACATGTGGCAAAATTACTGTACAGAAAAAAAATACAACAAAAACATTATTATGTCATTACTTTTGAAACAATTTGTTTTCTTCTTTTGGTCATTTATCGAAATTTGGAGCATATTTTCATAGAAAATTTAATTTTTTTACAAATGTATTTTATTCTCTCTTTTTTTAAGGGCGGGGGAGAGGGCTCCAAATAAACTATTTATTCATTTTTACAAGTGTAATTTATTCATAAACAAACTATCCTGATATTCGGTAAACACATTTGATGACTTAAGCTTTATCATTACTATAAAAAGACCAAACCTGATCGAATCCACAAAGACTATATTCAGGCCAAATTGACTGTGGTCAGTGGCAAAAGAGGATAAGTCCTCCGGACTCGATTTGGTCGCACCGGACGCAACAAAGGAGGAAGGAATTTACGAAGCAGCTGTAGTAGCTTGAGGAGCAAGATAAGCAGTTGACCCGCCAACAAAACATAAAGCACAGCCTGCCAGCAGTCCAGTAGAAGCCAGATAAGTGAAGCAACAGACACTGAACCAAACGCCAATTTGGCCATGCGGCACCAGCGAAATTCAGTAGCAAATCTGTGACTATAACTACTGCGAGTGTGACCTATAAGTACCCAGAAGCTGAAGGCCAAGCAGTATCCAAGTAAGCTTGACAGGACAAAGATGATGGTGATAGGGCGTGTTTTGAACAGATTTTCAGCCGGATATCTGATCTGGACCAAGGTCAGGAGTACCGGGATGATGAACGCAACGACTTCGTGATCGGGATCATGTCTGTTAGAATAGTTGGAAGCAGTTGCAGGCTGAATTAATATTTGTCCAAAGTTCATGAACTGAATGTTGTTAGTACTGATGAAGTACATGACTGCTGTGGATACATTAATTGCATGTTGATCTCATTCTTATTATAAGTTTGAAGATGTCTCATGCATACAAGCAACGAAAGTAATCACGTGTATAAAGTCAATAGTTATATATTATCACGTGATTTATAAACATCGAAGAAGCTGAGAATTCAATTATTTCAACCTCAAGAAAATTGAACATCGGTCAATCAGTGATTATAATGAATAATATTTTTACGTCCCATTGTATTTTCATTCAAACAATAATAACATAGGCGTGATATGAGACTCAAAGTTTAACTATAGGTTTCATTCTTAAAAGAAGTTTAACTAGGCTTCAAAGAAAAAAAACAGTAAATTATATTTTAATCATACATCACATTCTGAGCGATCCACTGGCAGCAGCCTCATGTAAGCAGTAAAATCAGGTGCAATGTCAATCAAATATTTAAATTGCAATCGAGTACATGAATTTTGAATGCTTCTTCATTTGACCATACTATTTCAAATTCATAAGACACTGCATCTAGCTAGTAATTAAGTAGTAACTTCAAATGTACCCATTATATATACTTGATTTAGTAGTTATTTAATTTTCTAATCAATGTAAACGATTGTTAAAATATAAATCTTCAAATAGAAATTTTTTTCTCAGAGCTGATCCAAGCAATTGCGTCGTAGAAGTACGTACTTGAAATATTAAAGGTGGGACTTGAAGAAATAATTAAAGTATACAAACCACAAGTCAAAATGAAATACACACTTCAAAGTCTTACATACTCTTGGCCAAAAAAAAAAAGTCTTACATACTCTCTTGAGCCAAACTACACGTGCGTGACTTACCTAGCCTGCTTTAATAGCATAAAGAAATTAGAGCATTTAATCTAAAGCATTTGAAATATAGTTGTGTGAAGATTGGCCAGCTGGTTTGAAGGGCCCACTGTGAGTGGGCTCGCATTAGCGACCGAGAGATTAGTCTGGCATTAAGGCTTGGCCCCGCAATATTCCGGTAATAGGTGAGCGGGATGGCTGCTGGGATACTCGTCGGGGGCTTCGGCCCAAATTGCATGTATCTTAGGTGGGTGCTGGTTCCTAACCGGCCCACCTCCAATGGATCAAAAAAAAAAACATAGAAAAGAAACTCAAATTTTAGTCTTAGGAACTAATTAAAGAAACATTTTTCAACCTGGGAAATGTATGTATATTCTCATATGTAATGTCCCACAACGGGAGACTATCTACAAGATAGTTCTTGTATTTGAAAAGAGTGGCCTATATTAGTATATGGGTAAGTCTAATATACAGATCTGCATACTATGCAGTTTTTTTTTTAAAATGCAATTGCATTTTTGAAATGCAATTGCTGTTCAAAAAGGTAAAACTAATTATTTTGAAATGCAATTGCCATTTCAAAATGGCAATTGCATTTTTAGAATGACAATTGCATTTTTTGGAATGGCAATTGCATTTTTTAAATGTATAGTTTCATATTTTTAAACGGCAATTGCATTTCAAAAATGCAATTGCATTTTTTTAAAAAAGCTGCATGCTATGCAGATCTGTATATTAGAATTTTCCTTAGTATATTACAATGATAGGCTTCATGCATGTACGTACGTATGAGGATTAAACTAGTGTGCGGGGCTGTACAGTAAGATTAGTGCACAAGCAGTCTAGTCAAGAGACATGCATGTTCTGATTGAAGAGATGCAGTATATGATTAAGACGCATGACCAAGAGGTTATAAGTTTGATTATATATGGAAATTAATTAACAGAACAATGTCAAGGTTGCAATAGCAAATAGTTGCAAAATAGAAAGATTAACAGTGACTAATTTGCTGGCGTACAAAGATAGATACCATTCCTAGATAGATTTATTCATCATCACGGTGGCGGAAACGGCTCCTCTCTTCTCAGATCGTTTCCTGCGCCTACCTACCCGTGAATCATCGGAGCCACTTGCATCACAATCAGATGGTGTTGCTGCTCTCCTGCTCCTCCAACTGTGGTGTCTATGGGAATCTTCAGATGCATCAGACTCAGAATCATCAGAATACCGATGACTTCTCCTCCTACTCTTCTCCTTCCTAGTCTTCCTATGTAGCTTTCTCCGTTTCTCCTTTCTTATTTTCTTCCTATCTTCTTCAGAATCATCTGAATCATCATGTTTGCGCTTTCTGCTTCTCCTCTTCTTGGACCTTCCTCTCTTCTTCCTCTCCTCAGAATCTGCAACATCTGAGACCTCATTCTTCTTTTTCAACTTCTCCTTTCGGCCGCTCTTTTTCCCAAATCTTTGAGCAATGAGCCTCTCGATCTCAGAATTATAGTCCGAATCTGAACTCTCACTCTCTTCGTCCTCCTCCTCCTCATTATCAGACTCAACTACATTTTTCCCCTTCAACTTACCCAACTCAGAAGCTACATCAGCCTCAATAGCTTCTGAGTCTTTCTCCTTTTCTTCCTTAACACTCAGAAAGTTCCTGCACTGAAAGCTGAGGTGCCCAACACGACCACACCTCTTGCACGCCCCACGAGCCTCATCAGTATTGGACCTGGTTATACGGGCAAGGGCAAGGAGGTCCTGGTAGGTATCATATGCATTCTCAGCATCTTGTTCCTCTTTGTTGGGTGCATAAGGGTCATACTTAATCGTAGTCTGCCATATACTATGGGTTTGAAGGGCAGCACTACTGTGTACCCGATTGTTCGCGGGCATGCGAACCCTTCCTGCGGTGGCCGGCATTCTGAAATTCCAAGATCAAATCCTAAAGAGAAACAAACTAATCAGAATTCTCAGAAATTACACACACAAAAAAAAAACAATCACTTGAATTTAAATGGCATAAACGAAATCAACGCTGAAATTTCTTCAAATTAATTTTGGAATCCCGAAAGCCCTCAATCTATTGAAATCGAAGGGGACGCAATTAGTCAAAATTTTGGAATTCCAATTCTAGGGTTTCCTGAATTCGTCCTAGAAAGCACTAATGCATAGCATCGTCCACGAATTTATGCAGACGAATCAAATTTTGATTCCATAGAGCATGCATAAACAATTACTGATTCCATAGAGCATAAACAATTACTTCTCTGCAAAAGAAAAAAAATATATATATATATATATATATATATATATATATATATATATAAAATTCTAGGGTTGTTCGCATATATAGTAAGAGAAGAATCAAAAGAGAGCGAAATTCGACCTCGAAGATTGAAGCTTTAACTGTAAAACCTAGATTGGAGACGAAACTTCTGGAGAGAAAGCGTTTTAAGGATTTAGTGATGGGGAAAAATTGATCACATGTATATCATCACGAGAAAATTGAGCATCAATCGGTGATTATAATAAATTTTATTTTGATTTTTTTATAATAATAAATTATGGAGAAAAAATGACTTTTAGTCTCTCAATTTTCACCTATTTGACATCTCATTTGTGAACTTTAAAAAATGTCACTTTCGTCCTTTAACTTCAAGTGTTCAACATTTATTATCATTATAGAGAAACTCAAACTTAGGAAAGTCTAAAATTTGTCAAAGTGATAATCAATGTTGAAGTTTGATTTTGAAAATGTCATTTTTTTGGACAATAAGACTAAAATTTTTCAAATTGGGAAATACATGTATATTCTCATATATATGTAATCAAGGGCGGAGCCAGGCATGGGTTGACCTGGGCTCTAGCCCGGGTACCATTATAGCAACAAAAAATTTTCTTATACTTAGTTAAGCTAGTTTAAGACAATTAACAAATTTGGCCCACCTTTTTTTTTAGTTTTAGCCCACTAAACAAGTTCAAAAGAATAGGACTTCAAGTCTTTAACCAAAACAAAAGAAAAAAAAACACAAAGGAGGAGACACGAATAGTCGTAGGACGGGAAGACAAAGTAGAGGCTAGGAACCACACAAGTTCTACTCTAGTTCATCAGTTATTCCTAAAAAAAAAATTAGCCCACTCTAATACAAATTCTTGGCTCCGCCCTTGTATGTAATGTCCCACAACGGAAAACTATCTACATGATCGATCTTGTACTTGAAAAGAGTGGCCATATATTACAACGATAGCTAGGCTTCATTAATTCAAAACAAATAAAATGATTGTTTCGTTCCTTTCTTACATATATGAAACATCCTTGTTCTTCATGACTAAACCATAGAGTACGTTTAACTAGCTAGCTTGCAGTACTTGTCTTGTTAATTTGATAAATCAAGGTAATTAAGAGATTGTTATCGTTCAAAATTCTTAATTCTTTGACCAAAAAAAAAATTCTTAATTCGTGCTTAAATATGGTATTAGATCTCTTACCGTATTTTCAAGTGATTTTGAGTTATCCACGTGTAAATTCTATCAAAGATTCAAAATTCATGCACGATTCATGTATGAACTTAAGGGAGCTTCTCTAGTGAGGACGTACCACTATAATGAGAACTTGGTGAGGACTTTTTGATTAATGGTTGTTATATCTATTTTTCGATTACATCTCGAGAAATCAACCGTTCAATGATAAGATATTCATGAGTAGATCACTTCTACAAAATTTCAACAAAATTTGAAATCATTAAGGTACTGAACTAGACCAAATAAATGGACGAACCAAATCTGTCAATTTTGAACCATTCATATGATAGCCATGGCATCACAGATCAAACTAGGATTACGAAATAGCAAATTGAAACAGAGAGAGCCTTTTGGAGAAGAAGCACTCTGTTTTCTATTAATGAATCACATCCTCACAAAGAAAAGATGGACTTGACTATTTATACATTCTCAGTAAGCACAAGATTAAATATAAGAGAAAATGGATTAGCAAACTAAACGAGTACTAAGAGACTAACAGAAACAGCTGTAGCCAGCTAGCAAAGACCACGTGACAATTTACCTCTTGAAGCTTCTGATAAACTGAAATGAGTATTACCTTCTCTAACACCCTCCCTCAACCTCAGCTAGGGTAGTTAGCGTGAGGTTGACACAGTGAGAACGAAACAGAGGTGAAGGCAAACCATATCTGTATTTCCAGTTACAGCATTTGACAGATCAGCAACATTTGAGTCCATATTGACATCGTCAATGTCAAAGCTGGGGCCATCAATATCACCATCATTCTCTCTATTATTCTCTTCATTATTGTCTTCAGAATTAAAAAAATCATCTCTGGGACAAGAAATTGCTCCAGCTTTTGCTTGATCTGCTAATGGCTCACTTTCAGTGACATTGCCTGATACATGCTTGGGGCTTGAAGCATAATGGTCTGGTACTGCAGAAACATGTGCCAATTCTCCTCCATCACTCTCCACCTTGAATCTTGATTCCATATAAGCAGCTAATTCAGCTTTTAAATCAAGGAGCAAGGTCGAGGCTGTGACTAGTTTGGACTTGAGTCTCTGAAGCTCCTCTTCTGCCTGTTTTATCTCCTTCTCCCAATGATGAGAATCTTGTTCCTTGACCATGACTGCTGCAAACACCAAGTTGGACACCACGAATCCAAAAAGTAGCCAGATAGTGAGGTCACCATTATTGCTCCAATCCTTTGTTCCTCTTCTTCCAAATGGGCAGCATGTGCAGACTCCAATGACTCCTTCAGTGACTGAGAAAGACATGGCAATTAAAACAACCAAAGTTGCCATTGCTGAATCCAAGAAAGTTGAGAAAACAGTGTCTTGCTTCTGTAAAGCCTCAATCTCTGCAATCTTGGCCTGAATACCATATTGCTCCTTCAGATTAAAAGCCAAACATGTGCCAGCAAGCGTTTCCCAGAAGACCGTTCCCTTCAAAAACATCCCAAGCCCATTCAAATGCAGAGCATCAATCTCATAGCATTAATTCTGTCTTAGAGAGTTTCCAAGACTTCGACTTTGAAGAGTATATATCAAAACAGGTAACCGGCTCACCAGTTAAAAAGAAGGCACACACAAGTTGAAAATGTGCTTCAAAATTAAGCACAGGAGGCTCAAAAGCTAGTGCTAGGATTGATTCAGATCCATGATAAGACTTTGACTTGGGAAGCACTGTCCATTCTTTGTTCACAGGATTGCAAATGGTATTTGAGGTGTTGCCCTGCTGAAAATTTGAAAGTGGTCTGCATGTTTTTGCTTCATGGCCAACGTTGCCACAAAGTTGACAAGAGCTCAAGGGACCAAAGCCGTAAGGCACAGATGGTATAGGAAAATAAGGAGCCTGTGCAGAGTTATGAGATGAGCTTGCACCAGTAAGAGTAAGAGAAGTAGAGTGAGAGGAGCTTCCAACAAACTGAGTTGAAGTTGGAGAGGAATGTGGTTGAACAGTAGGGAAAGATCCCTTAGCAACCATAGCAGTCAGAGGCATAGAACTCCCTTGTGTCTCAAGCTCAACGTCAATTTCTGCAGCCTGAAAAAGAGATTTCAACTCTGATAGAGAAGAGCTGACATATTGAGCTCGAATCACTGTTTTGATTGCAGCAAATCCTGAGGGTAAGCCTTTGAGAACAGTGACCACAATGTCTTCATCATCAAGACACTCGCTAACTGTTTCAAGAGCATCTCTTGCAGCTTTAATTCGATTCAAATAGGTTTCAATTGAATCAGAACCTTTCTTCACATTTTGAAGATTAGTCTTAAGTTGCACAATAGTCTGTCGATTAGAAGCAGCAAACTTAAGCTTAAGGTTCATCCACAGTTCATGAGAGGATCGACTGCCCACAGCACAATTAATAGCAATAGGACTTATAGATTGCCCTAACATGTTAACAACACTTTGACCTTGAGTTTTCCATGCTTCATGTTGGTGCTAAGCTTTTAAGTGTTTTAGTTGCTTGCAATTTCTAGTTAATAAGCCCTGATTTATAGGGTCATGTAGTTTGCTTTTGACTGTTTCTTGTAATCATGTACCACGTACTAGGTTTAGTGCAATACGTGGGCTGCTTTGTGTTTCCAGTTTATCTTGTAAGGCTATATATGCCTTAGTCTGCAAATAATGAATACGGTGTGTGTATTCTCCCAATTCTTGTTTGTGGTTTGGTGTTTCTGCAACTAACAAATCTGGTATCAGAGCTCTAACCAGGGCCTGATCGAGTTTGAGAGAGGGGAAACACAGAGAGATAGAGTCAAGAAAGGAGAAACAGAGAGAAGAAAGATTGGGCATGGCAGAGAACAAGGGCATGGCAGAGAACAATTTTGTTCAACCAGCCATACCTAGGTTCGATGGTTTTTATGACCATTGGGCTATGCTTATGGAGAATCTTCTTCGTTCGAAGGATTATTGGTCTTTGGTGGAAGCAGGAATTCCTGCGGCAGCAGGAGCTGGAGTTGAAGAGACTGAGGCTCAAAGAAAGGCTAGAGAAGATGCTAGAGTGAAAGATTTGAAGGTCAAAAACTATCTGTTCCAGGCCATCGACAGAACGATTATGGAGACCATCTTGGATAAGGAAACTGCAAAGGGCATATGGGACTCCATGAAACAGAAATATCAAGGGTCTACGAAGGTCAAGCGAGCGCAACTGCAGGCACTCAGAAGAGAATTTGAGATTCTGGGAATGAAAGAGGGAGAGAAGGTGAATGAATACTTCGCTCGTACACTCACCATTGCCAACAAAATGAAAGCACAGGGTGAGAGAATGGAGCAGTTGGTGATAGTTGAGAAAATACTGAGGTCGATGACAGCCAAGTTCGACTATGTTGTGTGCTCCATCGAAGAATCCAACAATCTCACCACTATGACTATTGATGAATTGCAGAGTAGTCTTTTGGTGCATGAACAACGAATGCTTGCACATGGAGTTGGAGGTGGAGATGAACACGTGTTAAAGGTAACTTTTGATAATAAAGTTGCAGGAAGAAGTGGTGAGAATTCTGTAAACAGAGGAAGAGGTCGTGGAGGCTTTCAAGGGCGAGGTAGAGGAAGAGGACTAGGGTTCAATAAAGCCTTGGTCGAATGCTTTAAGTGCCATAAACTAGGGCACTTCCAATATGAGTGCCCTAGTTGGGAAAAGAGTGCAAATTATGCTGAGCTTGATGAAGATGAGGAGCTTTTGTTGATGGCTCATGTAGAGTTGAATAATGCTAGCCGAGAGGATGTTTGGTTTCTAGACAGTGGCTGTAGCAACCATATGTGTGGCAAAAAGAAATGGTTTGCTACCCTTGATGAAGACTTCAGACACTCAGTCAAACTCGGTAACAATACAAGATTGACAGTGATGGGGAAGGGAAACATCAAACTGGAGGTTGATGGCCTAACTCAGGTAATCAGTGATGTCTATTTTATTCCTGAGTTGAGAAATAACTTGCTCAGCATAGGTCAATTGCAAGAGAAGAACTTGGCAATCCTGATCCAAAATGGAGCTTGTAGAATTTATCATCCAAGCAAGGGACTTATTATGCAGACTTTCATGACTGCAAATAGAATGTTTGTACTTCTTGCAAATATGGTGCTCACGGATTCCTCCGCTTGCTTACAAGTTACCTTAGATGATCTCGCATATCTATGGCACTGCCGATATGGTCACTTGAATTACAAGGGTCTTAGAACCTTGCATTACAGGAAGATGGTGAGGGGACTTCCACAAATTCAAGCTCCTACAAAGGTGTGTGAAGATTGCTTGGTGGGAAAGCAAAATAGAGATTCTTTTTCGAAGAAGAGCTTATGGAGGGCCTCACACAAACTGCAATTGGTGCATGCAGACATTTGCGGACCAATTACACCTACTTCAAACAGTCACAAAAGGTACCTTCTCTGTTTTATCGATGATTACAGTAGGAAAATGTGGAGTTATTTTCTTAGTGAGAAGTCGGAGGCCTTCATCATGTTCAAATATTACAAAGCTCTAGTTGAAAAAGAAACAGGTTCCTCTATTTGTTGTTTAAGAACTGATAAAGGAGGTGAGTTCACATCCACTGAGTTCAATGATTTTTGCAAAGCTCATGGGATCAAAAGACAACTTACAGCTGCTTACACTCCCCAACAAAATGGGGTTGCTAAACGGAGGAACAGAACAGTCATGAATTTGGTGCGAAGCTGATAGGAGCACAAAGTGTGACGTTTTTAATGTATTTTCCCTACTATTTGGCTATGATTTCATTGTAACTTTGCTATTTTTGCTTAGTTTCCATATTTGAGTCCCTAAATGATATATAAATGTGAATACGTGCAGAAAATCGGAGCTCGGAAATTTACGAAGTCTAATGGGCTTTTTCGAGGCCCATTAAGAAGTGAGCTACCGTGAGGTGGTCTGCCGTGAGGCCCAAGATGAAGGCCCAAGCCCATGAAGGAAAGCCCAAACCCAAGATGGCAGGCCCAAATCCATGAAGGAAGGCCCAGGTTCACAAAGCATGAGGAAAGGCCCAAGCCCAGATTTTTGGACAGTCTGCCTGTGCAGATCAGTCAACTTGCGAGGCCCATATTCATACCCCAATGGGGAGGGACAAACCCTCCTCTTTCTCTTCTCACATCATATTTTCCATTCTCTAATACTATGGGTTTTCAAGACTTCAAGGAGGAGGAGAAGGCGTCTACACCATCACCACCAGCCCCTATTCAACATCACCATCACCATCATCACCTTGTCTTCACGGCTTGGATTACTTGTGGTCAAGGATTCAAGATGTGGCTTCAAGATCTTCATGCTATTCATACGGTGTATTTCGACTTAGCCTTTAAATTTATGCCTCTTTGTTGCTTGTTTATCCTTTGTATTAGTTAACATGACATGATTTATATAATTTTCAGCCTTTGTTTATGGGTTTATTTAATTGTTGGATCCTAATTAATTAGTTCTTCTAGTAGCTTATGTGACTCCGTTTATTTGATTCTATTTTAGTAGATAACTTTTATATGTTTTTGTTTTAAGGTTGCAAACTTAAGATGATTGCATATAATTGGTGCTAGAATTAGGGTTTTAATTCTAATTCACAAGTAGTAAAGGCTTTGGAAAGAGGTCGGAAACAAATAAGAAGGATCACGGATAGATGGGCGGTCCCACTAGGTCGTGCACTTTAATTAACAACTCTTCTTTTATGCGTTGGACATGTTTTGATTAGCTACCTTTGCATGTTTGATTGGTTAATCTAGGTGCGGTCGCTTAGGTTAATTTTCATGAAAGTGGTTTTATTTGGGGAATGATAATTGGCGGTCCAGCATTCCACATATGTTAATTTCGGTTTCATGGCTAGGGAACTTGGTTAATTTTCGGTCCAATAATTGGTAAACTTGTATACTTGTGGCTGAACTTTATATACTTTGTGTTTCATCCCATCTTATTTAATTTATTCTTTGTAATTTAATTAATTTATTTCATTCAATTTATCTCTTAAACCCCCTTTTTACTTTGTACATATGTATATATTTATACTTTATACTTGTTAATAATTCTTTATTTTATTTAATTCTTTGTGACAATTTTTGTTAGGTACACCCTTTGATCTCCGTTGTGAACGATACCCTACTTACCACTATACTACTACCGATAGGGTTTTTTCGAAATTGATGAGCTCTTTTGCTCTATCAATTTTTGGCGCCGTCGACGGGGATTGAAAATTCCTAACTATTTTTTTTAAACTGTTCATATTACTTGTTTATATTACTTGTCAATAATACTTGTTAATTTTATATATACTTACTAATTTTACACTTAGTAATTATACTTAGGTATCCTGAATATAGTTGATTATTTTTTGTTGTTGTAAGTTGTAATTTGAACGGAAATAGGTAAGGTCCTTTTGTTAATATTGGCCTAAACCCTTCATTTTTACCGTAAGGTTATTTGAGGTTGAGGGCGGCCTTTATTAACACTTGGAGAATTGTCGAACACTTAAGTGCTTTCTCAACTGAGTAAGGGGCACATGAATGGTGTCTAGATATGATCAAGACTCTGGGTGACGGGTTTGTAAAATTGGATTCAGAGGACTTGTCCACTAAATGAATCCTGCCTCTCGCTTATCTCTTGTGATCTGGCCATTCGCCTTCTGAAAACACGGAAAGTCATTTAAGTCAAGGCATTGCACCTAGGCCGTACGTCCACCTCGAATTACCGCTTGGAATCAACTTTATTTTTAACTATATTTTGGACAAATTAACATTACTTGTAAATAAAATTTACTTAGACATAGGATAATTTATTTATTCATTTTGTAAATATTTTGTTTTTAACTTGTAAACTTTATTACTAACTTTTTAATTTTTATAGGGAATAATCCAGGTTATTCGAAAATTTTACCACACACATCGGAGCATACGTTTAGGAAGTCAAGGTTGAAAAACCTTGAGGTTGATGTCTTGTTGGTGATTTTCGGTTTCCTCGGGAGTAAAAAGGTAAGTTTTCTTTTCACTCTCGTTATTTGTTTGTAAAATAAAATAAAAAAAAATTAAAAAAAAAAGAAGGAGTGTTTGCTTCTACTGTTTGTAATTATCTATTTTTACTGTTTATAATTATTGTTTGTTTTATTTTTGGGCTTGTTGTAGTTATTTGTTATTGGGCCCTAGGCCTATTTGTGTGATTGGTTAGGGTTTTCGGTTTCATAAAATAAAAAAAATAAAAAAATAAAAAAATAATAATAAATAAAATAAATAAATAAAATTTAGCCCATTGGGCTAGTGTCATTCCCGAAGCCCAAAACCCGTAACCCAAGCCCATTAGTGTGTCGGGCCTGTTCGTTTTTAGGCCCATTAGTTTAAGCCCACCAATAATGGGCCGGAGTTTTCTTTGGCCCAGGCCCACTTTAAGGCCCAGACCATTCTGATGGCCCAAGCCCGTTTAAAGTGTCGGCAAGCGCGTGTGCTACGCGTTTTCACTGTTCACTTTACGACTTTTCGTAAAGTATTAAAAAAATAAAAAAATAAAAAATTGAAAATCAAGAAAAAAATGTGATTGGGCCGACGCACGACTTTTGCGTCGGCCGATTTCTTTAATAAACCGCGTGCGTGTCTACTGTAGACTTTACGACTTTCGTCGCTCGATCCGGAAATTACGGGTCTTCTGTCTGTGGCACGTGTGCGAGCGTGCGTCCGTTCCCTTCCCTTCCCTTCTGTTCGTGTGTTTCATTGCACGCATTTCCCTTAGGTTTCCCTTAGTCTCTCTCTCTCTCTCTCTCGTTTTCTCTTCGTGTTCTTCATCTGTTCTTGAGTTTTCCCAGAAATACTCCCCAAACCCGAAAGCTTTCCTCCCTTCCCAAACCACAAATGGCCAAAAGAATCAATTCTTTCAGCGACTTGTTTCAGGCAGGTCCTTCAGAGAACCCAATCTTTGAAGGCTTGGCTGAAATAATTCCACCAAGCATGCTCAATAGCGCCGATGCTAGCATGCCGACCGAGCCACTACCACAACCACAACCACTACCCCAAGCACCAATCCTGGTTGCTGATCCACCCGTTGAGCCGGAAGCCGCTCCTGTCTATAGGAGACTTCCGAGGACCAAATACACCAAAGCTCAGAGAGAAGCACTGGCGGCTTTCTTTGCGGTGTATTCTCACCCCACCAAGCCACAAAGAGAAAGATTTGGTCCAAAAATCGGATTAGAAGAAGACCAAGTCTACTATTGGGGGTCGAGAAATAGGAAGAAATTCGGTATCCAGTCTTCCGAGCAGCGTATTGCCGAGCTAGAGAGAAGAAACGATCAGCTGGTGAGCAAAAACGAGGAGCTTCAAATGCAGAATCAACGACTCGTCGATGCTCTCCACAGCGGCATATGTCCCAATTGCGGAGGTCCTGTTCCGCACTCAGATGTGCCTAGGCGAAGGCTCGAAGTTGTTCCTCCACAACAAGAGCCTATTCTCGAGTTGTCCGATGATTCCATCGACATGGACCACTTAAGAAGGGATGTGCGAAGCCTCATGCCTACACTTGTCGAGCGCCCATCCTTACCTGTGCCATCTGATACCCTTCCCGGACCTGCTCATGATCTTGTCGGAGTCCACACCGACTTGATCTCGGATATCGTCCGTAAGGCCAAACACGAGCTCCTGCTCATGGCCACTGCCGGATTTCCTTTGTGGATAACTTCACCGACTCCCGACACGTCTATTCATCCCGAGACTCTTCATAGGGCCGAGCACTTGCGAGTGTTTCAACGAGCTGAACCTGCTCCGTACTTCAAAGCCGAATCGTCGAGACACTCGGCAACCATCCATCTTTATCCGACCACCATCGTTCAGATCTTAATGGATGTTGGTCGATGGTTGCCAGTCTTCTGTAGCATGATCACAAACGCCAAGACGTTGGAGATCCTTTCCTCCAGCAACGAAGAAGGCTACGAGGAGCATATGCAGGTGATGTCGGCCGAGTTTCTGGTGCCATCTCACCTCGTCTCAACTCGTGAAGTCCAGTTCGTTCGGTACTCTCACCAACAACTGGATGGAAGTTGGGTCGTTGTGGATGTCTCCGTGGATGAATTGCGGACAAATCCAAAGCCTTCCGTGAGATCGATTTGCCGAAAACGCCCCTCCGGATGCCTGATACGTGACTTGCATAATGGATCTTCCTTGGTCACTTGGGTGGAGCACGTGGATGTACGCGAGAAGGAGATGAAGGCCAGTTTCGAACCATTTGTTCATTCAGGGTTCGCACTTGGTGCAAAGCGTTGGATCTCAACACTCCAACGACAAGCCGAGCGCTACATGTGCGCCACAGGTATCCACTCTTCACCCGGTGACTCGATTATTTCTCTTGAAGGAAGAAGAGGACTTGCGGAAATGGCAAAACAGATGACGATCTGTTTCTTCAACGACATCAGCAACTCCACGTACCACCACTGGACTTGTTCGAACCGAACAAGAGACACTCGAATGGAGGTCAGGACCAACAAGCGAAGGGGTGATCCGAGCAAGCCCCCTGGAGTCAATCGTACTGCTGGTTGTTCCGTCGTTCATCTATCTCATCACACCAGGATCTTTGAGTTCCTCAAAGACGTTCAGACTAGACCAATGTGGGATAGCATGTCGATGGACAGCTCGGTGCGTGTGCTAGCAAATTTCTCTATCGGTCTTGACCCGCGGAACCAGATTTCGGTGCTCGCCATAGATAGTCACAACGACTTCCTTATTCTTCAGGAGTGTTGCACCGATGCAACGGGGTCGTCTGTGATTTATGCGCCGATTAACCATTCCATTTTCCAGTGTTTGCTATCTGGAGTTCAACCGGAGCCATTTCCGCTTATGTCTTCAGGCTTCTCCATTCTGCCAAACGTATCCGGAGCTGTACTTGACGGAACACTGCTGACTATAGTGTTCCAGATCTCGGTGAAGGCTACATCAGCCAAGTCTGCCGTGGAGTCGGCAACTACACTTGTCCAGGACACACTTCTAAGGATCAGAACCGCAGTCAACTAAGGAGCAAACGTTGGATGCAAGGCCCTGCTAGCCTTGTTTGTGACTGTTGGTGACTTGCTTCGGGAGGAGATTAACGATCTTCAAGGGGGAGTTATTTCTAACTTATCTCTTTTTCATTTGTATAAATGTTGTGTGTTTACTTCTGTTTATTTCTATTTGTGTGTTTATTTATGTTTGTGTGCTTAAATTCAATAACCATGCTTGAATTTCTCATTTCATGGAATATTTGTCTAACATTGAGGACAATGTTTAATTCAAGTGTGGGGGGAAGGTTTATTAAAAAGAAAAGAAAAAAATTTGAAAAATTGAAAAAATTCAAAAAAAAATAATTTACTTGTTTTCGTTTTCTACGGTAACAATATATCGACTAAATCATCATACTTACTCCCTTGGTAGCGTTGAACCTACCATTGCACTAAGTGAGTCCCTGTGGTCACGTATTGTTACCCTAAATTGAAAAAAAAAATCAAAAAAATCAAAAAATCAAAAATTACAAAAATATTTGCTTCTTTTTGTGTGTTTTTGTGTGTTTATTTGTGTTATGTGTGTTGTTTTCTTTCCAATTCCGATGATGAATTGAGTTTAATTGTTATGATTTTGAGAATGTTTATTATATGTCAAGGCTTTGTGTACTTTGCTTTGGATTTAATATGCATAACTTGTGATTGCTCGAATTTCCATGTTCACATAACCTGTTTCGATTAATTGATTGCAATCCGAGAAGCACATTTAAACATACATTGTCATGCATACCCAGAAAATGTGAGGATTTGAGCCTATTGTATATTCACATGTATGCATATTTCATACATTTACTCGTTCTTCATGTGTGCACAATTCATGAGTTTTGACTAGAACTTGCTCAGAGACCACTTGAAACATTTTGTTAATCTGTGATGAATTAGAGATGATTAAGGCATTAGTTGAGCACCATGGCCAAAATATTCACCATCCATCTAAACACGAACTTTAGGAATCCCCTTTTGAACTAAACACTCATTAGCCGTTTCTTTTGTTCACCCACACCATCTCACCCTTGTTTTATTGTGTTTGCAAGACGATGATAGTGACTTCTTGTGTTCTTATGCTTCGGGTTTTGATTTGTATGGTAGTATACCAAAAGGCAAGTGTGGGGGTGTATTTATTTTGTTGTATTTGTTTGTTCAAAGAAAGAAAAAAAAAATCAAAAACAAAAAGAAGGAATAAATTCCTCAAAGAAAAACAAATAGAAAAGAAAGAAAGAAAGAAAAAAAAAATGTCAGAAAGAGAAATTCCAAAAAAATAGAGTTATTTTCTTGTATTATTTTCAATAAAAGGTTGGAGAAAAATAAGAAAGTTGTTTCGGGTATAGCATAGGTATGAGTTTCAAAGTCGTTGATTTGTCTTGCAAACATGTAAAACATTTTTCATTTCGAGTCCTTTCACTTCATTGACCATTCACCATTTACCATTCATCCTTTTGTCCCTGTTTCACCTAAAAAGCCCTTATGATCTGATGATTTGTGGATTAATTGTGGAGAGTCGGTTAATGAGCAAGCATATGGGAACACTACTTGTGTAATTGTTTTGAGAGTAAACACTTAACCCTAAACACTGAGCGGAAATATTTAGTGAATCTTGTGAGGTTTAGTGGTTAATGTTGTTTCAATGTGCCTATTGGATTGCTTGACATTAATTGTATACTTGGTTTTCACACACTACACCCGAGCATAAATAAGATGTGCATGTTAAAGACTTAGCAAATTCGTTAGCCTTGGTATATAATTTGTATTCTCCTTATTATAACTCTTCTGAACTCGCTGAGGGTTATGGTTGGAAAGAATATATGTTTTGTGTTTCCCTTTTCTGTTTTGTGTTGTTTTGTTTTAAGTTTTGTGTTGCTAAGGGACTAGCAATAGCTAAGTGTGGGGGAATTTGATAGGAGCACAAAGTGTGACGTTTTTAATGTATTTTCCCTACTATTTGGCTATGATTTCATTGTAACTTTGCTATTTTTGCTTAGTTTCCATATTTGAGTCCCTAAATGATATATAAATGTGAATACGTGCAGAAAATCGGAGCTCGGAAATTTACGAAGTCTAATGGGCTTTTTCGAGGCCCATTAAGAAGTGAGCTACCGTGAGGTGGTCTGCCGTGAGGCCCAAGATGAAGGCCCAAGCCCATGAAGGAAAGCCCAAACCCAAGATGGCAGGCCCAAATCCATGAAGGAAGGCCCAGGTTCACAAAGCATGAGGAAAGGCCCAAGCCCAGATTTTTGGACAGTCTGCCCGTGCAGATCGATCAACTTGCGAGGCCCATATTCATACCCCAATGGGGAGGGACAAACCCTCCTCTTTCTCTTCTCACATCATATTTTCCATTCTCTAATACTATGGGTTTTCAAGACTTCAAGGAGGAGGAGAAGGCGTCTACACCATCACCACCAGCCCCTATTCAACATCACCATCACCATCATCACCTTGTCTTCACGGCTTGGATTACTTGTGGTCAAGGATTCAAGATGTGGCTTCAAGATCTTCATGCTATTCATACGGTGTATTTCGACTTAGCCTTTAAATTTATGCCTCTTTGTTGCTTGTTTATCCTTTGTATTAGTTAACATGACATGATTTATATAATTTTCAGCCTTTGTTTATGGGTTTATTTAATTGTTGGATCCTAATTAATTAGTTCTTCTAGTAGCTTATGTGACTCCGTTTATTTGATTCTATTTTAGTAGATAACTTTTATATGTTTTTGTTTTAAGGTTGCAAACTTAAGATGATTGCATATAATTGGTGCTAGAATTAGGGTTTTAATTCTAATTCACAAGTAGTAAAGGCTTTGGAAAGAGGTCGGAAACAAATAAGAAGGATCACGGATAGATGGGCGGTCCCACTAGGTCGTGCACTTTAATTAACAACTCTTCTTTTATGCGTTGGACATGTTTTGATTAGCTACCTTTGCATGTTTGATTGGTTAATCTAGGTGCGGTCGCTTAGGTTAATTTTCATGAAAGTGGTTTTATTTGGGGAATGATAATTGGCGGTCCAGCATTCCACATATGTTAATTTCGGTTTCATGGCTAGGGAACTTGGTTAATTTTCGGTCCAATAATTGGTAAACTTGTATACTTGTGGCTGAACTTTATATACTTTGTGTTTCATCCCATCTTATTTAATTTATTCTTTGTAATTTAATTAATTTATTTCATTCAATTTATCTCTTAAACCCCCTTTTTACTTTGTACATATGTATATATTTATACTTTATACTTGTTAATAATTCTTTATTTTATTTAATTCTTTGTGACAATTTTTGTTAGGTACACCCTTTGATCTCCGTTGTGAACGATACCCTACTATGCACTATACTACAACCGATAGGGTTTTTTTTAAATTGATGCTCCTTTTGGGCGTGTCAGAAGCATGTTGTCTGAGAAGAAGATTCCTAAGTGTTTCTGGGCAGAAGCAGTGAATTGGATCACACATGTTCTCAATAGGAGTCCTACACAGGTGATTCAAGACAAAACCCCTGAAGAAGTCTGGAGTGGAGTTAAACCAAGTGTTGATTATTTCAGAGTATTTGGCTGTATTGGTCATGTACATGTCCCTGCTGCCAAAAGAACAAAACTGGATGATAAAAGCTGCAAATGTATCCTCCTTGGTGTTAGCGAAGAATCCAAAGCTTATAGACTGTACAATCCCACTTCAAGGAAGATTATTGTAAGTCGAGATGTTGTATTTGAAGAAACTGAAAGTTGGGATTGGGGGAGGAGTTTGGAGGAAGTGAAACTAGAGGTGTTGGATTGGGGAGACAGTGAGGAAGATGATGTAGAAGAAGGGCAAAATAATGAAAATGAAGGTAATGATGGGAATGATGGTGTTGGTGAGCAAGATCGTGGAGATCATGATGGGAATGATGGTGTTGGTGAGCAAGATCGTGAAGATCATGGTCTGTCAAATTCTTCATCAAATACCTCTCTACAGGATGTTTCACCACCTCCAGATGTTGAAGGAAGACCAATAAGGGATAGAAGACAACCTGCATATTTGCAAGATTATGTTTCTGGAGAGGGTTTAGGGTTGTCCGATGAAGACGAAGAGCCTCATAACCTTGCTGTATTCTGTGCGAATGAAGATCCAGTCACTTATGATGAAGCAAAAATGCACTCAAAGTGGAGAAATGCAATGAAGTTAGAAATCAATGCCATCGAAAGAAACAACACTTGGGAGCTTGTAGTGTTGCCTAAAGGAGTGAAGACAATTGGAGTAAAATGGGTCTTTAAGACGAAATACAATGAACATGGTGAGGTGGATAAATGTAAGGCTCGTCTGGTGGCGAAGGGGTATGCCCAGCAATTTGGTATAGATTACACTGAGGTGTATGCTCCAGTGGCTCGTTGGGACACCATTAGAATGATTGTAGCCTTGGCAGCACAGAAGGATTGGTGTATTTATCAACTTGACGTTAAAAGCGCATTTTTACATGGGGAACTCAGTGAGGCAGTCTACATAGATCAGCCTCAAGGATTTGTGAAATAAGGAGAAGAAGAGAAAGTATACAAGCTTAAGAAGGCCTTGTACGGTCTTAAACAAGCTCCAAGGGCATGGTTTAGCAAAATAGAAGCTTACTTCATGAAGGAGGGATTTGAAAGATGCGATTTTGAGCACACCTTGTTCATTAAATATGAAGAAGGAGGTAAGATTTTAATTGTGAGCCTTTATGTAGATGATTTGATTTTCACTGGTAATTGTGAGAGCATGTTTGTCAAATTCAAAAACTCAATGAAACATGAGTTTGACATGACGGATTTAGGCAAGATGAGATATTTTCTGGGAGTAGAGGTGATGCAATGCACAGAAGGAATTTATATTTGGCAGAAAAAGTTTGCAAGAGAAGTGCTGGAGAAGTTTGGAATGGACAGAAGTAATGGTGTGAATAATCCAATTGTTCCTGGTGTCAAGCTAACTAAAGATGAAGAAGGAACTAAGGTTGATGCCACTGTATACAAGCAAATGGTGGGAAGCTTGATGTATTTGACAGTGACGAGGCCCGATTTGATGTATGTTGTGTGTCTTGCTAGCAGGTTTATGGTAGCTCCAACTGAGATACATTTGCAGGTTGTTAAGAGGGTGCTTCGATACTTGAAGAGTTCCACTGATTTAGGCATATTCTACAAGAGGAAGGGTGATGCAGAGCTGATTGTCTATACAGACAGTGATTATGCCGGGGATTTGAACGACCGGAAGAGCACCTCTGGTTACATATTTTCTCTGAGTGGGGGAGCAGTGTCTTGGGCTTCCAAGAAGCAACCTGTGGTCACCTTGTCAACCACTGAAGCAGAATATATAGCTGTTGTATCGTGTGCTACTCAGGGGATATGGTTGAAAAGAGTGTTAGACAAACTTGGTCTAGTTCAAGACAAATGCATGACCATCCTGTGTGATAATAGTTCCACCATCAAGCTTTCAAGACATCCAGTTTTACATGGTCGTAGAAAACATATTGATGTTCGTTTCCATTTCTTGCGTGATCTCACTAAGGAAGGAAAAGTGGAGCTAGTTTACTGTGGCACTAAGGATCAGGTGGCTGACATTATGACTAAACCACTTAAGCTGGATGTGTTCGTGAAGTTGAGAGAGCTGCTTGGTGTCTGTGAAGTTCCAAGCTTAAACTGATTGCTTATAGCAATTAGTTTAGGGGAGGATATGTTGGTGCTAAGCTTTTAAGTGTTTTAGTTGCTTGCAATTTCTAGTTAATAAGCCCTGATTTATAGGGTCATGTAGTTTGCTTTTGACTGTTTCTTGTAATCATGTACCACGTACTAGGTTTAGTGCAATACGTGGGCTGCTTTGTGTTTCCAGTTTATCTTGTAAGGCTATATATGCCTTAGTCTGCAAATAATGAATACGGTGGGTGTATTCTCCCAATTCTTGTTTGTGGTTTGGTGTTTCTGCAACTAACATTTCATAATCAGGAGAGATAACATTCTCACCAGTAGAGGATAGCACAAGCTGTGGAGGACAAGGAATAGAACCATCCACAAATCCATATAGGTTTTGACCTTTCAGAAAGGCTTCAATTCGAAACATCCAAGCAGTATAATTTGTTTGATCAACCAAAATAGTAGACAAGTAAACCGTGGTTTGTGTGGAGACATGAAAAGTAGTGGATGAAGTAGCCATGACTTGAAGCAACAAGATACAAATCCTGATCTTCAAATACTAAGAACAACAACAAATTTCCACAATTTCAACTTCTATTATCAAGAACACGAGAAGATGAACTTATCTGATCCAGATCCAAAAAGATTTGAAGAGTCGAAGAGAGAACCAGCTTCAATTGCGCTGAATAACACTATTTTTCTCAGATTTTTGCTCAGAATTTTGAGAAAGTCTTCTAGCCGCGCAGAGAGAGAGAGAGAGAGATTGTTGCACCGTTTTTTTTTTTTTGCTCGAATTTGCTCGGATTTTGAGAGAGAGATATTTTTTGCTCAGAGTTTTTTTTTTCACAACATTTTGCTCAAGAATATAGCTCAAAACACATAGGTCTCCCTACGAATTAACAGAGACTAGTACAATTCACCTAAAATAGCAAGCGAGCACTAGAGCAGCTCCGAATCAAAACAGAAGCAGAGCTACACTCAATCCAAGTGACGAAGACGATCAAAGCCTCAAATCGCAGCAGAGATGAAACTAGATCGAGAGTCACAGCAACAAGTACTTACTTAAAGATAATAGATGTGGAAGCATGAATCACAGGAGGCGAAGACAAATTCTTTTCTTTCAGAACTTCCTATGGACCGCCCTCCCTTCTTATATAATAGTAGATTTTGAGCTATGCTTCCTCTACAACTCTGTTAGCCCCGCCTTTGGCGCCTTTTCCACGACTTCTACTTCTTCGATGTTTTAGGTTGGGCAATGTAATCGGAATCTCTACTAGCATCGGTAGTAAGTAATTAAGTAGAATGCCTGAAGAAACCCCAAGCTTAAAGCCCCCAACGCCCCTTGCTTCCAGGGGAAATCCCCAAACCGAACACGTAACGTAATAAACTTTGAGCAAACAACCAATTCGGTCGACCACCCGTGGCTCCGTCATGACGAGATGGTACTTACTTTCATACTATAGCCTCGGCACGGCTGGATGCAGACCTAGGGAGTTTCCAAGAATCGTAGGTTATCGTAGCCGACTTCGAAAAGTTTGTTCAGTGAAGTACATGTTCGGGCCTGGATCTATGGGCTCTGATACCATGATAGCCATGGCATCACAGATCAAACTAGGATTACGAAATAGCAAATTGAAACAGAGAGAGAGCCTTTTGGAGAAGAAGCACTCTGTTTTCTATTAATGAATCACATCCTCACAAAGAAAAGATGGACTTGACTATTTATACATTCTCAGTAAGCACAAGATTAAACATAAGAGAAAATGGATTAGCAAACTAAACGAGTACTAAGAGACTAACAGAAACAGCTGTAGCCAGCTAGCAAAGACCACGTGACAATTTACCTCTTGAAGCTTCTGATAAACTGAAATGAGTATTACCTTCTCTAACATCATATTCATAAATGGTAACTCACAATTATAGATGACCTAACGATTTTAGATTTCATTGAAAATTTGTAGAAGTGATCTACTCATAAATATCTAAATATTGATCGATTGATTTGTCGAGATGTAATAAAAAAGTAGGTCTAATCGAAAAGTCATTACCAAGTCGTAATTATAGTGGTCCTCACTAGAAAATCTCTCATGAAGTTAATAGAACTTGAGCATCAATTAAACTGGTTTTGAGTTTTCAATATATTGGTTTTGACTTTTGAGTCTTTACAAGTTTTTATAAGAAAGTCATGCATGCGTAAGAATTCTTTCAAAAAATTTGATCCTCAAAATCGATCAAGCGGTTAAAAACTCGACAAGGATTATTAATTTGCTCCATCGATCTAATATAAATTATCCATTTTTGTTTGTACCATTTGTCTCATTACCTAGCTCCCTTCCAATTAGTTTCATAAAACTGATCTTCTGCATCTGAGGGCATGCAGCTCACGAAACAATATATCAAATTGGTAAAACAGATATGAAACAGAAACTGATCAACCTCTCTTTGGTGAATTCAAACCAATCTTCTTTTTTTGGTCGTGCAATCTCATAATTAACCAAACAACTTCAAGAAGACTAATATTAATATGGATAGAAAAAAGTGATCCGATCTGTATTCATTTATTGCAGGGCTAATTATATTTTTGCTATTCGATCTGTACTTTGGGGTTATTTTAAATTAACCACTATCTTTCTAATTTTAGCTCACCACAATCTTCTAGATAAAATTGTTTAGTCTTGTCACATACGTACTGATCGGTAACTTAATTTATTTTATTAATATATGGTCTCTTTTTTGTTATTATTATCAATTAAGGAATTCGAAATTCACAGTTAGAAAGTTGATGACATAATATATCTTTTGCAAACCTATTATCGTAACCACAATTAATTAGAAAGTTTCACATGAACACATGCGAACTCTAGTAATAAGATTTAATGTCAAAATATAGTTTTGTACGTGCTTTAATTTCGTAACTCTTGGATGGACAGTTGGACTTTCATGTCATGATGAGTTAATGGTGGTCACTCACAATTTGTTAAAAGTTTATTTGTTAAAATTAAAAGGAAGAAAAATCACAAACTCGTTTTCTCCATAAGATATTTTGGTACTATAAGTTAATGTACAAACTATTGATCAATTAAAATAATGTTTTAACTCCGCAATGTGTGGCCAAAATGTGTTCGACATTTTAGTAACTCAGTTAAAATTTATGTTTAATATGATAGACGTGTATCCTTTTTGGAGGCTAGGCTTCTTTGTTACAACATAGAAATAAAGGCGAGATATCGCTGGCGAGATACCAAAGTGTACTATAAATTTTATGGAAAATGATTAATGGCCTCATTAAGGCCTAAGATGTGGAGGCCTTAATCCTATGTGGCAATACATGTCATATATACATCATTCACAATTTGCCAATTCAAATTATTTAAATTCCACGTCATTTGCATGAAATACTATACTACCCATCTCAATTTAACAACTCTAATTAATCATCTTATTTATTTTATCTTTTAGAAATAATATAAACATAAATATTATTAAAATTATATTTACAAATGTCGTCGTCATCTACAATTCTAGATCTTCACATACATGGTCATTGCTTTATCTTCCAGCCAAATGATCTACATATATTATATCAACATTACCATGAAACCTCTCAACTGTACACCTTCGAAATTCCCCCTATATGCAGAAACATCAATTAAAAGATGATATATACATATATGTGTTGATATAATAATTAATCAATACCCTCCAAATTAAATCGTATATGCCATGTTGATGACCATATATTATCAAACCCTTATCACCACCCATTAGATCAAATTTGGTTGAACTAGCTTCTTGTTTCAAATATAACAGTAACTACCTATCATGCATGATGCGTCATTCACTCCTTGAGAAAATTGAGAGCATGTTGCAGACTCTCTTCTATGTTTTTGGTTTTGTCATTTCGTATATCTTTCACTTAGAAAATTAGGGTTTAATTATTTGGGGGTTTATAATAATTGTTTTGGTTAAATTTCCATAAACAAATGTATTGAAAATGTATACAAATTGAATGAAAGATATAAAGATTTTTTTTTGCAGGATATAAAAGGCTAGTATTGGTTATGTCAAATTTGACTGGACAAAATATATTGACAAAAATATAAAAATATTAATTAATTAATGTGACATGGAATGCCACGTAAGATTAAGGCATCCACATCTTAGGCCTTAATGAGGCCCCCTAGCATTACCCAAATTTTATTTGGATAGTTTGTAAACTTGAGGAATACATCAAAGTATATTTAAGAAACTTGAGGTAGCATAGTGTCTTATATATAATCGCGAAATGGGGTATTGTACATGTGTGATGTATTTTTTTTTCAAATAAAAAATGTTAACCGACCTGAAAACATAGAATAAATTATAATTAGAGCTATTTATTAGTAAAAGCAACGTGCACAATCTGTCCTCTACTGTTCTGACTACCTCAAGACAAATCCATAGAGGTTAGTGGCAAAAGTGGGTAAGTGCTAGTCCTCCTCATGCCATTTTGATCCATGCCCAGTAACTGAGGAAGGAATTCACCCCCCAACAGTAGCAGTTTAAGGACTACGCCCAACACTAGCAGCACTTGACCCACCAACAAAAGGTGTACCAGATCATCAGTTGAAACCAAAAGCGAGACAAGTGAAGCAACTGAGACTGAACCAAACAGCACCAAAGCCATGCAACACCATTTACGAGCATAATCATATCTATGAAAATACCTAACTAGTACACAGAAGGCAAATGCCAAAGAATATGCAAGTAAGCTAGAGAGGACAACAATGATGGTGATAGGGTGTGTTTGGAACAGATCCTCTGATCGAAATCTGATCTGAACTAAGGTGAGGAGTACGGGAATGGTAAAATCAACTATATCGTGATAACGATCATATATCGAAGCGGCAGCCGGAGCAAAGTTGATGAACTGGACATTGTTGAGGAAGTAGTACTCGACGTGATTGAAATTAGGGTTAATCATCCAAACATGAAAATGATACATTGCCATCCTACGTACGTACCCTATTTGCTTAGCTAGTTAGCTTTGCTCTCAGACTACTCAAACAAAATATATATAACAAGAAGAAGGAGCTAGCTGTTCTCGTTGTTGTTGTTGTTGGGATCGACTTAATTGAGAATCAAATCAATTTATAGAGGAACCAATTCTAAATACCAGTTATTTATTATTATTCTCGCTATTGGTTAAACATATGATGAAGCTTTGTTTTTTTTAGCAATACATATGATCGATGACAAGCTGATGGACTATTGGACGTACTGCTTGTTTTTAGATAAAACAAAAAAACAAACATATGATGACAAGTCAGTAAGTCACCTTTGTTTCTTGCATACGACTATAGGATGAAAAGTTGGGAAGTTTAAAGTTTTATATATTGATTATAGTCCGCTACGACGGATTATATAAGGGTCGTTTAGGGAAAATCTAAACCTCCAACTCAATGTACTTCTTTTTTGACCAAAAAAGGGTACTTCTTTAATATATATATACGTGGTCATCTTTATCTTCCCTCTAACGATCCTTGAAGTAACGAGGATACTCTTTATATGAAAATATAGAGTGTCGTTCCACGTTGGAAACATAACATGTTGCATTGCCTTTTGGATATATTTTGGGGGATGGTAACGTTCTTTGGCATTTACCTTACATCAATAACACCTTGCATCAATATTTGGATTTTGGGGGATGGTAAGGTTCTTTGGCATTTACCTTTATTGTGTTTTAAATTTCGTTTGCTTTGTTCTTTCTTAGAATTTGCATTAATTTTTTTTTGAAAGATAATTGCATTAAATTAAGCATAATTTGCATTAATATTAAGTGATCATATAATGTCAACCATGATGACGGGGATACAGCACTGAGAAAAATAAATTAGTTTCTGTCAACCATGAAGATTAGTGAAAGCACTGATTCAGATTTAGCTAGGCAAATCATATGAAGGATGGTGAAAAGCAGTACCAAACTACCAACTTTTTTGTTTTTTTTAGACCAAAAAAAAAACTACCAACTTTTTAACCTATTAATTCTTTTCACCAATATAAAAAAAAAGAATCTGGAAATTAAGATCGGTTTCTTTGTCAATTCTACGTGATTAGAAAAAGATTGTGGCTGGGACCTTATAAAAGTACAATCTGGAAATAGGATTCTCAACTTATAGGTTGGGCAAAGGACTTTAGCAATTAACTATAGTTGATAGCATAAGAAGCAATTTAATTGCTTAAGAAAAGTAGTGAATATGCTCGGTTCTGTTGATGCTGATATTTTTTTTGGTTAACATACACGAAGGCTAAAAAGATTAGAAATAGTACCCAATGAGTTTGGTCTGGAGGAAGCATGCTAGATTGTAAGTGAGGCGAATCCTGCAGTGATACTCCTGGTAATAGGAGGATTAGGAGATTACTGGTTCTAACCTCAACTTGTAAAAAAACATCCGTTAGGGAGAGATCATACCGTTGCTTCCGGTTCAGAAATGATAAACCACTTTGGACCACCATTTATCACACTAAAAAAAATTGTTCTTGAAGCGGTGAAAGTTTATAACGATTTGAGAAGGGCACCGGTGATCCTCCAAGAAAGGCACTCTTCAACCATTGCCAATTTGTTTGGAATTGGATATATACCTTATAACCTTAATATTTTCATGGAAGCAGAGCGAGTTAACTCATGTGTGAAACATAAAGCGGTTTACAAGTACACAGATATCAGCATCACCCAAAAGCGCCGGCCCTGAGTTAACCATAGATTAGGATTAGGAATTTAGGATAGTTCTTTAATGTTTTTGTGTGGCCACATGGGCACCGCGCCTTTACTATAGTGCATGATCGATTGCTATAAAAATAAAAACGTGTGTTGAATTTTGGGGAAGGATTGTTGTGAAATTGCGTAATTTGCTGAATTAGTACTTCCTGTTTTTTGGTATACATTCGGTTTGTTCTTTCTCTTTTGGCATGTAATCGATCTATTCCCTTTCTAACGCAAATACACAGCAAAGGTGTAAAATACTTCTGCATTAATCATTGAAGTTCTGAATGTTCTTGGGCAATCTTGGTACCAAATTTACTATATTGTCAACAATTCAGATCGATCATCCCTTTACAACTGTTCCAAAATATGTGAAGCTCAGTTTATACCCCCTCTCTTCTCCAATGATATCAACTTATACCTCTTGGCACATACAACATAAAATGCCAAGTTGAGTGCAGTCAAACCAGCTGATAGGAAGAAAAACCTGTCCAAATGACCATCATTCAGATTCGGAGGAACCCAACCGGGCTCCCCATTCTTCGACGTGATCTTCATCACCACTGTTAAGATCATGCTTGCGATATAACTACCCATTGCTGATGAAGACATGGACAACCCCATCCCCAAGCTCTTCAATCCATCTGGACTTTGTGAAGCGAAAAACTCCATTTGTGCAACATAGACAAATGCTTCGGACACACCCACAAGCACATACTGTGGACTCTGCCAGAAAATGCTCAAGGAACTGGTCTCTTCTGTGCTGTCATTACTAGCATGTTCAAGCCTTAGTCTCTCAACAAAGCCAGCAATTACCAATGCTAAAATTGCAATTGCAAGGCCGATTCCAATTCTTTGTAGCTCACTCAGAGGCTTTGGTTCTCTTTTCGTTATTTTAATGTAAAAAGGAACGATGAGTTTGTCATAGAATATGATGAAGAGGGTGGTGCTCACAATGTCAAATGCGGTCATGCTTGCTGGAGGAATAAGAAAGTTTTTTGAGACCCTCCGGTCCATTGCAGCTCCTTGCTCGACAAAAAGAGAAAGCATTTGAATGAACACCACGGAGGAGAAGATGGTGCAAAGCCATACTGGCAATAGCCTCAGTATGCATTTCACTTCTTCAACCTGTGTGACAGTGCAAAGATGCCATGGGTTTGGAGTTTGGCATTCGTTTGACATCCTCGTTATGTCATCCCGGGTAATAAAGGCAGCTCGATCAAAAAACCTGCATGTCAAAGTGTTAAGTTAGCTTGATATACATTGTTTGTCAGCCCATACCCTGATAGCTTAAGACTTTGGGGCCAGTGTGGTTGTCTAACATAGTTTAGCATATATAGTCTCACATCACCCGGCTACCTGAGTATGGTATATAAGAAAATTGACTCTACACATTGCCAATTGGTTTTGGGTTGGGATGCTCTTTAATTTTAACATGAAGGTCTTACACTTTATATGTCCATTTTTAAATCAAACTGAAAATATATACTTACTTGAGGCCACTAGTGTGGAGTATTCTTCTCATACCAAGTGTCTCACCTTCCCTTCCAATAGTCTCATGAAGTCCCTCTCCATTCAACGGCAGCTTGTGATTTATTTTCCTCATGGAGGCCACAATCACTTGGGAGAATCTAGAGATGGGATTTCCAGAAGCCTTGAAGTGTCTGTAACGAAAACTCCCACTTAAAAACAATACAAAGGCAACAATACCAGAGGCAGTACATGTCCAAAAGGCCACTACCCAATGCCCCATGCTCTCTACGTAAACTAATATCGTCTCTGCAAACAAGCATCCGAGATTTAATGCCACATAAAAATAGCTGTAGAATGAAGTCTTGGATTTCTTTTCTTCTGGATCCTCCTCATCAAATTGGTCTGCACCAAAGGTAGCCAATGCCGGTTCGGGGGCTCCATTTCCTAGAGCAATAAGGTAAATTGATATGTAGAACATTGCAACTTCAATTGGTCTATGAGGCTCACATAACTGGCCTATTTTTCCACAATCAGGAGGTCTTAGTAGAAATAAGTGGGTTGAGAAGGAGAGTGCTACTAACCCCTGCAAAAGCCAAAGGAGATTATACAATGTGTAATACACAAAGGGCTGGGGGAGAAGAGAAAGTTCGAAAACCATTTAACTTACAAAGATGTGGACAATTTGAAATGTGACACAAGTGAGGTATCTGCCCAAGTATGAGTCACTGAGAAGGGCACCCATTAGAGAGAAGAAGTAGACAGTTCCCAGCCATCTGCTGAATGTGTTTGCTGCCTCTGCATTGGTCTGCCTCAGTACTGATTTTGCAAAAATAACCATATTTACTTCAACTCCAGCAAATGCCAGAGTAATTAGTCCTTGATTACCTGTTACGGTTAATAACAAAAGTAACCAGTCGATTGAGAAATGGATAGAATTGTCTCCTGTTTCTTCTAGAATTTAGTGCTGAAACCCCAAAAGTTGTACAGATCAACTAGTATTTTGACTATTTTCCCTTGATTTTATTGTATATAATGCAGTATGCAAGCGCTTGTTTATCTTTGAAAGTCCAAAGAATTTGACACATCAGATGCAACACTATGTGATCAGTATATATGGTATATCAAGAATTACTAATATGTTTCTGTTTTATCTGAATATTTCTTCAGTTTGATCAAGTCTGTGTGCTGTTTAGTATAGTTGTTTTAAGTATTATCAGTAATGCATCAGCCTCCTTATTTTATGGTTGTAAATGTTATGCCACTGGATACCAAATCACAACAGTAACACAATTGAAAATGAAAAGCAATAATCAACTATAATGAATAGGATCAATGATAATGTGAAGAGCATATATTTACCTAATAGAAACATGCCGCATCTCCATCCACCAGTGCTCCATTTTACAGCTGGTTTCCCATACCGATCCACCGACCCATCTCTTGTGAAAGCATCTTCGCAAGAACCCTTCTCGCTAACTTCCAACTGATTGATCTCAAATCCATTGTTCAATGAAAATAAACCCAATTTCAGTGTATTGAACATAGCTAGGCGGTCCCATTCTTACATGGATATCATAAACTTCTGAGTTCTTAACCACCTATGAAATATTATGCTAAAGACTGAACTTGAATAGTTGATGTTATTTAATTTCCACAAAGAAAGATTCATTATACTGGATTCTTCCCAACTGCTGAGGTACTGTGCAAGTAAATGTAGTCTATTTGGTATTGAATGTAGTCTAAAATTGTGATGCTTCTAGTCATTACTATATGCACATGGTCATCAAGGGTTGAAGATTGGCATCGCAAGCTCGATCAATATATCATATCCAATTCACTAAATTACAATCTTTTTGAAATAATGAGAAATTTACTGTTGCCTACAACTATAAGTCTATAACATATAAGATCCAATGAAGTACGTATATACATACACATAATAATTCATGTTTCAAAAAAATAAAAATTACCAATAGTTGCTCAGTTCTAAACTTCTGATCAGGAAAAAGATATTAGCCAAGTTATACTGAATTTTTTTCCCCACTTTTGGTATAAATAAACTAATAAATCTATGAAGATTTGCATATATCAATCTGTGGAGGTAATTGATTATATAATTACATTAGTTCCCTTTATGCAACTGAACCCAAACAAAGATCATATCTGCATATCAATGATCCTATTGATAAGAACTTCCAACAGCTAAAGCCTAAAGGGGTGATGTCGATCTATATATGATGACATGAAACATCCATGTAGAAAATGAACTTCAGAAAAAAGAAGCAAATCAAAGTGAGCGGCCAAGACCATATGCTCCGAGTTACAATACCTTGGAGTCATTAGGATCTGGTTCTGGATTCATGGTGGCAGCTGATAGCGTTCTAAGCCTCTCTAAGACTCAGAGTTGGAGATAGCTAGAGATATGGAGAGGAAGGGGATGTGGGTTGGTGAGAGACAGGGATTATATATAAATAAGATGAGACTGACAATGGTGGTGCAATCAAATTTTGAAAGCTAGTTTAGTGTCTTCTTCTGTCATGCATTTACTTACTTTGTAGTTAGGCTTAGAACCTGTGCTGTGCTGTGTTGCTCTGATAAGATACCTAATAGAGAAAGCAATGACATGTTTCCTGAGGACATAGTCCACCTGTAAATAATGGTCAACAGGAGTCAGAAGCTAGCTAGGTAACCAGCCGCTTGAGAATAAATTCAGCCGTTACTTGTTTAGTTGCGCATTCCTCGAGGGACGACGATAAGGGTAAATCTACCTTCTTAGGCTACAAATAGATTTTCAGAATTTATTTTATAATATCTATCCGACTAAAAAAAATAAAAATTTGAAAGGATACCGACTTAGGTATTCCGGTATTGTATTTCGGATTTCTATGGTGTTAATTTTTTTTACTCAATTATCACTGAACATATTGTCAATAATTTTATTGAAATGATTATTAGTCAAACATTTTCCCATAACTTCTTAACTTGCTGTTTATGAGTCGCTTTCTTTTATTAGTATTTTTTGTCCCTATGTCTTTTCCATGAATGCTTCTGCTTGTGCTTAAAAAAGAAGAAGACAAAAACACGAAGATATTGTGTATGCTTAGCCTTTTAGAGCATCACTCGCGGAGGTGTTAAACTCAAAGGTCACATTTAACTTTGATGGCCTATACGACAGATTTATAAGTTTGTTAATTGCTACCTTTACTCGGTGGTGTGTTAAATGGTCGAAAACTCGAAATTATTTTGTTATATAGAGAAGAAGATCAAATATGTAACCGTAGGATATGCTAAAAGTTGAAGTTGATGAAATGAAAGCTATTTGGAATAATAAAAAAAAAAGTTGGGTCGTTGGCGGTCTAAAATGCGCATGTAGGTTGATCTCTCCGGTTGAGAATGCACTGATTTTAACACGTAGGAAGGGCTTATTATCCTGCCGACTTACTATTTAATACTATGAGCTCATTGTCTCGTTTGAAATTTATGTTTTAATGTTTTTGTTAAAAGCAGTTATGTTAGAATCATATAATCTTTTTTTTCTTTTTAATAAAAAATTTCAAATATATATATATTTTTTGCAAAAAGGAGGTTTTGAAATTTCAAATATCGGAATTTAAACCTCATTTCCAAATATTTGATCAAAGAACAATTCAGACAAAAAGACAAAAAGAACAAAAAATGCAAGTTTGAGTCCTAAAAGAAAAGAATGGGCCTAACCCGGACCCGACCTTATTGGGCTCAGCCTGATACAAACGTTTCTTAAAGAAGCGTTTCGGGGAATAAGTCAATAAGCCTCCCTTTAAGTCTTTAACTGACTCGCTGTGTGCGCCATATTCTTCATCTCTCTGTATATACTGGAATAATGGCTCTCTCTTCCACATTTTGGCGCCTAAATCTCCTCTCAAAACCTTCAGTTTCACACATACAAACCACTCTCAGAGCTCTAAAACCCTTCAAGCCAAAACTAAGGCCCATGTGTTCACTTCCCATTTCTTCTTCGTTAAATTCCTCCAACTTCTCCACAGCAAAGAATCCAACTTTTTTAGAACCTCAAACTCGAACTCCGTATCCCCAAGACGATCTTATTGTTCTGGGCATCGAAACCAGCTGTGACGACACCGCCGCTGCTGTTGTATGTCACTGAATTGGCTTCCTTTGATGCTGGGTAGTGGGTACTTGTCAATTTTGTGTTTTACTGAACTGGGTTTTGGTTTTTGGTTGTGGGTTTTGTGGGTGCAGGTGAAAAGCAACGGTGAAATTCTCAGCCAAGTTGTTTCTTCTCAGGTATGTATAGTTAGTCCTGAATTTGTGGCTTTACTTATGTGAAATGCATTATACTTTTATTTGGGTTCATGTAATTATTATAAGTCTGTGGTATGAATGAGTTTGCTGTTTAGAGTACAAGGATTCATATGTTTGTGCTTCAAAATGTTAGGTAGTGATTAAAGTTTGAGAGCGCGATTAGGTTATCTGGTATTTCTAGAAAATCTGCTATAAATATAGTGGTTTCTGTGATACATAAAATATCTTCAAAGATTCTTATTTTGTGAAACCAATTCAGGACTATATGGCCTATATTCTGATAAAATTATCCTGACATATGACGAACTGGGAAAAGTAATAAACTTTGTGTGTGTTTCTCAGAAAACTACATGTTAGGATCAAGTGTATTGTGAAGCAATACGGTCATAAAACTTTGCCATGTATTTTGTTCCTATAATTAACAAGAACGAGATATAACTTCATCTTTTTTCTTTATTTTACTTGGTTTCCTTGACCTAATTTTGAGAATTCACCACGTCAAGGCAGATTTGCTTGCTCAATATGGAGGTGTTGCTCCAAAAATGGCAGAAGAAGCGCACTTGCAAGTTATTGATCAGGTATTGTTTCTTCATTACAATCACCTTTTAAGTGTGATGATTCATTACATGATTTGACATCTGTTACTTAAGACAGAATTTGGTGCTTATGTTGGTGTCAACAAACACCATCCTTTAAGTTGTTTTTGATATTTTTGCAATGCCAGTCATCATGTATTAATGTTGGTCAGGTTTGGATGGCTTACTCATTTCAAATTATCGCTTGCAGTACAATTGCTTCATTACTATATTATCATGTTTCTTGGTGAATTCAAAATGCTTAAAGCTGGGCCTGAATTTCTGATTGTTGATTGTAGGTTGTGCAAGAAGTGCTAGACAAAGCTAATTTAACTGAGAAAGATTTGTCTGCAATTGCTGTTACTATTGGTCCTGGTTTAAGCCTTTGTCTTCGCGGTAATTTAAGTAGTATCACTTTTTTTTCCTTTTCCTTTTTCAGTGGTGTATGTTTGTCTCGAGGCTTTATTACCAGTTATGCCTTTTGGTTGGGTTTGCACCCTCCTAACCTGGCCCCTATAGTAGGGGATGATTTTCTGAGGAAGGTTGTTATTTTTTTTGTTTTTTTTTGTTAATCTTTTGGGCACGGATTCATGTTTAAACAACAGGGAATTGGATCACATTTTCTTTTCTTTTGCTATGAACTGACCTGAATATGAGTTCTTTGTTATTGCTAAGGAGTATTTTGGGACTAATTTTTCATTCAATTGTTATGCAGTCGGTGTGCGGAAAGCTCGTAAACTTGCTGGTAGTTTTAACTTACCAATTATTGGTGTACATCACATGGAAGCTCATGCTCTTGTAGCCAGGTACCTCAATGTCACTCTCTCTCTCTCTCTCTATATATATATATATATATCTCACTCTCTCATTTACATGCACTTCAAACAGTGTTCTGAGTTGCTCTTATACATATGACAAATGTCCGTTTCTTTGCCTAGGTTAACTGAACGAGAATTACAATTTCCTTTCATGGCCCTGCTTATTTCAGGTAGATAATCTACACCTTCCCTGCATTAGGTCTATTTTACTGAGTTCAATCAACTTCCATCCACATGTTTAGACGGCATGACAATATCTTTTTGTGTTTTCATAAGAAACTAATGAATACTCAAGTCCATAGTTTACTTGCGTGATGTATATTTAAACTTAATTTTTTTCCCCCTTGTTAGATGCGTCTAAGCAATGAAGTGTTTGTTTTTAGCAAGAAAAGTGTGTGATTTTATCTTACTAATTAAGTTGAAGAAACTTTAAATTCGAGTTCCTTTTTTTTTTTTAAGGAGAAACTGTAAAGTTTAAATTATCAGGCAAGGTTCAAATCATTGCAAAACATATTATGGAACTCATTTATTTTGCACGTAGTGAGAGATTCTTGTGGTTTATTACATTAAAATTTGTTGGACCTCTATTATTCTAGTACTCTTGTTCCGTAAAATAACTGAAGATGGTGTAATGTCCTTCACTTGAACTTGAAAGGAGTTGCAAACAAGTCAGTGAAGCATTAGTGTGGAAGCATTAGTACAATTTCTATGAAAATCCAGTTCTTCATTCGTTTAGCAATAAATGATTGTTCAATAATGTCTTCATGTTACAGTTTCACTATTAATGTTTTACTCATTTCAGTATTCTGGATGAGATCTTTTATATCTCTGCCCAATACTTGGTTTTCTGCTTCATAAAGTGATAATACTTATGACTTCTCGTACCATCTGATAATCTGATATTATAGGACTAATTTAAGGTTTTTTGTTTTGTTTTGTGTGTGTGTGTTGTACGTCATTTGTATCTTGTGGCTCTGGTGTTGTCATACTTCATTAACACTTGTTTGTCTGTCTTTAGGAGGACACAATGTACTCATTCTTGCTCGTGATCTTGGTCATTACATACAACTTGGGACCACGATAGATGATGCAATTGGTGAGGCATATGACAAGATCGCAAAATGGCTTGGTCTTGACTTGAGGAGAAGTGGTGGACCGGCTCTAGAAGCGCTTGCCCGAGAGGGTGATGCAAAATCAATTAAATTCTCAGTAATTTTTCTTCTAAAACATATTTTTCCCAGTCTGGTTGCCTTGGGCTTCCCCACCCCAACCTCTCCCCAAAAAAAACCCCTTTGTTGGTTCTACATAAGAAGTCTTATATATGACCGAGATTTCTGTAATATGAAGTTGAATCCTAAGTCTGGTACTCATTTTTTTCTAGACTCCAATGAAACAACATAAAGATTGCAACTTCTCGTACGCTGGTCTGAAGACTCAAGTGAGGCTGGCAATTGAATCTAAAAATATGTATGTATCATCTGTAAATATATACAGTCCATTTTCGTAGTTGAGAAATCCCTCTTACCCGGTTTGCACATTCCCCAAGATAAGGAAATCTAGCTATTTATATATGCAGCACACTCACACAGCTTGTGGAACTGATAGGATTCAGATGAAGCACAAAAAATGATTCTTGATTACTGTCAGTGCTAACTATATTTTTTGTCCAGTGATTTATGTCAGCTTAATTATTTTCTTATGCCCCCATCTTTCTTATGTTGAGCAGTAATGCTACAATTCCTGTTTCTTCAGCAAGTAGCGAAGATAGAAGGTCTCGAGCTGATATTGCTGCCTCTTTTCAGGTTACTAGTGTATATCTGTGTCATTCTTCATGTTGGTTCGATCAAATATTGCATTTTTTAGGTTCCGACTTTATTTCTTCAGTTTCTTGTTCCTTGTGTAGAGAGTTGCAGTGTTACATCTAGAGGAAAGGTGCGAGCGAGCAATTGAATGGGCTTTGAAGATTGAACCTTCTGTAAAACATATGGTGTGCAATTTTCAATATTTGATTCTGTATGCTTCAACCTGGCTTTACTCCATATAGATGAGCATGGATGCCTATTTATATTCTTTCAATGCAGGTTGTGTCTGGAGGCGTTGCATCAAATCAATATGTTCGGGCTCAACTTGATCAGGTTGTCAAGAAAAACAACTTACAACTTGTGTGCCCTCCACCCAGCCTTTGTACAGACAACGGTAATTCCTTTTATCTAGTTTTGGCTCAACTTGTGGTGACGTTGATGTGAATTCTACATTGATAACGAAGGGTCTTAGTGTGTTAACCATTTGTAGCTGAAATGTCTTGATTCTTTGGATCAAAAGAAATCGTTAACCCGTAGTTGGCCATCACCCAAGGGATGTGGAAATATACCTGTTGGTGAAGACTAAATGTCTAGATGTTAACCTGGTTCCCTCGTCTAATGTACACACAATATCCTTTTGTCACCATATATATCACTCGTCAGACAAGGTGGTTACTACAGTGAAGACTAATCGCTAGATTTTAAACTGACTAGGTGTAATGGTGGCATGGACTGGCATTGAGAACTTTTGTATGGGGAGATTTGATCCACCACCACCTGCAGATGAACCTGAAGATATTGAGGTTTGCTCAAAAACTTTGATAGCCTATGATTGCATTTCGTTCAAGTTTTTATTCATTTGTTTATTTAAATTCTAGATATCTTTTCATTTGATTTTTGTTTGGTTAAGACATCTTACCTGCATTTGATGTAGTGATGGCTCAGTATTCTCAACTCCTTACTTTTGCCACCACAAAGAAAAGTAATTAATAGAAAAATAAGAATGCAAATATGTCCTAGGTCCTTGTTCTTACATTAAGCTATAACTATAATGAAATCTTCTAAAAATGAGTAAAATTTCATATATTCGAAGAAATTGGATTCCCCTGCTCATAATAACATAGGTCATCTGGTGTGTGAACCTTGTGTCATCGATCTCAAGGATTGTGAATCTTTGGATAAACTTTATTACATAGGTACGCCCACTATTAGATTTTTGGCCCCAATTAGCGCGCTTCCGTAGGTTTTTTTGCCAATAAACTCATAGGCCCAGTGGAGCTCCTTGTTTTTGTGTGGGGATAACATTTTGCCTGAAGCTGCTGGCTTCTTAAATCAGATATTTTATGTTCATCTATTTGAATTCTTTGATTCTGCATCAGTTTGATCTGCGGCCAAGGTGGCCATTGGGGGAGGAATACGCTGAGGGAAGAAGTGAAGCTCGTTCAATGAGAACGGCCCGCATTCATCCCTCTCTGACATCTCTTGTCCAAGCTTCTTTGCAACAGCAACTATAGTCTGCATCTCCTATATCTCCAGCCACTCAATGAAGTTCCGAGTCAAGTTTTAGATGTTGGAATGGTTGGCTTATATATGAACAGGAGATTAATCACCAGTGCAGCACTGGCTAGGCTAGAGGACTGATTAATGGGATCAAGCAAATGTTGTAGGAATGTTTTGAGATAGCAGTGTAATTCTGCACTTGATACCTTCAAATCTGCTGCTCAAATCCTTGCGAGAACATATTTTTCCCTTGTAATTTTTGCGACAATGTGTTAAACCAACTCTTATTTCATTTTGTATATTCAATAAAAAGTGTCTTTAATACCTTCACAAACTTGTTAAAGATCTTATTGGAAGGGATTGAAGGTCAATATCATTTTAGCCAAAAAATAAAAAATAAAAACTTGTTAAATCCCATGGGGTACAAATCCTCTCTCATAAAAAGGGTTTTTAATACCTTAGCAAAACAAACGTGAAATTGTTACCTGCCAAATAATAAAATCAAAACAAGCTCATTTGACAGAATTTTGTGACAATGACACTAAATTAGTAAATTTTCTGAACTATTACTTAACCAATAATTTCAATTTGAGATGTTCAGATGTTGACCCTATGTGGTGCCACATGAACATCTTCTTCGGGTGACACCAAATCTCAAAAAGAAATAATTAACTTAGATTAGATAGTGGAATAGAATAATCCGGGAGTAAAATGTCGTAACATTTTGTTTGGTGATAGAAGTGCAAAACCAGTAATAATCATGGCAGACTTTTTGAAATTAGTACAAAGATTAAAGAAATCTAAACCCAAAAACTGAAAAAAAAAAAAAAAGAAAGAAAAAAGAAGAAATGAAAGGGCCCAATTTTCCCTCCACTTTGCTTACCCTATTATTGAAAAGCGAGAGTGCAGTGTCTTGTTTGTGTGAGAGTTTCACTAGAGACTAATGGAAGTGGGAAGGTTACCGCTGTCAGCATCACAGAGAGGCAAACTGATATCGGCGGGCTACACCACTCTCGCTTCTCTCTCATCTCTCTCTCCCTCCCACCTTGCTCGAGGTAAATCATTTTCAACTCTTCTCGGTGAAATTTATGGACGCAATTGCCCACTGTTCGATGTAATTACTCTTTACGGTTTTACTGCATCCTACATACCCATGACTTTGTTTTGCTAAATTTCTATTTGATTTTGTTTTATGATTGTATTTCATTCTTATAACCTTGCATGAGTAGTAATAAAATAGAACCTGGATTATGAGAAATGGAAGGACTTAATTGGTTTGTGGGTGAATGAAGGATTCTTACAAAGTAGCACATGAGGGTCCTGATCATCACAAATAATAGTTTCCCAATTGGAAAAGATAGGAAATTGGAAGGTATTTTCGATGTTGTTGCAACTCCGATGAGATGACTGATTTTGAATGTCACTGCAGCACATGAAATAAAGTTTTTTTTTGTGTGTAGATTTTTCTCTACAATGGTTTTTATCGTAGGGTTCCATTAATGTCTATTTTTTCCGTGTTACCAAGGAATTCCGTATTGATTCTGATAGAATTTTGGGAGTAATGATTGAAGTTTTCCAGCATTTGTTATTGTTCAACAGATCTAAGAATTCCAGAGAGTGAAGCATTTGAAATTCTCAGTGTTGCATCACTTGGTTGTAGGTTGGAACAGCCAGATAAACGTACGGCTATTGTCAATGGTAATTACTTTCTTTCTTTGACCAATATTTACACATGTATAAATTGAATTTCTGTAAATCAAATAGCTTTTGTTCAGAACAATATGAAATGTGAAATTATAGTGTCCCTCTTTACCAGCCTTGCGTGACTTCAGTAGGAAGCTCACTAGAGTAAAAATAAAACGGCTTAGCCAGCATCATCAAGGTAGCTGGCCACAATATTTATTTCTTTGTACAATGTGTTGTAAATGCAATGCTATGGGTGAAAAAAGAAAAAGCTACATTTGTCTACTACTAACCTCACTCTTGTGAAGGAACAGTGCCACTTGAGTTGAAGAGTATTCAAAAGTTTGAGAGTCAGTGGATGTGTAAAGCATATTATTTTTTCTAATTAGTAAGATATGGTTAATGTAGGACAGCAAATGTACGTTTCTTTTCTTTGAATTTCTACTTTCATACACATCAACCCTCTGTTTAGAGTCTAGATAAGTCTGATAGGCACCATCCCTTCTACTGGCATACCATCGTCAAGTCATATACTTTTTATATGTCATTTCTTCCGAAGTAATGGAAATTAAGTTTTATCATCGTTGGTATCATGTCTTACCAGTAGTCATAAACAGTAGTTAAAAAAAACTGAGTACAGTCATTATGTGTTATTTTGTTCTACTACAGTTGATTTGCACCACAATTGTTACTTTTGTAGGGCAAACTTTGCATTCCTTATTTTAAGTTTTGAAAGATTTCCTCAGGTTGCAAACTCTCTGCCACCACATTGTTTAATATGTTTTGGATACTGAAGTTCAAAAGTAACTTTTATCCTGTCTCCTACAGGTGGACAAACTGCTTGGGAAATCCTCAATGAGGAGAAGTTGTTTCGGCGCATTACTACATCTTGTGCTGATCTAGATAACATTCTCGGTGGAGGAATTAATTGTAAAGAAGTTACTGAAATTGGTTAGTCTAGCTATTCCTAATCATTAATTAGAGTATGTTGTATGTTATGGCCATACATTTGTATACTTGGGTTCATTTATGAGCATAAAACTGTGCAAGCTTTTAATTGGTCAGGGGATAATATTCTTTGTATTTTTCTCCTAATTGTTAGGTGGAGTTCCAGGCATTGGTAAAACACAGCTGGGGTATGGGTTTTTTTTTTCGTTTCAATCTAGTCTCTTTGTTCTTTTTAGTTGTTTTCTAGGGCATTGAATGCATATTTTGGTCTACAGGATTCAACTTGCAGTGAATGTGCAAATTCCTGTTGATTATGGTGGCCTAGATGGAAAGGCAGTATATATTGGTCAGTGTGTATAAACCTTTTACTGTAGCATTATCTGTTCACAAAGATTTCCAGTTGCATCTGGTGTTTAAATGGTGCTTGCATGATACTTCAGATACAGAAGGCAGCTTTATGGTGGAGCGGGCTCTACAAATTGCTGAAGCTTCTGTAGTGGACATGTCACAATACAATGAGCTTTTGCGGAATAAATCCCGAGCTTGCCGAGTTGAAATTCAGCCTACTGATATCCTGGAAAAAATATATTATTTCCGCATTTGCAGTTACACAGAGCAAATTGCCCTGATAAATTACTTAGACAAATTCATCTCGGAGCATAAAGATGTAGGTAGAGTATTTTGATCTGGAATGTACCTTAAGCATCTTCAAGAATTCTTTATGCATGGTGGTTACCAGTTTCATATGAGCACATGTGTTTGTTCTTTTTGCTGATAAATCAATCAGAGTTCTGGGTACACTCTTTTATGCCTTGCCATGTTTCTTTATTTGGCAACTTTGGCTGATGAATTGTTCATTTATGAACTGGATTCCAGTTAGTTTATCATTGAATGCAATATATATAATATTCATCCTGGAAGTACCAAATGTAACTTCCATAACTTTTGCAGGTTAAGATTGTTATCATTGACAGTGTTACTTTTCACTTTCGCCAAGATTTTGAGGACTTGGCTCTCAGGACTCGACTACTTGGTGGAATGGCCTTAAAGTTGATGAACCTTGGAAAAAAGTATAATCTGGCGGTAAGCAATAGTTTCCATTTCTTGAATTGAGTTCTGAAGTAGTGAAATCATCATGTATTTGCGATACCAGAAAAGTTGATGCGATTCGAATGCAAAAGGAACAGTCATCAATTGGGCATTTTTTTGTCCTTTTGTAATGAATGGCCCATTTCAACATGCCAATATCAATAAGTTTTTTTTGCAAGCTCCTTATTAGTTTGGCCTGTATTAGTTCCTTATTAGATTGCCACTGTATGTGTACATTGTCAACACTATCCACACAGGCGCCCCTTAAAAGTTGTTGATCGCGTTGACTTTATTGTGCAATCTGCATATTTATGCCTAGGTTGTGCCTATGGATCTTATATATTACTATACTCTTTCAATCACACTTCTTGGTTTCATCCTAAAAAGTTCCTTCTTAATGGACCTTTGGTGTTCTGTTTTTCTATTTTATCTTATCTTTTTGTGGTTCCATATTTTTGCCTCTTGTCTTTGGCAGGTTGTCATATTCAATCAAGTAACCACCAAGTGTACAGAAGGTTCATTCCAATTGAGTCTAGCATTGGGTAAGTTTTGTTCTCGGTTATCTCCCATCTTCAACCCTCAGTTTTCATTGTCGATATCTTACTTCCTTTATCACTTGGCATCGTTGAGAGTTTTTGTTTCATTTTATTTCCTAGGTGATAGCTGGTCGCATTCTTGCACTAATCGAGTCATATTGTATTGGAATGGTGATGAACGGAATGCATACATAGACAAGTCACCTTCTCTACGATCTGCATCAGCCTCATTTTCTGTGACCAGTAAAGGGATTAGGAATTCTGCTTCAAACCACAAGCGAATCAAATTGATGTGAGGTTCTAAATCTCATGAGGTACAACGTTCGGGTACAAGGTTTGTTTTTACTTTCTTCTCCTATATGTGGTAATCACTTCATTTTCTTCCAACACTTTTTAAAGATAGAGAGAAGGGAAAGAGAAGAGAACTGCTTCATTATTTTTATTTTTATTTTCGATGCACCCACTTTTCTGTATAGATAAATCATTGAGAATGGAACCTGTAAAGAGAATGGTAGCCAGAATTGCAAATGATTGCAGGAACAATATATCCTTTCATGGAACATTGAAATGCAGGTCGTATTATGCTGATGATTTATTGTTATTCCAACTGTCCAACTTTAATTGCTATTTAATTTGACACCTAAACGCTCCTTAATAGATTGCAGTGCCTTGACTATTTGGTGCCAAACCGCCAAATATGTTTAGTAGATCAAGTTTCTTAATATGCTGCCAACCATCCTTCGTTAACATAAATGTAACCACTTAGTACTGGAATTTGGAACTGTTATTTTATATTTAGATTTTCTTATGTTAGATACAATCGATGTGACAGGGTGTTGTAGAATGTAGAGAGAGCAAGGCATGTCTGAGATTTATGTTTAGTTCTAGGAATTAAGTATTACCATGCTACATCAATTGGTCTTTGAAATTTGAAACTTGGGTGTATGTAGGTAGTATTATTTTTCTCATACATGGGGTCGACTGCATCTTTGTCTATGTGATACTAGACCTATTTGCTAAATCAATTCTGTTGTACTTTACTACTAGTTGGATGATTTGACTTAGTTATTATAGCCTGAAGCATGCGTTTTATTTTCCAAGGGTAGAATTTGTTACAAGGCATTTGCAGATATATTGCTTAGAACAGATTGGTTGCTCCCATTTGGTTATGCTTCTATGTGATCAAGTTTGAACTTTACATGATATTTTCTTTTTGAGAAATGTCACCCTTAGATCATCAGCATTTTTTTTTTTGGATGGAAAATAATAATTATCAGTAATTTTTTTGGTTACCTGAAAAGAATTTAAACAAAATTGTTTTTTTTTTCTAACTATAAGACTAAAATTGGGTAGCCTTTGTCATGGGGTTGACTATGGAGGGTGGTAGGAGAAAGAAAGAGTTGGAAATGTAGCTTTGGTAAATTTTGTAGAAGATAACATGGGGTATGGATATTTTTATAAATTTAAGTGAATCAAGTGATAGTTTTGTTTTTTTGGGTTCATGTATAATCAGATGTAGGGTTGGCAGAAATCCCCAACGGGGCGGATCCCCATGGAGCCCCGACCCTAACGGGGGGAAGATTTCGGGGACAAATGGGGAACGGGGATGGGGCGACCCGATACCCGCTTAATAAGATCAGGGATGGGGCGGGGATGAGATTGTGATCCCCATCCCCATTTAGACCCGCCCCGATAGTAAATAATTAATTTAAATTTAAATAAATATATATGTAATAAAAATATGAAGGTACCAAAATAGTCTCTTGTGGTTTTTATAAGTTGTGGATATTTTGTTTCTTCTTGTGTGTTGTTTTTAAGTTTTTTTTTTTATTATGTAATTAAGATTGAGATAATTAACCATATCATTTATGTTTTTGTATTTTATGAATTATGAATTTATTTTTTTATTTATTTTTATCGGGGATTTGGGGCGGGGATGGGGACCTTATCCCCAACGGGGATGGGGACGGGGAATCCCCGATAATTTTTATTGGGGATTGGGGCGGGGATGGGGACGAAAAATGACTACGGGGATGGGGACGGGATTGCTATCCCCGTCCCCGACCCGCCCCATTGCCATCCCTAATCAGATGAGTAGAGTAGCAGCCAAGTGTTTACAATTTTTGGATTATTCTTTTCTTTTGGGTGAAATATGCATGTGGAGACCTTATACAGTAATAATATTATGTCAGCAGAAAGAAACAGCAAGATAATATAAAAAGAATGCATTTGTCAAACATATGGTGCTGAAGTAGCTGCAAATTTTGAAGTATAGATGAGTAGGAGTTTCAGAGTTTGAAAGGACCAGGGGTTAAATATCTACAGCTTCCTAACTAACCTTTACTATTTATTGAACAAATCTTCAACTCTAAGGAATATTAATATCTTGTTACCTTTATATTGTTCAGATCTTCCACCAAACTCTTTCATCTTTCTAATTAGAATCCAACAACCCACCAAGATTGGTACTTCCTTAGATTGAGACTATCATATAACACGCACTGTCCGTCGCCGGCGGAAAAAAAAGAAAAGAAAAGTAGCAACTATAAAGTTACTAACTGTCCGTCGCCGGCGGAAAGACCAAAGTGGTAACATTCGGTGTACGTGTACCATAGGTGAAGCAATCACTAAAAATTAAAAAAATACATATAGATAATTTCTTAAGTCAAAAAAAGGAAAAATAACTATCCCATATAAAACTGATTTTTGACACCCCACCAAGAGTTGGAAAAAATAATATTAAAACAAAAAATAAAAACTTTGGTCATAATTTTGTTTATATTGGTCAAAAAAATATAAGGCAGAGCATTTCCTAACCTCCTACCCTCAGTCAACGGCTTGGATTGGATCTGAGCCCAATCTAACGGTCAGCCCCCTTCTGTACCTGTCCTTTTGCGTAGACGAGAAGCTCAATGCCTCTCCCTCCTCTATCCGATAAAATCAAAGAAACGGCCTCTCAGTGTCTCAAACGGTCTCTCTTTCACTATCTTCTTCTTCGAGCCAAAACCAGAGTCACAGACTCAGTAACACAGAGCCAAACCAACAATGGCTTCCTCTTCCTCTGTGACTCTCTCCCAAGCCCTCTTGGCTCGGGCCATTTCCCACCACGGCTCAAACTCCACCTCCGACCGCGTCTCCCTCTCTGCGGCCCTCTCACTCCCCACTTTCTCAGGGCTGAAGTCGACTTCTTCTTCGGCCACTAATTCCACGTCATCCAAGCTCTCTCGGGTGCCGCGCCGCCGGTTGAGCTCGAGCCGGCCGGTCCGGGCCGCCGCCGTGGAGACTCTCGACACGACTACCGAGACCTCGTTGGTGGAGAAGTCGGTCAACACGATCCGGTTCTTGGCTATTGACGCCGTCGAGAAGGCCAATTCGGGTCACCCGGGTCTGCCCATGGGCTGTGCTCCGATGGGTCATATTTTGTATGACGAGATCATGAGGTACAACCCCAAGAACCCCTACTGGTTCAACCGTGACAGGTTTGTCTTGTCTGCTGGGCACGGGTGTATGTTGCAGTACGCTCTGCTTCACCTTGCTGGATACGACAGCGTCAAGGTTGGTTTTTTATGCCTTACTTTTCTGGGTTTTGAGTCCTTCCTGTGTTTGCGATGGAAATGAATTTGGGTTTTAGTTATTTGGATTGAGTTTTGGTGTTTGGAGTGAGAATTAGGACACTGCTGAACTTATTTGCTCTGTTTTCGCACAAAGTCACTAGATTTGATTCTGCATGTTGCATCCAGCAATAGGCTTATGAATAATTGTATCAATTTATAGTTCAATGAAGATTGGCTTATGAACTAATCATTTGGGTTTTTGGATCAATTATTAGGAAGAAGACTTGAAGAGCTTCAGACAATGGGGAAGCAAGACCCCTGGACACCCCGAGAACTTTGAGACACCTGGTGTTGAAGTCACCACCGGTTAGATTCTCTCTTCAGAACTTTCATAGTTAATTAAGTGCTTCCATGCTTGAAGGTTAATCGACTACTCTTTTTAAAGATTGGTTTTCTTAAGATTATTGTCATTTTATGCAGGTCCTTTGGGGCAAGGTATTGCAAATGCTGTTGGTTTGGCCCTTGCTGAGAAGCACTTGGCTGCGCGTTACAACAAGCCAGACAGTGAGATTGTTGACCACTACACGTAAGATAACAGCTTAATGCTTGAGCTTGTTTCTTTTCCTTCCTCTGTTTTGATGTAATATTTGTAGCTTCTCTACTTAGAAGCATTGGTGTTATTTCTCTGCAGATATGTTATATTGGGTGATGGTTGTCAAATGGAGGGTATTTCTAATGAAGTTGCTTCCCTTGCTGGTCATTGGGGACTTGGAAAGCTGATAGCCTTCTATGACGACAACCACATTTCCATCGATGGAGACACTGAGATTGCATTCACCGAGAGTGTTGATACCCGTTTTGAGGGTCTCGGGTGGCACGTTATCTGGGTGAAGAATGGAAACACCGGGTATGATGAGATTAGAGCTGCCATTAAGGAAGCAAAGGCTGTGACAGACAAACCCACTTTGATAAAGGTCAGATATATGCTGCATTCTTCGAAGATTTTGAAAATAGTATACTCCGATGCATTGTCATGGAAACTATTGGTTCTATGATCTATTACATTTGTCTCTTGTTTGTTGGGGAAAACAAAAAATCAATTATTTTCGTAGTTTTTTAACTGCTCAACCAACATTGTCATTGACTTTTAGTAAGAGGCTATTCTGTATGTTTTGGGGCAATCTATAAAGCCCAATTTAGAGGTCAAAGAGACAGGCCTGCATTGTCCATTGAAATCTTTTCTCAAACATGTTTTTGTTATGGGGTTCATTTTGATTTGAAACTAGTCAATGTCATGTTCAATGTTTGCATCTTCACCAGGTGACAACAACCATTGGTTTTGGATCTCCAAACAAGGCAAACTCATACAGCGTACATGGTGCTGCATTGGGTGCCAAGGAAGTTGATGCTACCAGACAGAACCTTGGATGGCCATACGAGCCTTTCCATGTGCCAGAGGATGTTAAAAGGTAAGACTATCTTATTACATAAAACAAGATAAATTACTGATCAATCAGTCTGATAAAATAAATTACTGATCATCTTGATTGGTAATATTTTAGTCATTGGAGTCGCCACACTGCGGAAGGTTCAGCTCTTGAAGCTGAATGGAATGCCAAGTTTGCTGAATATGAGAAGAAGTACACAGAGGAAGCTGCAGAGCTGAAGTCCATCATCACCGGTGAGCTACCTGCTGGTTGGGAAAAGGCACTCCCGGTGAGTGTAGCTGTCTTTAATTGTTCTTCTTCTTACATTTTAGAGTCTGTTTGGTTATTGTAATATGAGCATTCTGGATTGGCAAAAACATATTTGAGCAAGCATTCTGAATGGTACTGATAACATGTTTGGCTTCTTTCGATCCCTAAGTATCTGGTAGCTGTACAGCTTTAACTGAGTCTCTAACCTCTTTATTGATTCCAGATAAACCATTCTGATTGCATATGAAAATCATCTTATAAGGTTTCCTGATTTCAATTTTCCAGACTTACACTCCAGAAGTCCCAGCTGATGCTACCAGGAATTTATCTCAAGCAAACCTCAATGCCCTTGCTAAAGTTCTTCCTGGTCTTGTTGGTGGCAGTGCAGATCTTGCTTCTTCCAACATGACTTTGATGAAAATGTTTGGAGATTTCCAGAAGGGTACCCCAGAAGAACGCAATATTAGGTTCGGTGTTAGGGAGCATGGGATGGGAGCCATCTGCAACGGAATTGCTCTTCACAGCCCTGGCCTGATTCCGTACTGTGCCACTTTCTTTGTTTTCACCGACTACATGAGAGCTGCCATAAGGATCTCTGCATTGGCAGAAGCTCGAGTTATCTATGTTATGACCCACGATTCAATTGGACTTGGAGAAGATGGACCGACCCATCAACCAATTGAGCACTTGGCAAGTTTCCGGGCAATGCCCAACATTTTGATGCTCCGCCCAGCTGATGGAAATGAGACTGCTGGGTCATACAAGGTTGCAGTCGAGAACAAGAAGAGACCATCTATCCTTGCCCTCTCTCGGCAAAAGCTGCCAAACCTTGCTGGAACTTCCATCGAGGGAGTTGGGAAGGGTGGCTACACTGTATCATGCAACGCTACAGGTAACAAACCCGATGTTATTTTGATTGGAACTGGCTCTGAGTTGGAAATTGCCTACAAAGCTGGTGAGGAACTCAGAAAGGAAGGGAAGGCTGTTAGAGTTGTCTCCTTCGTTTCTTGGGAACTCTTTGATGAGCAATCAGATGCCTACAAGGAAAGTGTTTTACCCGCAGCAGTAACAGCTAGGGTTAGCATTGAGGCTGGATCAACATTTGGGTGGGAGAAGATTATTGGAAGCAAAGGGAAGGCAATCGGAATTGATCGCTTTGGGGCAAGTGCACCAGCCCCAAAAATATACAAGGAGTACGGTCTTACCGTCGAGGCAGTTATTGCAGCAGCAAAAGAAGTTAGCTAGGTAACTTGTATTTAGCCATTTGGTTTTGCTTGGGGATCAGATAAGAGGCCATATGCAAGTGATTTGGTTCATAGTATGGTCTATGGTCTATTTCGCCTTAATAAAATATTATTTTTCGTTTGTTGCTTATAATTCTTCTGTGTAGCAACATAGATCAAAAGAGGGAGTAGGCTTGAGAATGCTCATGTATTTTGTAACTACTCTTGGACCTGGCTTGAGTTTTGTAATGTTCTGTGGTTAATTAAAGAGTTTCACTTTCCTCCATTTTCTTCACTTTTCTATCAGGGGCAGTTTTGCATTTGGGAATACTGCATTCTATCCCTTTCTCATTTCACAGAAGTTTGGCCAAATAGGGTAGCCTAGATCTTTGCTGTATTTGATAATGGTTATTTATGACTTATACCCCACATTTCAGAGTTTGTGAATTCTTTTTGTTTACCTTCTACTTTCCAGGAGAAGTTAGCTAGTTAAATTGAAGGGTGGTTCTCACTTCTTGCCACATAACTATGATATGGATGACTGAAAAGAATTTTATGTGTGGTTGGATGAGAAGTTTTGTTCCCCCATCCAAAAAGTGGTTTTGTGGGTATTCTATTGGATATTGGTTTCAAGCCATTCAAAGATAGTAGAGTAATCCATGTTCTGAGAGTCATGACCTTCTAAGTTTTGGCAGTTGCCTATAAAATTCTGCATCCCATAGGGTCCACATGTGGTTGATGATGAGAAAAATGTTGACATATAAGTATGTGGTTGTTGAATCTAACCTCAGACCTATCCATACAGTTATTGTCTTCTACCATTCTACTACCAAAACTTCATTGTATGCAAGAATGGGTTAGAAAAAGTTGAACTTCAACATATTTTAGTCATTCAGTGTTTACTTCACTAAATATCTTTCACTGGAATTGACAGTCAAGTTTGGTGCTGGCAATGGGACCCTGAATTATAATACAAGTTGTTTAGAGCATTATAGCATATTCTGTTATATCCAGTATAATTGCAGTCCATGATGAGTTAAAAAGGGTGAGAAATAATTTGGTGAGTTTGGAATATACTCCATTGATGGCATTTATGCCTTATATACTTATATTCCTATGGAATCAGGCATCCACCAATACATTGGCAAATGAAAGCTACTCTATTTGAGTAAGATGCAGACAAGCATTTGATCTGTCACCTAAATCTCTATTTACCTACCAACACCAGAGAAATTTAAATTGATGTAGCTCTTTTTTAGCGTATGGACTTTCGAGCCTTGGTATTCCATCTTTTTGCGAAGGTTATATACGACGGTTGTAAGCAAGAATTTATCAAATAGAAATTATGACCATGCATAATAGACTGCAAAACTTATATGGAATTGAGTTCAGATTAGAAATCAAAAGGAAAAAGAATAAAATTTAGGCTCTATACTTCTATAGCATGTATACTTTCATATCTAATCTGTACCAATATTAAAGGAGATGAAATTTCTTTCCTTGTATTGTTCCTATGGCAAGAGAAGTTGAATGTATTGTTGACAAAACTTGAGAGAAGACGTTTAACAAAAGAAATATACAAAATGTGCAGACTAACAAGTGATAGCACATCTCATATTCTCATACAAGCCCTATCTGCTTCCTCGACGCTGAAGGCCTACTCCAGTTATTTCCATTCGTTTTTTTCCTTCTATGGGAAAGAATCACTAAACATCACAGTCCAAAAAAAAAAGGGAAAGAATCACTAGAAATGAAGTGTATGTTTCTTTTAAATTTGTGAACAAAGTTGTCTGGGTGGTGTAGTCGGTTATCACGCTAGTCTCACACACTAGAGGTCCCCGGTTCGAACCCGGGCTCAGACAATAACTCAAATATTTTTGCACATATGTAACAAAAACAAAAGACAATTCTGATTTCACTCCCTAATGTTGATTTTTGAAAATGCAAGCTAATCACCTTTATATACTTGACCATTTTGCATGTGGAAATAAAATTTAATGAAAAAAAATAAACAAAAACAAAAATAAATTTTACGGACGAGTGCTCCATCATATTTTATTGTTTCCTTGTTAACTTATTAGAGATTTAGAGGAGTGTTATTATTAAGTCTTAGTCCACCCTCTTGCACTCCTAAATGAGATATTTACTATATACTAAAGTTCAGTGTGGGCTTATGAACAGTGTCGGCTCGGAGCCGAGCCGTGAAGGCATATTCTCTTTTTTGCCGCTCCATCATTCTTTACAGCTCCATCGCTTTTGAAAAAAAAAACAGATCTTGCTACCGTTCTCTTCCTCTCTCGATATCGTTCTCCAAGCCAAGCGCAATACAATCCATCCTCAACCCTACCACCCCAGCTGCACCACCATTAGAAATGGCATCGGACCGTCGTCACCCCAGCCAGACCGTCATCGCCCACTTCTGGTTTACGAAATTCTATTATGACGTCTAATTGTTTGGTTTAGAATCGGTAATCTTACTGGGTTTTCATTTAGAATCGAAACAATTTAGCTTGCATGTTATGATTTTGGGTTTGAAAAGCTTTGATTGTGGTTTGGATTGTTGGTTGGCTCGGTAATCTTGCTGGGTTTTCAGTTAGATTCGAAAAAATTTAGCTTGCATGTTATGATTTTAGGTTTGAAAAGCTTTGATTGTGGTTTGGATGGTTGGTTGGCTCGGTAATCTTGCTGGGTTTTAGTTAGAATCGATAGAGTGTGAATGCAGGTGATTGATAAGAGAGCTGACTCTAAGTCTGTAACGACTTAAGAGTTAAGACAGATAGGCTCTTCACCTTACAGGTCTTTTAAGTGTTAATGCATGTTATAGTTTAACATTGATTTTGGATTCTTTTGACTTCGAAGTGATATACAGTTGTGGCAAATTATGGAATTTCATTCTCATACAAAAAAGAAGGAATTTCAATATTTCATTGAACATTGAATAAGTAGTAGAGCATTTTTGTTTCAGTATGTATTTGGGTGTTTGATGTACCAAACTTTTAAGATATAAATACAGCTATATCGATAGGTAGGTTTTCTTTATTTATCCTGTGGTAAACAGTGGAAACATTCACCTCAGCTACATCTTTGCCAGTGTGGCCTTGCTTTCCAATGTATGTTGAGCACGTCAATTGTAGCATTGATAAGTACTTTAGTAAATGTTGACAGATCACACATAAGAAACTTTGCTAAATGTTTATTTATTTTCTAGACGAGTCATTTACATCAAGTGGCCGTCATATCAGAATTGGATCCATCAAAGAAATCTATATCCAAGACACAGTTGTACCTTTGGGAAATATATGTTTACCTGTTTTATCTCTTTCCTTTATAGGTAAACATTCATGTTTGCTGTTTATGTGACACCTGTTTGTTCTATGCAGTTCTGCCTGACTTTTGTCAAGTATACAGCTTCATTGGCGGTGTCTTTGATCCTAATACTGTAGGGCATCTGCAGAATCTGAAGAAGTTGGACCCTATAGATCTTGAAACGGTATTTATTATTTCTTTTGTTGCATATCTTTCCTTTGAATGCCTGGTCAGAAGTTACTGCTTAGTTTTGTGCCTAAACTACAACTGCATCCATAAATTTGTCCACATGAATATTTGCCTCACAATAGTAGTCCTAAAACTATCTTGCTGCTCCTTTTCACCATACAAAAATCTGAGAATGAATTTCTGATAATTATACGGTAGAATGAAATTTCAACCAACTTTATTTTTCTATCTATAACTATTGATTATTTTGAGTTTCAACAAACACAACAAATGTTGCAGCACTTCAGTTTTTGATTTTAAAATATTGGAAAAGTTTAGTCAATGCGAACTCAAAGTCCAAGGATGGCATTGATTGATTTTAAAATTTAGAGAAAGTATTAGAATTCGTGAGTTATATCAATTTTCAGTGTGATGAATCATGATTTTAAACTTTAAAGGCATTAGATTGATCTTTGCTGTTTCGGTGTGTACTTATGCTCCTCCGTTGGGCCAAATTTTGCTTTTCTACTTTGATCTGGTTTAATTTTAGATTGTACACTATTCACATAGAATTAAATCTTGCCAAGGTCCTAATTTCCTAAAAGACTCAGGTTTTGCTTTGATAACTGTTGTATGACATCTAATACTATGTGTGGCATATTTTGAAGTCTTCTTTGAAGGGTTAATACACCTTAATGTCTTGAAATTTAAAGACATTCACTGGTGCGCTTGAGACTTCTTTAAAGGAATTATTATAAACTTAAGCATGTTTAATTAGCTGGGGGCTAATGGACTAGGTGGCAAACAATATTTCTTGATAAATTTAGAAGAAAATACTATGTTGAAAATTGCTCTCAAACTGCTGTAGTTTTGTTTGATTAGTTTTCTTTTTGGCCTAATGCTATTGCAACAAAACATCTGTATTTTAAATAATAATAAAAAGTGCAAATCATGGAAATAGGAGTAGAGAATGCTGGAATTTTATTGATGATTTAACCAATTTGTTTTTTTGTTTTTGCATTTGTGATAGGTGGCATTGTCCTCTTTTTGAATAGCTGTTTTAGCAACTGTTTGATAGCTATGGTTATTGCTACCAGGCAATAGGTTTGTTTTCATTCCTCTTATGGTCTGTTTTGAATTTCTTTCTTAATTCTTATTATTGTTTTGGGGCATGGAGGAGCTAAGTAATTGTAGTTGAGAACATCATCATCTGCCAGATTTAGTGGTGGTCTAGCCACTTTATATATGTATATATATTTACAAATTGTTCATGAGAAAAAAGAAAAATTATGATTAGCGTTTTTTTGAATTGATATGCTTACTCATGGATATATGCACTAGATTGTTCATGGGATTTCTTGCTTTAGTTGCTTATTACATAAAATCTGCGTAGAAGTGCTCAAGTATGTATGTGAACTTTCATTTACTATTTCAATTTTCTTAGCAAAAAGGGATTAGAGATGAAACCCTGTCATGTGTGTGTGTGTGTATGAGTGATTTTAGGCCTTAACTGAATTGGGGTGAACAAGTAAGCCTGATATATAATCAAATGGGGTATACCACCTTCATTCTACCTTATGAAATTCAGAGTATGATAATTGTGGAATTTAACAATAGTCTCTTTGTGGAGCAGGTGTCAACATCCGGCCCTCACCATTGGCAACAACCTGCCATCCACAAAAACTATTGCTTCCGTCAAACTCTCTGATTACAAATCTGTCGAGGTATGGACTTTTGTTAGCCTGTGAAGTGCACATGAATTTGCATTTCAGCTGCAACTTATATCCACATGTTTGATCTATTGTTGCATTATCTTGATGAACAAGTAAACAGCAGCTGTTAGTCTGAAATAATTCTCTGCTATTCACTTTTGTGTAGCTATTGGCAGTCTCAACATTATTTTGGGAGCAGAAGCTAGACACTTGACAACTGCAGAAACGTTTGTAAAGTATACTGTTGGTGTCAGCTTGACACAGCCAAGTTCCTTTGATTTAGTAATTCTGTAAGTTCCAAATTTTGGGGTCACTAACCGTAGTTTTTGGATGCTTAGATGTACTGCTATTTTAGGTGTGATATAGTTTCTTTTGTTGTTAATTCGTTAGGCCCTTTAGGAACAGCCTCTCAAATTGATCTAAAAATAATAATTAAAGTTGGTTTACTTTTGTCAAAAAGATGCAGAAAAACATGAATGAGTAGTTCAATTATCTGAGGATTAAGCTAATTAATTCTGCCATGATTTTGTTATTGACCATTATATTCCCACTTAGTAACAGTATTTTATAAAACAGACCATAAAACACTGTCACTACATAGCTTCATCCTATACAACAAAATATATCAAACACTCATTATAAAATATAAGAATCTATTTATTGGGTTCAAGTAGAGATAGTGTACTAGCTATGAAGATATTATATAGAGTTCTGCAGTTAAATATGGTGGACATTAGTGATCTTGGTAAAGATGAACTTATCAACATGGAAGAAAGATTTTATGGTAGTCGTTAAACACTTGAAGCTGTTTTTTTTTTTTCAAAAATTGTTTTCATTGTTGTCGAGGATTGGTAACAGTGCTGGATATATTTGTTTACAGGGTACCCTTCATTTCTCATCACCGAAAGTTTCCTGGTATACTACTACTGTTTTAGGCAGATAAGGACGGGGTTACTTCCAAAAGCAGATAAAGATACCTTACGAGAAAACCTTGGACCTCATTGGTGTGGATACGGGATCATTACAAGTATGTACTGTTTTGTTTTTCAATGTACTCGATCTAATCATATTTCGAGGCATACTTGGTTTATATGTTGTTAAACAATATTCTCAGTTTTGACATGATGGTGTTAATATAGATTTAGTTGTTTCTTCAGGAAGTCATGTTGTAGGAAGAACAGAATGTTATCTTCCTTACCCTTACCCTTATCTTCTTTCTACTACCTACTATTTATAGGGCATTCCGTCTCAATTCAACTTTCTAAGTTGTTTGTCTGTTTAATAAAGATGTACTATAGAGAGAGTCTTCCTTCTTTGTTTGTCCAAGGATTGATATATATACTGTTGCTGCATGTATGTAGTTTCTGTAGTCTCATTTCCTACTTGAACTTATTTTCAAGGGGGAAGGTTTTACATGAATATTCAATACTTTAGGACAATAGAAGCTCACCCAAAACAAAAAACACATGAATGCAATGAGTTAATAGAAACAAATTACACATAAAAACAAAACATTATTGCGTGAGCTCCCAAAGAAAGATAGATTGTCCTGTTGTCTCCAATTTCAATATTAGCAGAAGCTAGAACAGTTCAAGCTTTGGAAAGAAGCTTATCTAAAGCAAACAAGGAGCTTGGAAATGCCAGCATTTGTGTTTCACAACTACTAATTTTTTCTGTAATTGAAAAAAAAAAAACTACTAATATGCAACATTTCCAGGAAGAAGTTCAAATCTTTAGAGGAGGAATTTACCTGTGTCTACTCAATCTTAGTCAATAATTTCTAAATTTTCTCTTATAGGAGAGAAACATAAAAGAAGGATATCCATTTTCTTTTTGTGACTTATTTGCCATGCAGAATGCAGTTTGAAAGAGAATTTCATTTAGAAACAGAGTTTGTTTTGTAGTACTGCGTTGACTCATGGTATGTGAATTATCTATCTCCCAAGTACACAAGTTGATAAGGTCTCTTGCTCAATGCATTGAAGAGGAAGCTTCTTTCTCTCATTGAAGTGAACGTAACATTATAGATAGGAAGTCAATGTTAACTTTGAGTTTCAAGTTTCTATCTTTTTTCTCTTCCGACCTCTTTACATTGGTTTTTTCATCTCTTTCACACATACATACTGATATCCCAGTTTAAAATTTTTCCTAATTACCATTTCAGTTGTCAATTCTTTCCTTAATATTAGATACATGTAAAAATTGAAACACTGAAATATGGACAAATAGGTAAATGTATCATTTGATCATACATTTTCATTTCCACATAAATAACAGAAGTTGCAAATCAGAGAAAGAACCCAAGAATTTACCTTCGGTTGGTTCTACAGCCATGCCTAAACTTTGTTTCTGTAAATTTTGATTTGCTTTATTATTTGAGAAGAAGGGTATAACAAGAAACTATCAAAAGTTTTAACTTTCTTATCGGTGTGTTATGCAATAATCCTATTTAATGTTGTCTAATAACAGCTTTCTTCGTTCTATATTGCTTTTGAATAACTGTTTACCTCTATTTCATACAGGCAGGAAAAGGAATCAGCATCATCATCCTCAGCTATGAAGGACGAGTCTCAGAACAAAAAGTTGGACTAGATGCCAGTGAACAACTTCTATGTTTTTGAGAGTTTTCTATCAGCCTGTGCTCTCAGATATATTTTGTATAGCAAGAAATATATGCAATCAATGCTAATATGATCATTAGTTAGCAAGAAATATCATGATTTTGAAACAAAAACAGGCTGTAGGTATTTTTTGGTACAATGATCTTATAATACACAATGTAGTGTCGGAAAATATTTTCATCCCTAGCTAAAGGGATAGTTTGTAAGTAATTGCTAATGTAGTAAAAGTACATTTCTAATGTACATGCATTCTCAATGCTTATTACTTACAACACATTTCTTCTCACATGAACCAAATGAGGAAGGTTTTCATAAGCTTGATTTTTACCCGCAGCAGCGCGCGGGCATTCTACCTAGTATAAACTAAATTGGATGTCAAAAATTTAATAGAGGCCAAATAGTGCATAAATGCATAATATTTGTGATTTGACGATAAATTTCTTTGTTATAATACATATTATTCATTAGAAATGAGACCTCGTAATTTATCGAGACTCTAAATTCTGAACAAGCCAATCACCTATTTATGTTTGACCATTTCGTATGTGGAAATACAAATTAAATGAGCAAAAATAAATATAAAATGGAATGAGTTTTGCCGACGACTCTTTCGTCGGCAAAGGATGTTCCATCATTTTTTTTCCCTTGTTAATTTTATACCCAAACTCCGTCATTCTCGTCAAACAAAAGATTGATAATACCCTCTTAATTGAAGGGGAAGGAGAGCGACTATGGTCTGTGCGAAATCTGAATTGCTTTTCTCCTTTTGTTCGGGTTGATCACTCCACCTGAAATTCACCCCGGTGTTCACATGTCACACAGTAAGGTTTGTTCTCACTTTACTATAGTTGGTGGAGAACAGCCATCGTCTCGTAAAATTGAGATTATGTCGTTTCCTTCCTTATCAGAGATGTGCCTTTGACTAACTATACTCTCTAAAGGAAAGGATGTTACACGTCCTGGAGTGACGGACACATTGAAAAATTTCTCCACATTCTGGAGTGAAGGATCGAAGAACTAGTAAGCTTTAAGCTACTAGTTCCAATACTTACATTGTTCCATTGTAATTTCAAATAAAACTTAAATAAATTTCAATTTTTATTTTGGTCAATGAAATAAGTTTATATTAGATGATACACCATAACTAGGGAGAAAGGGTCATATATATATATATATGCCACCAAGGATCGATCTCCAAAGAGGGAAGGTGCAGACAATGAGAACAATCAGCATTTCAGATCAGCTCCATGCCTAGCTAGCTAGTTCGCAGGTCTCAGATTACTGACAGGAAAAGGATGCTGCTCATGGTCACTGCCTAGCTTATAATTCTGCACCAAAACACGCACACACTCACTTTTACAATCGACATAAGTAGCCATAGAAAGAACTGAGGGGACAATGCTGTAAAACATGCACATATGCAAAGTTAAATGAGCTAGACCTGAATCAAATTAAGCACATATGCACACCCACAGATTTTAGAGGAACAAAACCTCGAAAAATTCTAAAGATGTAGAGTAGTTTCTTTTGGCTGGCAATAGTACCAGAAACCCAATACCAGTATCAAATAAATAAATACAAGGGAATAAAACCCAAAATTTCCATGGCAAATCGTCATGTCAAGCATACTACTAGCTCTAATTCAACTGCGATGCAGAACACATACGCAACCTGCCCAATGACAATGTTCAATGCATCTTTGAAATTTGAAAATAATACACGTATAATTCAGTTGCAGACAATCAGGGATTAGACATAACTATGCTTTAATATTTGAAGGAAAAGAAAACAAATAGGTAAAAGCGAGTGTCGATTCTGCTTACTTTATTTCTCCTTGGTAAGAAATGGCACTGGCGTGGTCAAGCAAGACGAGACTCTCGACAAAAGAATCCATGTAGTGGTAAATATAATTATCCTTAGTTCCCAAATCTTTAACTTGTTTGCTCTTAGGATCCAGTGAAACCATCCTGGACTCTCCATGCAAATCAGTCTCTTTTAGCACAACTGCCCCACACCTTTTAAAACCATATATAGTAACTTCAAACATTACTATATTGTACAAAAAAGTCCACGACTCTGCGACACCATAGTCCTTCATAACCCAAATGTCACAACCATAGTTTACCATATCTCTACTGCCACAATCATAATTAATCAAGGCAAGGGAGTCCCCATATCTTGAAATAGAGGATTATATCTTTTAGCAAAGCTTCCGGGATCATAATTTCACCAAATACTTCAGTGGCCAGATTGAAGGAGGCAATAAAATTGTCATATATATATACACACGATCATGGTCATGTACGTGTTCGGTGTTCCTCCGCATGATCATGTAACGCACGAGCTTCAAGCGTATGCAAAATGCCATTAACAAAAGCAGTAATGTTACGGTCACCATGCAAATCTATAGGAACATCAGAATCGCTAAGACTCCTCCAGGAGCCCCTGGCTAAGGAGTAGACCTGAACCACGGTGGCTAATCGGGTCCATTGATTATCAACAAGAGTCGCAACTCTCAAAAACCTTATAGTCATTGGAACGTGAATCATAGCCAAAACCATGCATTGTGTCAGTATCATATTCACTGGAGGTAAAACAACTAGGTGGGCTAGGCAATATCACAATCTTTCTAATACATGGGTTCCAAAACACGATAGTTGAACGATCCCTGTAGGCGTGATCTTCCTCGAGGCATACGAGCCCGTTACAAGTTCCGACCACGCGGAGATCGGAAACACGTTCGTATTTCAAGAGAGTAACTGGATTTGAAAGCTTGGAATGCTCACCGAATTCAGGGCTATCCCAATGCAACCGGTGATGCTGATGAAGGATATTGTCGTTGCAAGAGGAAGCGCTGAGGAGAAGGAGATGAGCGTCGTTTTTGTCGTTGTAGTCGATTGTGCTGCGGAGATGGGATTGAATGAAGGTAGAGGATTTTATCAGTGACATCCATGACTTGCAAACTGCTGTGAATTTGATTAGGGATTTGATAGGCAACCTCAACAGGATTTTGTGTATGATTTCTTCTGGAAAATAGTCTGACATTGCTTGGAGAAAGGGTCACGTTCGGTTTGTTACACTATTAATTCTCTTGCTTGGATGTGAATGCGATTCGTGGCACGACTGCGATTCATAGGACCCTTTTTTAGCCTCATAATCAAAATGGCTTATTTTGGTCCCGCCAAGGGCCAAAGGTGGTTGGTACGAGAAGGTGACACAGCCATTTTTTTTGGGGGGGGGGGGGGGGGGGGGGGGGGGCAGATTTGCATTCGGTAGGAAAACGTGAGCAATTCCCACCAACCCACTTTGCGCACAAATTATCCAAAGACCCCTCGCGATCTTTTTCTTTACAGAAAAGGCAAGAGTACAACCCTCCAAAGCACAAAGACAAGTACCTACCCCCTTATCGCCATTCAAACAAAAGCCCCAAACTTTTTGGGTAATTATAAATACTTCCCCACCACACTTCTTTTTCTCTGCGCTGTTCAAATTTCTGGTTGGTGACTAAATGGTGTAAGGTAAACCCTCTCAAGCAATCCCCACCTACGACGACCATAGCCAGTTTGCCATCAAAACCCCAACTTTTTATTCCGCTATAGCCAAGCACCCATTTTTAGAGAGACCAAAGTGAGAGAACTCTCTGAATCTAGAGAGAGAGAAATAGCAAAATGGCCCAAGTGAGCAAAATCTGTAGCAATGGAGCTCAAAGCACGAATCTTTTGCCCAATGTTTACAAACCCCAAATACCCAAATCGTTCAATTCAATCTCATTGAAGTCACAGTTATTGGGTTCCTCAAATTGTTTGAGTTTGAAGCTGAAAAATGGGTTTGTGGGTAATTGCGCGGTTGGTAAACTCAGGGTTGGTCCGCTTAGAGTTTCAGCTTCAGTTGCCACAGCAGAGAAGCCGTCCACGGTTCCAGAGATTGTGTTGCAACCCATTAAAGAAATTTCGGGCACCATAACTTTGCCGGGTTCCAAGTCGTTGTCGAATCGGATTCTGCTAATTGCTGCTCTTTCTGAGGTACATAAAGATTGTGGCTTTGCAGTTAATTTTAATGTAAATTTCAATGATAGGATTTAAGATGTGTGATAAATATTAAGTGTTTGGCATTGGTAAGCTTTGTTTGATTGTTGAAATGATGTGGGAAAGAAATTTAAGAAGAGCTTCTAGATTTTGATTATTGGATTTTTTAATTTCTTTCAATGATGGTGTAGTTTTGAATTGAATTACATATTAGAAAAGAAGTCTGTCCTGTTGATAAGAAGATTGGCTAGAATGATGTGGAATATACTTGAGTATTGTTTATTTTGGTATCTGAAATGTACTTGGGGATATGGGTAGTAAAATTGGAATGAGAATGGGAATGTTTGTACTAGAATGTGGTTCTGTTGGTTGAGTATAAAATCTAGACATCAGATTGAGTTGCTGGAATTATATTACGATGTCGAGAGAATAGAGGATTGATGATACTTCCTTTAACTTGAGACAAGTTTTTCCATATATTTTACATAGTAAAGTATCCTGTTAGACATAACTGTTGCTGTTATGTTATTTTTCAGGGAACAACTGTTGTAGACAACTTGTTAGATAGTGATGATATTCATTATATGCTTGGTGCATTGAAAACGCTTGGGCTAAATGTGGAAGAGGACAAGGCAAACAAACGAGCAATCGTAGAGGGTTGCGGTGGTCAGTTTCCTTTGGCGAATGATTCAGGAGATGAAGTTAAACTTTTCCTTGGAAATGCTGGAACAGCAATGAGGCCATTGACTGCAGCAGTAACCGCTGCTGGTGGTCATTCGAGGTTTGTCTTACATTCTTAATGAAGTAGGAGCATGATTCCTGCCCTATTGAATGGATATATATATATTATATATAATTTCTCTTACATTCTACATTACAGAAGTTTCTGCTTCTTAAATTTACATTTGTTCTACTGAACATGGAAGTCTGGTTTTTAGTAATTCAAATACAAACTCAATATTACATTCAAATGACCTTTGTATACTGTTCAATATGTTTCAGGTATGTACTTGATGGGGTACCCCGAATGAGGGAGAGACCAATTGGAGATTTGGTCACTGGTCTTAAGCAGCTTGGTGCAGATGTTGACTGTTTTCTTGGAACAAACTGTCCTCCTGTTCGTGTAATTGGAAAGGGAGGCCTTCCAGGGGGAAAGGTGCGGTTTGCATTATCTCTTGCCTTAATGGTTGTCATATAGTATGGTTTGATCAATTGCATATGTAAACTTAAAGAAGCCATGCTAGTTTTTTTTTTTTTTCAGTGTTTGAACTTTATTGTGCTTTGTGAGAATATAATATTACTCTTTATATGTGTCAAAATCTGATTTCTTCTTCCTGCTCCTCTGAAGTTCAAAAGCAAACTTATGCTAATACACAGTTTTCTGGTTATCCATTGGATCTATGTGTGGAAAAAAAAGTCCATTTTCACTTGCAGTTGTTGATTAAAAAAGGGGAGTGATTTTGTACTCATTTTCATTCTTATTGTTTTTTTATATGTTCTTTTTAGTTCTGTTTCCAATACCATGCCTTGCAGTCTTGCACCATTTCTATTCCCATTTAGATTAGCAGTAAGAATGTATGGATGTAAGGGTAGTTTTAGGAAAATAAGAAGTAAAAAGAATATATAACCATGAATAAAATGTGTTGAAAGGGGAGTCTGAAGATCACTCCCCTTGAAAAAGTTTGTTATGATTTCTTCCTATCTTAGGTTTAACAATATCATTTCGAGAAGCTACCTCATATCCCTGAATAACTAAATATATATTTTTCAATAGAGAAACATAAAACTTCGGCTTAAGCTTTCATTCTGAAAAATCCTGGTTCTGGTTTTTATTCTACTTCTAGTTTCTTGTGTCAACAGATTTTGAACTAAGCCTCTCGAGGTAATGTCTGCAGGTGAGGCTCTCTGGATCAATTAGTAGTCAATATTTGACTGCTTTGCTTATGGCAGCTCCTTTGGCTCTGGGAGATGTTGAAATTGAGATTATCGATAAACTGATTTCCATTCCTTATGTGGAGATGACTTTGAAATTGATGGAACGCTTTGGGGTCACAGTGGAACATAGTGATAGCTGGGATCGGTTTTTGGTCCGAGGAGGTCAAAAGTACAAGTACGTTTTATTCAATATATAACTGCACCACTTTTAATTGGTAAAGAATATATATCTGCAGAATTTTGTGAGTACGGCTGCATTGTGTATAACGAAGTGAAAATTTATTAGGTCCCCTGGAAAAGCTTTTGTCGAAGGTGATGCTTCAAGTGCTAGTTACTTCCTAGCTGGTGCTGCGGTAACAGGTGGGACTGTCACTGTTGAAGGCTGTGGCACAAGCAGTTTACAGGTATTTTGCACAGACCAATATATGTTTAATTCTTGCCACTTTCTAGTCTATCCATGAAAACTTTTCAGTTGAATCACTAGTCTTTATTATACCTGGGAAAAAACTATTTTCAAATTAGCAATTGCAATATCTCTTGGATACTTTTGAAAATTTCGTTGAATTATGTTAGGAATTTCAAATCATCTGACATCTTTTGGTCTTTTATCAATCAAGGGAGATGTAAAATTCGCTGAAGTTCTTGAAAAGATGGGTGCTAAAGTTACCTGGACAGAGAATAGTGTCACCGTCACAGGACCTCCACGACATTCTTCTGGAAGAAAGCACTTGAAAGCTGTTGATGTTAACATGAACAAGATGCCAGATGTTGCCATGACTCTTGCTGTAGTTGCTCTTTTCGCTGATGGTCCAATTGCCATAAGAGATGGTAAGTTGCAGTCTTTTAGTTGTAGAATGGATTGTGCTTGATGTTTTTGTTGTATGTAGACAGTAAAGTAAGGAAAAGGATTGGTGTAGTCCATAGATGTGAATGTCTCTAGGCAACTAAGCAAATAAATTGGCAAAAAGAAAGAACTTAAAGAAGAATAAATGAATTCAAAGCAAAAACAAATAGAATAAGAATTATGTGGCAGTGATGGAAGCTTACTTGGTATATAAGGTTCCATTGGCACTGGACTTAAGTTGTCATTTGCAATGAAATACGGTGCACTTATGGAGATTCCCATCGGGTGAGTCCTATCAATTTTAAAGCTTAGGATCTTACTGTATGACTGGATGGGGTATGACTGTATGAGTCGTATGACATTTTGTTGCTGAATGTGCAAGTGTAATGCAACTAGACTCTTAGAATCATGGTGTTCCTATGTTTCCAGTCTTCCACTTAATAGCCGGTACAAGCTCTTAAACTGAAACTATGAGTGGTCACTATATAGTGGGTTCACATCTTTCTTCCTTTAGAGTTTACAATCAGTCTCTGAGGTTAACAGAAGGCATGTTGAAAGATTGTGGCCCCTTAGAGGGAAGAGTTGAGACAAAGATATCTTATTTACATAGTTTTTAAAAGATGCAAGAAAATTCTTTCCAGGTTGAAGCCCTTATATGTAATTCGAGTACCAATCTTTTTGCTTACCCGAAGGAAGTGCGTATGATTTTAAATTGTGCATGTTTTAAACAAGTCACATGTGAAAGTATTTCTCCCGAACACCGGCCTCAACTGCTTGATATATATTTTTTTTCTTCTTTTCTTTTCAGTGGCAAGCTGGAGAGTGAAGGAGACAGAAAGGATGATTGCCATTTGCACCGAACTCAGGAAGGTTAGTTTCTAGTGGCTTTTCTCCCACTTGGATGTTCCTACTCCTTGGTCCTATTCCTTCTTTAACATGTGTGGACATAATATTTCAGTTGGGAGCAACAGTTGAAGAAGGGCCAGATTACTGTGTAATCACACCACCGGAAAAACTAAACGTAACAGCAATAGACACATACGATGATCACAGAATGGCGATGGCATTCTCTCTTGCTGCCTGTGGAGAAGTTCCCGTTACTATCAAGGATCCCGGTTGCACCAGAAAAACATTCCCTGATTACTTTGAAGTCCTCGAGAAGTTTACGAAACACTGAACAGATATTACAAGATACTTGTCTGTAGAGTGAGAGAGGGAACAAAAGAGGGATCTATCATTCCTCTGCCTCTACAACCAAAGCAGTGCAGATGAAAAACCACCCTTTTCTATTCTCTTTGGTGCCATTGTAATTTTAGATGATTATTTTCGTAAGCTTTCCTTTTTATTGTTTCTGAGATTGTGATCTTGTTCTACACAATAATAGTGCTTATTTCTTGGATCTGCGGACCCTTTTCCCCTATGTACTTTTCTATCACATAGATAGATTTATGAAGCTCTATAACTATGACTCTATGAGTCCACCCAAAACCACTTCTCTATCTGCATAGACTTGTAGCAGCACCGCCCTTGATGTACTATATTGTAAGAATGGGCATGATTGAAACTTACTTTATTAGCAAACTACAAACTTGTGTAGATTTAATCACATGTCACTGTCCAGCTTACAGTAGCTTGCAGGGCATGTAACACGAAGCCAGGTTATTAAATAAAGGACTACCAATACGTGTTCCCCATGTCTTTTTTTGTATCAGATTCACATGGAGATGGTGGTGGCTGAATATAAAGTATAAGTTTCCAATATATATAGCAGATTGACTATCAATCAATCTTAAGGATCTAGTGCGCTTAACTATGTAGTATTCTTTGTATCTGTTTTGCCACAATTTATAATCACCTTGACTATTCTATTGAGTGGATTGAGATGGAAAGGGAATGGAAATGAGTTTTATGGTTGTATTGTTATTACTTGACTTGCCCTCCAAGACGTGTCTTACAAATCTTAAGGTTTTCCCTCAGGGATTAAGATTGAATGATAGAGGTCAATATTATTACCATTGAATTTCGAAATTTTTTATCATATTTCAGAATATGTTAAAATTTATTCTGTTACCGGATATCAGTGTTGAAAATATAGAGCATCATACTCTCAAGAGAATAATAGAATTTTTGCTTGAATTCGTGGTAAAAATTTTAGTATGGAATTTCTTCTTAAAGGACTTTGAAAAAACAATTTCGATGCCTAGTAATTAGAATGATAACTACATTGCAAGTAACTAGAAAGATGACATTTCATTTTCTTGGAAATCTAATATCCTCTTCAAAAGGACTTCCTAAACAAGTCAAATAAAAACAAGTAAACAAAACCCATATTCAGTATAAAGAAGGATATCTATACTTCAAACCCTACTTAAGAAAAGGGGAAGAGAGGGGTTAGAAAGCCAAATGAATGTGTTTTTCATCTTTTTGGTCAAATTGTGGAATGTATGGGGTGCACGGTGCACCAGTTGATCCCAATATCATAAATGATGAACATGTTGTAGGGAACGTGGGGCACAGGTTTAGGTGTGATTTCTTCACCATCACTCTTCTTTCATATATATATTTTGAGTTGAATGGCATTGAGCTTTTGGATGAAGTAATACATGTTTGGCCTTGTGATACTTGAATAATCTCCACAATACACAACCAACCCACATGATATGCTATCCTACCATAAATTGCACTAAAAGATAACCACTAAAGACTTCTTGGAAAGATGCTTATTTTGCCTTCATTTTAAGCTTTATATTGTTATGTATTTTCGTACAAGTGCTAGTGTTCTCTCTCTCTAATAAACAATAACTACAATCATCAAAGAGGAAATTTTGATCAAATAAAAGGTTTTTTTTTTCTTCTCATTATAGGCCATTTTCTATATTGCATGTTCATCAATGTGCACTGATCAATTTAACAGAACAAGATGGCACAAAACTGTGAAAGATCAAACCCTAGACAAGTGAAAAGGGCTTCTTGCCAGATCAATGCAATTAATTTTATGAAATAAAGTGGGACAATCACACATGACAAACACAAATATTCTTGTGATTGACATGTAAGTTCACCTACCACAAAATAGTGTTTTTTTAATTTTATAAATAAAATAAACAAATTACTTTGCCATACAAATTACAATCATGATGTATTATATTGCCCAACATAATTATGATGAACTAATTCAGCTGAATGAAAAGAGCATTAATCATGATCTTGGACAATTTTGGAGACAAAATGGTATGAAGAGTTGTGACCTTAATAATGACTTTCACTAATGAAAATAAAACAACTAAGCGTTTACTTTTGTAATCCTCACTAAGTCACTATATTTAAGAACTCATCTTTCAGTTAACTTGTGGTCTAGTTATATTTCACTTTCATTTTTTAAGAAACTATAAGTGATTTAGTGATATTTCTTTCCATCTTTTAACTAGTCCGAGATTGAACTTATAATCTCAACTGTTTTAAGTTTGTGTTTTTGACTACTAGAATTATAAGTTACAAGTTATGACGGAGCACATTATTTTTTGTTAGTAATTTTAAGTCTAAATGTAGGTTAATCCACTTAATTTGTTTGTACGTAACTCATATGAATAGTCCAAAGTCAAACTAGGTCATCTAAATTTCTAATCTTAGCTCCGTTTTTAATTACAAGTTCTCAATTTTTATTTTTTTTAGAAATATATAAAAGAGTGAATTGTATTGTTATGTTGTTGCTGTTTTGCACATTTATGCTTCCACTTGGTTTTAGGTCAACGAAATCTAGAAGCTCAGCAATGTAAATCATCGACCAAGTTATCATTAGCAATTGATTTGAAATTTTGAGGGCCTAAATGAAGAAAATTGTTTTACAGGGTAGAAAATAAAACGATATCACATCCATGATCTAGATATAGCCAGAAATCAAGGGGTACCATTGCATGATCCCATTCTAGACCTGTAGGGATTAATTGCAGTTTATGAAATTAATATATATTAGTGTAATAATATATACCCTAATCATTACCATCATTATATCATGGATCTCAATTAATGAGAGAATTGCAATTCCCAATCTTCACCTCTCTCACATCTTTCAATAGTGAAAAAAAAAACTAAAAACCAGTTGCAACCAAAAAACTGACCCAAAAAGGAGTTGTAAGTTGTTACAAAACAAACTAAAAAGCTGTTATTTCTTTGGTGCATAGAAATGAAAACTAGTTATAAATGTTTTTTGTTAACAAAAAAATCAGTTATTTATTAGCCTCAAATAGTCAAAATACAATAAAAAGAGTCAAAATCTCAGGTAAACAAGGACCAAAAACAAATCTCAGTTAAGCAAAAACAAAGAGTCAAAATCTCATCCACACCATCTCCAACAAACCACATCCCTACGCTCTTCAAATCCCAAACTTAATAACTCCAAGCTAAATTTAGAGAACTCCCACACAAAATATCTAAAAATAAATATCCCAAAAATAAATGGGGGCAGAAATTTAGAGGGTGTTGCCAACCAATCCAATTTTAGTCTTTGGCTTAAATTGGATAAACAAGTATTACTACCACCTTGCATTCCTTTCCCCATTATTCACTCTTTCAATTTTTTCTTCTTTTTTTTTTGGCTGTTTTCTCTTTTGGATGACACAGTGTGTAATTTGAATTTTTGTTCATGGTGAAATCAAAAAGTGACAAAAAATTTGCAGAAATCCACATTTAATTAAACTAATTAGCACTCTGTCTTCTTGATCTCCATTAGTCACTCACACATTTCATTAAACTAAATGCGAGTCCTTTGTCTTCTTGATCTCCATTATTCCCTCTCTCTATCTCTAAACGGTGCTTAGCCGAAAATCAAAGCTTTGAACTTTCTCATTACTCTTTCTGCGTAAGACCCTATAAACCCAAAAAGGAGAAGAGAAAGGACCAACAGCAACCCATTTCTCCAAGAAACCAGAAGATTCCCATTTCTCAGAAGAAAAAAAAAGAAGCTAAAAGAAGAACACCCACAACCAAAGCCCTCAACTTTTCTTATCTTCAACACCACCCACAAGAAATTTCCAAGATACCGAGCTGCTCAAACCCTAAATCAGACCCAAATCCCAAATTTCCGAGCCGAATTTGACCTGGGTTTTGCCCACATTTGCTCAGAGATTGCATAGAAGATGACCCAGCTCAAGCAAATGTCTCATCTTGACAATGGTCCCCCAACTCCAGGCAAGGTCAAGCCCTACATTCACAGAGTTCGTTGGCACGGCTCTCTCACCAAGCTCACATTGTGGTCCTTTATCTTCTTGGGCTTGATCTTGCTCTTCTTTTTCCGGTCACCGTCCTCCAATTCCCTGCCGTCCGATCCATCTCGCCGCTCTCTCAGAACCTACAATTGGGGCGGACCCGCCTGGGAAAAACGGGTCAGGTCGTCTGCCCGGGTCCGGTCCAGAAACGGCATGTCAGTGCTCGTCACCGGGGCCGCCGGGTTTGTTGGGACCCATGTCTCCGCCGCCCTCAAACGCCGAGGCGACGGCGTTTTGGGCCTGGACAGCTTCAATGATTACTACGACCCGTCGTTGAAGAGAGCAAGACAAGCACTTTTGGAGCGCAGTGGCGTGTTCATTGTGGAAGGAGACATCAACGACTCGGCGTTGCTGAGCAAGCTTTTCGAGGTTGTGGCGTTCACTCATGTGATGCATTTGGCAGCTCAAGCTGGTGTGAGGTATGCCATGGAAAATCCTGGTTCTTATGTGCATAGTAATATAGCTGGTCTTGTTAATCTGCTTGAAGTTTGTAAAAATGCAAATCCACAACCTGCAATTGTTTGGGCTAGCTCTAGTTCTGTTTATGGACTCAATACTAAGGTACCCTTTTCGGAGAGAGACCGGACTGACCAACCTGCTAGTCTATATGCTGCTACTAAGAAAGCTGGTGAAGAGATTGCACACACTTACAATCATATATATGGCCTTTCGCTTACTGGGTTGCGCTTCTTTACGGTTTATGGTCCTTGGGGGAGGCCTGATATGGCCTACTTCTTTTTCACGAGGGATATATTGAAGGGGAAGACTATTCCCATTTTTGAAGCAGCTAATCATGGCACCGTTGCTAGGGATTTTACCTACATTGATGATATTGTGAAGGGCTGCTTGGCCTCATTGGATACTGCAGAGAAGAGTACTGGGAGTGGGGGAAAGAAGAAGGGTCCTGCCCAGTTGAGGGTTTTCAATTTGGGGAATACATCTCCGGTGCCAGTTTCAGATCTTGTTACCATTTTGGAGAGGCTTTTGAAGGTGAAGGCCAAGAAAAACATAGTGAAGTTGCCGCGTAATGGGGATGTTCAGTTTACTCACGCAAATATCAGCTTGGCTCAGAGGGAGCTTGGGTATAAGCCCACAACCGATCTGCAGACAGGGTTGAAGAAATTCGTTAGGTGGTACCTGACTTACTATTCTGGTGGGAAGAAGGCCTCTGGGTGAAAAATTCTTTATTGTGTGGTAGATCCTTTGAATTCTTGTTCATTATAATTCTTATGATTGTTTTTAACATTTCTGTCATTGCCCCAAGTATCGTTTTTCCATATATCTTAATGAGTAATGCCATATTGGGAGGAACCTTGTGAACTACATTGAAGAAGTTTTGTGGTTGGGGACACTGTTTTCTGAGTACTCCCATTCTGTATTAAGAGAAAACGAGGATCATCTCTTTCTTTTCTTGGAATGTAATTGTTGTATCTTCGGCATTGTAGAATTCATGACTGATAGAGCATATTCTAATTGGTGGACATGTATCATTGCTATGCAATTCAATAAAATAGCACACGATAGTATGGTTATTCGTATTTACTACTATTATCTGAATCATACAGCTGATTTTGTGTAATGCGTAATTTGTTTTTCATAAAACGCATGTTGTACATTTAGTTTTATGTTTTATGAATCCATACTATGTTTTTTTATGGAAATCTTGCAGCTGAGTTGTTACCCTGCACGCTAAACCGTTTAAGATCAGCTTGAGTTTGTCTTTGTCATGTTACTGAACTGCAAAAACAGATCCTGCATGCCTTTTGTTTTTGTTATGGCTTAAAGTTGAGGACATATAATTCTTCTTTGTCAGATTTACACTTGATTCTCATTTACTTTCACACTTGATTCTCATTTACTTTCTGGTTTATATTGACGTTATTGTGTATATAATATGTCAGGGTTTATATTTTGTATTTGAATCTCAAGGAATAGCTGAGAATTAATCACGAGAACTTGGTAAGTTTTTGATGGATAAACCCTCATATTATTGTGGTTCTTTCTATTTACTAAATAGAGTAAAGTTTTACTGTGTTACCCTAAAGTGTTACTGTGGTGAATAAGTGGATATCTCTAGCACTTTGTTTTCTCTCCATTTTGCCTTTATTAAATTTATGTAAGGCAATGACCTGTGGATGTAGTTGAAAAGTAGATTTCCAATCAGAGTACCCAAAATTCACCACTAATGTAGCAACATACGATTCCGGATATGTGCACTTCCATCATGAAACGCTGAGTTTAACGTACAATCCAACAATTATTTATAGAACTTTCTGTTCATCTTCAATTTCCTTTGTTAAAAGTGCAGAGACTTTACCTTTCTATCTTGAAAAAACATTTTTGGCATTTATGCACGTTGTTTTGGTCGAAATCATTTATGCATTTATTGCTGCCTAAAATTTGTTATCCCTCTCTAAGCCACATTTTCTGTTCTGTGTAAGGAACAGTTTTGGAAAACTATATGGTGTCTTTGTTTATTTAGTAAGTGAAGATTATTAGGCTCCATAATAGTGGTCCCTGGCACAAAAGATTTGCTTTACTTTTCATTACAATTTTTTTATTTGCTTATTTAAATTCATGCTGTGCAAATTTTAATTCCAGAAGGCAAGAGGTGCCTTGGCTTTTTGCACCAATTAACCTTTCCTGAAATGCTTGGAGAAAAATGCACTCTAATAAATACTAGTTTATATCGCAATGGATGGTAAGTTGCAGGACAATTTAATGATTGAGATTATATCAAGTTTACCAGGGCAAGCCTGCTGAATTGTAAAGGGTTGTCTTCCTCTTTGTCTCTGATGTTTTGACAATGATATGGAGCTGGGAAATTTTCAAGTGGAAGTAGTTTTCTGCTTGTTTTTTAGTCTTTAAAATGTTGTCGAGTTGCTTTGATTTTTTATATTAGACTTCTATTGCCTGTAATATTATTATGTGGAGATGCCGCCCTGATTAACCCTTTTGATTAGTTGATGGCCTCAATTTTGGATTCCTATTTGGACTCTTATGATATGAGTTAGGTATATGCCTGCTTTAACTTGTCAGCAACACTGGTATTCTTAAGAATCAAGTAATTTGGTTCCATATGGATTGCTTGAATTAGCTATTCCGGTATGTGCGTGCATTAGTTAGTGATAATGTTATAGTCTTGACCAAGGCTAATAAACTCCAAGTGATCGTTTCAGTGGCTTTTATAATTGCTCATCTAATTGATATTGATCTTCTTGTATTAAACACGTTTCAATAACTTTCAGACGAACGTGTATGATACATGTGGGCTCTAATAAAATTTCTAATTAAATCCCCAATATTCACCTCGGAAGGAAGACAGTCTTCCCACGGATTCTATATACAAGGAAGAATGAGAGTTGCCAAAAAGACAGTTGCAAAAGTTTTTGTGCAAGGACCTTGGCACTTGGCACAAAACTATACTTTGTTCACCGGTTCCACCCATAAAAGAAAAGCTAATAGTTCAGAATTTGGCCATAAAAGGGGGATACTCGGCTCCCTTGAGGCCTCAAATCAGTTCAAATTTAGAATTAGGCCAGATATGATTAATCCTCTTTCCACTGTTTGGCTACTTGCTAGCTGCACAATCCCGTTGGATATGCATAGCAAGGAGAAAGGCAAGAACCTCGGTTAGTCTTAAAAAGAACTAGAATGAATCTTGAACAAGGCAGTGAATAAAATGGTCATGACTAGATAAAACAAACAGTTATCAACATACAGCTTAGAAGCTACATCCGATCGATCCTTATTAGCTCTAGTATTAAAATAGAAAACAAGTGCAAAAGGTCGTCATAGAATTTTGCTTCAGAATTAAAGCCATTCCTAGCTAGACAAAATTTATCATATGTCTAGTGGCTAGCTTAGAACAAAGATTAGCAACTTCCTTTCCAGTTGAATGTAAAATTCTATTAAAACATAAAAGCATTCATTCAAAATAAAGGGGGAGAATTTCAACGTTTCACTGTCAGGATCATAATAGGTAAGTTGGCTGAACTTATCAAAATTGGGTAATGAAAAACATACCATATGCTGCGAGTTTGCATCCGCTAACATATTTACATTGTTGTAATCCATAGCTCTGCCAGCTAGTCTAATTACATTTCCTCCACTACCATTGTCCCCAAGTGTTCTTGGTGATTGCACAACTTGGTCATGAATTATCAATGCACCACTGCCCTCGGAGATCCTGCCATCACCTCTCCCTCCAATGCTGTTGGCGAAGGCTTGTATACATGTGTGCCTTCCTCTAAGTAATTTTAAGGATTGTCGGGTCGTCATTGGAGCGTTGCACTTCCTTTATGGAATTATGGCCATGCAGCCTCCAACATTTTGAGGAGTGCACACGTAAGACTGCCAAATACAACCAATATAATGTTATGGTAGTAATGAAATGCATTGAGCTTGTAAATGTGCGCTTTGTGTGACATATTTTTTTTATATAAGATCTTACGCAACATGAATACCGTACTGTTTGTATATTACTACATTTAATGAGAAACTGTCACAATACTTCTTATTTACATTTCAGTTTCAAGCAACTTATTCAGATTTGATATGATGAAATGTCCCGAATACGTATCTTGGATATTTAGCTCCAGGCAAGTCCATATATTTGGCCATACTTCCCCCAGCTAAAGCCATCAACAGGACACGCAATCCCCATATCCGTTACTCTTACTTGGTGTTTCAATATTGGCAGAGTTTTCCAACAAGTGTGCTTCCTAATGTACTTGATTTTACCTGCTTGCAGTACGTGTTTCAATTTGTGGACATACTTAGATACGATTTGCTATGATATAAAAGCCCTCATACCTTAAATATCCGGTTCCTTTTTCCGGCATGCAATACCAGCCAATACACTTTCAGCTAAATCCATCATCCATAAGCCGTTGCATGACTTGCATCAGACCGGATGTAACTCTGACTTTTTGTCCACCACCTGCAACGTCTGTCAAAATTCTTATAAATAGCCGCTGAATTCATATATATATATATATATGAAGCAGAACTAAACCAAATTAGACTTAAAAAGTAGTCAATCTTATAAATCATAGACATGGAGATAATTAACCTCTTCCCTGATGAATCATTGTCCTCAAATTTGCAGTCACTCTCATCACTTATGTAGTTATATTATATAGAATCTATGTTTGCTCCACCAAAAAGTTCGGATAGTTTAAGGTATTGCTCCTCATCAGAGATGTCATTACCACTGGGTTCAGCCGAGCATTCCTCAAGGCTCCTCTCAGAATGTACCATTGTTCATTTGTTTGATGGGCCACTTCCTCATTGTTGGCAAAGAAGAATTGAACTCCGCACCTTTCGATGCAGGGGTCGCACTTTGGGATGCAGGGGTCGAATCTTGTCCATGAAACGGCCATAGGATGTTTTGTATGGTGCACTAATTTTATCTCAAATGTGGCCTCAGTCTACCATCGTTCATTGACTTCCTCCCCAAATTCAGACCATGGCACATATCCCAGTAACATTGGTTGCAGACTTGCAGCCATCAAATAAATAAAGGCAAGATTTTTAGAATTTGGCCAGAAAGAGGGAAACCGATAATGTTTTTTTTTTTTTTTTTGATAAGGGGCGACAATCTTTATTAATTCAGACTAATCAATGATTACATAGAGAGGGAATGCAACTCAACACCTCATCAGGGGGAGCTCCAACCCAAGAAAAAGAACGCCTAGACGAACAAGCAAAACGTGCACAATCATCACGGAAAACATGAGAACAACTGGAGCTAGGAAGCTCTGCAAGAAGAGAGATAATGTCGTCATACACACGTCCGCTGAAGGACGTATGGGGAACGACGTCTCTAGTAGCCGAAACTAAAGAAGTAGAATCCGATTCAAATGTCAAAGGCGACAAGCTATGTGTAAGGGCAAAAGAGCAGGCCATACGGGCTGCCATAGCCTCTGATATGTCCGCCGAGGCAACAAAAGAGAGAGGAGCACAAAAGCCACCCACAATATCACCACTAATGATCTCTGAACAGTGCACCAACACCACCAACACCTGAAGACGAAGCAAAAGCACCATCCACGTTACCTTTGATCCAAGTCATCCAACCCATCGCCGGAGGAACCCAGCAGGCCAAACGGCGAGAGGAAGACAATGGAACAGCGAGACTGCTGCTAAGGAAATCATGTAATAGAGAAGAGGCACAAAAAGATACTACCGTGGGCATGCACTGACGAGATTCCCTCCCAGATTCGGGTATTCCGCTCCTTCCAGACTCCCCAAATAAGCAGGAGAAGAGTGTCAAACAGAGAGGAAGAAAGCTGCGAACTGATAGTAACTAGCCACTCACCAAAAGGTGGAAACCGATCATGTTGGGTATGCATAACAAGGAGAAAGGGTAGAGCCTCGGCCTGTTAGTCCAAGAACTAAAATTAATCTTAGAACAAGGCAGTGAATAAAACGGTCATGACTAGATAAAACAAAAAAATAGCTTAGAAGCTATATCCGATCGATCCTTATTAGCTCTAGTATTAATATACAAAATGTTGGAAAATTTAATATTGAAATATTAATTTTTCATAATTTGTGGATGAATAATTCGGTGAATATGTATGAAGTTGAATAGGTGTTATGACTACATAAAGAGAAGTCATGACTGTTCACAAAAAATACTTATTTTATCTTTTGGTGAAAAGTCTATGTCTATCTCAAAAGTCACATTACATCTATATAATACTTGTTATACCACATTCCAATTAAGAGAATTAAGGGAATTAATAGAATTCATATTCCTCGTCTCCTATTGCATATGAGTTTTTCATAGTGTCTTGAAAATCATTTTGGATCCATGAGTTTTTTACAAGAGAGAGTTCAAACACAATTTGAGTTCGATGTTCTTGAGGTTTGAAGTGCTACTACCACAAGAAGAAGATCGCCGTTGTATCCTGGGAGACGTTTGTCATTGAAACCTTTAAACACCGATGAGGAGGAAATTTCGTCTTAAGGAGATAGAAGTAGCTTCTAGACTCGACCAATTGTTTAAGATTTTTCTAACTTTTATTGGTTTTATTTTGATTCGATTCGATTTATGCATTCTATATGGTATTTATGTGCATAATAGTTTCTTGAATTTCTTATATAAGTATAGCAATTAGACCACCATATTTTTCAACACAAAATAAGTGCAAAAAGGTCGTCATATAATTCTTCTTGAGAATTAAAGCACAACCACGAGCGAGGATCTTCATGGATTATTGTTTAAAATGGAGTTGGATTCTTGTGGTTGATCATCATCAGACTCCATTTCTTTTTCCTTGATGCTATTGAAATCCAGAGCCTCCTCAAAGTCTTAGGGTCCTCTTCCTCAAAGAAACCCTCTTCTGGTTCACCACAGCGCCATGATTGGGATAACCAGCCATGTCACCACATCCTGTCATCTAGGCATATAAATCAAACAATGTACGTAACTTCAGAAGAGCTTGAACATAACTGGATCGGATCCTGCTACTACATTAACTGTCATCGAACACATCAGTGGGCCATGAATTCTCGACGCATCGCAGCCCCTAAAGATCCTGCCATCACCCCTCCCTCCAATGCTGATGGTGGAGGCTTGTGTACATGTGTGCCTTCCTCTATAAGTAATCTTAAGGATTGTCGGATCATCATCGGAGAGTTGCACTTCCTTTATGGCCATGCAGCCTCGAACATTTTGAGGAATGCATACGTAATAAACTCTGGCAAATATAAACAATCTAATGTTATGGACTTATGGGATGAATGAAAATGGATCGAGCTTGTAAAGGTGCAATTTGTGTGACTATTTTCATGCGTCACCTTAATCAACATTACGTACTGGTCATACATTACTACATTTAATGAGAAACCATTAAAAATAGTAAAATACTACCCTCATTTACATTGTAGTTTCAAGAAACGTAGCCAAATTTGATATGATGAAATATCTGAAATACATACCTTGGAAACTTAGCTCCAGGTAAGTCCATGTGGCCATATTTCCCCCAGCTAAAGCCATCAAAAGGACCTTCAAGCTCCATACCCGGTGTTACTCTTACTTGGTGTGTCAACATTGGCAGAGTTTTCCAACAAGTGTGCCTCCCAATATAAGTAATGTCAAGGATTGTTGGGTCGTCAATGGAAATTCGCAACTTACTCTTGGCCCAACAGCTAGGTTGATCAGTACAAGCATACTGGGATCTGCCAACATAACAATCTAATGTTATAGGAGAATGGAAATGGATCTAGTTTGTAAGTGCTCGCCTTGGTTCAATGGCTCAATTGTGAAAACTGAAAAGAGACGCTTGATCCAAATGAGAAGAAAGTGGCAAGTTACAGGTTAAAAGTTCCACATGTATGAATAAGCTCAAGTTCATGTTTTTATGTTTAATAAAAATAAAAAATAAAATAAAAAATTATCCATGTTCTGATATATTACTGCTTGCAGTATTTCAATTTGTGGACATACTTGGATACATAAACGGATTTGATATGATGATTGAAAACATCCAAATACCTTAATTCTGTAGGTCCTGGACGTTTGATGGTGTTAATCCAGCTAAAACCATCATCCAGAAACCCCTGCATCAGACCGGAAGTAACTCTGACTTGTTGTGTCCACCTTGACAGAATTTTCCTGCAACGTCCGTCAAAATTCTTATAAATACCCACTGAATTCATTCATGTATATGATCGAAGCAGTACTAATTAATTAAACCAAAAGTTATCATGAAAAAAGTAGTCAATCTTGTAATCAGCTTATAGAGATAGATATAAATCATATAATTAACCTCTTCCCAGATGAATCATTGTCCTCAATTTCGCAGTCACTCTCGTCACTCTCATCGTAACTTACAATAGAATTTATGTTTGCCCCACCGAAAAGCTCCGATAATTTAAGGTATTGCTCATCTACATCAGAGGTGTCACTTCTGACGGAACTACCATTGTGTTCGGCCGAGCACCCCTCCACAGAATGTACCATTGGTTCCCCAAAATCTTGATGGGCCACTTCCTCATTGTTGGCAAAGAAGAATTGAACTCCGCACCTTTCGATGCAGGGGTCGCACCTTTCGATGCAAGGGTGGAAACTTTCCCTCAGAACAGCGAAACAGGGTGGTCCTTCAAAGTGCAATAATTGTATCTCAAATTTGGCCTCAGTGTAACAGCGTTCATTGACTTCCTCTCCATTAATGCCAAATTCAGACCATGGTATATATCCCACAAACATGTGGTTTGACTCAAGCCATTTGAAGTCAAATATGTCAAAATCCCTATGGAACAAATAGAAACTGAAACGGTACTCGCAATGATCTCCTTTGAAGGTGCAGAAACATCGAACAGAAAGTTTATTATAATCAACAGCTAGTTTATTAGTGACCGCGCATATAGCGAACCCCAAAAATTTGTTGGCAAACCAATTTGGTGGTAGCTGGGCAGTTACCGAAGACCCTCTACACTGATGGATGAACCGCTCTGGAATTTCACTTCCAGGAAAACAAATATAAAAGTGTTGGGAATAATTATCCTACACGTAAAATATAAACGACAGTTAGCTTTTTCACCACAAAATGTGGGTAACTTCTTTAAATAAATAAATAAACTGTTAAATTTGTGTTTATACCTGAGGAGGGGAATGAGTTTCTACAATATCTCTGAACAAATCATTTTGAACAAGCTTACTGCAATTAGAAAATGTGAAGCACCGACCCATATCGTAGGGACGCTTTGGTGCTGAAACAGTTTCCAAAGCCGTGCAATCATCTGCATTTATGTAACTTATGCTTGTTGAAAGCTCTGGTATTGATTTCAGTCTCTTGCAACCTTCCAACTCGAGCTGTTCTAGGCAATCAAGTCGATTCATGATTAAAGGTAAGCTCTCCAAATTGTTTCTTGACAACCTTAATATTTTTAATGAAGAAAAATGAGCAATACCATCCGATAATTCCAACAGATTGCAGTCAGTAAAATCAAGATGTACCACAACATTACAACAATCTTCAATTGATGAAGGCCATGATGAAAGGGGAGCCACCATTTGTTTGCAATCATAAAAATTAAATCTACCGAGCTTCAAACGTAAGATAGAGACTGGCAGTTGTTCTAAACCACTTTCGTTTACTTCAAGTTCCAACAAAGATTCTAAACTCCCGAAGTTCTCAGGCAAGTTATGTAATTTTGAGCACCCTCTCAGGTCGAGATATCTAAGTTCTGCCAAATTACAGATACTGTCGGGAAGACACACCAGGCTTGTGCAATTTTCCATGCTTAGTGATTCAAGCCTTTGAAGCCGTTCAATTGACGATGGTAGTTCCTTAATTGCAGTTCCATCTAATGTAAGCTCTGATAGCGCCTCCATAGTTTCATAAATCTCTGGAAACTTATCAAGATTTGAGCACCCACTCAGGTAGAGAAATCTAAGTTCTGCCAAATAACTGATACTGTTGGGAAGGCAGACAAGGTTTTTGCAGTTTTGCATGCTTAATGATTCAAGCCTCCGAAGTCGATCAATTGACGATGGTAGTTCCTTAATTGCAGTCCCTTGTAAATAAAGCTTTTTTAGTGCCTCCATATCTTCCGAAATCTCTGGAAACATCTCAAGATGTGAGCAGTTGGAAAGAACAAGGGTTTTGAGAGATTTCATATGAATGCTGCTTGGAAGACTCTTAAGTTTTGTGCACCCTTCTAAATTCAAGAAAACAAGGCCCGTAAGAGCTGAGATGGATGGGTGAACCTCCAATAAACTTATACAACCTTGAAGAATTAGTTTCTCAAGCTTTGTCGCCTCGGTGCAAAGGGGGGTTTTGGTAAGATATTCACAGCAACTTAAATTGATGCTTATCAAGTGTTTTGCTTGCTGCATGTCATAATAACAAGAAAGAATGCATTAAATTAATATAATAGGCACGCAACTGAGAATTCATGGATTAGCATTTAAAAGAAACTAGAATATAATGTAAGAATATGTTGTTCGTACCTTGGTTCCTTCCCAAAGTTGTTCAATGTGACTACAACGCATGTCAAGGTCAACAAGATTCTTCGGGTCAAAGTTGAATGGTAAAGACTTTAGGGGGCAACCATGCCATACAAGAACTCTCAACTTATGAGAAAGAAACTGCGGGTCCCCATTCAGGTGTAATTTACAGTTCACTGCTTGGTATACCTTCTCCGGCCATGATTCCCCTTCAATACATTCTTCGAAGGGATTATAAGAGTCTTTAAAACGTTTGGGATAAGTGATTCTGAGCAATCTTAGGTTAATCATACTAACAAAAGCTTCAGCATTTAAGTATATATCTTTTGAGTTTGACAATTCAACCATTATGCTTTCAACATTTGTAGCCTGAATAAAAATAGAGGAATTTAAGTGAGTTCAAATGCATGTCCAGTAGCCTTATTTAAGGGTACTATAAAGTTAAAGTTGAAGCTCTCTACTAATATTAGCATATATGAAATGAATGACAAAACTTGTGTAATATACTAATATCATGTCTCTCACCTTATTTTGTCTCAACACATCCCGAACATCTTCATAACTCCATAATCTAGTACGTTTCCAAGGTTTTTTAGGAGATTCACCGTGGACGATCTCCCTACCAATTTCCTGTAGTAAATCATGCATCTCCAGCCCACCAAACTTTGAGATAGTTACAAGAGCTCTATCAGCTAGAACTCTTAACCCACTGCGAGCATGGAAGCCACATATTTCTACATATTTCTTGTGCATTCCTTTGAAAAAACAAGCAATATCTAGAAATAAGTTCTTCTGGAGAGGATCTAGAGCATCAACGTTTGTTCGAAGTACATTTTGAATTTCCGAGTGCATTCCCGAGTTCGGGTTTTCCTTTAATTTCTCCAACTCATCTTCCCACACAAATACACTTTTGTTTTTAAGAAATCCTCCCAACACTTTCAGTGCTAAAGGCAGACCGTGAGCATATTGTATTGCACGGCTTGAGAGATCATCATACTCTCTTGAGGGTTCGTTTGGTCCGAAGGCATGCCGCATAAAAAGTCCAAGAGCTTCATCATTACTTAATAACTCGGGCTTGTATGTGAATATTCCCAGTTCAAATCCATTTAGTACGTGACTATCTCTAGTTGTTACAATGATTCTACTTCCACCACCAAATGAAGGTTTCTTTCCAATTAAGGTTTCAATTTGGTTGAATTTGTCTACATCATCAAGAACAAGTAGAACTTTTCTATTACCTAGCCTTTCCATCATCATATCTGTACCTCTATCCAAAGTGCCTAAACGTGACGTTTTCTCCTTGAAGATGCTTTCCCTAAATTGCCGCTTCATATGTTCTTCACCCGACTTCATGAAACCTTCCCTGACATTATCAAGAAAGCAAAAGTGGTGAAATTGGTGACCAATTTCACCATAAACAGCCCTGGCGATGGTTGTTTTCCCTATGCCACCCATTCCCCATATTCCAACAACGCGAACATCATCTATCGCAAGACATAATAGTAGCCTCATTTTATGCAGATGGGAATCCATTCCAACCAAGTCGTCATTGGCTTTACTTGGCCAGATGCGAATCAGTTTTTCAGAGACGTCTTCTACAATATGCGTAATAAGCTCGGCATCATCCCTGCAAAATTTGCAAAAAGCAGCCATTCATTTAATATTTTAATTCAGACCAATAAATTAAGGATTTATAGATGTTGCATATATAACTAGTGTGCATTTTGTTTTGATTTGCAGGATTGATGCAAATCACAGATGGAATGTAAGTTATATACAAAAGATAAAAGTAAAAAGGACGACCGACCAACATGACCATCTACTCGTAATTGAGATTAAGAGGAGGAAGAGTTACTTATATTGTCGCGAATCCCAGCCAGATGAATTGGCGGCTTCAGTTAAAGCGGACCTCCAGGTCTTCACCTCTTGCAGCAAGTCGTTGTCGTTGTTGCAGTCGCGATCATGTTTGGCAAAAGCTTGGGCAAAACTTCCGTCCTGTTTACGAACATGGGAGGGATCTACTTGGTAGAAAACGGGCACCACAATCTGCTTTTGCTCCGCCTTGCACTTCAGGATCTGGACCAGTTCTTTCAAGCACCATGTGGAAGTGGCGTAGTTTTGAGAGAAAACTACAATCGAAAGCTTTGAATTGGTAATGGCTTTCAGTAGAACCGAAAGGTCGTCGCCTTTTCTAAGATCTTCGGAATCAAAGTAGGCTTTGACTGCTTGCCGTTCCAGAGCTGCGTGAAGATGGCAGATAAAGCTCTTTCGAGTGTCTTCTCCTCTAAAATTGAGGAAGACATCTGCGGGCAATGAAGAAGAAGAGGAGGAAGCAACGGCCATTAGATTGATCGAAGCTTGTGAGCAATCGAGACTAGTGAGAAGATGAAACGGCAACTGGGTAGAAATGTGTAGTGAGAAGAAATAATCTTCATTCTTATTAACAGAATCAGCTCTCCCGATCGATTGTATATGTTCCCATTCTGTGACTCAATCACAATTCGACACGAGATTCTCTCCACTTACGGCAGTTAACTCTGTTTGTTCCTCGTATCAGTATTAATTTAAAGAAAACCCAAAACTGAAGCAGATACAAAGTATTGTACTTTTTTAGTATAAATTTTTTAAATTATAAACTTAACAGAGTTATCCTTCCGTTAAAGTTTCAATTTTTTTTTTGAACAATCGTTAAAGTTTCAATTATGTGACAGAATCTCGGATTACTTTTCCTTCTTTTCAATTATGTAACCAATGGGATTCCTTTATATAAAAGGAAAAGTAAGGGGAATTTGCTTTCATCTTTATATAAAGGGAAAAGTAGAGAGTATTTGCTTTGATGAATGTTGAAAAAGTTTTGGGAATACTTTTTACTTTATATATAATATAGAAGTAGAATGGTCTTGGATGCAAATGAATAGCCCAATGCTTGTTGCCACTGTAGCTCCCTTCCTATAGTAGATGAAGTATTATGGTCAGGATAATTTGGTGCCTAATGTAACAAAATAGATAATTTGGTGCATGCACTTATTCTCTATTTTCCTATATGGTACTTTTGTAAATTTTTTTGTTAAGTTAGCACAATTTCAGTGTTAGTTTCACCCTTTTAGTCTCATCTTTTTATAATATCTACCTCATTGACACTGCTGCAACTTTCTTTCCAAAAGACATCACATTGTCCTTTAAAAAAAAACATCATACTAACGGCCCAGATTTTTTTAAACTTAATTTTTAGTGATTTGTATTTAAGTAAATTTTATTTATTAATTCTAAACCCGAAAAAAAAAACTAAAAATTATAAATATATATATATATACCCATTGCAACAGTGTTTTATGCTCAACTCTATAAATACCAACTCATTTCTTTATAATTTTTAACATGAAACTTCCTCCATCTCTTCTAATTTTTCACCCAACTCTATAGTTATTTCGTTGCCGAAAAATAATAATTAAAATAAAAAATTATTCAATTAATTTTTTAATTTAAAACACATTATTATAGTAGGACAATTACTTAATATTATATTAATATAATATAACCAAACAAAAAAATTATAGCACCTCAAATATTTGGGGGTAAAACTTAAAATGTTAAATTCCTTCCTTGAGCATATAACATAAAGGAAGAGTCACGGATAAACAATGTGGAGTCCTTGCAATCACAAATTCTAATACATTCAGCTTGAAAAGGTATTATGTCATCGACTCCCTCACTAATTTGTTTGACACTTCCTAAAGAGTTGCCATCCCATGACAGAATTTTGGGGTCAGTCTGCCTTAACACACACGCAAAGGCCAAAGAGAAAAGGCGCGCATATGCAGAGAAAATTCGGGTCTCTTCCACTAGAAATTTTTGGATCGTCTAGTTCTTTTGAACAAACTAGTCATGTGCGGATGGGTCCTCCCTACAGAAGTGTTCACATTCATGTGTGCATAGAAAATATACAGTTCATCATCAACATGGAAAAATCTCCAAATGTTGTTCAAAGTTTTCTTTCCAATTCACCATCCACTTCCCCCAGCTGTAGCAATCGAGAGGCCCTGCAAGCCTCATTCCCGACGTAACTCTTACTCATTGTGTAAATAGACATGTATACGAATAGATAAAGGAGAGTGTCTTGTATCCACCAAAGTACATATGTACTTGAGTGATCCAACGGCTGATATGTAAAGGTGGAAAATCCAACGGTGTGCATGCATGGGGTATGTGTGGTTGAATGAAGAATTAGCCGATCCAACGGCTAAAAACACTCAAGTACATATGTACTTTGGTGGATACAAGAATTTTCTTCAATTGAAAGGGATTGGCTTTAATAATTTTTAGTTTCAAGTTACTTTCAACTATCTGTCAATATGCAAAGATGCCACAGCTGATTAATTAATATATGATTAATGTTAAATCTGAATATGCATATCGCAAATAAATGGTTTATTGGGCTGGCATAATAATAAATTCAGAATAATGTTGGCGCACACAAGTATAGGGGTTAAGGTGGATGATCAATCCAAAAATGAATATCACATGACAATTAGAAAATGAAAAGAATTTTATGAGTTCAAAACAAACATTAATGATATTACTGAACAAAAGGTTGAAAAGAAAAACCATATTAATATTTCGCGATAGTAAAAGAAATGTCTGGACAAATAACTACTGCATAATGCTCTAAAAGTAAATGTGTCAGAGAAAATAATGAAGAGCATCAACTCATAGCGAGTTATGACAAACCCTAGCTACCTTCTACAACTTTACAAGTCTTATATAAGAATTCAACTCTAGCGTCTCTAACTTGACCATGATTTCACAAGATTACACAAAATAACAATTTTCATATTCGGCACAACATTATAACAGAAATTCAAGAAATTAAACAGTTTAAAATCGAAGCACGCATGTATTAAATGCTTTGCATCGCCATAAAAAGAGCTAAACATTTCAAACTTCAAACAAATATGCAAGATAAATGAGGACAATTACTGTTGTTGAGGGGCCTTGGTTTGCACCTATCAAACGTTCCCCATTTTCTTCCGAGAGGCTGAAACGTTTCTGCAAAGAAGCAGCAAGTGATTAACAAATGATCATCTAAAGAACAAATGACTATTAATGACTAATGGCTTCTATTAATAAAGTTGAGAAAATTCAGATCTTTAATCTCATCAACAGTATGTGAACTCAATGGCATATTAGCAAATGTCTTTAAGTTGAGCTTCAAACGATCATGAACTTTCACATATCCAAATTCAACTCAGAAGCCATATGGCGCAATATACGTGCCCTACAAATATAACTATTTCAATCAGGTGCATTACACGTAGATAGCTCAACATAACATACATATCAAAGTGAATGTTCCTATATTAATTCATCGTCATTCCCCGAACCATTTCTTTCTTAATTCAAATTTGTACAACAATGATTTTTGCCCAGACAACATAAAGAATCAAATAAGAACTGGTTTGGGTTCTGGAAAAATTTAATATTAGGTCCAATTACTACAGACTTCCACATCATGATATGCGGTAAAACCGACGTCATTAATTATTACCTAAACTTCCTAACAATTTGTTGTTGAATAGTATAATGGGAAGTAAAGGTTTTTCCCACAGAGAATTGTTTATTTACTTTTCTAATGTCACAAAATTAATTATTGTATATTGTTTCTATTTACAAAAATATACAATATATACAAAAATAATCTTTTTGGGTTTTTGAAATTCTTTTGAAAACAAGAAATAAATAAAAGAAAATATTTTTGGTTTTTAATCTTTTTGAAAATAAATAAAATAAAACAAGAACAAAACAAATTAAGATGCAATTTAAACTAACACACTTAAATAAAACACACCAACAATAAAGAAATTAAACTAACACACAAATGAATCAAATAACATATTTTTGGGTTTTTCATAAAATAATTAAACACACAAATATCAAATCAATCAAATATTCAAAATACAAATAAATCACACAACATAAAATTAAATTGAGTTTGAGAGAAATGCTCATTTAATTCCGGCGAGGGATCTGATCGGACTCGCCGGTGTTCAGTGAAGGCTCGGGAGCTCGGGTGTAGAGAGCAATTTCAGATTGGGCCTTTGGGCTTGCAATTGGGCTTTTGGGCTTAAAGGAAGGCTCAATCTTTTCTTCTATTTCCGGTCCAGCCCAAGCCCAATTCTTTGGTTGACTTTTCAACCGTTTGTTTTCTTTCTTTCTTGGTCTCTCTTCAGAACCCGTGCGATTTCATCTTTCTCATTCTATTTCATTCTTTCTCCTTCTGATCAGAGACAAGAGATATGGTGACGCCGTGGTCGTGGTTTGGGATCGATGCCGGCGCGAAGAGGTGGTGATGGTGAGCTTCCGGCGGTGGCGTGAGTTGCAGCGGCGGGATCTTATCGGACGCCGGGGCTTCGCGGAATCGAGCACGGGCTCGGGATGGCGCGGCTGTTCAAGGGAACAGCGGCGGTGCAGAGGAGAGCTGAAGACGACGGTGTCTGTGGTGAGCTGAGAAGATGACGGCGCCAGATTTGATTGGATCAGCAGCAGAGGTGGAAGAGAGGATGACGCCAATGGCAGAGCTGAACGGAGGCGCGGCAAGGAGGCTTGCGGCGGAGCATAGAGACGGCGCGGGTCATGAGGACCGGCGTAGCAAAGGAGACATGGGCTCGGTGGTGAGTTGAGCAGAGCATGGGCTCGGCTTGGGTGGTGCAGAGAAGACCACGGTGAGGATGGGCTTGATTGAGAGATTGCAGGTCTTTTAGTGAAGTGGATTTTCTGTGGTGATTGTTGAACTTGCAGGTTGCGGTGGAGAAAAATGTGATTGTGATTGTGGTTGCTTCTGTGAGCAGTGGGCTCACGGTGGTTCTTGGTGTGAATGATGAATACAGAGGATTGGGGGAGTTTGATTTGTGATTATGGTGAAGTGAGGAATGAAAAGAAGGAGTAGAGAAGGAGGGCTGAGATAGCATCGGAATAGAGGATTGAGGTAGAGAAGAGAAATTGCAGAGAGGAGAGTAACCAGAGAGATTGGGGGAAGAATAAGGGCTGAGCTAGCTTGGGAAGGAAGAGAGGAGAGGAGGGATAGAAGAGATTTGCAAAGAGGAAGAAAGGAATTGTGACAGAGAGATTGTGGTGGAGGGGTGAGGAGATGGGAGCGCAGGGGAGAAGCCCCTGGCTCCCCGGCCATGAAAAATATGGTAAATGAGGCTGGTATATAAAGAGGAGGAAAGGAAGGTAATGGCCTAATGGGTCTCGGCAGATGGTGGAAGAAAACAGGTCACTAAATTCAAATTCAAAGAGTAATAGTGGGTGATGAACTGGAGATGCCTTGGCAGAAGTGGGGAGAAAATGGAGATGGATTTGAAGTGAAGGAGCGGGAGGGGAGAAAGACCGTGCCTGGCTGGAATTGAACTATGAACATGCGTTAATGCTGCAGCCAAAAGAAAACAAAAGAATAAAATAACAAAAAGAAATAAAAAGAATTAATTATAAAATAAAACAAAAGAATTAAATAAAATAACAAAAGAAATAAAAGAAATACTAAAAATAGAAATAAAAATAAATAAAGAATAAGAATAAATATAAAACATAAACAAGGGAAAATAAAGTAGAGATTTAAAATGGATTTCATCACCGCGTGTGGTGGTTGCGCCTCCGTGAGTGGTGGTTCGCCGGCAAAATTGCCGGAATTTGGAACGGTTTCCAAAATCTTCGTGCAATGTTATATTCCACTTCCGAATGATGACCGGTGTCATCAGATAATCGAAAAGTCACGGTTGACTTTCCGAAATTGCGCTGTAAATCTCCAAAATTCACCTTTTATGTGTAAATTAGCATTTTTCACATATTTTCCCTGAAAACACGAAAACAAACATTAAACCGACAAATAAGCTTTCAGAATAGCATCCATCCAAGTATTTAGAGCACTTTGTGAACGTATTTTACGTTCACATCATATCACAAACCTATACTATTGCAAGCATATTCCATACTTCAAATAATAATAACTGAAAATTACAAAATGACGAAAAAGACCAAATTGATGTTGTAATGTTTACAAAATAACGAAAAAGACCAAATTAATTGACTGATTTACATTAAATTCACTATGCAGTTCATAACAATCAACGGTATGCATGAACGACTTACTAACATATCTTTTAACATGACATGCATTTCGCTTTTTAGCATGATCATGAGCACTTTCAGGTTCCATTTGGCCTAGTAGTATCGGTTTGAATTCATTTTACACACTGAGTAGTGCTATAAATTCAAAATTTGTATGCATATAGTAACGAATCTAGGAATTCGGCTCGAAGAATTGACATAGTTGAATTGTACTAAATCTATTATTATGAACAACTATGAACGCGGTAAAGATTCACTGTAAGATCTACATCAATCAAAAAGAAGATACGTAACTAAGTGACACGCACACGTTGTACTATAGTATGTGGTTGGTGTAGTGGTTTGACACCCTAATTGTTACAGGAAAGATCATGAGTTCGACTCTCGTAGAATACTACGGTGGGATGGTGGTGTAGGGTTGATACGCCCAAAAGGAGCATCAATTTAAAAAAAAAACCTATCGGTAGTAGTATAGTGCATAGTAGGGTATCGTTCACAACGGAGATCAAAGGGTGTACCTAACAAAAAATATCACAAATAATTAAATAAAATAAAGAATTATTATTAACAAGTATAAAGAATATATACATATGTACAAAGTAAAAAGTGGGTTTAAGAAATAAATTGAATGAAATAAATTAATTACATTAGAAAGAATAAATTAAATAAGATGGGATGGAACATAAAGTATATAAAGTTCAGCCACATATACACAAGTTTACCAATCATTAGACCGAAAATTAACCAAGTTCCCTAGCCATGAAACCGAAATTAACATATGTGGAAAGTTAGAAGCTAACCATTCCCCAAATAAAACCTCTCTACGAAAATTAACCTAAGTGAAAGCGCCTAGATTAACCAATTAAACACGCCATCTTAGTCTAGAAAGCTAGCTAGTCAAACCATGTTTAACGCATAGAAGAAGAGTTGTTAATCAAAGTGCACGACCCATTATAGAAAAGTCCATATGTCCGCAATCCTTTTTATTTGACACCGACCTTTGTCCAAAGCCTTTACTACTCGTGAATTAGGTTTCCAAAACTATTAAGTGAATTGTAATCCCTAACTCTAGCTCCAATTATATGCAAATATTATAAGTTTCGAACCCTATAACATAAACACATAAAAGTTTTCTATAAAACAGAATCAAGTAAACGGAGTCACATAAGCTACTAGAAGAACTAATTAATTAGAATCCAATAACTAAATAAACTCATAAATATAGGCTGAAAATTATATAAATCATGTCATGTTAACTAATACAAAGAATAATCAAGCAACAAAGAGGAACTCAATAGAGAATTTAAAGAATAAAGTCGAATTACACCATATGGAGAGCATGAAGAACTCGAAGACCACGGATCTTTGAATCCTTGAAAGCAAGCAATCCAAAGCCGAGATTCCCAAGGTGATGATGGTGATGAACACGTGTGGTTGATGGCTGGTGGTGATGGTGACATCTCCTTCTTCTCCTCCTTGAAGCCTTGAAAATCCTAAATACTAGAGAATGGAAAATATGGTGTGAGAGGGAGAAGAGAAAGAGGAGGGTTTGTCCCTCCCCATTGGGGTGTGTTTGAAGAGAAGAATGAGGCTGCTATTTATAGAAGAATGGAGAGGAAGAAGAAGACAATGTAAGAAATAAAGAAAGAAAATGAAGAGAAGTAGAATTTAAGTGGGAGATAAAGAAATGGTGAGTGGAATGGTGAAAATGTAGTCATATGGCAATTAACCATTTATTTAAATAAAAGAAATCAAACACTAATGGTGTGGGAAGAAAGCAACAAATATGGTGTGGTGATATGGATGGCAATATGGTGGTGAGTGGAGCAATGAGAATAAAAGAAAATGAAAGAATTAAAAAGCAGACAGCACTGAGCTATGCCCACTTAGAACGGAATAATGCACGTTTGAACGATTAGATGATTCTGAAATTTTAATAGGGAACACATAACATCCACGTTCAGCGTGTATAAAAAATACAGCTAGATCGGACGGTTCAACTGGGAGATATACGCTTTCAAAGTTGACAGATCTGCACAGGCAGATTGTCCGAAAATGGGCTTGGACCTTTCCTTCATGCTTTGTGGACTTGGGCCTTCCTTCTTGGGCTTGGGCCTTTCTTCATGGATTTGGGCCTTCATCTTGGGCCTCACGGCAGCTCACCTCTTAATGGGCCTCGAAAAAGCCCATTAGACTTCGTAAATTTCCGAGCTCCGATTTTCTGCACGTATTCATATTTATACATCATTTATGGACTCAAATATGGAAACTAAGCAAAAATAGCAACGTTACAATTAAATCATAGCCAAATAGTAGGGAAAATACATTAAAAACGTCACACTTTGTGCTCCTATCAGGGGTGTGTGTCTATTTAAAATAAAAACATGAGGAGCAATTTCAGGTTACCATTTGTGCAGGTTGTATCGGTTTGAAATTCTTTTGCACATTGTACCAATTCAGTTTATTACTAATTTGCAATTGACCGGTCATTTTTTTTGTTTATCTGTCATTTATAAAAAAAATCGCAACGACTACATATATTGTTTCCCAAACCTTTTTAATCACTCACAATTTTTTGGTCGTGAAATCAAATTAATTAGATAGAAGGCACAAAGCCAGCAAAGATACAAAGATACAGGGAATATAGCATCTCAAAGTCAGAAATCCAAAAAAGATTAAGACATGAGCATGACAAAAACTAAAATACAAGAAAAGCTAAAAAAAACCAAACAGCCAAAGCAGCCCAAAACACCCAAACCAAAACCAAAGCTTTTTCTTCAGATCTCCCTTGCTTCTGCCATTGAAGAAACGTCACCCAAGCTCCGACCAAAATCAAGAGCATGAAGAGGTAACCAAGGGCGGTCAGCGGAGGTGAGGATACGGAGACGAATTGATACTTCAGTTCGATTAGCAATAATGTTAAGCCTTCAGGAAGACAACTAAAGGAGAAACTTGGCCTTCTCAATCTTGCTAAGCAATAATGGTATGCATATATTTCCACTCTACGGACTTCCGCAACAATGGTAAGAAAGGAGTACTATCTGTGATACCTCTATTCGGATAACGACCTTATTGGGCGTATCACTTGGGCCTATGGGCTACAAATATCTCGAGCTTCCTTTAGTCTTAAGATACAACTATGGCTCCTGCATGCTCGTCAATACATCGAATGGTATCCTCCGGACAAAGTCTACAAGCTCGACTTTGATGGATTAGGATGCAGCTGCCAGCTGATTTATTGTTTGAGACCACAATGATTTATGTTGTGTGATTTATATAGTGTGACAATATTAAGGAGTTACTCATACACATATGAAACCTGAGAAAATTTTATATTAACGTACTACAAAATATGAGTAAGTATTATGAAAGTCACATATTTGACATAATTTGACTATTACATAGAAAAATCTATCTCTTATAGCAATTGCAATAATCCTTCCTTATATAGAATCCATGAGGGATCTTTGTCATGGCGTGACATGATGATGGAGGCTTGTGTACATGTGTGCCTTCCTCTGTAAGTAATTTTAAGGATTGTCGGATCATCATTGGAGAGTTGGACTTCCTTTATGGCCATGCAACCTCGAACATTTTGAGGAATGCATATGTAATAAACTCTGCCAAATAAAATTAAAAATTAATCTAATGTTATGGACTTATGGGAGAAATGAAATGCATCGAGCTTGTAAAACTGCAATTTGTGTGACTATTTTCATACGACACCTTATACAACATTACGTACTACAAAGTCAAAAAAGGATCCCACTGGTCATACAATGAGAAACTATTAAATTACTACCCTCATTTACATTGTAGTTTCAAGAAACGTAGCAAAATTTGATATGATGAAATATCTGAAATACATACCTTGGATATTTAGCTCCAGGTAAGTCCATTTGGCCATACTTCCCCCAGCTAAAGCCATCAAAAGGACCTTCAAGCTCCATACCCGGTGTTACTCTTACTTGGTGTGTCAACATTGGCAGAGATTCCCAACAAGTGTGCCTCCCAATGTAGGTAATGTCAAGGATTGTTGGGTCGTCAATGGAAATTCGCAACTTACTCTTGGCCCAACAGCTAGGTTGATCAGTACAATCATACTCGGTTCTGCCAACATAACAATCTAATGTTATAGGAGAATAGAAATGGATCTAGTTTGTAAGCTCTCGCCCTTTGTGACCTTATTTATTATGTGAGACATTGGTTCAATGGCTCAACTGTGAAAAGAGACGCTTGATCCAAATGAGAAGAAAGCGGCAAGTAACAGGTTAAAAGTTCCACATGTATGAAACTATGAATAACCTCAAGTTCATGTTCTGATGTTTGATAAAAAAATAAAAATTACATGTTCTGATATATTAGTGCTTGCAGTATTTCAATTTGTGGGTCCTGGATATTTGCTAGTCCAATTCCAGCTTAAAAATAAGAGACCATGTTCTGACATACCTATAATATCCAGTTCCTAGATCGGACCATACAGTCCGCGTCCAGCTAAAACCATCATTCAGATCCCCTTGCATCAGACCGGATGTAACTCTGACTTGTTGTGTCCACCTTGACAGAATTTCCCTGCAACGTCCGTCAAAATTCTTATAAATAGCCACTGAATTCATTCATATATATGATCGAAGCCGTACTAATTAGACCAAAAGTTATTAAAAAAGTAGTCAATCTTGTAATCAGCTTATAGAGATAGAGATAATTAACCTCTTCCCAGATGAATCATTGTCTTCAACTTCGCAGTCACTCTCGTCACTCTCATCGTATCTTTCTGTAGAATTTATGTTTGCCCCACCAAAAAGCTCCGATAATTTAAGGTATTGCTCATCTACATCAGAGGTGTCACTTCTGATGGCACTACCACTGGGTTCGGCCGAGAACCCCTCCACAGAATGTACCATTGGTTCCCCAAAATCTTGATGGGCCACTTCCTCATTGTTGGCAAAGAAGAATTGAACTCCGCACCTTTCGATGCAGGGGTGGCACCTTTTGATGCTGGGGTGGAATCTTTCCCTCAGATCAGCGTAACAGGGTGGTCCTTCATAGTGCAATAACTGTATCTCAAATTTGGCCTCAGTGTAACAGCGTTCATTGACTTCCTCTCCATTAATGCCAAATTCAGACCATGGTACATATCCCAGAAACATGTGATTTGACTCCAGCCATCTGAAGTCGTCATAGTGAAAATCCCTATGGAACAAATAGAGACTAAAACGGTACTCGCAATGATCTCCTTTGAAGGTGCAGAAACATCGAACAGACAGTTTATCATAATCAATAGCCTGTTTATAATTATTAGTGACCGCGCATATAGCAAACCCCAAAAACTTCTTGTTAAACCAATTTGGTGGTAGTTGGGCAGTTACCGAAGACCCTCTACACTGATGGATGAACTGCTCTGGAATTCCACTTCCAGGAAAACACATATAAAAAGGTTGGGAATAATTACCCTACACGTAAAATGAAAACGACAATTAACATTTTCACAACAAAATATCAGTAACTTCTTTAAATAAATAAATAAATGTAAACGGTTAAATTTGTGTTTGTACCTGAGGAGGGGAATGAGTTTTTACGATATCTCTGAAAAGATCATTTTGAACAAGCTGACTGCAATTAGAAAATGTGAAGCACCGACCCATATCGTAGGAACGCTTTGGTGTTGAAACAGTTTCCAAAGCTGTGCAATCATGAGCATTTATGTAACTTATGCTTGATGAGAGCTCTGGTATTGATTTCAGTGTCTTGCAACCTTCCAAATCGAGTGCTTCTAGGCAAACAAGTACATTCATGCTTAGAGGTAAGCTCTCCAAATTGGTTCTTGACAACTTCAATATTTTTAATGAAGAAAAATGAGCAATAGCATCCGATAATTCCCACAGATTGGAATCAGTAAAATCAAGATGTACCACAACAGTACAACATTCTTCAATTGATGAAGGCCATGATGAAAGGGGAGCCACCATTTGTTTGCAATCATAAAAATTAAATCTACCGAGCTTCAAACGTAAGATAGAGACTGGCAGTTGTTCTAAACCACTTTCGTTTACTTCAAGTTCCAACAAAGATTCTAAACTCCCGAAGTTCTCAGGCAAGTTATGTAATTTTGAGCACCCTCTCAGGTCGAGATATCTAAGTTCTGCCAAATTACAGATACTGTCGGGAAGACACACCAGGCTTGTGCAATTTTCCATGCTTAGTGATTCAAGCCTTTGAAGCCGTTCAATTGACGATGGTAGTTCCTTAATTGCAGTTCCATCTAATGTAAGCTCTGATAGCGCCTCCATATCTACCGAAATCGTTGGAAACTTGTCAAGATTTGAGCACCCACTCAGGTCGAGAAATTTCAGTTCTGCCAAATTACAGATACTATCAGGAAGACAGACAAGGCTCGTGCAGTTTTCCATGCTTAATGATTCAAGCCTCCGAAGACGTTCAATTGACAATGGTAGTTCCTTAATTGCAGTCCCATCTAATTGAAGCTTTGATAGTGCCTCCATATCTTCTGAAATCTCTGGAAACATCTCAAGTTTTGAGCAGCCACCAAGATAAAGGAACTTAAGGGATTTCAGATGAATGCTGCTCGGAAGTATCTTAAGTTCACTGCACCCCTCTAAATTCAAGATAACAAGGTTTTCAAGAGTTGAAATGGATGGGTGGACCTCCGATAAACTAATACAACCAGCAAGATTTAGTTTCTCAAGATTTGTCGCCTCACTAAAGTCAGGGATTTTGTTAAAATATTCAGAGCAACTCAAATCGATGCTTATCAACTTTTTCGGAGGCTGCATGTCAAAACAACCAGCAAGACATGCATTAAATTAATATAATAGGCGCACATCTAAATTTTTTTGGATTAACATTAAATGAAACTAGAATATTATGTAAGAAAGTATTGTTTGTACCTCGGTTCCTTCCCAAAGTTGTCCAATGTCACTATAAAGCATGTCAAGATCAATAAGATTTCATCTCCAAAAAAAAAAAGATCAATAAGATTCTTTAGGTCAAAGTTGGATGGCAAAGACTTTAGGGGGTAACCATACCAGACGAGAACCCTCAACTGAGGAAGAAACTTTGGATTCCCAGTCAGTTGTTGTTGTTTACAGTTATTTGGCAAGCATAACCGCTCCCGCCATGCTTCCCCTTCAAATTGATTCGAATAATGGGAGTAATTGATTATGAGCAATCTTAGGTTTGTCAAACTAGCAAAAGCTTCAGCATCCAAGCATATATCTCCTGAGTTCGGCAATTCAACCATTATGCCTTCAATTTTCCTAGCCTGAATAATCAATATATACAGAAATTTAAGTGAGTTCAAACGTCCAGGATCTTTATTTAAGAGCAACTCCAAGAGACTCCCCATAATTTCTCTATAATAGAGAATCAAAAGTCATAATCTCCATAATTTTTCTGCTCCAACTCCAACAGTTTCTCTATTTTTTTCTCCATATATAATTTCAACAATTAAATTTAATTAAATATCATATTATTGTTTAAATTTTAATTGTAGTCACCACATATCACACCAATACGAAAACAACAAGCACAGGCAAGAGCATTGATTGATAATTAAATATCCACAGTGATGAAACCCAGACACAGAGCCAACTAGCCCAGTAATCCGATCTCTGTACATAACTCTTAAATTATATTACAAAACAAAGCTGGAGCATCAGGACACCATATCAATTTTAACTTGGAAATTGAAATCAGCATATATTATCCAATTACTCAAGTAGTTCGTTCCAAATCACATCTATAGGAGTGGTCAAATGGAAATTTTCACGTCTCTTTGTGGGATACCATTAACACTATCTAGAACCATCTGAATCTGGGTACTGGTCACAAGCATAAGAGAAGCAATACAACGAGAAGAGAAAGAGAGATGCTACTGCACTCCAATATCTCGAGGCTTTTTGCCTCAAATCTATGAACAAAGAGGGCCATCACAGAACTCATTAGTCTCACCTCGCAGGAATCCAGGTCGGAGATGGAGGACAATTTCTCGGGTTCTTTCTCCTTTTGTTTCTCTTTGGGCTCGCCGATTGGGTCATTTGAGCGATGATCGAGCTTTTCCAGGTCGAAGATGGAGGATGAGATTTGATCGAGCTGGGTTGATGTGAACTCAAAGGAAGGGAAATAGGTCGAGTTTGGTGACGGTTACTGAGCCACTCAAGCATTGATTGGTGCTTCTCTTGGAGAGCTGGGTCTAAATCCAGGGTAGGGTTTGAAGAGTGAGCTTATGCTTCTTCATTTTCCATTGATGGCAACGATTGGGTTAAGAAATCTACCAGAATGATAGAGTAAAAGAGGGAACTGGGAGACTGTCTATCCCTATAATTTTAGCGTTTCTTAGCAATTGCTGTAAATTTAGGGAATTTTGTTTTCTCTCTCTTCACTATCTCTATTTTAGAGATAGGTATAGAGAAGCTGTTGGAGCAAAAATAAGCCTATTTTTCTCTAAAATAGGGATAAAATAAAATTTAGGGAATCTCTTGGAGTTGCTCTAAGAATATTAAAGTTAAAATTGAAGCTCTCTACTAAGATTAGCATGTATGAAATAAAAATGATAAATCGGGCACGATCATGTATCTCACCTTATTTCGTGTCAACACATCCTGAACATCCTCGTAATTCCATAATCTAGTATGCTTCCAAGGTTTTTCACTTTGGACAATCCCCCTACCAATTTCCTGTAGTAAATCATGCATCTCAAGCCCACCAAACTTTGAGATAGTTACAAGAGCTTTTTCAACTAAAACCTTTAACACAATGCGGGGATAGAAGCCATCACGACCGACAAGAACGTTGATTACATAGTCTGTGCCCATTTCTTTAAAGTAGGGGAAGAAACATGCAATATCTAGAAATAGTTTCTTCTGCAAATCATCTAGCCCATCAAAGCTTGTTCTGAGCACCCACTGAATTTCCAAATTCGGAAATTTCTTTATTTTATCCAACTCCTCTTCCCACTCATCTACACTTCTGCCAACAAGATGAGATCCTAAGATTTTAAGTGCTAAGGGCAGACCTTGAGCATATTTTAGAGCAAGCTTTGAGAGATGATCATACTCTTCGGATGGTTTGTTACTTTTGAAGGCAAACTGGTTGAAGAGTGTACCAGCATCGCCCTCACTTAATAGCTCGGCCTCGTATCTCTCATCAAATCCATTTAGTAGGCGATCATCCCTTGTTGTCACGATGATTCTGCTTCCACCACCAAATGAAGGTTCAGGTCCAAGTAAGGTATCAATTAGGTTTGCATTGTCTACATCATCAACAACAAATAGAACTTTTTTCGTACTTAGCCTTTCCATTATTTTGTAACCATCATACGGAGTGTCAATCCTATCATCTTCCTTCAAGATTCCGGATAGAAGTTCTTTTTGCATACATACATGGTTCTTACCTTTCTTGACATCACGAAGAAAATAATAGTGGTCAAATTGAGAACGAATTTCTTCATAAACAGCCTCAACAATGGTTGTTTTCCCTATGCCACCCATTCCCCAGATTCCAACTCTGAGAACACGGGACGAAGCATCAATTTCGTCATCATCCGTCTCAAGACGTAATCGTTGTCTCAATTTAAGTACAAGGGAATCCATTCCAACCAAGTGATTGTTTTTACTTGACGAGATGCGAAGCCATTCTTTGAAGACATGGTCTACAATAGCATCAATAAGCTTGGCATCATCCCTACAAAAGTTTAAAAATAATATTGTCAAGACTCTAGACTACGAAATTTTTCTGAATGAGACCGTCACACACATTTTTCTGTGTGACGGCTTTCATTCATTGGCTGATATTGAATAAAAAATTATCAAATGAATAAAAAATTATTTTTTTGACCAATCAATGAGACCCGTGTGACGGGCTCACTGAAAAATCCCTCCTCTAGGGTCCGAGCACTCACACTGTACGAGCAGTAGCTATTCATTTAATATTTTAGATCAGAATAATAAAGGATATTATAGATGTTGAAGATATATTATATAATATTTTTATATAGTCATCCGGCTAAGAAGAGCCATGCTCAGGTTCACCCCCCTCCCCATTTAACATCTATGGGTATGTATAATTATTTGGACAATTATATGTGTAAAATACAAAATATATATATATATATATACGTACGTTATTATGCGTTTTTAAGTAGACGGATTTGACTGGAAACTAAAACTAATTACGAGTAAAAGTAATTAAGAGTAGAAAGAGAGTTACTCGTATTTTGTCGAATCCCAGCCAACAAATTCGGTGGCTTCCTTTAAAGCGGACTTCCAGCTCTGCACCTCTTCCAATAGCAAGTCCTTGTTACTTTCATGTTTGGAAAAAGCTTGGGCAAATAAACTTCCCTCTCGTTTAGGATTACGAACATGTGAGGGATCTACTTGGTAGAAAACGGGCACAACAATCTGCTCCTGGTCCTCCTTGCATTTCATGATCTGGACCAATTCTTTCAAGCACCATGTGGAAGAGGCATAGTTTTTAGAGAAAACTACAATCGAAATCTTGGAATTGGTAATGGCTTTCAGTAGAACCGAAAGGTTGTTGCCTTTTCTAAGATCTTTATCATCTATGAAGGCATTCAATTGTTTTCCTCTCAGAGCTGAGTGAAGATGGCAGACAAAGCTCCCTCGAGTGTCTTCGCCTCTAAAGTTGAGGAAGACATCATACGATGAAGAAGGAGAAGAAGAAGCCATTAAAATAACAAGCACAAAATTTGATTGATCATCGACTACATTATAGGGAGAATATGAGAAGCTAAGGCAACTAGCTGGACGAAAGTGATTTCTTCTTATATATATACCCACATAACTTTCCTCTCCCTTGTTTACATTAATCGTAAATGCTACTAATCCCTAGTGATTTTTCTCCCTTCCTTCATTATTACCATGTAACTAATTGCCCGAAAATTCTTGTGTCCCCGAAGTGAATTAATTACCAATTAAGCTTATGTTAGGTGGCCTCTCTCTTTCCGAGAGATTACCCCACCTCCTTCCAAGAAATAGCCTGCATGCCTTTCCCATGTGCTTCGGTGTCCTTGTTTTTTAGGACTTTTCTTTCCTTTTCAGATTGCTTTTAGCACCATAGCACCGAAAGGTCATAGCGTTTGCCAACGTCTTGATAAGATGTCTGAATTCTGTCACTTTGTTTTTTTTTTGGATGAATTCTGTCACTTTGTTTCAATCACGTATGAGGTTAGTTTTTCTCCCTTTCATCATGTCATCACAAGCATAAATGAGAAACTTACGTACTGCGGGAACCACCATCGACCCACAGAGTTTGCATAAGCTGTATACGAAAAACCATTACAAGACTTTTCTTTCTTTTGGAATTGCTTTTAGTAAAATAAAAAATAAACAATTTTGGGAAGTGTCTTGATATTCCAAATCAGCTTCCAGCAGTGGGAGTTTGGTTTTATGTTTCGTGTCCTTGCTTGGTCTGTACTCCTTGCTGCCTTGGCTTTTCTGGGCCTGACTATTAATGAATTCCATTTGCCAAAAAATAAATAAACAAATACAAAAAGGATGCTTCCTCTGAAGTCCTAACTACACACTTACACAGTACACATACTTCTCTTTTACAGGATAATAATTTGTTTTTGGTCATATTGATTGCTAAAAATCTCACACAAAAAAAAACACACGACCTAAACCGTGGATACTGAACAGCTGTGTGTTTCTAATATCCTTAGCACTAATGAAAAGGAGGAGATGGCTAATTAGGACAAGCTTTTTTTTGGTGAAAAAATTAGGACAAGCTTATGCAGCATGTGTTACCAAAAAAAAACAGAGAGAGCGTATGCGTCTGATTAAGGCAAAACAATGGTTTTGTCCAAAATAAAAAGGTAAAACAAGGATAAAAAAAAAAACGGTTTGAACTGTTCCAGGTTCAAAATGATATTAGCTTTCTATCCGGCCACGATTCTATCTTCTCAAAGTACTTCACTGGAACAACACCATCAAATCCTTCAGTCAAGATCACCATGTTGTCTGAAATGTAGAACTTCATTCCCTCTGAAATGAAAAAAAAAAAAACTAAAGGCATGAGAAGCCTCTGCATTTCTTATCCAACACAGGGTTAAGAAAAAAAGTGATGGATTGACAAAACTTTCATAAGATTGCAAAATTATACCTGCTAAAGCGTTTCTGATATCAAGAAATATTAAAATGTTAACATCCCGTCTCATACCTGAAAGACCAAAAAATTGAATCAATTGTGAGCAATCTCACCAAAAAATAAAAACAATCATCAGCATAAGCTCATTATTGTATTGGATTGAAATGAACAATTCAATGCTTGTATATCTTCAAGAACATTACCGCTATCGCTTATTAATTCATGATGGCCCTTACCTTCTAGGAGTATAAAGAAGGTATACATCTTACAAGTGCTAGCCCAGTATATACTTATATGTCCAAAAGCTTCCAAGAAAGCTGGAATTTAAAATAAATAGGTAAACCTTAGAATGCTAAATGCCCTCCCTCAGCATAGAACAAAAATGAAGGGCATCGGAAATGTGGACTACTTGCAATCACAAACTCTAACACATTCAGCTTGAAAAGGAATTATTTGATTGGCTCTCTCACTAAAGAGTTGCTGTCCCATGACGGAATTTTGGGTTCCATCCACCTTTCAGATTGGCAATACATATGCAAGGAACAAAGAGAAAAGACATAAAGAGAAAATTCAGTTCTCTTCCACTAGAAACTTCTGGGCTACTACATAGGGGTCAACAAACGGTCATCCCTACTTAAGTGTTCATATTCTTATGTGTACATTAAAATATAAACAGTTCATTGTCAGCATAGGAAAATCTCCAATTGTTGTTCAAATATTCCCCATACACCTTCTACATCTATTTCCAAGTTTATTATTTGTTGGCCATTTTAGATGGAACAGATGTGGAATAAAAACATTTTACCGGCACCAGAAGCATTTGTGACTGACCAGATGCACGTTACTGAATACAAAAATGTATATGAAGAGATATAAAATTCCATCAAACACATTACCGCTAATCACTTCGCCATCTGTTGGCAAGCCACTTGCAAAGTGTACATGCAATCTTGTCATGCACTTTAGACCAGACTCTAATATTGAATCCAAATTCTTCCTATAGGTCCCATGCACGCACACTACACGTACATCAAGGGAAAAGGAAAACAGTGAAGCAAACCAAAAAGTATAATTTCCACGGGAAACACTAATGATTCTTATAAACACAAGAAAGAACCTGGAAATTCTTCAAATGAAAGGATTGGCTTCAATAATCTTTCAGATTCAACTACCTGCCAACATGTAAAGATGTCAAAAATTAATAACAAAATGTCAAAGCCCAGGCTAAATCCGAAAATGCACATCACAAATAATGGGAAAAAAAAGAAGCTATAATTGGGCAAATATAATAATAAGATCAGAATAATGTTAGTGCACACAAATATAGGGCTGCTCAATCCAAAAATGAACATCACAATCAAATTAGAGAAAGTGAAATTGAAAACACCATTTTTGGGCTGGCATTTTTTTTAGTTCAGAACTACACTACAGATATTTAAGTTGAACAAAAGGTTGGTAAGAAAGAAAATATCAATACTACGAAATAGCAATAGAAAGCTCTGGCACAAACAAGAATTTCATATTCTACTGCATAACGCTCTAACAGTAAGAGTTTGAGAGGATTAATGAAGGAAATCAAACTATACTGTGTTATGGAAAACCTAGCTTCAACAACTTTACTTCATCCAAAAAAAAGCTTCAACAACTTTACATGTCTTGTATATAAATTCAACTTCTAGCATCTCTGACCTGACCATGATTTGACAAGATTACACAGAAAATAACTACTTTGATATTTGGTACAACATTATAACAAAGTAAAAGAAAACATTTCATAATCGAAGCATATATTAATTGGTTTGCATCTCTATAAAAGGAGCTAATATTTCAAATTTCAGATGAATATGCAAGATAATGAGGATAATTACTGTTGTTGAGTGGCCTTGATTTGCACGTATCAAAAGTTCCCCATTTTCTTCCAAGAGGCTGAAACGCTGCTTATTATCCTTTCTGACAGCCTGCAAAGAAACAGCATCTCTTTGCATATAATAAAAATCCACCTTAGACAGTTCATCTAAAGAACAAGTGACTACTAATGACTACTCACTTCTAATAAAAGTTTAGAGAAAGTTGAGACTAACCTCCTTAATCTCATCAACATTATGTGAACTCAATGGAATATTAGCAAATGTCTTCAAATTCAGCTTCAAAAGATCATGAACCTTCACATATCCATCACTCCGCATATCCAAATTCAACTCAGAAGCCATATGGCGCAATAGACGTGTCCTACAAATATAACCGACAGCTGAAATATAAATAAACCATGCTAACCAGCTGCATCACCCTTCCCATACATACTATATATGCATGTACTAATGTAACATCCCTTCGTCACTATTCCCCCAACCAGTCTCTTCCTTTATTCAAATCTGAACCAGTATACAACTATGGTTTTTGCCAAGAACACAAAGAATCCAACAAGAACAGGTTGGGATACTGGAAAAATCTAATGTTAGGTCCAATTCAGAGACTTCCATACCACAAAACTACTATTAGAAAATGCACATTCAATACTACAAATCATAATTAAAAATACAAATGAAAGACCAATAGAATGTCAATAGTGCTTACAATAATCTACCAAGTGCATCAATTCTATCTTTGCCAGAGCCGCCGCCGCCATCACCACGACGGCCCCTTCCGCCGCGGCCCCTTGATCTTTCTCCATCATCTTTCATCTCCCAACCTCCTCCTCTACCACCACCACTGCCAACAAAGCACACAATCACATAGTCACATTATATATAAGCACACAATCCATCACCCAAAAAAGTAAAGTAATATTTCCATTTTCTTGAGCAGAAGCGCTAGGATTGACCCCAGAAACCGGAAATTTGAACAGTGACACAAAAAAAACTTGTGATGCACATTTTGATATCTCTCCTTGATAATTAGAATTCTGGGAGTCGATTTCTTGTTCTTCTATTTTCTGAGCAAAAAAGGAGAAGAAAGATAAGGAAAAGAATTACCTTCTGTTGGTACGAGAAAAAGCTGCAAAAGAATTGCTGCTGCTGCTGCTGCTGCTTCTGCTGTCCATGAGAAACAGGGAAGGAGTATGATAGCTGGGGAGGAAGAGAAGAGGAAGGGATTCAGGGCCACGTGGAAGGAAAGCACGGCAGTAGCGTAGAATTTGAATGTGATTGTGGGTGACAGACGCCCACATGAATCATTTTTTTGCAGAGAGCCGAGACAAATAACGAGAGAACAGCCGAATGCAAACGGATAATCCGTCCACGGTCCGACTAACAGAGATTTAATGGGCTCGGGTTTGTAGATGGGCCTTTGAATTTATCATCTCGAGGGTCGGGTTCACCACCCATTTTATTACCCGAATCAACCAATTGACGCGGCAAATTATTGTTACTGAAAAAAAAATTAACTGAGAAAATTGAAACAACAGCGGGAAAAGTTTTATTAAGCACACATAATCAAAACAAGCAGTCAAGAAACAATGAATGAATGTGAATCGCAGACCTTGCAAGTTACTTGCCATATAAAATTCTGGGTGGTTGATCACTGGGGAGTTCTCTCTCTGCTTCAATCGTTGGCTGAATGGCTCTGCAACTGGTCTGGAGATCTCTTCCTTCTTCGTTTCTCTCTTCGTGTTTGATTTTCAATTATTACTTTTAATTTTTTTAAGTTGTAACTAAATTTTAATTGTAGTTTTATTTATTTTATTTTCTAAATTTTAACTCTATTCTAATTTTTTTTTTTCTTAAATAATAGTATGGGCAATGCTAAGCTCAAACGTTTGAGTTAGCCACCCAGCTGACAGCTGTTCCAACAAATAGTTTAATTAAATGCTTTTTTTTTCTTTCTCTTTTTTGCCCCTGCTGCTACTTTCTCATTCTTCTTCCTCTTCTTCTTTCGACACAAACGCTCTCTCCCTCTCTCTCTCTCTCTCTCTCTCTCTCTCTCTCTCTCTTATGTAAAAACAATTTCCAGATTAGGTGATGAATGAGTTGGGATGCTTAACATGAAACCAACTGCAATAATCAAAAAGACAAATCACAAATCTGTTCCCAAATCTGTCTACAACGACCCATCAGTACCCAAATCTGTTCTAGGTGTTCTTGATCTCTCTTGGCCGACTCCCAGCTCACCGCCACCACATGAGCTCAACCACCACAGAGCAATTCGTCTGTCTATCACAACAATCATGGCTGTCATTACCTCTCATCTACAACTCCTTCACTTATCGAGGAGTAACACGGGTCAGGTAATTTATGTGTGAATCCAATTGATGGGTTACAGATATAAAAGCTTTCAGTATGATCAAGACCTACACATACCAGACCGTTGCACGAGCACAGTAGCTTCACATGGCTGCCTAGCGGGAAAGGAAAATTGAGTTCCCTGATCGAGGAATTGGCTTCAAACAGGGTCCCTTCCAATTCGTTTGCCCCAGGCTTGCTTCACCACCACACCTGCAATTTCAGAACCAATTCCCTGTGGCTTGCAACAACCACGGTTCCAAATTCTCAATCACGCCCTTTTTAATTGTTTTTACAGAGAGAGAGAGAGAGAGAGAGAGAGAGAGAGAGAGAGAGAGAGAGCATTATGTCGAAAGAAGAAGAATGAGAAAGTAGCAACAGGGGCAAAAAAGAGAAAGAAAGAAAAAAAGCATTTAATTAATCTATCTGTTGGGACAGCTGTCAGCTGGGTGGCTAACTCAAACGCAGGTGCGTTTGAGCTTAGCATTGCCCCTTGCCCTAATAGTATAGATGTCAACAAAACTAGAAAGAAGCTCTCCACTGCAGAAATTACAAGATCGTGTAAAGGGTTTTTTCTGGGTTCATCAATTTTACTGGTGTGACGAAATAGGACCAAAAGCCCCACCAGATCTCTTAGCTTTTTTTGCTTGTAAATGAATTTTGCAGACAAATTAAGCAAAAATGAAGAATCTTTCATGCCTAAAATGAGGCTTTGATTAGCCCGAAGGTGTTGTTCGAAAGTGGGCATTACTGTGGAATGTGACAGCTCGAAATATCTGGTTGGGTATGGCTCGGATGTTTGGTCATTAGCTTGTGTTTTGCCGAGTCTGCTGCTTGGAAAAGAGTTCAGTGAAAGAGATTGGAAAGATGAATCTTTTTCAGTCCTTCAACTTATGCAAGTTGGATTAAAAGAGTTGGTCATTTGCCTACAGTATTCGTTATTACATTGTCACATATGAATTGTAACAACGTTCATCCTTTCTTAGAAACCCTATGAGCACCACCCAATTGCTATTTGTAAAGCTCGGGTTTACAGTAATCTATGAGGCCATGCTCTACTAAGTGCAGTGGATCAATTTTTAAAAACGACCAATTATGGGAGAAAAGGGAATAGAAATCCAGAGCACGAGATCTAGAGGATGAAACATCCAAGTTTAGAAGAGCTCGTGACAAATAAATCAAAAGGATGACGATTATTTAAGATTATATTAAACTAATGTAATCCAGAAAGGCCATCCACTCCCTTAAAAGTTGATACAAATCCACAGAAATAAAAGATGTTAACACTTGCTATAAATAATCAAATGTACAGAAACTACCAAGGAGTTGATCCGCCATAAAGATTTTCATGTAGTTCAAGAAACAAAAGAAATAAAAAACATGTCCAGCTCATTTCGAAGTACACCCAAAACTGTTTCCAATCATATTAGACCTTAAGCCACAAGAGTGCTGGCGGTGGTAGATTCACTGCAAAAAGAAGAAATAAATAAGCACTTCAGTCACTAATATAACCTTGACAACAAAACCAATCTTCAATTTCATCAGATGCCATAATAACTATATCGTTTTGGCTTATCAGAAGTTATGTAAATTTCAATATTGAGGAGATTAAATTAAACAAATGACAAAACTTCTAACTGATATGAACTTCATACATACAGTTCTTCATATTCGGATGCAATATTATCAGGGAAAAGGCAACATCAATCACTATATGCAATACAAACTACAAGACATGTTTCTTAGTGGAGGTACATTTTTCATAAAGCATCCCTTATTTAACACATCACCCATTGTGTATCACCGTAGTAGTAAAATGATGGCAATACTACTAATTTTAAAAAATTCCTCACAACTTAATCACACCAATCAGACATCCCATCAATTTTAGCAACAAAAAAAATTATTAACAGTTCTTCAAATCAGCTAATGAAACCATTCTCTATTCGTATAGAAAAGGAAAAAACGAGTATCCTAAAAGAAAAAGACACTTACTATTTCCAAACTGGTGGAAGCTTCTTTGTTTTCTTGTAATAACGGGCAAGACGGTGGATTCTGCTCTCAACCAGGATCAGCCTGAATTTGGAGTCCTTATCCTTCCTGTTCCTCTCCAAATGCTTCCTAATCGAGACAGCCTTCTTGATGAGGTGGTACAAATCCTCGGGGATTTCAGGGGCAAGACCTAACCAACCATAAGGAAAAGAGATCATTCACTCATTTGTTTCCAAAACAAAACATATTTAAGGAATAATAATTTAATAATATACACACCATGAGCCTTGAGTATACGCAATATCTTGCTGCCAGTAACACTCTTCACCTGAGCAATCCCGTGAGAATCACGAAGGATAACACCAATTTGAGATGGTGCCAGGCCTTTCTTGGCAAACTTGCAAATGTTCTCCTCAACCTGAAAACCAAGCCACATTAATCATCTATAAAGCAAAATTTTGAATTTTAAATCTTTTATGGTTTGGATTCATTCCCACAAACTAAATATGTCTTGTCTTGCTAAAATGTGTGTAATAATTCATTATATCTAAAAGAGGCAAAACACAACTAATTACAAGAAAATGAATTCAACAAAAACACTTGAGAACGAAACAAAAATTACAACTGTTAAAATCACATGTTATCACTCGGTGCATATATCAATAAAAAGCAGATAATAGCCTATTAGGATGTGGAAACGATAAACACATAGGAAACTCCCCAACCCAAAATTTCCAACCAAGATATATTTTTCTCCCCATTTCCCAGCCAAGTGTTCACAACTTATAATATGCAACTCAAAACAGGAAAACTTCACTTATTCTATAGACAATAGAATAATATGAAGAATGTACGCATCATAGCGAGCCAAGAGCAGATTGAGACAATGGACTGGCTTTCTGAGATGCTAGTATTTATTATCAGGTCCTATCTTGAACAAAAAAAATGAGACACCCTTCCGAAATCTGCATTAGAGGACAGCACTCGTTGTCTCATGAGGACCTTTTTACTACTTGAAGCCAATAAGCAACACTATTTATGCATAACAGCCAGAGATTAACTCAACTGAAAACAGGGTTTTAACAAATCATCCACATTTGTTCTTTCATTAAAAGAAGATTACCAAGAGTTATTCTTTTCCCTCCAACTACATTTCTAATCAAATAGACAGACAAAGATTTAAACTAATAAGGGGCTGTTTTGGCTGCTAAACGATTAGATATCAAAAACATCTGTTTCTCTTCCAACAACTATAAAAATGAACTAAATATGCAGACTTTCATCCACTTTATCATCAACTAAACAGATCATAACACAACTCAATTACTCAGTTAAGAACAAGTGTTAGAATCTCTTACGTCCTGAGTAGAAATCTTCAACCAGCTCGGAGGAGTCCTCTTGTAGGGCAGAGCCGAAGCTGAAATACCCTTACTGAAAATAAAAGCACAAAAAAAATTTTAAAAATTGAAAATGCCTGGGTCAGAAAAATCAACGGCGCCTGAAAAGGTTTCGCCGGAGCTCATTACAGAGATCAATCGGAGAGTAAGAAAAGAACGAACCCTCTGCTGTGCATTCTCCCCATGGTGACAGCCTTGTTGTTGTCACTGTGCCGCTAATGGTCAGTCTAAGCCACGCCTCTCTCTGTCTGCTGCTCGCCGAGAAACCCTAGTTGCCTTCAGTGAGAGTAAATATAAATATGGTGGTGGCTAGGGTTCTTATGACTTTGGTTTATTGCAATTGAGTCCTTTGGTTTTCTAGTTTTACGTTTACGGCCTTTGTAAATGTTAATGGTTTTGGGCTGCAATTGGTTCCCTATGTTTTCCTTGGTTAGTTCGGCCCTTTGGTGGCTGGCCCAAATTCAATCAAACTTTGAGATCATATTTTTTTCGATGGGTTAACTTAAGATCATATTGGTAAAAAAAATTGTAACTTACATCTTGATAAAAATAATATTTCGTTCAATTCTAAAATCACTAGAAACCGTGCCCGCGCTTTGCATCGGGTTTTGGAGTTAACATAATTGTATTTAAAGATTACATTTAAAACCATAAAAAAATATGGTGGATATCATTATATCAACAAAATGTTAAGTCTGTTTTATAAAAAAAGATTAAGTAGATCATGTTTAAGTAAATATATGATCTACTTAATCTTTTTTTATAAAACCAGTAGATCATGTTTAGGAGTATCGAATCAATTGAAACTTGAAACTTGGTGCAGGTAGCAAGAAACGAATTCTATCATTACCAAAATGGTAAAGGAAATTAAAAGAAATTTGGTTTAGAATATCATAATTTAGTTTTTATGTTTGCTCTAGAAAGAAAAAACATATGAAAAATAGAATCCATTTTTTCAATTTGAAGTGAATATATTATTTTTCATGTTCATCTCTGTTTATTTCTCCAGTTTGGGCTATCTATTTTTTTTTTTCAATTTCATATATCAGGTCTATTTATAATATGTCAATCTATTTTTTGAACAATGTTTCACAACATATGTACGGGTATTATAGTAAAGATTTATATAAATTTTAAAAGAAAATTTTGATGTCTTACTATTGACATACAATTGATATGAAGTAAAAAACTGGAAAAAAAATTGTCCCTTTCTATAATATACCTCTATTGGCAAATAAAAAACAAAGTGATAAAAGGAAGAAAGAAACTTGAAGCAAAAATTGAAAGTAAAACTAAAATAAGTATAAAAATAGTTGAAATTAACAATAATACAATGAATAAAGCATTACGATTCTTAAAAATTTAAGATATAAATAAAAGGTTGAAACAAAAAGAAGTAACATAATTTAAAGTTAGAGTATCTTCTAAAGTTCAATAAGAACTTATTTTACTAATTGTCTTTTTCAAACAACGAAGCTAAACACACTGCAAAAATTTACTACATATTGTTTAGAAAACATAGATAGAGAAGGAAAAACCCAAATAATCAAATATCTATTCACTCAATTAGGAATAATAATAAAACTTAAACGGAATTGATGACATGATCAATTCGAGTACTACTTATTTTATAACAAAAATTAAGTGATTTAGAATATTAGTATGTAATTTATAATTCACTATTTATATTTTTTCTCAAAATAATTTTTTCTATTTTATTTTTCATCAAACAAACTCATTTTTTTTCTTATAAACATTAATTTTTTTATTATATTAATTTAGAATAATAATAATAATATAAGTTAGAGTATCTTCTGAAGATCAAGAAAAACTCATTTTCCTAATCGTTTTTTTCAAATAGCAAAGCTAAGCACACAACAAAAATTTACTACATATATTTTTGAAAAATTAGATAGAAAAAGAAAAATCCAAAGAACCAAATATCTATTCACTAAATTAGAAATAATAATAAAAATTAAATGGAGTTGATGACTTGATCGATTTGAGTATTGCTTATTTTATAACAAAAAGTTAAGTGATTTAGAATATTAGTATGTAATTTATAATTTATAATTCATTAATTTTATTTTTCTTAAAGTAATTTTTTCTATTTTATTTTTCATCTAACAAACTCATTTTTTCTTCTTCTTATATACATTAATTTTTCTATTATATAATAATAATAAATAATGGCCGAATTGTAATTCCATGAATAATAAGGAAAAAACTGTAATTTTCAAGGTTAATGGCAAAACTGTAATTTTAGGAAGAAGTGAGAATGAAAATGGAATTTCCTTATGAACAGTAAAAAGGCAATAGGCCTTTTAGTATATAGTATCATTTCCTTCAAGTGTCCAAATGAGTTCAGAACCCTTTTCTTATTTCTGCTAGTGTGTCTCCCTAGTCATTACATTCGGCAATTTCATCCAATTTCGTTATTAAACTTGCTTCACGTTCCTAACACGTAAGGGTAATTTTTTCTATTCCATATCACTTAAGCCCAACACATGAAGAGAGTAGAAAAAGATACGTGTTTTCATGCACTCAACATATCGAAACTAATATTCTATGTATAAGGTCATGCGTTTCTCAGAATATTATCGAAATAAATTTCGAAATTCTAATTTTACGCATAATATTAAAATATACATATTTTGTGTGTTAGTGTACTTTACGCCACTCAATATAATTCAGTCAATATCGACATGCAAAATGCTAGATCGCAAAGTCACGAACTTCTCCATCCATCGTCAAATAGTTTTGGACTTATCAAAACAAATCAAATAAATTTGGATTGATGATTCAAGTTTTTATGAACTCTTTGTTTATGCATGTATTGCGCATTATTCTATTCTTTCAAGTCATGTACAATAAGTCACATGCAGAGTGAGGATGGCTACAAGAACTACTGGATAATTAAGCAAGAAGTAGCTCCAAAAATCCAGAAAGGGAAAGTGTGAGTTCTATTCACTCATGCTTATACAGTATGAAAAGGAGAATGACAAATGCAAAGCATATATAAAGGCATATATAGACAAGTAATTGCCAACGAAAACTGAAGTTAAATTATATTAACCAAAGTAGTTGGAGTGAACTTTGTCTTGCTCATGCAATTATTTGTTCAGTTTCTTGAGAAAACAGATCGAATCGAAAATTCAAAACTCTTTCAATTTTTCTTTTCATAATTTAATAATATTATAAAAAAAAATTATTGTCGAACAGTTTGAAATGTTAAAATAAAATTATAAATCAATCATCATCAAATAATATTACTCAATGTTCCTAAAACGTCAATCATGAATAACTAAATTTTGGTTACTCAACTTCAATACCTTATTTCACGGTGGTCAATCAATTTTAATATTGTGTTTCACTTTGTTCACTCAACTTTAATATCGTCATTCATTTTGGTCACTGGAGTTCAATATCGTCATTCACTTTACTCACTGAATTTTAATATCATTTTTCATTTTGAATGACCAAAATGATATTTTTAAAAGTATAATAATTAAAGTGTCAAAATTGTAATAATTAAGTGACCATTTATAAAATTTTAGCTTGTACTATATATATCTATATGTCACCATATCTTGTATATATACATATTACTATCTATTTCTGGTGCAAAGCTAGCTATAGCCTGTTTGCAAATGAAAGTAGTAGCCCGAAAATCCATATACGTGACTACTCCTGGGGCCTTGGCATATTGATTGGTACGTTTGTGAGACCCCCCCCCCCCCCCCCCCCCCCCCCCCCCCCCCCCACACCCCACAAACCCTGTCCTATTCTATTTTCATTGACCCTCAGATTCACAGGCTCTCTGCAAATATAGCCTTTACCCCCATGACTCTATATGATCTATGGAGGATTGGAGGTAGAAGACAATGAATCATAATGTTCATTGTTTCAACTTTCAAGTTCACATGTAGAAAAAGTTTCTACCTCATTCCATTTCAAGTTCACATGCATGATGAAGCTGGAGAAGAATGGGTCCATGTGTACATGCAATGCTAGCTCTTCGTGAATAAATAAATCATGAAGAGGGTGATCTCTCTCTTTCTTCTTAATCATTGAACACTGGCACTCAATGTGTACAACAATGTGCTGTATCAGTTTTGATGCTATATGATGCAACTATATTATACGTACTCTTTTGACGTATTGTGTTAGGATATTCAATTGCAGATTCAGAAATCGTTAACCTAATTACATTTTTTTTCATTCTTTGTGTTAATTCATCGAACACATTGCTTATTTGTGTCTAAAAGTGTTTTGTGCACAAATAGGCACGAATGAAATGTGCCAAAACCCTTTTAAGGAACAAAGCATATAGATATACTGAGTAACTTACTAGATGAACATAAATTAGTGTATGAGCGATTTTCTTCATTGACTTTCCCTATTATGGACAATGGCCCGAGATTGTGTTTAATTTTTGTAAATAGTGTTAAATCAACGGAGTTTATTTTTAAAATCGTTAACTCTACTTTTAGCTATTTGAGTCGATTAATTTGTCGAACACTGTATTTCCATAGTTTCATATGAAAGAAAACACATATGAACATAGTGATTAAGTTGGTAATCAGATGTGCGTACGTAATAAGTGCACGAGTAGTTTATTTCCCCGGCACTTCTTTGAAACTGCCCGTGACTGCATTTTGTTTTCGCAAGTAATGTTAAATCAACTAAAGCATATGATTAATGCAATCTTTTTTACGTTTGTTGAATCAAGACATCCTTACAAAAGACTCATTAAAGTTCTAATCAAGACGCATCAGTGGCATTACCAAAAGAACACTTTAAGGTGAAGAGTACTATGAGAATGAAGCCGTGAATGAACCTTTAACAGATTGAAGCATATATGATATAATCCTTCACATGCCTCTGGAATAAATAACAGAGACAGTAGAGGATGGTGCATCAGCAACTGGGAAGCACCACGTCATTTCTTCACCTCATTCTCATTCACAGGCTCACTCACTCTCCCTTCTTCCCCATTTGAAAGAGACACCAGGAAATCCAAGCACCGTCAAATCCTTGTTCGTGCCACCTCTCTTTTACCTTTCTGGCTTTTTTGCCTTCTACCCCATCCCCAGCACTAAAGTGGTCTCGCTAAAGCACCTTTAATCTGTGCCTCTATGGTCCATTTCAAAAGGATGGCATCATGTTTTGAAAAATAAAATTTTAGTTCTGTTTTTTTTTTTGCACTGCAGAATGATTTTTCTTGTTCCCAATTATTATTTCCACTGAATTAATACAGTTGTTTTCATAATGTTTATTTGTGGATTAAGCTTCCATAATCCCATCCATGGCAATAGAAATTTATGATCTTCAATGTTGGTTACTTGGTTATATATTTCAAGCGAAAATTAATCATGCATGATGAATTCAAGGAGTAATAATTTTATGCATCTTGTCTATGCCATACTTAGCCAACCTAGGACTCAAATACACATGAAACGTACTAATGAAGGAAAACTCTGATTTAATGTGACGAAAATACTCATCATGTGATTGGTACGCAAAGGTAATTTAAACGAAAAGTGTACAAATCAACAAAAAAGATAACTCAAGAAAAACTCTAACCTCCATGAGAGTCTTCTCTCCAGCAAAATTCTAGACCCCATGAGATTTCTCAATAGCGCCTCTGTGCGCATCAAATTCAGTAGCACCTTCATGTGTTATCCTCCTAGCCTATGGCTTATTTTTGTACTTTTCATCGTACAAATCCTAGTGCTGTCAGCGCTCGCTAGTGCAGCTTCCTATGGTGAGGACGATCTTGGCCTCTCTCACTCACAAGGACGGCTTTGTCCGTCATACTCTTTTCAGGCCGTTGATGGTTATGCTCCTGCAGAGAGTCTCGTGGGTCTCAGAGATGGTTGACACCTCACTTAGATCTGGTATTTTGCTTGTCGTTGTCAGTTCTGTTGGATGTCAATCAGATCCAAGGATTCAAGATATGGGATCCAGGTGTGTTTTGGATGCTCGATTTTAGCGGCTCATCAGCCTTGGTGTTCCAGGTCGGCGACCTTATTACTGGTGGGGCACTGCTAAAGTTTAACCTAGGTCAAATTTGGTTATTTGATTTAGGTCTTTTTAATTTACTGTCTAAGAATAAGCATGAGCAGTTGTGCAAGTTTAGATTGTGGTTTTACTTTCTTTTTTCATGGGTTCTCCTTGAGCTAGATTGGTTTTATTGGTCTCAAAAACAATACTTGCCTGAATTTTTCTGTTGGTTGTTGACAACAGTGATGCACGGTGTATGTATTGTTTTAGGTTTTGAATCATCGATTAGAGTTCTAAGTTTAGACTCATCGATTAGGCCACTTGTATGGTCTGTACTGCTCCTTTTTAGGATGCTCATATTAAGGATTGTAATCCTATATTGATTAATAAAATTTTTGTTTGTTTCAAAAAAAAAAACAAAAAAGATAACGAAATAAATAATGCAACTTTATCATTTAACAAAATTAAGATGTAAATTAATTGACATTTTAAATCGAAAACTCGAATAAATATTGATTTCTAAAATGATGAAAATACTCATCACGGCATAAATGCAACGGAGAAGATTCAAATTGCAACTTTTAACTAAGACTACTAAAACTGACCATTTAACAAAATTAGGTTATAAATCAACATTATGGGTGCGGCTACTTTGCACCACCTTTTTATTGTACCCAGCTGTAAAACTTCTCTTTTGTCCTTAACCTTTTTTTTTTTTTTGAACTGTCCCTCTCTCTCCCCACCGTCACCGGCTACCGATATCACCGACCACCACCGTTGGCACCGCCCTCAACTTTCTCCAATTGCTTCAAAATTTATGTCATCGTGTTCATTACAACAAACCCAACAAGTTTCATAACTATGTCAAGGTGTGATTCAAATTAGATCATGAGATATTTGCGCCGGAAGTTTCCGAAACACAAAACTTCTCGGCTCCGATCCGCCTCCTACGGTGGTCTAAATTGAAATATGAAGATACCACGAGGTTTCTGGAATTGAGGGCTTCAAAATCTAGTAGGTTTTGAAAGTCGGAGGTGGCCGAAGATGACTCGACCAAACGCTTGAAGGTTAAGCCAATTTCGGCCATGCGTGAGGCTAATTTCCGGCAAGGTTCGGTATGAAATTAGATGGGGAGGGGTCGCCAGAACACGCTACTACCTTTGGTGAGGGCGGTGACTTGCGGGGTGGCCGGTCATGGTGGCAGCGCTGGTCACAGTGGAGGAGAGAGGAGTGCGCACAGGAGAGGAAGAGACCAAAAAAAGAAGGAAGGAAGAGATCCCAAAAAAAGTGGTTAAGGGCAAAAAGGTCAATTTACACAGTTAATTTGCAATTAAAAAAATACCAAATATGAAATGAACGGTTGTGATTGTTGCACATCATGAGGTACAATAAAAGTGAGGTGCAATCCAGAATTTCCCCAACATTATAAGCTAAAAATCAAAGTAAAAATTGGCTTTTGTTTAAGTGAAACGTAAATAACAAGAGAAATAGAAGAGAATACTCAGAATATGATCAACTTTATTAATGAATAAGGGCCTCTATATATAGAGGAATACAAGATACAATCCGTATTGATGTAGGAAATATCTAATCCATATTCTAGAAGGATAACCTATACTAAGAGTCCTAGTTTGACAAGGCACACAATAATGTTTTCCTTCAACACTCCCCCTTGTGCCGGTCACAACTAGATGGTGTTTTCCATGTTGTCTCGTTAAAAACCTTGCCAAGTAACAATAAAACCCAGTGGGAAAAAATAACCTTGGTCGAAGGGAAAAAGAGTACAACGCACCCTTCACATTTGAAAGTGACATGCATGTGCCAGACTCCCCCTCATGTCTGCACCTCCCCCTGATTCCTACAATCATGGGATCTCGAATAACTTAAGCATATCAATGCTTTTAACATGTTTTTCAAACGTGGACTTAGGCAAACCTTAGTAAATAAATATGCCACATTCTCCTCGGATCTAACTTGATTCACTTGAATCTTGAGAAGAGTCTGTTGTTGCTGATTATAAAAATACTTAGGCGATATATGCTTGGTATTGTCCCCTTTAATGAAACCTTGCTTCATCAGTTCGATGCAAGCAGCATTATCCTCATAAATGCAAGTAGGTTTCTTAGTGGTTGACCTCAAACCACTTATTCCTCGAATATGTGTAATAATAGACCTCAACCATACACATTAACAACTTCATGTAGAACAATTATCTCTGCATGATTCGAGGAAGTAGCAACTAACGTTTGCTTGGTGGACCTCTAAGATATCGCCGTGTTACCCATGGTAAAGACATAACAAATTTGGGAACAACCATTGTGCGGGTCAGAGAGGTACCCGATATCAGCAAAAACCAACCAAAACATCACAAGAATTTTTGGTGTAGGGAGTATAGCGGTTCTGTCCGCAGTTCGACCGGTCGACCGTCATACTTCGACCGGTCGACCGTCGTGGTCGATGTCCATTCGGACATGGTGCCGTAGAGATTTGAAGTTCCTTTTTCAATCCTTCTTTTCTCTCTGTAGGGATAAAACAAGCCCAAATCGATTGTACCATTAAGGTATCGAAATATTGTCTTTATGCCACTCAATGGCGTTGCGTGGGCGCATAGCTAAATCTAGCTAACAAGTTCACAACAAAAGAGATGTCTAGTGCATTGAGCTTAAGTACAATAATGCGCCTATTGCACTTAGATATAACACTGCGGCCCTTAGAATTTATTCGTCATCATCCTTTAGACGAAATTGATCATTCCTTTGATCTAGGGTCCGATTGATCATGGGAGTGCTAATATGGATGTACTTTGTCCATGCTAAATCTCATTAACATCTTGTGGACACAAGCCGAATGGTGGATTAATATTCCATTATCTCGATGTTCTAGCACAAGGCCTAGAAACCGAGTTTCCCAAGATCTTTTCATCTCAAATTCGGATTTCAAATACGTAGCAATATCTCTCAGTTCTTCGAGAGTGCTAATTAAATTCATGTCATCAACATAGACAATAATAATTGCAAATCCAGAACTTGTTCTCTTAATAAACACGCATGGGCATAAACTATTATTTATATATCCCTTCCCAATCAAGCAGTCACATAAAGTGAGCATTTTAATCTTATTGAAAATGCACTCCGTGGTTTAGAGTCACTTGATGTGGGTAATTGAAGTCCATTAGGCACCTTCATATATATCTCTGAATTTAGATCCCCATAGAGATATGTTGTAACCACATTTATAAGCTGCATGTCAAGTTATTTGTGGAAACTACCAAACTGACAAGGTAGAGGAATGTAATATCATTCCTTACGAGTGAATACGTCTTCTCGTAGTCAATCCCAGAGCATTTGTGAGAAACCTTGCGCCACGAGGCGAGTCTTATATCTCAAGACTTCATTCTTCTCTTTACGCTTTCTAACAAAGAATTATTTATGTCCAATAGGCTTTACACTTGAGGACGTTAGCACTACGTACCCAAATACCTTTTTGCTTTGTTAGTGAAACTAGTTCAATTGGGATTGCATCTTTCCATTTAGGCCAATATGCTCTACGTTGATATTTTTCAACAGAGCGTGGTTCAATGTCATCGTGCTCTATAATTCTCTTGAGCAATACATCATCAAATAGTGTCGTCTCAAGCATGCATGCATTTATCGAGATTTTATTATTCTCTGAAATTGGTTCAATCATTGAGGCGTCCCCCAATATTGATTCATGGACATAATCAAAGATAATCTCATAAGACGGGTTTCGATATTGATGATGAATGGATTAGGCTGTGCCAAACTCACTTCCTTCCTTTGGTGAGTATCCATCGAACCAAGTGGTATCACCCTCTTCCTTTAGGGAACCACGGCCTCAACCACACATCCACTATGTGTGATTGTGACACCATTATTGGCGCCATATCCCCTCTTCCTTTAGGGAATTTCCAACCTTGCAGGCATGTTTGCAGCTGGTATATTTGATCTCGTCACTTTATCAATATCAGAAAACGCATCAGGCATCGAATCTGCTACGTCCTGAATATTGAGTTGGGGATCAAGATGAGACAGAGTGGGGACAGACCACGACAATTCATGTCGTTCCTGTTGAACATACTTGTTCTTATCTCCCCCTAACGATGGGAAGACTGTCTCATCAAAGTGACAATAAAGAGATCGCCTGGCAAGGATCCAAGTAGCGGACAATAGTTGGAGATTCTTTACCAACATAAATACTTAAACGTTTCGGAAGACCCAATTGTAGTGCGCTGTGGGGGCGCAATTGGCACATAAACCGCGCAATTAAATATGCGTAAAGAGTGAGACATCCTGCTCATATCCAGTTACCATTTGGTACGCATAAAACGGTTGATTGGTAGTGGGTCTGAAACGAAGAAGTAAAGCTGCATGCGATATTGCATAACCCCAAGCAGATAATGGGAGATTGGTGCGCATAACCAATGCCCAAGCGACCATTTAAAATCTCTTAATGGTGGCTTCTGCGAGACCATTTCATGTATACACATGGGGCGTAGGATATTTAACTTTAATCCAATGCAATAATCATCAAACTTCTGTGATGTAAACTCTCTAGCATTGTCAAGACATATTTGATATAATAGGATGGTATGGGTGGTGAGCCCTGAAGTATATAACCGGTGCTAGAAGTTTTGCAGCATTGCGTGTAGACAATTAAGCGACATGTGACCAGTATGTCGATGCATCCACTAAAATCATAAAATACCTCAAAAGTCCGCAATATGAGTGGATGAGTCTACAAATATCTTCCTTGGATACGATGTAAGAATGAAATAATTTCTTTTATGTCCTTAGCATAGGATGGTCTCGATCCTAATTTGCTCAAGGAACAGGCTTTGCAGAATGAGCCATTGGCCTTAGAGGCGATAAAAGCATAAGAGGCATCTGATGAAGGTTCGAATCATGATTCACATCAGGGAAAAACGGCCCGAAAAAGGCAAGGGAGCATCGACCGGTCGACGGGGGGGTCGACCGTTCGACGACACTCCCTGGACGGGTGTCGACCGGTCGACGATTTTATCGAACGGTCGACGACGCACGACGGATCGAGGTGTTTCACCCTGGAGGGTGGTCGACCGTTCGACGATGGGGGGTCGACCGGTCGACGTGCGTCGGACAGTAGCATCGTTGTGCTTGTTTTCAACTGTCTCATCTCTTTGAATCAACTTTTGATTCTTGCTTCTATGAGCTCAAAGGGATGTCCGTGTGAGGTTTTCAATATACGGATCATCATATCACGACATGGATGTTCCAAGCAATCGTGTCAAAGCCTATATGTGTCAGAATCCAAGAGATCATCTCTAAAACTTTGTTGGATTCAATTATACGAATAGTGGTTAAGTATAACCCACAAGATCGACACATAAGTTTTTCTAAGATGCGCTTTCTTCCGCAACCATTAGAAATAATACATAAGTATTTTTGTCCATTCTTACAATACGTTTTCCAATAATAACCGTTGACACAAATATCTTTCATTACATTGAGGAGAAATTCGAAATTTTCTCAGTACTTGGAGAAAATTCGAAAAATATGTCCATGACATAAATAAAATTTCGAAGAATACTTGCCATTCTTTGAAAAAAAATTCGAAATTTATTAATCATGTGCCAACGATTACATCGAGGTCTTGTCCAGAAAATCTAATCCAAAATAACTATGACAATCGTCAATTTATTTAAGGCAAAAACGCCATTACATAATAAACTTGGAAATAAAACAATTGCAATTTAATCGAAGTCTGGAGCTTCCATAGTCTTCTCATTACTTTGGTCGACTTTAAAATCTGCAATTGTGAGATTGACGTCCTTCTCATCTCCGGTATCTTCTCCATAATAGGCTTCTTGCTCTCGGGATTCACAATACTTCTTGTAATCCTCAGACAACCTATTACTTGCCTTGCATTGTTTAAACCAATGATCGTTCGATCCACATCGGTAGCATAGCTCGTTACCACCACCTGCCACATCGTTGCGTCTAGCAACTTGTGCCTTTGGAGGGTTATTTTGTGTACGATTGTACACCATATTGTCACGCCCTCTATGGCCGGCATTGGCGTGGCCACCATGGCCCATACTACGTCCTCCTTGCCCTCCTCTACGTGGTACAAAGTTTCCACGGTTTTGTGCAACGGTGTTGCGATTACCTTCCATGTTGGGACGATTATATGGACCGAGTCGTCCATTAGCATTGCCCTTTGCATTAGGGTTTCGTCCACTCTTGGCCAATTTTCCATAATGTGTTTCTGGAACTCTCTTTGTTCCGACAGGCCGCGAGTTATTGTTCAACATGATCGTGTCATGCTTCTCAGCTACTTGTAGAAGATTGATTAGCTGATTGAACGTAGTAATCCGCTTGGCGTTATACTCCATCTTATATTGCTTTGAGAGGATGAGTGCTGATGCGGGGAAGGTAGAGAGGGTCTTCTCTATCAAGTCTGCTTCGGTAAGAGTCACCTTACAAAATTGAAGCATAGCCCGTAGACGTAGCATCTCAGAATTAAATTCTGCTACGGTTTTGAAGTCGAGAAAGCGGATGTCATTCCACTTGACCTTCAAATCAGGAAGTAGTGTATCCTGGATGTTTCCGAATCTCCCATGGAGAGCTGTCCATAATTCATATGGATCCTTTACTTGCATATATTCCCATCTTAGGGAAGGGGCCATATGGCGCCTAAGAAACATCAATGTTTGGGCTTGGGCAGACGCAGGTGGAGCTTTCGTGTTCACATCTGGAGCACGAATTGTGGAAATAAGCTCTTTTCCAATGAATGTTGTTTCAACATCCGTCACCCATCGGTGATACTCGGTTCCATTAGGATCAAGGATGTCAAATTCGAGCTTTTGCGTTTCAGGCATCCTGAAATAAACCATTAAGAAGATACATTAGTTTCGCAGTCATAAAAAGACATCCACGAACACTAAATAAAATTTCCAAGTATTTTCGGATTAGAACAAGACCAAGATGGATATGGCCATAGCTTAAACCGTTCGATAGCTCCACGTAAGCATGACCAGATAAGAAAGAGGAATGTCGGTGGAGCAAAGCTCTCTCAATACCACTGATTCCAATCCCTCACCTAAATCACACCTACGTAGGTGAGTCTAGTAATGAATAAGCCATGACCAAAAATTGGTCGAATTCGATGTCTTTGTGAACTTACTTTATCACAAAGATTTTCTTGGATGCTCATGAAATTACTTTATCATAGCATATATTATGAATCCCCACGATTCATTGAAGCTCTTTAACTTTTACTAGAGAATGATAACTTTAGAGGTGCTCATGACTTACATATACCGCAAGCGATATAAAGCTCGATCACTCCTCTAAAGCTTCTCATAACCTTTCGAAGTAGGTATAGCTTATTGTCTTTTTGCTCATAAATTTCATCAAGAAAGTCCCACGCCATAAGAGGGGTCGGGATGTAGAAGAATGGAAGTTTTTAAATCCCCGAGAAAAACAAAACCGCATCAAAAGCAGGAACTTTTAGAAAATATTTACTTGGTTTTCTTGATCGCAGAAGAGTCTTGAATTCTTGATTTTTTGTGGTACTGTTCACGGGTTACTGTTCATGAAAAACTGTTTTTTGGATTTTTAGTTTTTGTAGCTAGGGTTAGGGCTCGTGCTGATAACGTGTTTAAGTGAAACGTAAATAACAAGAGAAATAGAAGAGAATACTCAGAATAGGATCAACTTTATTAATGAATAAGGGCCTCTATATATAGAGAAATACAAGATACAATCCGTATTGATGTAGGAAATATCTAATCCATATTCTAGAAGGATAACCTATACTAAGAGTCATAGTTTGACAAGGCACACAATAATATTTTCCTTCAACAGCTTTCAATTTCTTCAATAATTTGTTCGGGTCATGTACAATGTAGGCCCCAATTTTTAAATTTAGGTGGAGGGTCCCATAATTCTCATCCTAACCAGCTTGTAAAGAACTATTTAAACCACTCAAGAACTCAAGAACCTATGCATGCAGCAAGAAAATCATTCATCCTAGTAGTGAAAGAGCGTATGACAGTAGGTCTCTGTCTGTTTCCACCTGCAGAGTCCACTCAGATTCCAATCCCTCTCCCTTTCAACCAAAACCTCACTCTCTGTCTCTTTCCAAAAATACTAAACAAAACTTACTGTCACCTAAGAACTTGCAAAATCCCACGTTTTCCCACGCACATCAAAACAAGAAACAAAAAGAAATTTCTACACTTGCTCATCCATTTCCACACTCGCTCCATTTTCTTCCAGTTTCCCTCAAACCAAACACACCCTGTTATCTTCAGAGATCAGACACAATGAGGAGCCTAGACCACCCATTTCAATTCAAAACCCAAAATTTCCACGCTTTCCTACCCATTTGGGCCATTTCACTTCAAAACCTCAAAAAACCCAGAAACCAAAAACTAAAAAGATCCAAACTTTCTCACATTTCTCTCAAACCAAACATGCATTCTCTTCTCACTATTCTCCTCCTCCTTCTCTTAACCCCTTTATGTCTCTCCTCGGTTTCTGAACTCCCTGCTCTCATGGCCATGAAGGTCTCTCTGGACCCTCAAAACCAGTTCTTGACTTCATGGACTCCTCACTCTGATCCATGCAGCGGTGATTTTGAAGGTGTGGCTTGCAATGAGCAAGGCCTTGTGACCAATATCTCTCTACAAGGGAAGGGTCTCTGGGGCCAGATACCCTCAGCTGTGGGTGACCTTAGGAGCCTCACAGGCCTGTACCTGCACTTCAATGCCTTGAGTGGGAAAATCCCAAAGGAGATTGCTAATTTGGACAAGCTGAGTGACCTGTACCTCAATGTCAATAATCTTTCTGGAGCAATTCCTCGGCAGATTGGAAACATGTCTAATCTTCAAGGTGGGTTTTTGAATTTTGCTCAAGTTTTGCAGTTTCATGCTTGTGTAAGACAGAATGTTCACTTTAGTTTTGCCTTTGAATTTGTTTTAGCTTTTTAAAAGAAAAGTTTAGCCTTTTGCTAGATGAATTTAGACCCAGTGAAAAGCTTGCTTCTTTGTATCTCACATGGGAAAAGTGGCTGCATTCAAAGCTTTTGCCCATTGAATTATAGCAATTGGATTTCTGGGTCTTTTTCAAATTCTAACATTTAGAGATTGAATTGGGTACATTGAAAATCGAAAGCTTTGTCCTGTTGTATTTTATTTTCTTATTTCGTTTTCCCTCATTCATGCTTCTTGTTTTCTCTACTGGTTTGAGGTTTGATCTCTTTTGACATTTCCATCTAGCCGGGTCCATTCTAAGCTTAGCTTTCAAGACACTAAATTAAACTAGAAACCGGATTGAATGCAGTGAAAACCTTCATTTAATCTTTTCCCAAATTCGCCAAAAAAAAAAATCTTGTCCCAAATGATTTCATGTGGAGCTTCTTCATTTGAAAGTTAGATAGCACAATTCCTTTCATTTTATATATTTTTGTTGGTTTCATAAGTTCATTGATAATCACAACTCTTTTATTTAATTTCAAATGTTGTAAATTTGTAACTGACGAAAAAAATTGTTGGAGTCTATGTCTCATTTGTCTTGGAGCTAAGCATACTGGAATATAATTATTTTTAAAACAATATTTATATGTAGTTTAATACAGAACAGCACTAATTTACACACTAATTTTTTCAAGACCATGAATCAGTGAGTATTCAAAAAATGGTTTCTATAGTGTGATTAACATCAACTTTTCAGGGGTATGTGTTCAACCATGATTAAATTTATGAGTTTAGCTTCAATCTAAGTTTTCTTTGTTTTGCACTTTCAGTTCTGCAGCTGTGTTACAACAAGTTGACTGGGGGCATACCTACAGAACTGGGACATCTTAAGAGTCTAACTGTCCTTGCATTGCAATCCAATCAGTTAACCGGGGCGATTCCTGCAAGTTTGGGCGAGTTGGGGACATTAACAAGGTTGGATTTGAGCTTTAATAGCTTTTTTGGTCCTATTCCTGTAAGGTTAGCTGATGCTCCTATGCTACAAGTCCTTGACATCCGAAACAATATTCTCTCTGGCAATGTACCTCCAGGTAGCCACTAAGGAACTTGCTCTGTTATCTTTTCTTGTTTTTCTGTTCAAGGACTTTAATATGACTGTTTACGGTTGTTGATGAATAAACAGCTCTAAGGAGACTTAATGGAGGGTTCCTATACGAAAACAACTTCAGATTATGTGGTGTTGGGTTTTCTGACTTAAAAGTTTGCAATGCTAATGCTCAGAACCCAAAAATGCCACAACCTTTTGAACCTAATAACCTTTCTGCAAAAGATCTTCCAAACTCACCTCCTGCAAAAGATATCCCCGAGTCAGCTAATGTACAGTCCAATTGCAGCCAAACCCGCTGTTCAGGATCATCAAAATCTTCCCAAGTTGGTATAGTTTTCGGGGTGATCGGAGTTATTGTTGCTTTGACTGTAACTGGATTCTTCATGTTCTCATGGTATAGACGCCGGAAACAGAAGATTGGGAATGCTTTTGACACTTTTGATAGCAGGCTTAGCACTGATGAGGCAAAAGAAGTTTACAAGAAGAGCGTGTCTCCCCTCATCAGTCTGGAGTATTCCAATGGATGGGACCCGTTGGCTAAAGGTAACGGTGGGTACTCTCAAGAAGTTCTTGAGAGCTTTATGTTCAATTTAGAAGAAGTAGAGCGTGCAACTCAGAGCTTTTCTGAAGTCAATCTGCTGCGCAAGAGCAACTTTTGTTCGATGTACAAAGGGATCCTAAGAGATGGATCAATTGTTGCTGTAAGCTGTATTGGCAAGACGAGCTGCAAGTCTGATGAGGCTGAGTTCCTGAAGGGATTGAAGATATTGACCTCATTAAAACACGAAAACCTTGTTAGGTTGAGAGGCTTTTGCTGTTCGAAAGGAAGAGGAGAGTGGTTTCTTATCTATGATTTCGTCCCGAATGAAAGTCTGTTACAGTATCTTGACATTAAGGTTGGCAGTGGAGAGATTCTCGAATGGTCAACCAGAGTATCTATAATCAATGGTATTGCTAAAGGTCAGTGTCTATAACTCTATAATCAAGTAACATCATTGTTACATTTGTTTTTGCTTCTCCTAGTCAGGTAATGAGTACGTTTGATGTATATAACTATTGTTGAAGCATTGCTTGCTGTTGATACTATTGACTTGTGGTGCAGGTATTGGGTATTTGCATGGAAATGTAGGCAACAAACCGGCTATAGTTCACCAGAGTATATCAGCTGAGAAGGTGCTTATTGACTCCCACTATAACCCGTTGCTTTCAGATTCAGGCTTGCACAAACTCCTGGCAGATGATATTATCTACTCCATGCTCAAACCCAGTGCTGCCATGGGATACCTGGCTCCCGAGTACATGACCACTGGTCGCGTCACCGGAAAGAGTGATGTTTATGCCTTTGGTATGATTGTGTTTCAAATCCTTTCAGGGAAACGCAAAATCACCCACTTGACTCGCCAAGGAGCTGAGGCAGGCAGGTTCGAAGATTTCATTGATGCGAACCTTGAGGGGAATTTCTCGGAATCAGAGGCAACTAAACTCGGAAGACTTGCTCTTCATTGCACCCAGGAGTCACCCAATCACAGGCCTTCAATAGAAAATGTGGTGAAAGAACTAAGTGGGTTTATCTGCACTTGATGTTCTGTGGAGATACTGCCTCAATTTGCAAATGACTGGAGCTTTAGATGAAGCAATTAACCGCTGACAAGTTTTGTTCTTCCAACTCTCGTGTCCTTTTCTTGTAGGCCGAAGTTCTCATAAAATGGTATGTATGTATGTAATAGTTATTGTAATTTATGGAAGGATTCATCCTTTGATTATTAGTCTTTCTTGAACTTAAGCCATTAGAGAGTTCAATTAACAAGACTAATTATTTGTAGCTGTAATAAATAACTGGTAGAAGCTCTTGTATTTTGATGTCATTAGCTTGGTATTGCTTGTAAACTAAGAACTTGTGTAAAAATGTAAATGGAAGCAAATTTAACTTCCTGGATCTGCATCTTAACTTTGATCTTTATAAACTGCCAGCGCCACTGCTGGAATCTGTTCTCAATTAGGGGAAAGTAGTCATTCCCAGAACAATTAGTTACACATTGTGCAACTCAAATTGTGAAATTCCTTGCTAGAAATGGACAAAATGATTCCAGGACAGAAGCATCCTCAACTTTTGAATGGTTCGTTAGCTATCCATGTAGTTGAATTATAACTTGGAAGTTTTCTACTATTGTATGGTTGCATGTAAACCGGGGAATCCATGTTTTAGCTAGGTTCAAACAAAACAGAAAGTTTGGCTTCATTGGTTTTGCTAAGCGTGCCTGTGAATGCTTCTTGTCGTTTTTTATTTGCATGTTTCTGTTTCTAGCTTGTCATCTTTCTCAGGAGAGAGAATACAGAGCTCGAGAACAAAATTGCAGGCTTTACAGAACCATAGCACAGGGATGAGGATTGAGCTGCATGTATGTAGTATAAATTGCAGCAGCATAGAACCAAAATTTTCATGACATGCAGCTCCTGCCATATCATATTCTTTTAATTAGCATCATAATTAAGGTTAAATTAATTGATTGTTTAGACTATTTAATTTATATTAGCCAAAAATTTGAGTTAAAAAGAAGAAACAAATTCAGTTGCTTCTTGCAATACGGTTATTCAAAATCCATATATATTTGCATATAGTCTTATCAAGTATGTCATGTAGCTTCATATTTCAATTTAGCTTTAAATACAAGTCTTTGTTTTGAAAGCACTCCATCCAAATGATCGAGGTTATAAAAGTTGCTAGACTAATATCGGATGCGAGATCAGCAAACAATATAAAAAAGAAAAAGAAAAAACACTAACTCTTTTTTTTTGGGGTTTCCTTTTCAACCACAAACAGTTCACTTAATTTATATATGTGTAAGAAGTTGTTCCTTCTTACAAACGATGGTAATTTTCCTTCTTAATAGGGAACGAAGATTCGAACTTAAAATCTCTACTAACATTTTGTTGGAGAGAAATACTTAATTTATCCATAGGACTAAATGTAGTTGGCTTATATAAAAAATTGTAAATCAAACAAGGCTAAGAAATCAGACTTGCTTAGTTACTTTAATTTGAAGTTTTGATATATATATTTATATAGTTTCCTTTAAGAGAGGACGTCATTTTTTTAATAAAAGATGGACGTCTTCAACCCGACCAATTGACAGTATAACTCAATCATCAGGACCCTTCAAGAGAAAACGTCATTTTTTAAATAAAATAATTGAATGACATCAGCATCCCGACCAATTGACAATATAACTCAATCATCGGAACCATTCATCATTTAAATTTCTTTTTAAGAATTATCCTTGCAAAAAATCAGTTTATTCGGAGATTGTTTGATCATATGTTCATTATAGAATTTACAAGTTTGTCGGGTGACACTGAAACAATGAATATAATAATCAAGTGACTAAATAATTTTCGATTTAAATAAAATTTTATCAATGATCCTTGAAGGATGACCTAAATTATGGATGATCGATGCAAATCATTAGTTTGCATGTCGGAATGATATCATCATTATTTTATTAAAAGAAAAAAAGAAAAAGAAAAAAAAAGCATCCACTCTGGAAAGTTTTCCATTTTCTTTTATTAGAGAAAATTAATGACGTCCTTCTCTCTAGAGTTTTAAATATATAAAGACTTGCGTACCAGCTGAAGCAAAATAATTATTATGCATACTTCAGCCTCTAACATACGTACCCTAGCTAGAACCAAACTAATGCAGACTTCATCCCAATCTGACCAAGCAATTTGATTGAAAAGTAGTATTTTTGATCCGCATTGTCCTGGTCAATTAATCTGAATTAAGCATTTCTCAACAAGAATTAGATGCAATTAATTAGATATTTGGCTATTGTCCAAAAGAAATTTAGATATTTGGCTGCTCAGGTAGAAGTCCATGCAATGATGCAAGCTTCTGATTATACCAAACCGAATAGAAAAATGGGATTTGATCCTTTTGGGATTGTTGTCACGTCCTTTTGCTTTCAAGAATGAGGTAAGTGAGCACGACAACTTCTCTTAAACGACAAGTTTACTGAATTCATATCTATTATTGGCATGTCTAATTAACTCTTTCTTTGCATTTGCTTCTCTTATTAGATATCTGTTCGAAGCATTTCATCAAATTAATATCTATATATGTGGTAACTCTCGCGTTCAATTCACTCTTTTTGCGAGTAATGTATTTATACTTTCGATTTTCAAAATCCAAACCGATTATGTGTTACAACATAATATAAAAATTATTTATGTAAAATATGAATCAATTCGAATATCATTTAACCATCCATTTGTATCAAATAATGGACAACTCATCTTGATGATTTTGAGACCATTCATTTATTTGACACAATTAGATAATTATTATTATTTTTTGGACGAAAATACAATTAAATGATTAAACAAAGTTCAATTTGATTAATTTTTAGCAGTGATGATCTATGATGATCTATAAAATGAACCGTACGTTCAGATTATGAAAATGTAAAAGTGAACGAGCATTCACGTAGCATATTTTCAATATTATGGTATTTTCCTATGACATCCTATCTTTTACTTCTGCAGAAATATTGAATAGGAGAGCTCAGCAACCCCTCATACATTCAATCCATCCAAACACATCTAGGAAAAAGAAACATTGCTGTTGTGCCAAGCAAAGTCAATTTGGAACTGAGAACCCGACTTGGGATATTTCAACTTTATGACATACCCAGAAGTACTGAAGGCATCATGACCGTACACTTGAAATGGAGGCATGTTAACTTGAATTAAAAATAATAACGTACGATAATATCTTATCATTTACATCACCAATTTGTAGTATAAATATCAATATATATATATATATATCACGCTTTCTCACGACTCCCTTGAAATTAAATATGATCATATAGTGTTTCGTAACCAAAAAAAAATATATGATCATAGTGATCATCTCTACTGTTCCATTGAAATTACTAATGCAAGTTGCCTTGTTAAAAATAATTAAGGCTTAGTCATGCCATGATCACACCAATTATACTATTTGATCTCTCATGTCGATGAGGGTGGGGGAGGAGGGGTTTTCTGTCGTGTAGGGTGGTTTTTCTTTTTGGTCTGTAAAATTCAAAGGGTTTGATGGCTGCGAATTTATTATCTTCAATTTTTAGTCTTAATTTACTCGAGGATATACCGAGAACGGAAGAATATGTACCTCTTGTGATTTTTCTAAATATTATGGAAATAATAATGTACGTATATCTTGTAAAACAAGGTGTAGACCATACCAATTAACAAGCAAAAGCGTTTTTTAAGATCTGAGTATATGTCTTAAAACCAGGGTGCAAAACATTTCAGCTGTCGAAAAATGTCGACATTCAAATTTAATTATAGGTTGCTAGATTGCAGCTTGCACTTGTTTATTGGGTTAATTAACTAGCTAATTAGCTAGTGTGGTTATCCGCTTTGTTAAAATAACTAATTCCATGACTATAACTCATGAGTAGTTGACCCTTTCAACCACAAAAAAAAAAAACTCGATCAGTAGTTGACCTATTAAAATAGAAATAATTATATGATTTTTCCTTCATTGAAAAGATCTAAAATGGGGGTTTGGTAATTTGGTGACCGTTGGACGAAATATCTAACAACATTTGCGTTATAAGTTTTGGCAACTTGCTTGCTTTTAAAAACTAAAAAGGAATATTTTATGCCGCCCAGAGCAATCTAACCGTAGTTAACTTTGTCTTAATTTGTCTATTGTTTTCTTAAACTTATCTTGGTTTCGTAATTAACAGAAATATATACGTGTATGTGTGTTTGTTTGACTAATAATCGCTAACAAATAATAAATTAAACTATTTTGTTCATAAAAAAAAACTATACTGAAGTTAGAGAATCTAATTACTTAATTAATCAATTAGCCAATTTAAAGAAGTAATAATTAAGCCATATGTTGATGCATCAACATATAATGTTTGAAATTTTCAATTCGATATTCAATATTCTAAACCCTAGCTAGTAAATATTTGTAAATATCATGTCCATACGACTTAATAAATAAATAAATAAACTTTTGTATTTTTCACTCCATTTTAGTTTATAATGTATATGGTGAAACTTTTCCAAATAATGTATGATATATGGGGTAAATTTCCATCATCTTTATGTGTAATTGTCCAAACAATTCAACAATATATTCATGTTTTTTCCTTTCAGTTCCCTATAAGATTGTGCACTCAGTTAGTCAGTTTGCAGTTCAGTTAGGTCTCATTTGTACCACGGAGTAGAGAGCTTGGGAAGGAAGAAATACCGAAATATTTCATTTCTCATATATGTTTGGATTTGAACAAAAAAGCCTATGCAAGGGAAAAGTGAGGGAAAATTGAATTCCTCCACTTCTTTTAAAATGCTTTTCCTTTTCTTTTCTTTTTCTTTTCAAAATTTCAAGTTTCAATTACCGGAATATCCTTTTTAAGATGCTAACCATGTCCTAATTTCAAGTGTAGCATTAATTACTTTAGCATTAATTTCAAGTTTCATTAAATTTGGACTGGAATTTTTTTCCCTTCTCTTACTTTAGCATTAATTTCAAGTTTCAATTACCAGAACATCCCTTTTAAAATGCTAATCATGTCTTAAAAAATTTGTGTTGCTTTTCTAGTGTGTCACCAAACATTTACACTACGAATTAATCTCGGTTTCCCATCTCATGGAAATTGCAAGCTAGGGATGGAACTACTTTTCCAATGACTCACTCCACGAATCGAAGGAGACTTCTTTTTCTTTTTGTGTCATTCTTCCAATTTATAAGTTCGAGCATCTTTGTACGTACCATCTGAAGTATTATAATCTGACTATCGGTACCTGCTATCTAATACCGTACAATTGTCAACTGGATACGTAGCTAGTTAGATATGCACGGCAGCCACCAACTTGCCAAACAAACTCCAAAGTGATTGATATCAATGAACATTTCATTTTAATTTAATTCCAACTCTTCTTGGCACGTACATTGATTCTGGATTCTCATATTTAATTTCAACTCCACATCACCACATGTTCGTTCTAACTGAAATGTGTGCCCAAATGTCAACGCTAAACCTCGCTAACGACAACTCTCTCTTCCTCTCAAAGCCCATTTATAAATATTCTCAGCAAACAGATCGATAGCCTCAGTACTCCATCCTTCTCTCTCTCTTATTTTCTCTCTCCCCAATTCTCAAACCACCCGGACAGAGAGAGCCAGAGAGATTATGAAGCTCATTTGGTCCCCAGAAACAGCTTCCAAAGCTTACATAGACACTGTCAAATCAGTAAGTATTGACTGTATTGTATATCCATTCGTCTCATTTACTATTTAAGCTCGAGCTTATCGATCTCACAACTAATTAATTAATTCGTTTGTTACATTTAATTTGCAGTGTGAGAAATTTAGAGAATCGGGTGTTGCCGAGCTGCTCTCTGCGATGGCTGCCGGCTGGAACGCGAAGCTGATCGTGGAAGCGTGGTCCCATGGTGATCCGACCGCCACCAGCCTCGGCCTGGCCATGGCCGCCCGTCACACTGGCGGACGGCACATGTGCATAGTGCCAGACGAACTGTCAAGGCTGGAGTACTTAAAGGCCATGCGTAACGCACCAACAGTGCCCGAGGTGGTGGTCGGGGAGGCGGATGCAGCGACAGAGGGAGTTGATTTCTTGGTGGTGGACAGCAGGCGGAGGGAGTTCGCTAGGGTTTTGAGAAGAGCCAAGGTGAGCCCTAGAGGAGCGGTTTTTGCATGCAAGAATGCCTGGCAGAGAAACGTTTCGGGGTTCAGATGGCATGGTGTGGTGGAGAGGGGGACACGTGTCGTGAGGTCTGTGTTTTTACCGGTAGGGGAGGGTTTGGATATTGCTCATATAGGGTCCGGTGGCGGATCTGTAGGGTCGAGAAGTACAATTACTAAAGGTCCTGGCCGTTGGATCAAGCATATTGATAATCGGTCGGGGGAGGAGCACTTGTTTCGGGAGTGAGTGGTTTCTGATCAGTTCTCATGGCTTATCAGAGGGTCTTAGTTAAATGTGTAATATATGGGGTGAACTAGAATGCAGAAGTAAATTGTTTACTGCTTGAAAAATAAATAAATAACTCCACAAGCAGCTAACAGTTTACTTTTTCTGTTAATTGTCACACTCTTATAATTGGGATCCCAATGAAGATAATTTTGAGAGAGCTAAGGGAGAATATTAATATCTGATTTTTTTTTTGGTATAATATCTTGTTCATATATATATTTTTAATTGAACTGCTTATTGAAGTCATGTGTAGATATGTCAAATATGCTTCATTTATATACACACGCAAGCAGCTCGATCATCTCCAACAGTAGTCAAACTCTTCTACTGGCTAATTGGCTATAGAGAAAGAACACGGCGTCAGTTAACTCAAAATAGTAAAATAAAGTTTGTTTTTATTTTTTTTTAATATAAGTAAATGTGTTGGTGTGTAATTGGCTGGTTGAGAAGGGGCTGAATATGCAGGTTCACTCAGCGGGTGAACCCAAGAATTATCAAAAAATGAAAGGGGAAAAGTTATTGAACAAAACATGCACTAGCGTGATCTACCTGATGAGCGCATAACAAGCTAATTTGTCAAGAAACATGCTGGCCTCACTGAAAACATGTCAAAAGCTTTTCCTCTTTTTGGGGAAAAAAAAAGGATACGTGAGCAAAATTTTATTTTCACATGAATTGTGCAAATTAATTCAGTGTGTAGATTTTCGTGTTGCTAAACTGTGTTGTGAATATGATCTTTTAATTTCATCCATTTCATATGTTCTCGATTTGACACATAATCGACTATATATGCATGATATTATGTTGTATGTTCAGAAGTACTAGCAAGCATCCTGCTTCCTAGATCAGCCAGTAACAATACCTTATAACATGCTATGCATGTGCAATTCTTTTTTTTGTTTTTTAGAATTAGTGAATAGTTAATTGTTTTTCTAAATTAAAAAAAAGGTAGGTAGTTATTTCTATTTTTTTTGGAAAAGGGTAGTTATTTCTAGATATGGGTAGTGGGTAGTTATTATTTTATTTTTATTTTTATTTTCTATTTTATTAATTTACATTATTATCCCTATTAATTAATTATGTTTCAAAGCTTTTTAATACTTGAGGGTTATATCCGTAAAAAAAATCAGTTATGGTTAGCAAGCCCTCTTCTCATTATAATAGTATATAGATTCTAAGTCGGTGAGTCATGAAAAATGAATTAGTTATTTGAAATAACTAATATCGTGGAACTCACATATTCAATTCTCACTAACATCTCTGGATGTGTGAGGTTGAAATAAAAAAAAAGTTTACTACATACTATACATATTGGAGTAAATTTAATTCTTATGGTTTAAGAATTTATAATAATTTATATAGCATTGAAATGAACAAAATCAGCACACTCTTTGGCGGAAATGCACTCTGAACGGTTTACAAAATTTTAACCACATGAGCACATTAAAAGAATCTTAGATGTTTTTTATATAGGCTTATTATTTAATTCTTTGACTTGTTTAACATAGACATACTACCGTTATGTTCACTATTATAAAGATAAAAAGAAAAATTCATGAAAAATTGAAAATTAATTCTTTGTCCATGCATATTACAGCATGCTCTAACATGCATTAATATATCTACTTAAAAGAACTCATTCACTCTCTGATTCTCTCTCGTATTCCTGAGTGAAAACTTATTGGGTTGGCATCTTTCTCCATCATCAAAGTAAGATATAAAATTTCATAGCAGCAACGTCTTCTTGGAGTTCTTCATCTCTCAGCTCTCATTTTTTTTCCAAATGGAGTCAGTTTTGTTGGAAACATGCGATGCAAAGCAATACTTCTTCTGCAACAGCTGCTGCACTAACACAAGTCGAGTCTAGAATAGCAATTGATATTTCTAAAACGCAAGCTATATATACTGCTAGCAACCATGTGGGCTAATTAAGCTGATTTGTGTTATTTCTTTTTCTGTTTGTAACTCAAAAAATATATATTAAAGAAGAAATAAGGAAACAAGTTCTTAGAGGCTAGCTGCAAATTAGTTAATATCATCAGACTTTGGCAAGTTTGCTCACTATATGACTACTGATTGTGCTTAACTACATAGGTCGATTGCACTTGATCCCTTAGCAACTTAATTACCACTTTATTGGATTCAGACAAGTGTTGTACGAGGGAGCTCGGGTTTAGGATAGGTTTTTGGTCTTTGTTTTGTTTTTTTTTTATGTCTAATAAGTCCCTACTCTTTCGAGTTAGGGTTTAGGATTCATGATTTTAATGTTGTGTCATGGTATCATTTCAAATGACTATTTGCTTTATTCTTGATATTTCTTGTCATCAATATAATGGGGAGCTGCCTCTACACGTGGTCTGACTGTTTTGGCCTTTCGGGACACGATACGAAAGGAGGTGAAATTCTTCTTGAGATTGGCTTTCTAGATGTATCGTTACTCCTAGGAAAGGTTTGCGATTAGCAGCTTGGAGGAAAGGGCGATATATTAGTGTAGAGTTTGAGCCTCAATGGTTCATACATGATATATGTAACTGCTGGTTCTATATTAGGAAAATGAGTAATTTAACTTCTCTTTTGGAGTAGTCGAGAATTTACATTGTCATTTGCACTTAGCCACTTACGTACGTAATCGTATGGAGTAATGAATAAAGTTTATTCTTCTAGCTTCTAAAAAAAATGATCGTATGTGATGTCCTTTATATATTGGTTAATAAAAAAAATTTGTTGTTAAAAAAAACAAAAAAAAAACATTTATTTAGTGGGGTTGAAAATCATAAGAAGCAACTCACAACACTTAATAAAACAAGATTAAATCATCAATTTTAAATCATGTAAATAAGAAAATTTAGGTAAACCTTTCGGAACATGCCAATTAATTGACATCCTAATTCCTACAGTCACATGATTTGGGCAAATTAATTCATAGTGATCAGATTTTCGTGTTGCGAACATGATCTTCTAATCTCATCCACTTCACATGTTGTTGGATTTGATTGAGCTCTAACAAATGCATAATTATGCTGTATATATTGAACCTTTTTAATCTTAATAGCACTAGCTTTGCCCTTCCTAGATCGGCCAGTAACAATATATTATTGTCAAACAAGCTTCGGCAATTTTATATCCACTCAATTTATATAAGAACATACTATCCCTCTTTTTTATATTAATTTCTTTTGAGATATTGGAGTAGATTAAATTTTGTAGTTCAAATTAAATATAGTTCTATGCCAAAGGTAGAGCTATGAACAAACTCACATGGCTGTAGCTGGGTAAGTTTCAAATGCTGAAACAAAAAGGATCATTTAAGCTTTGATAAGTTTTAAATTCTATATATACTAAAACGCAGTTTGAGGGTACTGTGCTTAGTAGCAGTGTGCAGACTCCTTTGCCCCTGGCTAATTCCATCTGCTCCCTTTTTTGCCCCTTGGCTAATCCCACAGTTCACCAACGTTTAGTTCTTCTTCATAGATATCAATTGAAAAAAGAAATCTTGAGATGATTATTCTGGCTCGGTCCCAAATTCCACAATTAATTAAATTAAATAATTAAACAATCCAACTTTTGTGTCCGCGTGAAGCACGCCTCCATGCAGTGGACATATATATATATATATATATATTAACAATCAATATATATATATATATATATATATTAACAATCAATCATAATGCTATTCACCGTTTCTTTCTCTTCTCTCTCTCTCTCTCTCTCTCTCTCTCTCTCTCTCTCTCTCTCTCTCTCTCTCTCTCTCTCTCTCTCTCTCTCTCTCTCTCTCTCTCTCTCTCTCTCCATCAGACCATCACTCTTTTCATTATTTTTTCTTCTTCTCAGACACATATTGATTATGATTATTCGGTTATTGATTATTTGGTTGTATTTGATCGCAGCATTTGGGAGGTTGATGAAGTTTGGGTGAAGTTTCTGTAAGCCGAATGGGTATCCAAAATTGAGTTTTGATAACCGATTCGAGCACAATTGAACAAAGGTAACTATGAAACCTCAGATTATAAATGATTATATAATTTTTAGAATGTTTGCTCAAGTAAAACTTTGATGAATGTCCGTAATAATTATGGAAATATTGTTAGAAATGATAAATTCGAATTTGGTGGTTGATTGTGAAATTAGAAATTTCCATACGTTAAATATTTGAGGTGTAGTTCTTGGAAGAACTTAAATTTCCTAGGTTTGGTTGCTTTTGATCTTTGTTTTAGGGTCTATGTTGAATATTATGTGGAATTTCAAACCCATCTTTTTCTACGGTTACATTTTATACCTATATTTCTGTGTGTCAAGATTCTTCCTTTGGAATATATTTAATTTTGTTTTACATATATAGAAGGAGAATTGATAATTGTAGAACCCAGAGAGATAAACAAATTAATTCCACCTGGGACCAGATGACGAGAATCTAACCCTCAAGATCGATAAGAACCTGCAGATTCATATTCAAGGTATGATTTTGATCTTTGTTTTGGGGTTTATTTTGGTTACATTTTACACCTTTTTTTTTTTGGTATGAACTATGAAATATCTTCCCTTAGAGTATATTTACTTTTGATTTATGCAGGACAAGAAGTCACAACTCTGCTTGGTTCATATTTGTCCTTCACATTTCTTCATTAGGAAATATTAAATCTTCTTTTGTTGTTGTTGAAGTTCTTTTAATTCTGACGATTGCAAACCTGAAAAAACACATGGACTCTTTGTGCACACAAAATTGTTCCAGACACCGCAATCCAAAACATATTAGTTTCGTTCACATCTTGATTGGTTCTTGACACCACTGTCCAAATCATGCATGGTAGTTTCCTTAGTTTTTTTGTTTTCACAAATATTTGTGTCTGATAGCCTTATGTAAACGATCCATTTTGAAAATAAATATTAGAAGTTGTAGTTTAAAATAGTCAAAGCAAAGTATAAATGAAGGAAATAAACATATATTCAACTTTATTTATCACTTAATTTATTTATGCTGTATTTTTATTGGATTTTGGAAAGCTGAGGTAAAAGACCTCGAGGGTGTCTAAAGAGTTTTTGTTATATACGGTTGTATTTTTCATCCTCATAGTATTTATTTCTCATTAGCAGTTTGCATGTGCATATGTATCTAAAGTTCTGAACAATGAGTAGTTCAACTCTGCTTCTCTAATGAAACTTTTTTAAACTCCGCTCTTATACATGTATTTTTTTTGTAATTTAAGCTTACTAAACAAAACTTCATAACACTATATATATGGATTTCTTATATAATTTTGGTGGTTCTAAATTTCCTATATGTTTTCAGTATTTTCTACATATTTTGAATGCTTTTGAAACCTGCAACATCGTGCGGGCATTGTTGCTTGTTGTAGTCTAAAGTGTGGATAAGTTTTAACTGGTAGACCGATGATAAATATGAGCCACGTTGAACTTGAGATCAAATGGAAGCATGGAACAACAAAAAAGCCACGAAAACAACCATATGTAAATAAATACATAGGTCCAACCATGTATTTTATAACTTCTTTTTTTTTTTAGAAAATTTTATAACTAATTCACTTCTGTAAACAATATTACTATTTTCACACTATGAGTTCTATCAAGTTTATTTCGCTATGCATTGTTTTTTTTTTTTAACTTTAACTCACCTAAATTTTGAATCCTAGCTTTGTTAAATTTTGAATCCATTGCTCTACAAATCATGATAAATGGACTCACAAACCTTATAGGATGGTCTAGTTGTTAAATTTGTAAAAGTTTAAAACAACAAAAATAAGAAATGAATCATACTAGTCCAAAATAAATAGGTGCTTTTGTAACCAAAAAAATAAATAAATAGATGCTTCAGGTTACGTCACTTGCGTGCCCTTTTTCTCTGTCACAATTACTTTCCTCTTTGGTTCATCTTCTCTCTGCAATTCCTTAACCCACATCTCGTCTCTGTGAGTCTGTGATTTCTCAACCCGGCCACATCCTTTCTCGCCCTTAGCCCTCCCTCAAATCCATATCTCAGATGCAATTAGGGTTTAATAGCAAGGAGAGACAAAATGGATTAATGAAGGAGAGAAGGAAAAATACGACTTGAAGCGGTTGGGATCACCAACAGCGGAGCTCGCCTCGTCCACAACATTTCTCATACATAATGAGGAGATAAAATCCTCGTTAAAGTAAGTAAGGTACTCATTAGTATAAAGTAAGTTCTCATTTGAGTAATGATGAGAATCTCATCATTATACTTCTCCGCTCCGAATTTCGGAATCTCATGATTATACCGGCGACATATGAGTTTTTCCCAAGCATTTTGATAGGAAGGTACCATTTTCTCTTATGCTTGAAATGCCTTGGTGAATTCAGGAGCAAGTAAAACCAAAGCCTCAAATGCATGTACGCTGCATCACATAATGTGTGCAGAAATTTTCCGGACGAATTGGTTTTTTTTATTGCCTAACACACACTGACACACATATTGTTAGGATTGCTACATTTTACAATCTGGTGGAGATTTCATTGAACTGCAATTGGCCATAAAGCATGAACATACCTATAATATATCTAACCTTTCAGCTTGTTACAAATAATATCAATAAGCTCGATTGCATAATAGGTATTGCAATGTTACTTTACTCCTTGAAATGTGCCCATGATATGCATATTAGACTTTTTAAGATAATAGTTAGTTTTTGGTATCTTATAACTACAGACAATAGTACAGTGATCAACACTACTCTATCTTGGATTATTTTTACTTAAACAAATCACATAAAATACAAATCGTTGGAACATTAAGTTGTTTTAATTCTAGACGAAGTTACAAATTTACTGTTCTTAAATGAGATTTATGAGACATCTTTGCTCATTAATTCAAGTCACTCATCATTATAGTTATTTCAATTTTCGATTAGTGTATCTATATTATATGCGATAGTTTATAATATTAATTACTGTTATTACATAGGGAGACTGATAAACTAGTGTGTCTATATTATATGCAATAGTTTATAATAGTTTATAATATTACATAGGGCTGAGATAGCGGCATAAAATTAACTGTAATCAATCTAATAGTTTCTAAAAGAAAATTACATAGGGAGATCGATCAAGTTTATCATTTGAGATTACACAACTTGTCAAGTGCTTTTTTATACAAAAACACTTAAAAAATTTGAAAAGTGCTTTTACGTCTTTCAGAAGCATGTGTGAGGTGATAGGCTGATAGCTATTGTATGCAGCATGAGCCTTTAGAAGCAAGTGTACACAAGGGCAAGTGATGTTTCCGTTGGTGGTCATGGACAAAGAGGACTACTGTTTGATTGAAGTGTGGGAGAGGCAACGACGATAGGAAGCATGCTTTATTTCATGTGCATGTAGTCGAAATAGAAGCTAAGGCGTGCCCATGACTTCAACACAAATATATTCAACTTCAAACTGATGAATTGTTTCATGGCGGAAGATAGACAAATTTGTATGCTGAATAACAAAGTTCTATATCACAAAGCTCATTGTATAGATATCGTGTTAGTATAATTTGATGGTGTGCTTGCAACTTAATTTGTCCTCAATCATACCACACCTTTGAAATCCACGAACTGCATCCCAGCATCACTTTAATTTTGGAAGGTGTAGGATCTTGCTCATTTTGGATTTTGCATAGATTTTATTCATTTGAACTTTTAACCATTGGTAAGAACAAAGGCCAAATTGCTTTTTTAATGTGTTTCAAGACGATCTTATGTGATGTTCTTTTTTTTTTTGGTCCAAAATTACAAAATTATAAAAATTTATCTTAGAGTTTACAAGATGATCTTATGTGATGTTCTTAGTTAACAAAAATTACAAAATTTATCTTTTGATCGATTAAAAGAGAGAGAAAACATACATTTCCCGGCCATATATGTAATGGGGTTGTAGTTCATAAGGACATAATTTACAACACGTATATGTACGAAGTATGTTTTCATCTAGCTAGGTGCTCATGTAGTCATGTATTAGCTTTTGTTCAGATGCAAAACATCTGCATGTTTGCTTAATTAGCTAGTTTGCCTTTTGGCCTAATGTTGTTACAACGTACAAAACATCTACATTTTAAATAACAATAAAAACTGCAAATCTTGCATGGAAATAAGAAAATGTAAATCTTCTAGAACATGCCAATTCACTATTCTCGATCGTACAAATATATCAACATCCAACCGTCACATAATTTGTGTAAATTAATACATACTTACATAGTGAGCAAATTTTTGTGTCGTTTATATGATCTTCTAATCTCATCAATTTCACATGTCGTCGGATTGGATTGAGCTGTAACAAGTGCATAATTGTGCTCTTTATTTACCAGAATTTCGATCAGCACCTCACTAGCACTAGCTTCGTCCTTACTAGATTGATCGGCCAGTAATAACATATTATATTGTTGTCATTCAAGCTTCTGCAATTCTGTATCCACTTAATTTATATAAGAACATACTATATATATATACCTTTTTCTATATATTAATTTCTTTTGAGATATTTGAGTAAATTAAAATTTTATAGTTTTAAGTTGAATCAAATGTCTTGCTGTATAAATAATGATAAATGAACTCAAAAACTATATAGGATGGCATGGTCACACGATTGGTACGGTAGCTACCAAGATTGATGATGCTGAATAATTGTTAGGGATAGATTACATGAGTAACAAATGTTATATCCGACGATGATCTATATGTAAGCCCACTTGCTAGCAAAGCCAAGTTGTAGTTTGTTCAAAAAGCCAATTGCTGGTGTTCAAACTTTGTTGGTGTTTTGGTTTTGGAGGTCGATCTTCTTGAATGAAGAAAGAAATAGTTAACTACAAGCTACCTATGTCTGGCTGTGAATGCATTGTAATAATTATGTATGGTTTAATTTGCTATTCTAAATCATGGTTTACTTAATTAGTTTCATAAAATTGGTCTTAACGGTAGTCTCTAGCTTGGCCAAGGACTAAAATATGAATAATTTATTCGATATTTCCTCAAAATTTTTGATGTTTACAAGCACAAATATTAATGTTCACATCTTTCCAATATTTTGTTTTTAGTACATTTTCAACTTATTATACAAGTTTTACCCAAAGTCTCGATATATTTTCCATTTGAAAATTATTCCTCAAATTTTTTGATGTTTACAAGCACAAATATTAATGTTCACATCTTTCCAATATTTTGTTTTTAGTACATTTTCAACTTATTATACAAGTTTTACCCAAAGTCTCGATAAATTTTCCATTTGAAAATTATGTTTTTGGAACTGTTGATATTTTCCCGATATCCAATATTTTGGTTCTTGGTATTGGCTAAGCTTTTTTGAACAAATGGATTCAACTTTGATGAATAACGAAAACAACAACAATGCAGGATTCAACTTTGATGCATGAATAACAAAAACAACAACAATGCATGCATCAGGAATAGACTCCCCAGCTGATGGTACCTTAAAATTCAGAAGAATACATATAATAAATAAAGCTCACTATATAATTTAATTTATCTCAAATCATGTGTAAGTGAGGTATTTAGAGACCAATTTAATCTTTTGGGGTTTAGATTCCATATGATCCACTCACCACTAGTGGTATCACATATTACTGATTGATATTGTTCTCACTTAATTACCTGAAGCGATAATATGTGTGAAGTTTTATCTCAAAATGTTTTAGTACTATTAGTAATAAACCACTCACTTATATTCTATATGTTGTTATATTTGTTTAATTTCCGATGTGAGAGTTTCCTCATTTTTGACCCACATTGAGCTCTATAACCCCAACAAACTTGTCTTGTAGATGTCACTTGTCGCGCTTTCGAGTTTGTTCTTGTAACTTTGAAGCCAAACAAATACACACTGCATTTACTTGTGGAATGGGAAATGGGAAATTGCTGGTCTAGCTCTAATATATGGTACGTGCTTGTCTCCCGGGTTAGTCTAGTATTTAACTTGGTATCTACATCATATATGAGGAATGCAGCATCTAGCTAGTAGTTAGACTTGAACTGATAGATTGGCATGATCGAGGAGTACGTTGTTTGTTTACCAATCATGAATCATCACCAAACTAATTGATCTCGGGTGCATGATTGCGAATTCTCCGCAATATGATATGTTGCATCTTTGAGCTGATCTATTTTTATCAATTAAAGGCTGCTTCAAACCTAATCTAGCAGCAACGTACTACTAATTCCACTGAGATGTTTGCCCTTGCTTCAGTATTTCAGGGATTGCCGGCCTTTGCATATATATATATATATATATATATATATATACGGTTTTGATCATTAGTTTGCACTCGCAATGAGAATGTTCGTCTTTTTTTTTACGTGCGAACGTGCGCATGTGAAAGGGACTGATATACATATATATAAAGATTTATAGGCTTGCATATATGAAATGCAACAAACCAGCCAATTACTAGTACCCTAATTTATACATGCATTCAAATTGTGAAGTCTAATTAAGTACATTGTAATCTACCATTTTCTTTTATGCTTGAAATGCCTTGGTGAATCCTCAAACGCATGCACGCTGCATCACATAATGTATGTAGAAAATTTTAATTTGGGCAAATTAGTTTTTTGATTGCCTAACACACACATATTGTTAGGATGATCGATCTTCTAGTTTTATCCATCCATCTAATTAACATGATGTAGTCACAGAATTGCCACAATTTACAATTTGGTGGAGATTTCATTGAGCTGCAATTCACCAGAAAGCGTGATCATACCTATTATATATCTAGGGGAGAGTCTCTAATCGTTCATTTGAAAGTCCTCACTTGATCCTTATTGTAAGGTCCTCACTAAAGACTCTCTATATATATCTAGCCTTTCAGCTTATTACAAATATTGCAATCCCAAAGTAACCATTGTTCTCAAACAAATGTTTAGTGTACTTTTTAAGATATTGGAGTAAATTAATTCTTCTTAATTTTTCATACCTTATAAGAGCATCTCCAACAATATAGTTAAAAATCATATTTTAGCAATAGAATGAAGAAAAACTTGACTTCAATAGAATGAGAGCAAATTTGCTGCCCACCCATAGTTAGGGTGGGCATTTGCCCAACTATAGTTTGCTGCCATGTGTCCCCTTTATCCACCTCCTTTCTAACCATGGTTATTTGATAATTTTTTTATTTTAAATCCTAAATCTCAAACACCAAACACCAAACCTCAAACCCTAACACATAATAAGTCGAAGTGACTAATTTAACGTATTCATTATCCAACCAGGTTGAGCTAGCATAACATTAATTGTAATCAATTGAATAGTTTGTAAAAAAAAAAAAGAACATAGAATGATAAATATGTATATCGTTTTTTGATGAAAAAAAAATATATAATTTGAGGCTACAAAATGAAATATATGTTTTTTCACACGTTTAACATCAATCATTTATGTTTTTCTTTTTAATATAGCAAATTCGTGCCACGAACTCAGTAAGAGTTTTTATTAATAACAAGAGCATATGAATATTGTGTTACGTGTGTAGGAGATAGTCTTTAGTAGGGTGGTCGAATCACTAGATTTGTCTGATCGTCTAACAAAATCTCGTCACACATGCAACTTTTAAAAAAATGTAAATATCATTTTTCGGATTTAGTATTTTAAGTGTTGTATTCTATACTTTCAAATTTTAATTGATTGAGCGAACATGCAACGTGACACAACCACTCAACTGAAAATCTCGACTTGCACACCTTATTGAGCTCCGTCAATTGTTGCGGTGTAGGGGATTGCTGTCATTTTGTCTATCTTCCAAGAGTTTGTTTACGTTTTTCCTTTGGGCTGTGGATTGTGTTGTTGGCCCATTCCGACCAAGCCCACTCTTTGCTCCTTTAATGTATGGACATAGCCCAAAAAAACTGTATCATTCACTAATATAAAGCGTAGGGTTTTTGTCGGCGCCGGCGGGCAATAGAGTGTGAAGCAAAGCTAGAGAAACCAGGAGCGGCACAGAGACGACAAGCCCGTCACCATGGGTCGTATGCACAGCAGAGGGTTCGTTCCTTTTGTTATTCTCCATAACAATCTCTGTAATAAGCTCCCTGAATCCTTTTTCCCGCGGATTTGTCTTATTTTTGGTGCTTGTATTTTGCTCTGTTTTGCAGAAAGGGTATTTCAGCTTCGGCTCTGCCGTACAAGAGGACCCCTCCGAGCTGGTTGAAGATCTCTACTCAGGATGTGAGAAACTCTGGCTCTGACTCTGAACAAATTAATTACATTGTGTTTTGAAATGTTTGGTTTTTGAGAAAATGAGCTAAATTTTGTATGTGTAGCTCAGATTAGTTACCACTTTTTTGGAAGAAGCAGAAATTTTATTTAGCCAATTGGTCTTAGATGGTAGATGATAAAGGATTGCTTCATTTTATATAATAACAATTTGTGGGGTCTTCTTTAGTCAATTGGCAATCACAGTTGCCAAACAGAGCCTCCCTGTCCTGGTAATCTTCAGTGTGTGGATTGATTGACCGAAATGTAGTGAGAGAAAATGTGGTTTTTTGATCTATTCTATGAAGTAATGGATTTTTTTATTTTAATTTGGGTACATTTTTCCTTGCTTTATGCACCAAGTGAAGCCTTGAGTCTGATTCTAGCGTCCTTATTTGATATTCTAATTACAAAGATACTATAGTTGTTTTGCAATTTTATGGTGCTCAAACCCTCAAGCGTGTTTTCGGAGATCCATTTTCATCTATCAATTGAACGGACACTCCCTTTTGTGGAAAAGGCATGAAACTTTATTGAAATGAACAAAAGTTTGTTTGATTGTTTATGAGCTACTGAAGTTTTCAAGGGAATTTAGTCTCACTGAAAAAGATTTAAACCGCTAACTTAAATTCTCTGCATTAGAGTTTTACCAAGTTGGTTTTGTTCTCTCAGGTTGAGGAGAACATCTGCAAGTTTGCCAAGAAGGGCCTGGCACCATCTCAAATTGGTGTTATTCTTCGTGATTCTCACGGGATTGCTCAGGTGAAGAGTGTTACTGGGAGCAAGATATTGCGTATACTGAAGGCTCATGGTGCGTGTTTTTATTAAATTTATTTACATAGTTTCTCTTAAAAAAATTCATATTGTGTCGGAGAGAAATGAGTGAATGATTTCAAGAGAGAGGGTTTAGTGGAATGGTCAGTCCCTTGGTTTGTTCCACTGTGATCTGCTGTTCGAACCCACTTGAGATACCTACCTAGCTATTTCCAAGAGTTTCCTGCCTCGTAAAATTTATGGGGTTTGGAAGGAGGCTCCTGTTTATAACCCGGGCCTGGGAAGGCTATTTGGGGGGATTCTGGATTTTTTTTTTTTTTTTAAATTCTTATCTTATTTTATTGGTGTGTTTAGGTCTTGCTCCTGAAATACCTGAGGATTTGTACCACCTCATCAAGAAAGCAGTCTCAATTAGGAAGCATTTGGAGAGAAACAGGAAGGACAAGGATTCTAAATTTAGGCTGATTCTGGTTGAGAGCAGGATCCATCGTTTAGCTCGTTATTATAAGAAGACAAAGAAACTTCCACCAGTGTGGAAATAGTAAGTATCTGTCTTTCATTTTGCATTCCTTCTTCTTCATCATATGAATATTCATAGGTTCATTAGACCTGAGAATGCCTAATGGAATTTTTACTTAACATGTTGCATGTAGGACTTGTAATCATCCTATATTAGTAATATGTTGATTCAAAATTTGAATTATTATACATGTCATCGAATAAGATAGTGGATTCTATATGCAAATAAATGCTGCTGAGCTCCTCTAAATTTTGTGATGCATGTTGCCTTTCAATAAAATCTGTAGAACTCATTACATTCAAGAAGATAACAATTATATGCTATGCAAAAGTACGTTGTGCATTTCTAGAATTTATTATCCTCAAAACTGAAATCTATGTAAATCATGTCAAACAATAGTGGTCTCTCCCAACTTCATTGATCTGTTGTTATGTTAGTTATAGTCATCTGTGAGAGTGAGGCCGAAGAACTACATGTATTTTTTTTCTTCTCTCCATTAAATTTGTGTCATGAAGAGCATGTGTTCTGCTTGCTTAAATTAGATTGTATCTCGTCCTGAATGTGATCCGTATAATGCTACCTTAAGTTCTTATTTTTTATGAACTCTTTTTGCAGTGAATCTACCACCGCCAGCACTCTTGTGGCTTAGGTTGGAGATGATTGGCACCGATTGGGGCTTCTAATTGAAAGAGAAAAACTAGTGTTAGTTTACTATTTTGGATCAATTTAGAAACTCCTTCATGAAAATCTTCATGGTAGAAGTCCTTGGTAGTATGTTTTCAGCTGGATACAGTGTGTGCAAATCAGTGGGTTTTTATTTTCCTTATTTTTTTTTTCTAATGCCTTTCATTAAAGAATCCAAAAGCCTACACACCAATCCCTAATCAATTTCTTGTTCAAGACCTATCTCACTATCTGTACCTTCACAGAATATCTGTTCAAATTCCAACTATAAAATGGAATGAAAAGTGTGCTAATTAAATTAATAAATTAAATAAATAACTACTTTTATCTTGTGTAGAATTAGAAGTAGTCATCTTAGGAGAAGAGCCCAACTACTATGTCCTTTACTTCTAGAATCCAACATGCATGTTAAGATCACTTATGCAGCAGAGAGGTTGGATTGAGAAATCAAGATTTAACATGTAAATTTTGGTGAGCTTTATATATTGCCGTCATTTCTTGTATTGAGGGACAGAAGTGTTAGTATGAACAGTTCTGATATGAACAATTTTGAGAGTGTGAACTTTTTAAATAACATTGCTAACCCTAATTGAACCTAAAAACTGGCATATGCTGATTGTTTTCATGGTAGAAGTCATTGGTAGATTGTTTCTATTCGGATACTCAAGTGTTCAAATTGGTGGTTGTTAGTCTCTTTTTTCTTTTCTAATTACATCTCCTTCTCAGTTTTCATTTAGTAGGTGAATAATTTCCTAATGCCCTTTCATTATAGAGTCCAAAAGGTAGCACTCTGTCATAATCCCTAGTGGGATTTCTTCTTTTTAAGTCCTATTTGAAATCTTAACAGAACATTTGTTACATTTATTCAACTCTGAAAAAAGAATAAAAAGAAAGCTAATTAAATTAAATGACTAGTTCTTAGTTCTTACGTTAAACCAAAGCTAATGATATTGTTTGTTTTCGGGTGGATGGACCCGTGTTAAATCTCATTCAGTCATTCGAACTCGAGCAAAGCAGAACTAAAAATAGTATGTACATTCTCACAAGTTTTTGGGTCACATAACCAGAGTATGATCCTTTAATATTGTCATTCATTTCATATGCTAATCTAAGTCATGGAATTATTCTTGTTTAGTGTTACAAGTTTGTGAGATATGATTTGAGTGTAACAAGTTGGTGAGATGTGTGTTGTAATCTTTTCAACATTTTCGAGATATTTGAGTGAACTAAAATATTTTAATTTAAATTTCTACTGCAGACCTGCAGTGTTCTAAAACTATTAAAAAAATATTTGGATAAATAAAATTGAAGCATGCAACCCGAACCATTTCATATGAATCGACACCATCAGATTCAACCATTAGATGTCATTCCTCCCTTAAAATCGAATCTCTACCTAGGTTTAGTTTTAACATAGAGGTGAGGTAGGGAATATGGCTGCTAATGGACTGAGGCTTGAAATATCACAAGATTCTAGTTTAGCAAGAGCACCCATCAACAAACTATCATCATTTTGAACAACAATTTTGAAATATTAATCACGAGAATGTCAATAATTCGATTCCAAGAGTTAAAATACAAGTAGAGTAAATTACCTCAATATCCTCCCAACAAACGATTATATGCAGAACCGAAATATTTGGATGGCAAGGTGAGGGAAACCCCACCCACCACACTTGTAAAGCAATTCAAAATCTCATATTGACATTTACTTTATTCTATATGTTGTCTGTCTTGGCTTTATTTTATCTAAAAAAAAAGTACTCCTTATTGCTTCCTCCTTGGCCCCTTCTACCAAGAGTTTGCAGTTCCGCCTTACTCATCCATGAGCAAATGGCCCTCATCCATAATTCCATATTATACATCCGTGTCCTTACCTTTGAGCTCCCAACTGTTACCTTTGTTAATGACAAGGAATGTTTAGCTAGCGATAGAGTTACTATGAAATTAATTTAGGCCTTTAGAATCGTCCACGAATTTTCAATATAAGTTACACTGCAATATGATAATATGGTTACGCATAAAACGGTTTAATCTTTTATCCGATAAAATTTATCATGAGCATGATTTTTTTCTGTGGTTAAAGAATTAATAAGACGCATAATTGGTTTTTAGAAGCTATCAATAGTAATGTTTAACGTAATAATACCGTAGAAAATGAAAAAAAAAGAAGAGAATTTTTTTTTTCTAAATATTAAAATGGCTTAATATTTGAATGAAAAAAAAAAACTATTTGTGGCCAACTATGCCACGCGTCAGATCTCTTTTGGATTAAACTTAGTATTAGCATACACCGGTTTGCACCTGATTGCAGTCGTGGACATGTAAGTAACCCTAACTTCCTCTTCGTCTTTACACTGCCGCCTCAACTCTTCCCTCTCAGTCTTCTTCACACAGAACCCCTTCATCTCTTGCTTTCCGGTACGTCGATTCTGTCTCTATTTTTGAATTCTGTTTTCGTGTTTATTGCAGTTGGTGTTATCTGGGTTTATTTTTGTTCGAATTTTCATTCTTTTTGCTTTACTTCAGTGTTCAACTAATGTTTTTGAGCTTCCATTTCAAATTACAAGCCTAAGTCGTTGTGTTCTTTGAGATTTTGGGGTATTTAGCTTGAGTTCGAAATCACGATACGGAATTTGCACATATCGATTTGTCTGTCGTCAACCTATGAAATATAATTTTTCGTTTTACAGATGCATTTGGAACTTAGGATTGTAGTGAGTGTTTTTTTTTTGGTGTAATTGTGTGGCGTACTAACTCTGGTGTTGTGCTCGTTGCACTATGATATAAGATTGTGAGAATTGTTAATAGTTTGTAAGCTATACATCAACTGAATCAAAACTCTTAGTAATTGTGTTGTAATCATGTGCTTTAGCGTCTGTAAATTGATATTTTTCGTGTGTTTTTCCTTATAATTGATATCAATTTTTTTCCCACTCGTATCATTTCTAATTACTCTATGCACATGTAATTTGAGCTTGAAAGGACACTAAAAGATGTTGAAAAATGAAAGTAATGAAATAGCTTTTTGTCGACTGCGGAAGAAATTACTTCAATTTTGGAACATGGATTTTGATGTGATGTATGTATGTGTATGGGATATTTCCATCTAGTGAATCTGAGATGTAAATTTGATGTGTGTGGATTGCAGAAGATAATTGACAATGAGTCGAGGAGCTGCAGCAGGCCCCAAGGGGAAGAAGAAGGGAGTGGCTTTTACCATTGATTGTGGTAAGCCTGTAGAAGACAAGATCATGGATATTGCATCCCTTGAGAAGTTTCTCCAGGAGAGGATCAAGGTTGGAGGCAAGGCTGGTGCCCTTGGTGACTCTGTTACTGTGAGTCGTGACAAGAGCAAGCTAACCGTCTCCTCTGACAGCAACTTCTCTAAGAGGTATTTCAGTTGACTTTGTATAGTTGGTACTTTTAATGTTAATGATGTGGTGTCGTTAATTTACATTGCATTTTGTTTAGTTCTAGCTTTTGCCTTTGAGGCGAAATCTTTTTGTGGAGAATTATTTGCTACTGTTGTGATGTTATCGGTGCTGCTTAGTAATGTCAACTGTCATACTTTTTTAGTTGAAAGAGGAAATTAATCTGCATAGCCATCTGAAGGTGAAAGCTTTGTTATGTTAATTAGCTTCATTATTCTTTTAATTTGATCTTCTATTCCAGTGTTCCTAGAAGTAAATATGATAGTTACAAAATGATGATTTTAGTTTGCACTTATTTTTTTTACAACCCTAGCAATTACATGGAGTTACTTTTGTTGGAAATACTGAACTAGTGAATACGCTGACATTTTAGCTCTACACATATTCTGTTTCAGTGATTGTTAGACAATAGAGTACTTAAAAAAATTTATGTGGGAGGGTATTGGTTTAGGGTTTTGGCCTCACCTTACTCTTCATTTAAAGAGAGATTATGTGTACTTGTCTCCATTAAACTCAAATTTCCTAAACTCATCAGCATAGTTGTTTATGTCGGATATGTTGATTTACCTTTTGCTTGTAGTTTCCTAAGCATTTCATCACTTTTGTTGTTCAGATATCTGAAGTACTTGACCAAGAAGTATCTAAAGAAACACAACGTGCGAGATTGGCTTCGTGTGATTGCTTCCAACAAGGACCGAAATGTTTATGAACTGAGGTACTTCAACATAGCTGAGAATGAAGCAGAGGAGGAAGACTGAGACTCTCGATCATTTTTGTCATCTAAGAACCTTACAGTTTTCGTTGTCGTACTTTGTTGCAATTAATGCTGTTTTGCAATTTTGTTTTCGTAAGCTAGTTGTTGTGACTTGTGAGATATTGCTACTATCGGACAAGATTATAAGGTGTTCAATTAATCATGTTTAACGAATGGTTTTGGGCTTTTCACGTTTTACCACAACAATGCAACTCCTGGCAATCGTTGGTGGTATATTGCTTTCTGTTTCTCATGAAGATAACTGATGGTGGACTCGCTCTCAGCGTTTTTTCTTCTGGCCATTCAGAAGTCGAGGGTGGCTGTGACTGTGAGCAAGATTCTGTCTCATCCATTTCGCATGCTGCTAAAGTCTAGTTCCTTATTTACAATTATAAGGAATAATAACTTATCATCTGGTATTGGTTTTTTTTGTTATGCTTTTGGGATATTGTGGTTAATTAAACTTCATAGTGTGAACCAAGTCATAGCTACTGTTGTTGGTTCTGTCTATCTTGATAAAGACCAATTAGGGTGGTTACTTGTGACATTTTAAAAGGCTAAATTTTGACATATGAATATACTTTCCTTAACTTCTTGTTGACATTTCATTGAATTGGGCGAATAACGACTGAATAAAGACGAGAGAATGATTCATTTGACTCGACGAGTTTTTGTATTAAAAAACTAAGAATCAATGAAGCGTTTGTTTATCTATGCTTACTAGGTTTGTCTTCGTTTCTACATTTTATTTTTCTATTTGTGAATACTTATGTTCATTTCCTATATGTGGACACTTTCAGAATTGAGTTCATGACATGTATGAAATCAACCCAACAAAATAGCAAAGAATCGAAAATTTGGACGATTGTCATTTGTAAAATATATTGTAATTAACTTTGTTGAGCAAAATGAGAACAATTTTATTTTCATCTTTTATCATACAACAACTCATCATATGGAGAGGTTCTAATGATGACCCTTATAATAAGAACTTGGTAAAAACTTTTTGATTAATGGTTGTAATATCTATTTTTCGATTACATTTCGACATATCAACCGTTTAATGTTAAGATATTCATGAGTAGATCACTTCTACAAATTTTCAACAAAATTTGAAATCGTTAAGGTACCGAACTAGACCAAATAAATGGACGAATCAAATCTGTCAATTTTGAACAATTCATATTCATAAATGGTAAATCACAATTATACATGACTTAACGATTTTCGATTTCATTGAAAATTTGTAAAAGTGATTTATCCATAAATATTTAAATACTGAACGGTTGATTTGTTGAGATGTAATAAAAAAGTAGATCTTGAAAAGTCCTCACCAAGTACTAATTATAAGGGTCCTCATTAGAGCCTCTCCCCTCATCTATGAGTCGAACTTATAACTTTTCATTTACAAATAGAAAATTTATGCCACTTAACTAATTCGTTATGGGCAGGAATCAAACAAAATGGTAACTTTTTTAGCAGACCACTATAAGAAATAAAAAAAAAAAAGAGAAAATTTATGCCACTTAACCCATTTGTATGGGCAGGAATTGAACAAAATGTTAAATTTTTTAGCAGAACGCCATAAGAAAAAAAAAATACTAGATACACACCCCTTTCAAAAAAAACCCTAGCTGCTCCTTCTCCTCGACAGAGAAACCAAAAACCTAAAATTAGTTCTATGTCCTCCCCCTCCATTCCCGGATCTAGTTTGATCTTGAGTGTGTGAGTGGGGGTGGATCTTTCCTCTTGTTTTTCTTTTTCGTTTGGTCTTGTTAGTGGCCGGAGTAGATGTGCTGGCGATGGAGCGGTGTGGAGATGAGATCAGTGACTTGGCGGTTTGTGTCCACAGTGGCTTTGCCGGTGGTCTGGAGTTGTAACATAGTTGCTGTTGCTGGGTGACTGTTGTTCAATGTTAGATCGCAAGTGTGGATTGGCGTCGAGTTTCGTTATCTTGCTTTGTTTTGTTTGATTTGTAGTTGGTTATTGTTTTCAATAATTGTCGTTGTTTTTGTCTTCAGTTCTGAAATAAGTCATGACTCTTTTGAGTCTGGGTTGTTGTTAGAGATCTCGACAAGAAATTGGTTTTGGGTACTTGGTCCTTTATCCATAGGACATAATTATCAGCCAGTGTTCATGACTTTGACATTGTTGTCAATGTCAAATGCTAGGGCGGGCTATCCGAATGGTACGCCTGGCCAGTTATGCTGTTCATTAGTCTTTTTGACTCAGTTAACTACTCATTTCTATTCTTGTTTGGATCTCTTAACTGGTGAACATTTCCTATTTCGAGTGATGATGTCTAATTTTAGTTTATTATTTCATGTCATTGTTGATGTATGTCGGTGTCGATATATACCTTATGGATGCTGTACTTGATGCAGTTTATTAAATGAAATTATTCACCTTAATAAAAAATGCTGTATATATATAAATATTAAATATTTTTTTGGGACCTGTTAATGCGGGTCAATTACTGTTATAGTGGATCAACCCGAACATGACACTTTCTCTGGTGGGTCAAGTTCCGGGTAAATAAAAACATTTCACTCCTCACTTCTTGATAGAACTCAGTTATAAAGAAAAGAGCAAAACAATAATTAGATTCAATTGTTCTTCATTGATTGCCAGCAATGGCGATAGCTACAGCATATAAAGGAAGCTGGGATGGTCCCATACAAAAGAGCTGAAGATATCAGCTGGGCCAACAGATATCAGCTGGGCCATTACTAAGTTACTATGGGCTTGTAAGTTCTTGGACTTGATTAATTATAATAGCTGATTAGCAGAAGGGAATGTTAGGCTGGTCCTAACAAGTCCTCCCCCCTTGAGTAGGGGCCTGACCACGGGCACCAAAATCTGGAAAACGAGAAACAATGGAGTGAGCTATTTCCCAGGTTGCGTCCTCCTCAGGGAGACCATGCCATTGAATTAACCATTTAGTGACTGAACGTTTCTTCTGCCTAACAACCGCCATATCAAGAACACGAGCAGGAGTCCATATAAGTTCACCATGATCATCGAACTGAGGTAGAGTAGGAGACAGGGGAGTGTTAGAGCCAATACGTTTCTTGAGTAAGGAGACGTGAAAAACTGGGTGAATCTTGGAGTGAGGAGGCAGGGCTAGGCGGTAAGCAACCTTGCCAATGCGTGCAGAGATCTGGAATGGGCCATAAAAACGAGGGGACAACTTGTGAGAGGGGCGTTTGATCAAGGAGTGTTGGCGATAAGAGTGTAGCTTCAAGTAAACCCAATCACCCTCCTGAAATTCACGTTCAGTACGCCCCTTATCAGCTTGTTGCTTCATTCGATTCTGGGCAATGGCCATATTGTCCTTGAGAGATTGAAGCAAGGCATCGCGATTACGTAAAGCCAAATCAACCGCGTGGACAGCTGTGGAGCCAGGAATGTAGCGGTGAACCGATGGGGGAGGGGAACCATATAAGGCCTGGAAGGGAGACATTTTGATGGTGGAGTGGTGGGAAGTATTGTACCACCACTCTGCCCAATGTAGTAAATTGCTCCAAGAGGATGGTTTGCCTAACACAAAGCAGCGAAGGTAATGTTCTAGGGACCGGTTCACCACTTCTGTTTGACCATCGGATTGAGGATGGTAAGCAGAGCTATGGCATAGCTGAGTGCCTTGGAGGTGGTGAAAAGCTTTCCAAAATTGGCTGATAAAGATAGGATCTCGATCACTGACTATGGATCGTGGCATTCCATGAAGGCGAAAGACTTCGCGCATAAAGATGTCTGCAATAGCAGCTGCATTGTAGGGATGAGTGACGGCGATGAAGTGACCGTACTTAGATAAGCGATCAACAACCACAAGAATAGCATTTTTTCCATGGGAAGGAGGTAACCCATCGATGAAATCCATGGAGATGTCGCACCAAACATCTGCAGGAATAGGAAGGGGCTGGAGTAGACCAGGAGGCTTAATGCTCTCATAAGATTGCTGTTGGCATTGATCACAAGCTGCTATGAAGGATTTTACTTCTTTGCGCATTCCGGGCCAAGCAAAACTACGAAACAATCTGATGTAGGTTCGAAGATAACCTGAGTGTCCTGCCTCCAAAGATGAGTGAAATTCATAGAGTAATTTGGCACGCCAATCAGAGGACTGAGGTACAAAAATTCTTCCTTTGTAATAAAGTCGGTTATTGACCAATGAAAAACCTTTCCTTGTAGATTGTTGCTGTTTGAGAGCAGAGATGATGGGTTCAGCTTCGGAATCCCTGAGGCAAGCTTGATCAATGTGGATGATGAGCAGTAACGAAGTCGTCCCAAGTGGGAGTGGGGTGGCGTTGTTCGAACGAGTTCATCCACACGGACGCGTCGGGTCCGCAATGGGAAGCGATTGTGGACACTCGTTCATGAAAGGGGATGCGCTGAGAGCGTATATAGCGCTCCGCCATGGCCAACCATCCGACGACGTCGTCTCCATGGAAGCGGGGAAGATCAACCTTGGGTGGTTTGTATGATGGAGGTTCTGGGCGGAAAGAAGTTTGGGTGGGAAATCTAGAAAATGAAGGATATGAGGGAAATGGGTTAGGAATTGATGTTATGGTGGAGTAAATGGGTATGGTGGTGGAGATTTGTGGTCTGGAAGCATAAGAGGGAAATGGGTCAGGAAGTGATGTTATATTAGAGTAAATGGTGGCGACGGAGGAGGGAATAGGGCTGGAATGAAGAGGAGAGGCGACAGCGACGGTGTGGTGGGTGGGAGAGGGAGGATGAGATAGTCCGAGCCCTGTCCATGTGGTGGTGTTGATAGGAATTGTGCCGAAAGAGAGTTGAGGGTGTGGAGAGGAGAATGAGGGGTGTGGAGAGGAGAGTGAGGGGTGTGGTGAAGAAAGAGAAAACTGAGGCAATTGTTGTGATTGATGAAGCAGAGCAGTTTGAATGGATTGTTGAAGTGAAGCAAATTGGTCTGCAAGTTGGGATTGAAACAAAAGTTGGTTACGAGAGAGGGTGTCAAAGGATAATTGGAGGCTTTCATGTTGGGTGTGTAAGGTTTCCACTTGTTCTTGAAAGTGAATTAGTGAGGTGGATGAAGCGGAGGAAATGGGTGGAGTAGATGTAGAAGCCACGCCAGAATTAGGTGGCTGGGGTGGTGTGGGCGGGACGTCGCCGCCGTCGGAGGGTGGACGGTAGTGTGGGCCGCGCATCGTGCGGGCTCTGATACCAGATGATAGAACTCAGTTATAAAGAAAAGAGCAAAACAATAATTAGATTCAATTGTTCTTCATTGATTGCCAACAATGGCGATAGCTACAGTATATAAAGGAAGCTGGGATGGTCCCATACAAAAGAGCTGAAGATATCAGCTGGGCCAACAGATATCAGCTGGGCCATTACTAAGTTACTATGGGCTTGTAAGTTCTTGGACTTGATTAATTATAATAGTTGATTAGCAGAAGGGAATGTTAGGCTGGTCCTAACACTTCTCACTGAACAAACCCTAGAGAAATCGAAAATTGGAGCATTTGTAGTCTCAGGATCTCAGCAATGCCAGACTACTTTCCAGAAGAAATCATTCAAAGAATCCTGTTGAGGTTGCCTATCAAATCCCTGATCAAATTCACGGCAGTTTGCAAGTCATGGATGTCACTGATCAAATCCTCTACCTTCATTCAATCCCATCTCCGCAGCACAATCAACTCCGACGCTCACCTCCTTCTACTCAGCGCTTCCTCTTATAACCGCAAAGACGACACTAGTCATCTGCATCACTGGTTGCATTGGGATAGCCCTGAATTCGGTGAGTATTCCGAGCTTTCAAATCCAGTCACTTTCATGAAAAACAAACGTGTTTCCGATCTCGGTGTGGTTGGAACTTGTAAGGGGCTCGTGTGCATTGAGGCTGATCACTTCTATAGCGATAGTTCACCCACCTTGATTTGGAACCCATGTATTAGAAAGATTGTGATGTTGCCTAGCCCACCTACTTGTTTTACCTCTACTGAATATGATAAATACACAACTCATGGCTTTGGCTATGATTCACATTCCAATGACTATAAGGTTTTGAGAGTTGTGACTCTTGTTGATGACCATTCTGACTTGTCCCGATTCGCCACCGTGGTTCAGGTTTACTCCTTAGCCAGGGGCTCCTGGAAGAGTCTTAACGCTTCTGATGTTCCTAAAGATTTGCAGGGTGGCTCAAGTCCTGCTTTTGTTAATGGCATTTTGCATATGCTTGAACACCGTGTAAGTGTGTATTTCAATGACCATGAGGAGGAACACCGGAAGTGTGTCGGAGACAAGTTTATCGCTTCCTTCAATCTAGCCACTGAATTATTTGGCGAGGTTATGATACCAGATGCTTTGCAAAAAAATAGATGCTCTATTTCAAGATATGGGGACTCCCTTGCCTTGATTAACCATTATTATTATAATTGTAGAGATCTGGTAAATCGTGGTTGTGACATCTGGGTTATGAAAGAATATGGTGTCGCAGAATCGTGGACTTATTTGTTCAATATAGCTGTGGTTCAGGCTAGTATATATGGTTTTAAAAGGTGTGGGGAAGTTGTGCTAATGGAGAATGATGATCGTGGTCAGTCAAGAATGCTTTCGCTGGATCCTAAGAGCAAACAAGTTAAAGTTTTCGGAACCAAGGATTATAATTACGGCTTCATGGATTCTTTTGTAGAGAGTCTCGTCATGCTTGACCACGCCAATGCCATTTCTTACCAAGTAGCAAGGAAGAAGTAAGCACATAGTCTTGCTTTTACCTATTTGCATCTTATTTCTTCTAATATTTAAACATGGTTAATGCCGTTATCCCCCCTAATATTTAAACAGTCTTACATTTACTGTTTATAAATTTCGAGAATGCTGCATATAATCCAACATCTTTCTGAGTTGTAGCTAATTGAACTTTGTTTTAGTCAAGTAGTAAGAACTTTTTGTGACTCTATATGAACATTAATACTGGGTGTGCCTGTATTTTAGAGCAGTGTCCCATCGGTACTTTTTATGACGACTTATGTGAACTTTAATAGCAAGTGGGCATGTCTTGCTGCAGAAAAATAGGACGGCGACCACGAGTAGCATCCTTTTCCAGCCAGTCTTCTTAGGCCTGGGAACTTGTCATGGAACTACTCAACTGAAATGCTGATTGTTCTCATTGTCTGCACGACTGCACCTTCGCTCTTTGGAGATCCTTGGTGGCATATGACTGTCTCTGGCTTTCTCCGTAGTTCTGGTGTATTTCTCGAGTGTTTGTAGTTTGTACGTTCAGCCAATGTAAACTTATTTTAGTTTAATGAGAAATGACAGTGGAACTATGCATGCAAGTGTTGGAAGTAGCAGTTTGCAAATGTCGGTTAGTTTGAAGTTTGAAACTATGGCTCACTTGTCTTCTAATGCTTTTTGCAATTTTCTTGTTTAAAACAAATTTCTGAGTTGTTGTGGTTGTATCAGTGTATCTTTATATATGTCAAGCCAGCTTCATATGTTTTAGTTCTACAAACTAAGCTCCACAAAAATGCTGATTTCAAACTGTTCAAAAACCAGGAAGAAGCCAGTTCAAGTTGTTTGGAAGAAGTCCCCGCCGCCTCCTCAAAATTACGCTTCCAGTTAAAGCCCAGAAGGAGGAGGAGCGTCGAATGCATCCTCGGAAGGCTTTCCACTGGCTTAAGGATTTGTTCCCAACCCTGGAATGGAGAAAAAAAAAAAAAGGAAGATCATGGCCTAAATTATTTCCTTATCATATATGTTGTGAGTTGTGTCACACCGATGTTAATACGGGTCTATTACAGTTATAGTGGGTCAACCCAAACATGACCCTTTTTCTGGCGGGTCAATTTCAGGGTAGATAACAGATGTGAACAACACGATTGCCAAAAGGGGGAAACAGTTCACATTTTCACACTGTGTTCTCACCGAGTCACTGAACCGCCAGACCCTAGAGAAATCGAAAATTTGAGCATTTGTAGTCTGGAAGCAATGTCAGACTACTTTCCAGAAGAAGTCATTCAAAGAATCCTGTTGAGGTTGCCTATCAAATCCCTAATCAAATCCACGGCAGTTTGCAAGTCATGGATGTCGCTGATCAAATCCTCTACCTTCATTCAATCCCATCTCCGCAGCACAATCGACTCCGACGCTCACCTCCTTCTCCTCAGCGCTTCCTCTTACAACCGCAAAGACGACACTAGTCATCCGCATCACTGGTTGCATTGGGATAGCCCTGAATTCGGTGAGTATTCCAAGCTTCCAAATCCAATCACTTTCTGGAAATGCAATCGTGTTTCGGATATCGGTGTGGTCGGAACTTGTAACGGGCTCGTATGCCTCGAGGCTGTTCACTTCGACAGCGATCGTTCCACCTTGATTTGGAACCCATGCATTAGAAAGATCGTGATGTTGCCTAGCCCACCTACTTGTGTTACCTCTAGTGAATATGATAGGGACAGAACGCATGGCTTTGGCTATGATTCACATTCCAATGACTATAAGGTTTTGAGAATTGTGACTCTTGTTTACTCCTTAGCCAGGGGATCCTGGAAGAGTCTTAGCGCTTCTGATATTCCTATAGATTTGCAGGGTGGCTCTGAAAGTCCTGATTTTGTTAATGGCAATTTGCATACGCTTGATGCCCGTTTAAGTGTGTATTATAATGCGGAGGAACACCGGAAGTATGGTGGAGACATGTTCATTGCTTCCTTCAATCTGGCCACTGAAGTATTTGGCCAGATTACCATACCGGAAGCTTTGCGGAAAGAATCAAAATATAGATGCTCAATTTCAAGATATGGGGACTCCCTTGCCTTGATTAAGCAATATGATTATGATTTTAGAGATCTGGTTAATCGTGGTTGTGACATTTGGGTTATGAAAGAATATGGTGTCGCAGAGTCGTGGACTTACTTGTTCAATATAGATGTGGTTCGGGCTTGTATATATGGTTTTAAAAGGTGTGGGGAAGTTGTGCTAAGGGAGAATATTGACCGTAGTCACTCAAGAATGCTTTCGCTGGATCCCAAGAGCAAACAAGTAAAAATTTTCGAAACCAAGGGTTATGGATACTACTTCATGGATTCTTTTGTAGAGAGTCTCGTCATGCTTGACCATGCCAATGCCATTTCTTACCGAGTAGTAAAGAAGAAGTAAGCACAAAGTCTTGCTTTTACCTTTTTGTATCTTATTCCTTCAATTCATTAAACATAGTTATGTGGTTATCCCCCCTAATGTTTTATTTTCTGCAATTGAATTATACATTTACTGTTTTTAAATTTCGAAGATGCTGCATATAATCCAACATCTTTCTGAGTTGTAGTTTTACTATGCGTTTAATTAGTGCAGCTACCATCATTCTTTGACATCATTTTCCTTGGGAACTTTTGAGATGTCAGTGGGTGGTTTCTGCAAGTGTTGTGGATTTCCAGCTTAGTATGCTTGACAGTTGACACAATTTGCCATGTGAGTTTAGTTAATACTGTAGGTTTTGATTTGTTCTTGGTATTGGGTTTCCATCACTATTGCCATCTAAAAGAATCTACTCTGCATCTGTTTATTTGAGGTTTTCTTGTTCCTCTAAATCATATGTGCTCTGTGTATTCTAATTGAGGTCTAGCTAATTCAACTTTGTTTTTTGTGACTCCCTATGTGAACAATAATACTGAGTGTGCCTGTGTTTTAGAGCAGTGTCCCATCAGTACTTTTTATGACGACTTATGTGAACTTTAATAGCGAGTGGGCGTGTTTTGCTGCAGAAAAATAGGACGGCAATCACGAGTAGGATCTTTTTCCGGCCAGTCTTCTTAGGCTTGGGAACTTGGCATGGAACTACTCAACTGAAAGTCTGAAATGCTGATTGTTCTCATTGTCTTCATCTTCCCTCTTTGGAGATCCTTGGTGCCATATGACTGTTTCTGGCATTGTTCGTAGTTCAGGTGGATTTCTTGAGTGTGTTCAGCCAATGTAAACTTATTTCAGTAATGAGAAATGACAATGGAACTATGCATGGAAGTAGCAGTTTACAAATGTCGGTTAGTTTGAAGTTTGAAACCATGGCTCACTAGTCTTCTAATGCTTTTTGCAATTTTCTTGTTTAAAATGAATTTCTGAGTTGTTGCATCAGTGTATCTTTATATATGTCAAGCCAGCTTCATATGTTTTAGTTCTACAAACTAAGCTCCACAAAAATGCTGCTTCAAACTGTTCAAGAGCCAGGAAGAAGCCAGTTTAAGTTTCTTGGAAGAAGCAGAGTCCCCGCCTACTCCTCAAAATCACGCTTCCGGTTAGAGCCCAGGAGGAGGTGCATTGAATGCATCGTCAGAAGGCTTTCCACTGGCTTAAGGATTTGTTGACGGCAAGCATGCTCTCCCAACCCTGGAATGGAAAAAAAAAAAAAGAGAGAGGAGGAAATTCTGACCATATTGGCAGCCTTTAAAGTCATACCTTCAAGAGCACCCAAAGAACGACCCCCTGTGATTGAGCATCCTCGACTGGTGCAACAGTGAAGGCAGTCGTACAAAAATTAGAGCTAGAACAAGAGTGAAGAAGATATCAAAAAAATTCTTAAGCGACCTAGCAGAAAGTAGCCATAGAACCACGCTTGGATTTGCGTAGATTGATAGGCTCCTTGCCATTGGCAGGATCCAAAGGATGGATGCGAGGCGCACTCATGCTCTCAATGGAAATGATGGAGGGCGACATAAGCGTTTTGATTAAGATTTCCAAGCCTGGATATTAACATTATATACTACATTTGATTCACCTGAATCGATCAAAAGTCACTCATATGCCAACTAGCCATTGTCCGGTGGATAAAGTATTTATCTTCAACAAAATATTGGTAAAGGTCTCTAGTGCGAATTTTTCCTCTGTCTTAATAAAAAAAGTAACTCATACATGGTAAAATATCTCTTAATTCTACATAGGTCGTTAGATGCCATACAACTATGATAGCAAATTTATGTCCTAAGGTTCATTCGATCAATTCAATCCTATCTTCTCTATTTTCTGCCAATTCCCCATGGCTATCAACTTTCGGTGATTTCATCTAAGCTCAATGTGATAGATGTTGGAAAACAAACAAAACTATAGTATTTTTTTTAGAATGACCAGAGAACTAATTAAGAACTGTTGTACACAAAAAAAAAATTAATATCGGTCTATATGAAAAAATAAGGACAAAATGTTAGTTGCCTAGCTTGCAAGTCTAACGCAAGTCAACTTCAGGTATATAGTGAATACTGGATCACCCGAACAAAAGGAGAAAAGCAATTCAGATTTCAGACTATAGTCGATCTCTCTTAACACTCCCGAACCCTAAAGAAATGAAAAATTAGAGCAAAATATTTTGAGTACCGATTATGGAGGACCTAAATGATAGAAATCAAGATTTATAGGATACTTCGTAAAGAGAGGGTTTCAGATTTCAAGGGCCCAAGCCCTAAGTTGGCGTTCGGTAGACGATAATGTGCCTATTTGGGATCTTGCTTAATTATGTTTTGGGAAAAGTTTGATAATTATGGCTGATATTATTAGATTTTTTTTTTTGAGAATTGATATTATTATAATTTTACTAATAGGATTTTATTTGGATTTCTTCTTGAAAAATTATTATATGTGTACTATAGTCCAGACTAATGTGATCAGTCCGCAATTAAATTTTAATTGTAATTTTATTAGGTTTTATCCTAAATGTTCTTTTAGTTTTCCCCTAGGGCCTAGGTTGTGTGATGCAACCTCTAACCCAATCCCCTACGGTTTCTAAACAACCAGAACTAACAGCCATAAAATCCTCTTTTTTTTTGGGCCTTGGGCCGGGTTTGATGAAAGTTTCTACTGACAAAAACAAACCAGCTATAAAACCGAAAAATGTAGAGACTAGAGAGGAAACGACCTTGACCTAAAGGTTTTAAGTTTTTAACCCTATTTGTCCTGCATCAACCGAAGCAATGTCAGATTACCTTACTGAAGAAATCATAGAAAAAATCCTCTTGAGGTTGCCTGTCAAATCCCTAATCAAATTCACTGTAGTTTGCAAGTCATGGTTGTCCCTGATCAAAACCTCTACCTTCATTCAATCCCATCTCTGCACCACAATCGATTCCAACAACCAAAACGATGCTCACCTCCTTCTACTCAGCGCTTGCTCCGACTCCGCCGAAGAAAACATCTTTTATGAGAATGAGCATCACTGGTTGCATTGGGATAGCCCTGAATTCGGTGAGTATTCCAAGCTTTTAAATTCCTTCCCAATCATCAAATACAAAAACAAACGCCGGAATCTGCGTGTGTTCGGAACTTGTAACGGGCTCGTTTGCCTTGAGAGTCGTGAAATGGAAAGGGTATGTTCCCCCGCCTTAATTTGGAACCCATCTATTCGGAAAAAAATGGTGTTGCCTAGACCACCTTTTAGTTTTACCCCTGCCAAATTCCATGAATACAGTAAGCACACTACGCATGGCTTTGGCTACGATTCACATTCTAATGACTATAAGGTTTTAAGAGTTGTGACTAATCGTGATGATCATTCAGACTTGTCCCGATTCACCACCATGGTTCAGGTTTACTCCTTAGCCAGGGGCTCCTGGAAGAGACTTAGTGCTTCTGTTGTTCCGGTAGATTTGCAGGCCGGTGAAAGTCTTGATTTTGTTAATGGCTCTTTGCATATGCTTGAAGCCCGTTTAGTTGTTGAGTACGATGATTACGGCGAGGAACCCTATAAGTGTGGCGGAGACAGGTTTATTGCCTCCTTCAATCTGGCCACGGAAGAATTTGGGGAGATAATGATACCGGAAGCTTTGCGAAAAGATAGATGCTCTATTTCGAGATATGGGGAGTCCCTTGCCTTGATTAAAAATAAACATTATAATTCGAGAGATCCAGCTAATTGTGGTTGTGATATTTGGGTTATGAAAGAGTATGGTGTCGCAGAGTCGTGGACATTTTTGTACAATATAGTTATGGTTGAAGCTACTGTATATGGTTTTAAAAGGTGTGGGGAAGTTGTGCTAATGGAGACTAATGCTAGTCGTCAGACAAGAATGCTTTCGCTGGATCCTAAGAGCAAACAAGTTAAAGTTTTCGGAACTGAGGATCATGATTACTACTTCATGGATACTTTTGTAGAGAGTCTCGTCTTCCTTGACCACGCCAATGCCATTTCTTACTAGAAATAAAGTAAGCAGAGACACTCGCATTTACCTATATGTTTTCTTTTCCTTCAAATCTTAAAACATAGTTATGCCTAATGCCTGATTGTCTGCAACTGAATTAACATTTATTATTTTCAAATTTCAAATATATATGCTGCATGCGTAATCCCTGGTTTCATTGAACATTGTCATTGGGTGGGTTGCATATTTGTTCTGGATTGAAGTTGAATTAGATTAGTAGTATGCTTGACATGATTTTCCATGGGAATTTCGGGTTTTATTCCTGGTTTTTTTTTTTACTTATTTGATATTGATATTGGGTTTCTGGCCGCCTGCCCGGTACTATTGCCTGCCAGCCAAAAGAAGCTACTGTGCATCTTTAGAATTTTCGAGTTTTTGTACTTAATTTCCTCTAAAATCTGTGTGTGCATATTTGCTTTGATTCAGGCCTGGCTCATTTAACTTTGCATATGTGTTCTACAGCATTATCCCATCAGTACTTTGTATGGCTACTTGTGTCGATTGTAATAGTGATTAGTGAGTGTGTGCGTGCGTGCGCGTGTTTTGTTGCAGAATTATAAGGCAGTGACCATGATCGAGCAGCATCCTTTTCCTGTCAGTTATTGTGAGTGTGCTCGTGTTTTCTGCAGAAAAAGAGGATAGTGTGACCTTGAGTAGCATTCTTTGCCAGCTAGTACGCTTATTCCTGCGAACTTGGCATGGAAATCATCTGAAATTCTGATTTTTCTCACTGTCTGCGCTTTTCCTCTTTGGAGATCCTTGGTGGCATATGATCATGACCCTTTCTCTGTAGTTCTGCATGGTGTGTTTATTCAGCTAATTTAAACTTATTTCAGTTTTATCATTTTATGAAAATTACAAACGGAAATATGGAAGTATTTGAAGTAGCAGTTTATGAATGCCTGTTAGTTTGCAATTTTCTTCCAATGCTTTTTGCAATTTTCTTTTTCTTACTTTGAATAGATTTGTGTGAGTTGTTGTCCTTGCACCAGTGTCTCCTTGGCCCTTGCAACAGTTTCTCTTACTAGTAAGCTCCACAACATTAATGCTTTGCTTCAAAACTTAAAAAAAATAAGGAAATGGCCGGTAGCTCTTGTATTGAAAATGGCTTCCCTTTTCTGTTTTGGACTTCAACGTTTTGCTCACATGTGAATTGGTTCTAGTATCTGCATTAGTTGGGTATTGTGTTCTTAAGTAAATATAAATAATCGATTTCGTTGAATCTTTTTTATGACGAACTCACACTCACACAGTCACACTAGCAAGTCAATTTTCTCCTCAGCGAGAGAAATTAACAGTCTCTTCTACACTAGGAAGGCTTCCATCGTGCCCAACGGAAATTCTGAAATGAAGCTAGCTACCACATCTTTTTTTTTTTTTTTACGTTTTCTTCCAAATCTGCCAATCATATTGAGCTCTAGCGAATTATTATTATTTTTTTTCAAAATTAATCGTCAGCAGAGATTTTACTGAGTAGTAGAAACATTTCATGCCACTTAGTAGTTGTGTACTTATGTGAAACCTGAAATAATATCATCATACACACGTCCAAGGAAGGAGGTATGGGGATGGCAGCCTGTTTCGTAACAGAGGCTAACATTGAAGAATCAGTTTCAAAGATGGCCGGAGAAAGACCATGATCATGATTCATGAACATACCTCGCCCTGCCAATCTACATGTTCCAGTGTGAGAATATAAGAAATGAATTTCTATTAGTCTGCATTGTAGAAGTATGGCTCAATTTGGTCTTTGCCCTTAACATGTAATTTGTATAATTAACTAAAGGACATTGTTGTAAAAGCCTTATTAAGGCTATATAAGGATTGCATCTTTAGCTTGTGTTGTTCTTGTTTTTCATTTTGATTGCCGCTGGAATTAGCTCTCTGTTTTGCCTCTGTTTTGTCTCTGTTTTGTCTGTGAGTTTTTGGTGCAGCAAGCACAACATGCATCACATCAAGTAGCAGTCTTTCTGCTTTATGGCAAAGATGAGTGTGTTTGAAATTTTGTGTAATAGGTACTGTAAAATCAGAGCAAATCCAATTCACCATACTCTGCAAGTCATGGAAGTCTCTGAACAAATCCTCTACCTTCATTCAATCCCATCTCCGCAGCACAGTTAATTAACCAAACCGACGCTCATCTTCTTCAGCTCAGTTCTTGTTCTTACTCCGGCATTATTCATCAGCATCAGCATCACTGGTTACACTGGGATAGCCGGATAGTCCCGAGTTGGGTGAGTACGTATTCTAAGATTACTTGGAGAAATAAAATAATACATAATCTTTAAATAATATATGAAAAAATCATTTAAATAAAAAATACCTGAAAAATCCACAAAATAATACATAATATATTGAAAACTTGCCTCATAAATTACCTCATAATAATATTTCAATGAGGTAAGGCAACCCAACAAGTTGCAGTTTTTTTATTAAAATGAGGTAAGTTCGGGTGGAATGAAATCAAGTAATCAACCCAACAAAATAGTAAAAACCAAAATTGGAAATTTGGAGACCCATTGTTATTTGGTAAAACAGAATGTAATTAACTATGTTTACTAGTAAAACTACGACCCGAATAATATTTTTATTTTTACCGAGTCACTGAACCGCCAAACCCTAGAGAAATCAGAAATTGGAGCATTTGTAGTCTTGAAGCAATGTCAGACTACTTTCCAGAGGAAATCATACAGAAAATCCTGTTGAGGTTGCCTATCAAATCCATAATCATATCCACAGCAGTTTGCAAGTCATGGATGTCACTGATCAAATCCTCTACCTTCATCCAATCCCATCTCCGCAGCACGGTCGACTCCAACGACAAAAACGCCGCTCACCTCCTTCTCCTCAGCGCTTCCTATTACAAAGACAACGCCATTCATCAGCATCACTGGTTGCATTGGGATAGTCCTGAATTCAGTGCGTATTCCGAGTTTCCAAATCCAGTCACTTTCTCGAAAGACAAACGTGTTTCCTATCTCACTGTGATCGGAACTTGTAACGGGCTCGTATGCCTCCAGGAAGATCACTTCCACACCGATCGTTCACCCACCTTGATTTGGAACCCATGTATTAGAAAGATTGTGATGTTGCCTAGCCCACCTAATTGTTTTATCTCTAGTGAATATGATAAGCACAGAACGCATGCCTTTGGCTATGATTCACATTCCAATGACTATAAGGTTTTGAGAGTTGTGACTCGCCTCCATGATTCACATTCTCATTCATACTTGTCCCGATTCGCCACAGTGGTTCAAGTCTACTCCTTAGCCAGGGGATCCTGGAAGAGTCTTAGCGCTTCTGATGTTCCTGTAGATCTGCAGGGTGGCAATACCAGTCCAGTTTTTGTTAATGGCATTTTGCATACGCTTGAATCCCGTTTAAGTGTGAATTACTATGATCAAGCGGAGGAACTCCGGAAGTGTAGCGGAGACATGTTCATTGCCTCCTTCAATCTGGCCACTGAAGTATTTGGCGAGATTATGATCCCGGAAGCTTTGCGAAAAGATACATGCTCTATTTCAAGATATGGGGACTCCCTTGCCTTGATTAAGTATGATTATGATCCTACTTATCGTAGAGGTCTGGTTAATCGTGGTTGTGATATTTGGGTTTTGAAAGAATATGGTGTCCCAGAGTCGTGGACTTTTTTGTACAATATAGTTTTGGTTCAAGCTAGTATATATGGTTTTAAAAGGTGTGGGGAAGTTGTGCTAAGGTGTCAGTCAAGAATGCTTTCGCTGGATCCTAAAAGCAAGCAAGTTAAAGATTTCGGAACTGAGGATTATGTTTACGACTTCATGGATTCTTTTGTAGAGAGTCTCGTTTTGCTTGACCACGCCAATGCCATTTCTTACCATGGAGAAATAAAGTAAGCAGAGTCGACACTTGCTTTTACCTATTTGTTTTCTTTTCCTTCAAATATTAAAACATAGTTGTGCCTAATCCTTGATTGTCTGCAACTGAATTATACATATATTATTTTCAAATTTCAAAGATACTGCGTAATCCCTGGTTTCATTGAACATTGTCTTGGGGGGTGGGGGTTGCATATGTGTTCTGCATTGCAGTTGAATTAGAACTAGTAGTATGCTTGACTGTTGAATTATTGCCAGGCAAAAGAAGCTACTCGATTTGCATCATTAGAATTTTCGAGGTTTTGTTCCTCTAAAATCTGTGGGTGTGCATATGTGATTTGATGCAGGTCTCGCTCAGTTAACTGTGAATATGTGTTTTACAGCCTTGTCCCATCAGTTCTTTCTATATGAGGCTACTTATGTCGATTGTAAAATTGAGCGTGTACGTGTTTTGGTGCAGAATTATAAGGCAGTGACGATGAGCAGTATCCTTTTCCTGTCAGTTATCTGAGACCTGTGAACTAGGTAGCTAGGCATGAAACTGATCTGAAATGTTGATTGTTCTCATTTAGTCATTTCTTCCCTCTTTGGACATTCTCTTTTTTAAAATCGATTACCTCTTTGGAGATCCTTGGTGGCATATATATATATGATCCTTTATGTAGGTTTTGATTTGATCTTGCCGTTGGGTTTCCAGTACTATTGCCATCCAAAAGAAGCTTATCTGGATCCTTAGTAATTTTGAGGTTTACTTCCTGTAAATCAGTGGGAATGCATATGTGCTCTCTGTGCTCTGGTTGAGGTCTAGCTAAGTAGCTAATTTAACTTTGTTTTAGTCGAGTAGTAAGTACTTTTTGTGACTCCTTATGTGACCAATAATAGCAGGCGTGTCAGCATGTGCGTCTTTATTTTGAATCGACGAAATATTTTATCCCTGAAACTAAGAATCAATGGAATGAATGTATATCCATGCTTGGTTTGTCTTAATCTTTATGATCTATATTTCTATTTGTGGACACTTATATCCATTTTCTATCTATGGACACTTTCAAAAATGAATTCATAATGGGCAGATGAAATCAACCCAACAAAATAGTAAAAACCTCAAATAAAAAATTAGGACGATTGTCATTTTATAGGATAAAATATAATTAATTTTGTTCGGCAAAACTACGACTCGTAATTTTTTTTATCTTCTATTATATAACAATTGGTCATCTTTCAGTAACTAAGGATTTCTCACTTATTTACACAGAGAAAGATTTTCAGAATCACTGGCGATCAATTACTGTACGTTAAGCAGGACATTATAGGAAAAATGAGGGTCAATTACTGTTATAGTGGATCAACCCGAATGTGACCTTTTCTCTAGCGGGTCAATTTCCGGGTAGATAAAAAAGGGGTAAAACATTTCACTCCTCCTCACTGAGTCACTGAACCGCCAAAACCCTAGAGAAATCGGAAATTGGAGCATTTGTATTCTCGAAGCGATGTCAGATTACTTTCCAGAAGAAATCATAGAGAAAATCCTGTTGAGGTTGCCTATCAAATCCATAATCAAATCCACGGCAGTTTGCAAGTCATGGATGTCACTGATCAAATCCTCTACCTTCATTCAGTCCCATCTCCGCAGCACAATCGACTCCAACGACGCTCACCTCCTTCTCTTCAGCGCTTCCTCTCTCAGAGACTATCCGCATTTCTTGTTGCACCGGGATAGCCCTGAATTCGGTGAGTATTCCGAGCATTCAATTCCAGTCACTTTCTTGGAAAACCAAAGTGTTTCCCTTCTCACTGTGGTCGGAACTTGTAACGGGCTCGTATGCCTTGAGGCTGATCACTTCGACACCGTTCCTTCACTTCTTATTTGGAATCCATGTATTAGAAAGATTGTGATGTTGCCTAGCCCACCTGATTGTTTTACCTCTAGTGAATATGATGATAAGTACACAAGGCATGGCTTTGGCTATGATTCACATTCCGATGACTATAAAGTTTTGCGAGTTGTGACTCTTCGTAATGATCATTCTGACTTGTCCCGATACCCCACCGTGGTTCAGGTCTACTCCTTAGCTAGGGGATCCTGGAAGAGTCTTAGTGTTTCTGATGTTCCTATAGAATTTCAGGGTGTGTCAAGTCCTGCTTTTGTTAATGGCTTTTTGTATACGCTTGAAGCCCGTTTAAGAGTGGCGGAGGGACGCCGGAAGCGTGGCGGAGACAGGTTCATTGCCTCCTTCAATCTGGCCACCGAAGTATTTGGCGAGATTATGATCCCGGAAGCTTTGCGAAAAGATAGATCCTCTGATATTTTAAGATATGGGGACTTCCTTGCCTACATTAAATATGATTATGATGGTAGAGCTCTGCCTAATCGTGGTTGTAACATTTGGGTTATGAAAGAGTACGGTGTCTGGACTTATTTGTTCAATATAGCTGTGGTTCGCCCTAGTATATATGGTTTTAAAAGGTGTGGGGAAGTTGTGCTAATGGGGAATGATGATCGTGGTCATTCAAGAATGCTTTCGTTGGATCCTAAGAGCAAACAAGTTAAAGTTTTCGGAACCAAGTATTATGTTTACGACTTCATGGATTCTTTTGTAGAGAGTCTCGTCATGCTTGACCACGCCAATGCCATTTCTTGCCAATGTAAGCACAGAGTCCTGCTTTTACCTAATGTTTTATTGTTTGCAATTTACTGTTTTTAAATTTCGAAGAAGCTGCATATAATCCAACATCTTTCTGAGTTGGTGTTTTATTATGCGTTTAATTAGTGCAACTACCCATCATTCTTGATTTCATTTTCCTGGGGAACTTTTGAGATGTTTAGGAATTGTCAGGTGGTTTGTGCAAGTGTTGTGGAATTTCCAGTTTAGTATGCTTGACACGATTTTCCATGCAAGTTTGGTTAATAATTTAGGTTTTGATTTGATCTAGGTATTGGGTTTCCATGACTTTTGCTATGTAAAAGACGCTGCTCTGCATCTTTAGTATTTTGGAGGTTTTCTTGTTCCTTTAAATCTGTGGGAGTGCATAGGTGCTCTGTATTTTTGAGGTTTTCTAGCTAATTGAGGTCTAGCTAATTGAACTTTGTTTTAGTCAAGTACTAAGAACTTTTTGTGACTCTGTGAACAATAATAGTGGGTGTGCCTGTGTTTTAGAGCAGTGTTCCATCAGTACTTTTGATGTACTTGAGTGTTTTTAGCCGTTGGATCGGCTAATTGTTCATCCAACCACACATACCCCATGTATGCACACCGTTGGATCTCCCACTTTTACATATCAGTCGTTGGATCACTCAAGTACATATGTACTTCGGTGGATACAAGACACTCTCCTTTTTATGACCACTTATGTGAACTTTAATAGCGAGTGTGCGTGATTTGCTGCAGAAAAATAGGCGACCACGAGTAGCATCGTTTTCTTGCCAGTCTTCTTAGGTCTGGTAACTTGGCATGGAACTACTCAACTGAAATGCTGATTGTTGTTATTGTCTGCACCTTCCGTTTTTGGAGATCCTTGGTGGCATATGACTGTTTCTGGCTTTCTCCGTAGTTCTGGTGTATTTCTTTAGTGTTTGTTCAGCTAATGTAAACTTATTTAAGTTTTATGAAAAATGACAATGAAACTAAGCAGGGGTAAGTATTGGAAGTAGCAGTTTAGTAATGTCGGTTGGTTTGAAGTTTTACACTATGACTCACTTTTCTTCTAATGCTTTTTGCTGTTTTAGGTTCAACAAATGTCTAATTAGACGCAATCTATTTGAGCAGTAGAATCCATCAATTATTGTGTACTGGTTAAGAAACCGAAATGGAAACAAAGTGTCTAGTAGTTTAAAAATGTTGAATCTCAATTTAACATTAGTTGAAATGAATGCTGTTTTGCAATTTTGTTTTCTTAATCTAGTTGCTGTGAGATTTTGCTACCAATGGACAAGATTATAAGGTGTTCAATTAGTCATGTTTAACCAATGGTTTCGGGAGCCGGACTTGAATGAACTAGTCTACTGTCACAGCTCAAAATAATACTACCATAGCAATAGCAGAAAAATAAAAATAAAAATCAGAAATATATGAGAATCATAACTGCCACGCCAATGCAACTCCTGGTCGGCAATCGTTGGTGGTATATTGCTGTTTGTTTATCATGAAACTGACTACAGCAGACCTCGATCGGGCGTACTACTTCAGGTTCTTGACATTGAGCATCTCTAACAATGAAAGTCATTTTTATTTGCTAAAATGCTTAAAAGTTAAATATAGCTAGTAATTTTTTAATTTCAGCTCCAGCAGTTTTAATTTTATGTAAGTTAGATTGAAAAAAAAAAAGTTGAAAATGAAAAAAATAGACATTGAAACATTTAATTTTTAGCTATTTTCTATCTTCTCTTCAGCTAAATATAGGTAGAGATTTTGATAAAAATTAAATTTGACTTCTATTTAGATATTCTGTTGAAGTGCTAAATTGTCTTAAAATTAATAAAATTTTAAATTTATTTTGAAATTAATAATCTATTGGAAATGCTTGGAACTCGCAGACATGCTCTCAACGTTTTTTCTTTTGGCCATTCTGAAGTCGAGGTGGCTGTGACTCTGTGAGCATGATTTTCCTAACTCTGTCTCGTCCATCTCACATGTTTCTATAATTCTATAGTAAGTCACTGGGTTTGCATGATAGAGTGTAATCAGAATGCATGATCAACCCGAACATGACCCTTTCTCTAGCGGGTCAATTTCCGGGTATATAAATATGAGAACAACACGATGATTGCCAAGAAGGGAAGGAAGAACATTTCACACTATGTTCTCACTGAGTCACTGAACCGCCAAACCCTAGAGAAATTGGAAATTGGAGGAGCATTTGTAGTCTCGAAGCAATGTCAGACTACTTTCCAGAAGAAATCATACAAAAAATCCTGTTGAGGTTGCCTATCAAATCCGTAATCAAATCCACGGCAGTTTGCAAGTCATGGATGTCACTGATCAAATCCTCTACCTTCATTCTGTCCCATCTCCACAGAACAATGGGCTCCAACGACGCTCACCTCCTTCTCCTCAGCGCTTCCACTTTCAAAGACGACTACATTCATCAGTATCACTGGTTGCATTGGGATAGCCCTGAATTCGGTGAGTATTCCAAGCTTTCAAATCCTGTCCCCCCTTTCTTTCAAAACAACCGTGTTTCCGATCACGCTGTGGTAGGAACTTGTAACGGGCTTGTATGCCTTGAGCCTGTTCAATTCGAAGGCGATTGTTCACCCACCTTGATTTGGAACCCATGTATTAGAAAGATTGTGATGTTGCCTAGCCCACCTACTTGTTTGATCTCTAGTGAATATGATAAGTACATAACGCATGCCTTTGGCTATGATTCACATTCAAATGACTATAAGGTTTTGAGGGTTGCGACTCTTCTCGATGATCATTCAGGCTTGTCCCGATCCGCCACAGTGGTTCAAGTCTACTCCTTAGCCAGGGGATTCTGGAAGAGTCTTAGCTCTTCTGATGTTCCTATAGATTTAAAGGGTGGCACTACCGGTTGTGCTTTTGTTAATGGCATTTTGCATATAATTCAAGCCCGTTTAAGTGTGTATTACTGTGATCATGGGGAGGAACACCGGAAGTGTGCCGGAGGCTTGTTCATTGCCTCCTTCAATATGACCACTGAAGTATTTGGCGAGATTATGCTCCCGGAAGCTTTGCAAAAAGAGAGATGCACTATTAAAAGATATGGGGATTCCCTTGCCTTGATTAAAAATGATTATGATCCTAATGGTAGACGTGTGCGTAATCGTGGTTGTGAGATTTGGGTTTTGAAAGAATATGCTGTCGCAGAGTCATGGACTTTTTTGTACAATATAGTTATGGTTGAAGCTAGTATATATGGTTTTAAAAGGTGTGGGGAAGTTGTGCTAAGGGGTCAGTCAAGAATGCTTTCGCTGGATCCTATGAGCAAACAAGTTAAAGTTTTCGGAACTCAGGATTATATTTACGACTTCATGGATTCTTTTGTAGAGAGTCTCGTCTTGCTTGACCACGCCAATGCCATTTCTTACCAGGAGAAATAAAGTAAGCAGAGTCCACACTTGCTTTTACCCATTTGTTTTCTTTTCCTTCAAATATTAAAACATAGTTATGCCTAATCCTTGATTGTCTGCAACTGAATTATACTTGTATTATTTTCAAATTTCAAAGATGCTGCGTAATCCCTGGTTTCTTTGAACATTGTCTTTGAGCGGGTTGCATATGTGTTCTGCATTGCAGTAGAATTAGAGCTATTAGTATGCTTGACATGATGATTTTCCATGGGAATTTCAGGTTTTATTCCGTTTTTCATTTATTTATTTGATACTGGCCAGCCAAAAGAAGCTATTCAATCTGCATCTTTAGAATTTTTGAGGTTTTGTTCCTCTAAAATCTGTGGGTGTGCATATGTGCTTTGATTCAGATCTAGCTCAGTTAACTTTGGATATGTGTTTTACAGCATTGTCCCATCAGTTCATTCTATGGCTACTTATGTCGATTGTAAAATTGAGCGTGTACGTGTTTTGGTGCAGAATTATAAGGCAGTGACCATGAGCAGTACTATATCCTTTTCCTGTCAGTTATCTGAGACCTGCGAACTAGCTAGCTAGGCATGGAACTGAAATGTTGATTGTTCTCATTTAGTCATTTCTTCCCTCTTTGGAGATCCTTGGTGGCACTATATGACCCTTTCTCCCTAGTTATAGTGTATTTCTCGAGTATTTTTTCATCTAATTAATATAAACTTATTTCATTGACCAAAAGAAAAAAGAAAACTTATTTAAGTTTTATTTAAAATTACAATGGAACTATGGAAGTATACTTACTTTAGGACAACATTGTGAAATTGTCACACTATTTAATACAAGATTCTGTACTACCAAAGAAATTTATTAGCTGGGATATATGGTTTGCAGTTGGTTTGCTCTGTTTCAGCTGATTTAGGGATTTGTTTTTTCCTGAGAATTGCCATGAGTACTATTATGCCAACATCGTGCTGAGTTGTGGTTTTGTTTTTCGTTTAGTTAGTACTCTCAGTCTTGGTATTCATTTCCATCGGAACCTTCGGGATTTGTATGAAATGTCATGGGTGGGTTGTGCAAATTTTCTGAATTTGGCATGGGTGTTTGGTCTTATACTGTTGATTCTATCTTGCTGTTGGGTTTCCAGTACTATTCCCATCCAGAAGAATGCATATGTATATGTGTTCTGTGTACTCTGGTTGAGGTCTAGCCAAGTAGCTAATTTAACTTTGTTTTAGTCAAGTAGTAGGTATTTTTTGTGACTCCTTATGTGAACAATAATAGCAAGTGTGTGGGTCTTAAGGTGTTGTCCATCAATACTTTTTAGGACCTGCTTATGTGAACTGTACGTGTGAATTGTAATTTTGAGTGTGCTCGTGTTTTGCTGCAGAGAAAGAGGGCAGTGACCTTGAGTAGCATTCTTTGGCAGCCAGTACTCTTAGGCATGCTCACTTGGCATGGAAATCATCTGAAATTCTGATTGTTCTCACTGTCTGCACCTTTCCTCTTTGGCATGAAGATCCTCGGTGGCTTATAGCCCTTTTTCTGTAGTTCTGGTGTGTTTATTCAGCCAGTTTTATGAAAATTACAACGGAACTATATATGAAAGTATTTGAAGTGGCAGTTTATGAATGCCTGCCGCCTCGGCCCATTTTGCAAAGTTTTTGAAACTCAAATCGTATTAAGGAATAACCTTCATGGCTGATGGAGCTTTTTGAAACTTATGTTTGTTATTAGTGGGGTACATTGAAAACTCAGGTTAATTGTGAGCACTACTGTTTTGGCTCAACTGCAAATACAAAGCATTACCATGACTCATGAGCATGATCGACCTAATATCCTATCTCATGCTGATAAACTGTAACAGGAATCCACATGACCTATATATATATTTATACATCCACTTTTAACATATTACTAGAAGATTTTGTTCGTTAATTATTTACAACGTACATTAAAAATAGTTAAAATTCCACCAACTTTAATTGTCTCAATTTTAAGTTGCTGGGATGAGATTATACTCTAATTAAAATGCATATTTAACTGCATATTAACATTTTCTGGGCGACATTAATTATTTACAGTGGTCATAAGAATATTTACTTTTTACCACATTTGCAATAGCAGATCGTGGGCGTACTTGACCACTTTCGAATTTTGATTTAGATGTGTTGAAGTCATTTATTTTGCACAAACATTTGACAAAATGTTGTTTTTCCACACTCGTGATTCTGGTCAATTGGAGTATAGATCAGAAGAATATTCATTTGACTCGAAGAAGCTTTTCATCCCTGAAACTAAGAATCAATGGAATGAATACCTATCCATGCTCGGTTTGTCTTAATCTTCATTATCTGTATTTCTATTTGTGGACACTTATATTCATTTTCTATCTGTGGACACTTTCAAAACTGAATTCATAGTGGGCAGATGAAATCAACCCAACAAAATAGTAAAAATCTCAAATCAAAAATTTGGACGATCGTCATTTTTGTAGGATAAAATGTAATTGACTTTGTTCAATAAAACTACGACCCAATTTTTTTTTTTAATCTTCTATTACACAACAATTAGTCATCTTTCGGTCGAACTAAGGATTTGTCACTTGGTTATGGGCTTATGGCCTTATGGGCAGGAAGACTCGAACAGAATCACTGGGGGTCAATTACTGTTAAGCAGGACATTAAATGAGGGACATTATAGTGGATGAACCCGAATATGACCCTTTCTCTGGCGGGTCAATTTCCGGGTAGATAAAAATGAGAACAAACACCACGATTGCCCAAAAGGCAAAAGAGGTAAAACATTTCACTCCTCCTCCTCCTCACTGTGTCACTGAGCCAAAACCCTAGAGAAATCGGAAATTGGAGCATTGGTAGTCTGGAAGCAATGTCAGACTACTTTCCAGAAGAAATCATAGAGAAAATCCTGTTGAGGTTGCCTATCAAATCCATAATCAAATCCACGGCAGTTTGCAAGTCATGGATGTCAAAGATCAAATCCTCTACCTTCATTCAGTCCCATCTCCGCAGCACAATCGACTCCAACGACGCTCACCTCCTTCTCTTCAGCGCTTCCTCTCTCAAAGACAGCGACAGTTATCCGCATTTCTTGTTGCACTGGGATAGCCCTGAATCCGGTGAGTATTCCGAGCCTTCTATTCCAGTCACTTTCTTGGAAAGCAAAAGTGTTTCCCTTCTCACTATGGTCGGAACTTGTAACGGGCTCGTATGCCTTGAGGCTGATCACTTCGACACCATTCCTTCACTTCTTATTTGGAACCCATGTATTAGAAAGATTGTGATGTTGCCTAGCCCACCTGATTGTTTTACCTCTAGTGAGTATGATGATAAGTACCCAACGCATGGCTTTGGCTATGATTCACATTCCGATGACTATAAAGTTTTGAGAGTTGTGACTCTTCTTAATGATCATTCTGACTTGTCCCGATACCCCACCGTGGTTCAGGTCTACTCCTTAGCTAGGGGTTCCTGGAAGAGTCTTAGCGCTTCTGACGTTCCTATAGATTTTGAGAGTGGCTCAAGTCCTGTTTTTGTTAATGGCTTTTTGCATACGCTTGAAGCCCGTTTAACTGTGGAGGAGGGACGCCGGAAGCTTGGCGGAGATAGGTTCATTGCCTCCTTTAATCTGTCCACCGAAGTATTTGGCGAGATTATAATCCCGGAAGCTTTGCGAAAAGATAGATCCTCTGATATTTTAAGATATGGGGACTCCCTTGCCTTGACTACTTATGACTATGATGGTATAGGTCTGGCTAATCGTGGTTGTAATATTTGGGTTATGAAAGAGTACGGTGTCTGGACTTATTTGTTCAATATAGCTGTGGTTCGTCCTAGTATATATGGTTTTAAAAGGTGTGGGGAAGTTGTGCTAAGGGGGAATGATGATGGTGGTCATTCAAGAATGCTTTCGTTGGATCCTAAGAGCAAACAAGTTAAAGTTTTCGGAACCAAGGATTATTATTACGAGTTCATGGATTCTTTTGTAGAGAGTCTCGTCATGCTTGACCACGCCAATGCCATTTCTTACCAATGTAAGCACAGAGTCTTGCTTTAACCTATTTGTATATATCCCCATCTCCCCTAATGTTTTATTGTCTGCAATTGAATTATACATTTACTGTTTTTAAATTTCGAAGATGCTGCATATAATCCAACATCTTTCTGAGTTGGAGTTTTATTATGCGTTTAATTAGTGCAACTACCATCATTCTTGACTTCATTTTTCCTGGGGAACTTTTGAGATGTTTAGGAATTGTCAGTTGGTGGTTTGGGATGTGCAATTGTTGTGGAATTTCCAGTTTAGTATGCTTGACACGATTTGCCATGCAAGTTTGGTTAATAATTTTGGTTTTGATTTGATCTAGGTATTGGGTTTCCTTGTCTTTGCTATCTAAAAGAAGCTACTCTGCATCTTTAGTATTTTTGAGGTTTCTTGTTCATCTAAATCTGTGGGAGTACATAGGTGCTCTGTGTGTTCTTGCTAATTGAACTTTGTTTTAGTCAAGTAGTAAGAACTTTTTGCGACTCTATATGAACATAATAGTGGGTGTGCCTGTGTTTTAGAGCAGTGTCCCATCAGTACCTTTTATGACGACTTATGTGAACTTTAATAGGGAGTGGGCGTGTTTTGCTGCAGAAAAATAGGCGACCACGAGTAGCATCGTTTTCTCGCCAGTCTTCTTAGGTCTGGGAACTTGGCATGGAACTGAAATGGTGATTGTTGTTACTGTCTGCACCTTCCGTTTTTGGAGATCCTTGGTGGCATATGACTGTTTCTGGCTTTCTCCGTAGTTGTGGTGTGTTTCTTTAGTGTTTGTTCAGCTAATGTAAACTTAAATAGTTTTATGAAAAATGGCAATGAAACTAAGCAGGGATGTATTGGAGGTAGGAGTTTACTAGTTTCATGGTCTTCTATTGTTTGATTTAATTATCCCTAGACGTATACAAATCAGGTGACCTCGATCTGTGGAACTTATAGAAGTTTTGGACCATGTATTATCCTCTTTTATTTTTCTGGAATAAGGACAATTTTAATAAACATCAAATAAAAGCAAATGCACGACCTTGTTCATATAATAGCCGTCCAATGAAGAATGGACGGCCAAATTACTAAATACCTCTCCAAAACTAGAATACAAAGAAGATAGACTGAAACACTAGAGCAGCATCTGTCAACTCCAGATTTCATTTCCTTCTGATCTGCGTAGATAGACATACTCTGGTTTTATTTACTCTATATTGATTCTAACAACCTTTTTGGTTCTCCCATCAGTAGTCCTGGTTGCATTGTCTGGTCTAATCCCTCCGGAGCTTTGTGCTTGCTCTGAAGATGGAAGGAAACCAGCTCTCCAAGACGCATTTCCCTTCCGTTCACCTATGTTGTCATTGCATTCACAACTTAAAAATGTGACAAGCATTTATTAAATCAAAAGGCATATAAACAATTCTGAACCATGACATTCCATACAATATATATATGCCACGTGTAGACTAATTAAGAACCAGACAACCATTGCCATATTGCTTGTACATACTAACAGCTTTGAGAGGTATCCAAATTCTTTCATGTTTGTGAGTAAACAGAATATAAGGAATAAGTATTATATACCAAATCGCCAATGCCATACCATTGTTCTATTATCATATATACTCCTTAGAACTAAGAATTTAAGCTATAGAGGGAACTTGGCCAATTTATTATCCAACAAGTTCCCACACTTCCACCTGCTATTCCTGTTTTGTACCGTATCGGACACTATATTATCAGTTCTGATCCCTCTTGCAAAATGTTCCTTTCCTCTTTTCCTCTAATTTTATTCACACACACACCCCTATATTTATGCGTGCACACAAGACCAAAATATTCCATAGAAGTCTGCTGATTGCCTGATTGGCCCTAATTAGATTACCTGAGTATTCAGAAACAGATTTACTCAAGACTTTCTACTTCAGAGCTAGCAACGATTCTAAGGACAGCCTACTTAATGCATATAACCTATATGATATCGTGATGTAGAAACCTATAAAGAACCAAGTAGTGCTTACCAGTATTACCACGGTTATCAAATTCATCTCTCCAGCCAGGTAAGTGCACCTTAACATTACCATTCCATGCTTCTTCAAAACCAGCAAGCTCATCTGGAAAAAGCATAATAACATCAGTTTCAGTGTTAATTCCTACATGTGAAACACAACACCTATTAACTAGCAATGATAAGCTGCACGAACCAACCTTCATTCAGATTATGTAAGGTTTGCAACATATCCACCTTTCCATCTGAGTTAAGCTTCCTTGTAACAGAATGACCCTACAAAAGCAACACAAATATCTCAACGCCAGTAATAAGTACACACACAGTTGTTCTTGCTATTACCTTTTATGATACTTACCCACAAGAGGTGGGATACAAATTTTTATAAGAAAAAAGGCGACAAACTGATCTATGCAATACTAACAAAACAACCACAGAGATGTGCTTGATTGGGAAATGCAGTGCATTTGCCTTCTTTAAACTTGACACCTAAGAGTTAATAGAGAATTCATCTCCGAGTGATCGACAGAGATCACCTATTGAAAACATCAAATGTTTATCTATTGTATATTACAGAAAATGATTAGCACCCAAAACTGCAGTTTGTGGTCCTAGGTGTTATGAGCATTGGTATTTGAACGGGCTGCTTGACCAGAAAAGGTGTACCTTATCATGAATCCCTCTAGAGATCTTATGTGTTGCTTGACCGGTTGTCGTATCTGCTTCTTTGGTCTCCTCAACCATCACCTGCTCCACAGTCACAAAGTTAAAGCAAGAAGAATTTAAATAACATATCAAATCCCAAAATACTACTACTCACGCCATCACCGCCTGCCCTTCTGGTTCTAGTAGAAGTGTAATACGCTCCATCTACACCACCATATGTGACTCTACTAGTGTGAACAGACACACTACGAGCCTGAGGCTGTGTTCCTTGCACCTTGTTGAAATCACCTCTATCAGTGACATTCTTGCCTTTCTTCTCTGCTAGATTAAGCATGAAAACCATAACTCTCTTGTAGGAAACTTAACTTACAAACTAGAAGCCTAGAATATAGACCTTCAACTTCCCAAGTAAACCAGACACGAAAAATTCAATTACCATCCGCAACATCATCCGGATGCTCAACAGATGGCTCGGTGCTCGAAACAATTCGTTGTTTCCTGCTATCTCCCCCATCTCCAGTAACCTCATCTTCCTCTCCCTCATCATCGGAATTAAGTTCTTCTACTATTATTCCACTGCCTCCACCAATCTGCGGCGTGTCACGAGAAGCAGCACTTGGACCGAACATGCCTCCAATCGGGCGACTGAAGAAGGGGTCATCAAATGGATCCCTCCCACCAAAGAGGCCAGGGAACATGCCTGTACGGGATCCAAATGCCGGGAAACTATTTATCAAGTATTGTGCACGAGAGAAACAGCGTCTGCCATCTCTTTGGTTTTGCATATTGTTTGTGATTATCCCTCTAGGGCCGAAAAGCCGAAAACAAGGTAGCAAAAACATGAGTTACTCTCTTGTTTATCAACCACATTAAGACCAAATTAAACAAGAAGGTAAAAGTACTAAAAACAATGAATTCCCCCAATTATGAGTACATTATAAAATCCTAGTAATCAAACCGTTTCTTCTTCTACCAATGATTTTTATACCACAAAACGAAGGTCCGATCCCAGAAACCACTACAAACTCCTCAAAATATCTTATTAACAATTTTAGATCAATAAAGAAACTCAGAAACGATCATCAAACAGAAATATAAACTTAATTAATTAACATCTAATGACAAATAATCATATCCGGATGCAAAATACTATTTCTTTATGATTCATCGTTATATGAGTTGAATACTTTGTGAAATCCACAAGAAAATACCTGAATCGGACTGAGAAATTCGAAATTCGGTAGGTAGGTAATTAAATTGTGTTTGGAAGCTGAGAAGATATAGGAGAAATGAAGACCCAAATATAGGCAATGCTTAGTTCTCACCTGATAGAACGAATGGAATTATGGAAATGAAGGTTTGAGAGAGCGACTAGAATGAAACAGAAAACTCCAGAAGCGGTGCTTCCTGCTTCTTCTTTTTTATTTTTTATTTTTTTTATTTTTTATTTTTTTGTGATTCGAAATTGCTTCTTGGTCTTTATATAGTGAGGAAGCGCGCGAGAAAAAGCGACACGTATGCTTGTCCCTATATTTTTTCCGTGATTTTAGTTGAATTCAAAGAAATGCTTTTTTTTTTCTTTCTTTCTTTTGGTACCTATGTGAGTCATGAGAGACCCTTTTCCATACATCTCACAATTTTTAGCTGGTAGATTTGTTTTTATCAAATTATTTAATGATAGAAATATGTAGTTTTCGTCATATATATTGAAGAACGACGATTAATAAAATAATTCAACTATTAAAACACATCGATTTAGTACATATGCTAACTTTCGTTGAATATCCTTAATAATGACAGAAAACTGATTATCAAGTACTTGCTAGTGATAATAACTTTTTTTATATGTGACAATAAAAAAGTTTCATTTAATTCTATTTTTTTGTTCAATCATTTAATACTAATTTGACTCTAAAAAGAATCAAAACTTGAAAAATTAAGGGGAAGAAGAACAAAAAAGAACCTCTACCCTTGCCCACTCTCTTTGTTCTAGGCCAGCATCCATGACTCCATGTTGGCTATAGCTATCATGGGATTCATGGCCACTGATAGACAAGGGCTTGTCTATCTATCGAAGGAATATCAAAGATAAATGAGAAGCAAAATATATATCCATCTATGGTGAAATAGCAAAAAAGTGAAACATTCAAGTGACAGATGGAGAGGCATAAACTCGGTGTGAAATTAGATATTTTATGGATAAATATAGTATATGCATTACACTTGATTGACAGGCCACTCAGATTGCTTCTGTATTTCCAATGAATTGTACAACAAATCTAAAGGAACATTTCCAAACGGAGAAGTTTCATTTCACTATTTTACAGTTCCCAATTCTCCCAAGACATAAAATGAATATAAGCCAGACAAACTCATTCCCACTACTCTGCAAGACTGCATCCCATAAACTGCACTTCTTGATCTGCCTCCGGATATCGTGTGTGTGTCTCTCTAATTGTCATGCTTACAAGGAGATGCCCATGGGAACAAAAAAACTATGAGCCCAAGTTAGTTGCAAGCCGTTTGATGAGTCATGACTGAAAGGGAACTTTTTTTTTTTCCTGGAGGTTTCCATATCTATTGTTACAAGGTAAATTTCGGTGATTCGTGAAAACATATGGTGCTTAGAAGTCTTGGGAATCAAACTCAGGCTTAGATGGATACTCGAGACCCTGGAGTGCTGGTATCCGTCGCAAATCTTCTTCTGAATAAGCAGGGATGAACCAGTACAGCTTGTCTGTCCCAAACACCTGAAATACAAAATAGCAGCTTTTAAGAGAGATGCCATAAGATTTAACACTAGTGAAGATGCATGCTCAGACCCATCAAACGAAGGGGGGGGGGGGGGGGGAAGATCTGTAAAAGAAACAAGTATTTAATCTGCCTCTTTCGATAATGAGAGCTGCCACATATATATTCATTCTCAACATAAGATATATGTAGACAATTAATATGCAAATTCCACGGACCACTGAAATTTCATTTGCCCCGAGTTGTACTGCTTCAAACAGATTCCATATACAAAACTTGAAATACAGACATTAAGCCCCAGTCTTACAGAAATCTACAAACTGCTGGAATAGATCATTTACTGATTCATCAGCTCTTAATTGTGCACAAGTAGTCGACAATACATGTTTCGGTATTCACTAAACTTAATATAACCCTAGCAGAAAATGAAGGGGAAAATGCCAGCCAAATAAACACATGCAATTTGTTTCAAATTGGATCAAGACAAGAATCTCTAGTATGAAGATCAAGGTCCGGTCAAGTCTCCCAAACAGAAAAATCAACTCAAGTTGTCCAAATTTGTTGGTCTGACATATGATAGTTCATATTACTATTACCATTATTGCTACAAAGCGTTTTATTTTTTTCCCTTTTTCGTTTGTGGTCGGCAAGAATTTCAGGTTAAACGGGATAAAAGTGATCCAAATCTGGGCCAAATACAAATTATGTTTTAACACGCAGAGTACTCATGCTCTGGAGTTTTTCTGCTATTGCCAAATTGTTTTCCTTCAATACATTCAGGACTTGGTGATCCCAATACTATTATAGGGCATCACAACTTTCATTGTTCTTTGATGTAAATACTAATTTTGTACAATTGTGCATATAAAGCCAATTAGAACTTACTCTCACAATGCAGAATGTCGGTTGAATTTAGAAGATATATCCAAGAAAATATAAGAAATGTATTGATTTATTGCAAATTACCAACCTGTTCAAAATTCTTTTTTCGACCAAGGTCATAGCGCCATTTAGGAGTAGTTTTCTTCTCATACGCCTGATCACAAACAAGAACCCCATCAGCATTTAATTCAAACTGCAACTCCTTTCCCCCTTAGGGGAGAGCATTGTACAAGAACTTCAAACACAAGATAGCACAGAACTAGTGAAATTACTTATATGTTGGCATGTTTTTAAGCCTACTCCATGATTTACTAATACAGGCCCACTATAATTTCGCACATCACTAGTGAAGCAACCATTGAAAACCAAAGCTACATATAAAAAGTGGACATGCCTAAGAGACAACATCAGAAATGTGATGCTGCAATTCAAGGAAACCCACTCATTCATGCCTTTGGGAGAAGCATGCACTACCCACTATATGTTTAATCTTGCTATAAGAGCCTTCACCCTTTCAAATCCATAACAATATAAGCATAAGGGAAATCCCCACTTGAAAGGTAAATTGCAAAAACTAGACATTGTTAATGGATAAAAGCAAAAGACAATACCTCAATAGTTGTTGTATTTGCAGCCACCAAGGATATATGCATAATAAGAAACCCCAAAACACTTAATGCAAACGCAAGATTCAAAACTGCAAATGAAGCAACAATGATCATCAGTGAAAAGAAAAAACAATATTGGCAACCTCATGCGTAGGAAATAAAACATGTAACATTAGAGAATACCAAAAGCAAGAAAGGTAGTTGCAAGGGTCCCAGGTGTTCCAGGTATTTCTCCCTCACTGAAGAATGCAATGAAGTGTGGCAGCAAGCATAAAGTTACAACAGTTGTCTCAAGAAAAGTGTAGAACTGCAATAAGATTTAACATAAGAATGAGATCAATCTAAACATATAGAAAAACATCAATGTGCATTCACAGATTACAAAATAAATCCCACGAATAGAATATCTATATATATAGACGGAAGATAGAATAAAACAATCAAGTAGACCAAGCTCAAGCATTTTTCCATCACAGCTCTGACAGGAAAATATTCATCATTTAGTTTTTGGTTTTGGTACGAAACCCTAGAATATATGGAGCCACAAATGGTGAAACATAATGAAAGATCACTTTGATATACCAGACTAGGACTGAAATCAAAGAACTTGTTGAAACTACAGTAACTGCATTCGAGATAAACACAAGAGTTTCTGGAATTACCTTTTTTTCTTTTCTAAAAAAGAAACAACTTCCATTGATCATTTAGAATGATACAAAGAGACTTCCTTGAATTGACTTTAAACTCATGTTTTTTCACTAATCAAAAGTTTTTTACTAAAAGTTCACTGAATTACAGATCTATAACTCGCATCCATAAGTGACTCCATGCATACTTTAATGCTCCTACTTAATCAGATTAAACATATACAGTATATCAAGTATTTAGCATTTCCATACATCAAATCATAAACGGTTATGAATTTTGTGCAAGTGACATGAAAACATAAACATAAGGTGAGCACTGTAATGTGTTTGCATGTGTGAGTGTTTGTGTGTGTGAGATGAGCGTATTAAAAACCAAATTCATGAAGAAATGTGAGCCACTTATCAAAGCTTAATAATTTCATTATACATAATCCTCCTGTCAAAATCAAAAAAGTTATGTCATATATAGTCCATGAGGACGGTGATTTTAACTTATGAAAACAAGGTCCACAATACTGTTCCCCTTCTAACCCAACAATTATTCCAAAACTTAAGCGATGGAGAAACTTTTGAAGGATACAGTCTTCAAGGTGACTAGACCCATGCTAAGGGGTATCTACTACAAGTAAAAAACTTTTGTTCACCCCAGAGAACTTAGATGAATTCCATTGAATTCATACTACCAACTTGGCAAAAAAAAAAAAAAGTCAGTATAAATGGTAGTCATTGACAAAGACACACAGGTAAAGTCAATCTAGATCAAGTGTGAGATGCATATATGTGGTCTATGTGTTGCCACTATCGATATGCCATGAAATGTTGCACATAAGAGTTTAAGCGCAAAATTTACTGAACATGAGTTTAAGGAATCAACATCTTCCAGCTTTCTCTTTGGAAACAACAAAAACTACACATATAACTTTGCTTCAAATGCTTACAACTAGGCCAACAATTTTAACTCGGGATTTTTTTATCACTACCAGCATGACAAAACACGACCCCATAATGATATGTGAATCTCATGTAAATCAGAGAATAAAATTGGAAGCACATCTATGCTACCAACTCTTGGAACATCTTTAGTTATCTCATATGGAAAACAATTAAAGCAAAAAAATTCAGCAAATCATATTGACTGGGACAGGGTATGGAGTAGTTAAGCATATTAAAAAGCTAAACAAAAAATGGGTGGTTGAAATAAACTCAACTAATACATATTTAAAGTCACCCTAAGCAGTAAAACAAACTTACCAAGAAAAGAAGAAAATACTTATAATTTAAGGCCCCAACACAATTGACAACCCATACACAATGGTGATCCATTTTCAGTACGCACCGCCCACCTGAAACAAAGAAATGCATTCAACATTATGGTCTGATTTAGAAACCAAAATAACAGAACAAAGCAAAAGCAAGGCAAGATATTGCTTAAGCCTTAAAGACATTAGGGACTCACAAACTGAGCAATGATGGCAACGAGGTGGTTTCAACTGGCTGCACTTCCGGCAATACCGAACTCTTTGATTTAATGGGTCAGGTTGCAAATCATTGAATTCTGACCCGTTCAATGGGTCAGCTTCCCCTCTTTCTTCATCAACAGCAGGCCTCCAGTTCGGTGGCACACCACCGGGATCCGTCAAAACAACAGAAAAGTAGCTCCATAGTAGCATCACCAACTGCAGAGCACAATTTGTAACAAATTTTCAACTTTTAGAGTTTCTCCTATAATCAGACACCATTTTTTCCAACTCCAGAGCTGAAATTAAAGAAATAACCTATCCATCACACCAAAATTCCTTGATTCACTCTTAAGTCTCAACTAACAGAAATCAGAAAGGAAAAACAAAAGGCCAATTAAACTGAAATGCGGAAAAAACAACTAAAATGATGCATGAATTTGCTGCAGAAACCAGTGCAAAAGAGCCTCAAAGTAATTTCATTGTATCCACAAGTTCAACTCTCAACATGAAAAATTCCCATCTACAAAAACGAAATTCTAAAACCCAAAATCTCTGAAAAGAAAACCAATCAAACCCAGAAACCAATACTAAAAAAAAATCGAAACTTGATAGGTTTTTCGAAGTCTTACCAAGGAATGGAACAAGATCAATACGACAATAGCAATGAGGGAATCGAGCCCACCAGCATACAAAGCCGGGCCATAATTAGTCAAAACGACAGTGTAATAGGTGACGCCCACAACCCCAAGAACCAAGAGGATCATAACCGAGCCCAGACCTCGCAGAGCTGTGCAGAACTTGAACACATTCCAAGCCATGGCAGCTCCAGATCTATGCATAATATCACTCAAAAGACCCAAAATTCATGAAGAAAGATCTTGACTTTTTAACCCGGGTTGACTTCCCCAAGTCTAGTGTGATCTAGGGTTTATGATTCAGCTGGGTGTTGTGGAGGTCCAAAGCTCGCAAAGCTGTAAAACAGAGTGGGAAATAGTATTTTGAAAACAGAGCAAAGTATTTTTCTTTGTGCTGGTCTGCTTTTATATGTGTTTTGGAAGCGAAAATTAAGGATTTCAAGGGTTTATAGAGGATTCCAGGTGGGGTGTGGAATTGGAATCCATGCTGTTAGAGACAAGATGATGAGGTCTTTTTCTTTTTCTGTTTCTTTTTTTTTTTTTCAAATTTGGGTGTGAGACAAGGTAAAGTTTGAGAAAACCACAAATTACCAAAAGTTTTGATTTTTTTTTTTATTAATTATGAGATGGGTTGGAGAGTTAGGCTAGTTTCAGTGTGCAAGCAATGTAACAACCACTTTGTATTTTATTATTCAAAAAAAAAAAAAGGAAGACCAATTTTGTATTTTTTTTTATGAGGAAGGTTCATTTGGTCATAATTCATAAATCTAGAAGGTAGTCATATCACATTGACTTCTATATTGGTATGTTCTATAGGAAAATAGTACTTTTACTTTTGGACTTGACCAAAGTTTATTTCTAATTTTTCTCCAATTTTAAGTAAAATGCATCTTTTCTTGGAAAATTCTGTACAATTGTTTCTTTGTAATATTGAAAAATATTCCCACCTATTCTAAGTGAACTTGGCAAAAAAAGAAAGGATAAGGTGAAATGTGAATCTATGTGTAATGTGTATGTAAAGTGAGTTTATAGTCATGATGTTATGATATTAACTTTTTTTATTAAAAAGTTTCATTCTAAAAAATATTATGTTCTTGCTAAAAGTAACAATTCTAGATAGGTAAGATCAAAGTAACCTGAAAAAACTCCTTACATGCAGTACAACTCGAAAACCGCTTCCATTGCATTTTCATCCCACGCTTTTTATCATTTAGACAAAATTTAGAGTTGTTAGGCATTTGAAGCATTAATTGATTTAATGATAAAGATCTTTTGTATGTTGAGATATATTTCAATGTGTTACTTTCAAATCTAGCCAGCGATGGATGTTACCATGTCATCGATCGCAATGGATGCAGTATTCGTCTTTCAGATGTTTCTCCTTTAGTTATTTTAGATTTTTTTTTTTGTCCAAAAAAAAAAAAGTTATTTTAGATTTTTAGGTTTATTTTCGCTTTTTACTAAGAAAAAAAAAGGTTTATTTTTTAGATGAGGTGACGTTGGTAATGACGTGATTTTGGTGGGTAGAATCCAACAACAAGTAGTTCAGGCAAACAATCCAGGCCCATTAGCCCAAAGAAAAGAAAAAACAGTCCAGGCCCATTGGCCGCCTCAACAGTGACTTTGATCCCCCAAATGTGGAATGAGTTCATGATAGTTCTGGCAATTACTGTGTTTTGTCTTCTATAGTCGGCAACTTTGTGAGGAGAATAATTCATATAAAACTATATGTTTCATTTGCATGGTTTATTCCTTGCCACCCCAAATTTGTATATTTAAGAGCAGCCTGACTAATGCAACACATATATGCTTTGGGATTGAAGGAGAGGAATGGATGAAGAAAAGGGTGCAGTTTGTGTAACAGGTGGAGCTGGATTCATCGGCTCATGGCTGGTTATGAGGCTTCTGCAACATGGTTACACTGTTCGAACAACTGTTAGACCTGACCCAGGTACAAATTTTACTTGCTACATATATAATCCACCGATCCCTTCTCTAATCATATGCATATATTGTTGCATTATATTGACCAGAATGCAAAAGAGACATCAGCTACCTCACAAGCCTACCAGGAGCATCAGAGAAGCTTCACATCTTCAATGCAGATCTCGACCAACCCGAAAGTTTCGATGCAGCAATTGAAGGATGCATTGGGGTCTTCCATGTTGCTCATCCTAATCCTACCAAAGAACTTGATGAAGAAATAGTAACCAAAAAATCAGTACAAGGCACCCTAGGGATATTGAAAGCCTGCCTGAATTCTAAGACTGTGAAGAGGGTTGTGTACACTTCTAGTGCATCAACTGTTTCTCATAGTGGAAACAACAACGACGTAGTGGATGAGAGTACATGGAGTGATATTGAATATCATAGGTCTTTAAAATTATTTGGGACTTCATATGTGGCTGCCAAGACCAAGACAGAGCAAGCAGCTCTGGAATTTGCAGAAAAAAATGGATTGGAAATTGTGACTTTGATCCCTCCATTAGTGACTGGTGGATTTCTCTGCAAAACTCTCCCTAGCTCAATATATCTGTTCCTGTGCATGATTTTAGGTATGTATCTTGGCGAATTTTTGTTACAACAATCAAGCATATGTTGTATGTATTATTTAAGAATTTGACGTGCTATGTTGTTAATGAGCAGTTTAATATGTTTTGTATTGTATTGATAGCATGTCATGTTGTGAGAGAGTGACAAGTAATATTACTAAACAAAACATGTTATGTTGCTGGACAAACCGCGGATCTAAATTTTTATTTTTATTTTTAGACGTATTGATTCTAAATCATTGAAATTAGGTGAAGCCTTTTAATATTCAGATCGATTGTCTAGATCAATAGTTTTTATTAACATAATGTATGACATGAAAACATAACCCATAATGGAAAGATCGATCGAGCTCATAAAGTCTTGATTCCGAAAACTCATTAGGTCAAATACCAATATATTTGATTTCATGTACATTTTATTTCCTGTTTGCAGGAAATGAGCATCACTATGAACATCTGATGCACAAAAGTCTGGTGCATGTAGATGATTTGGTCAGTGCACATATCTTTCTTTTTGAAAACCCTAATGCAAAGGGGAGGTACATTTGTTCATCAACTCAGATATCCTTGGTGGAAATGTCCCGATTTCTCTCTGCAAAATACCCTGAATTTCAAATACCAACAGCTGAGTGAGTAATTTTTTTCACATGCTCTCTAAAATACATTCACTCTCTTCTCTAACTTCAATTTCAAATATGAAATATGCCAATTAAGTATCTGTTTTTGTACCTTTTCCCCCTGTGCTTACAGTTCTTTGAAGGGCATTGAAGGTTACAAAACGTGTCGGTGCTCATCGGAGAAGCTCCTGAATTCTGGATTCGAGTTTAAGCATGGGCTCGATGACATGTTTGATGGAGCAGTTCAATCTTGCAAAGAAAAGGGTTTTCTATAAATAATCCCAATTGTAATGACCGTTTAATTAATAAGTACCCCTCCATAAAAACTTCAATAAGACACCATGCAAACTCTAGATTTGTATAGTTTTGGTTCTTGGACCGTGGTATCTATCCCTACGATAAGAGCATCTCCAATCATGTTTCCTATATTTTTTTTCTCGTTAAATTTTAACAAATGACTGCAGAGTTATTTTAATAATTGGAGCAAAAGAGCTTAGGTAGTGTTGAACAATTTCCCTCAGAAAGACCAGGTCAATAGTGTTGACTGTTGAGACAACTTCGAGAGTTAGGGGCATGCTTAGTGCGACTTCACCGAAGTGAATAAATTAAAACCACCACACTTCATCAAGCTTGGCTTCACTCACACACCACTTTAATGCCCTATTTAATTACAAGGCTCGACAATAGGAACGTTTGATAAAAGTGCTTATAAACATTTTATTTCATACTATATGTTTTCAATGTGAATACTAAATTAAAATACCAATTACCAATATCCTAAAAATTTTAATTTGATCAAAAAAATGTTATTAATACTCTCAAATTTGATGTAGAATTGTTTTAGTACGTTATCTAATTACCAGCTCACAAATAGTAAATTCAGTGTGATACGTAGCCTTGCAGTACTAAACAAGTAAACATTCATTCATAGTTAGAGGGCAGAGGCTAAACAACATTGTATAACTATTATGCACTGAGTGTGGTTTCAATGAAGAGTTAATTAAGTTTATCCTATGCGAAGGAAGAAGAAGTTCCAACCTATATTTGCTTCAATATTCTCAAAATTAATGCTCAATTTTTTTATGTTTGTTTTTTCTAAGTTATATTAGAGGTAATTGAACTCTTGATCCAATTCTGATAAAGTAATTTAAGCGTCACAATCAAAACCAATTGGCAATGGTCGGAGAGGTCCAAATCTTTATAAACACATTTGCAAGGTCTCTTTTCTCCAATGTGGAATAACACTTCACATTCTTACACGCCCCCGCACGTGTGGCCAAATTTCAAGCGATTTATGTGGACAACTTATATTGGGTGACGTGGAGCACGTGTGGCTATTGACAAAAAGTGATTGTGGGGTGAGGGCTTATGCTCGACAGCACGCTGAGGTGAGGAAATCTTGATTCGTGGGTTATGAGTTGGAAACGAACTCCCCAATCAATTTCATATTAATTTAGTGGTTTGCTACCCACCCTTATTGGGTGGGGTGGCCCTTCTAACCCGAGAGGCTCAAGGGCGTGCTTAGTGCGACTTCACCGAAGTGAACAAACCAAGACAACCCTCATCCCATCAAGCTAAGTTTGACCACCCACCAATCACTTTAATGCCCTGCTTAGTTACAAGTCTCCGCTACAAGACTCGGCAATAAGAAAGATTAATTTAATTAATTATAAACAGTTATATCATAGAATTGGATTTCGATGTGGGATTCGAATTACCAAATTCTAGAAACGCCCAAATTCTTCTATTCGAAATTGAATTACTAGCTTCCAAATAGTAATATTAAGAGCGATCCCTAGCAATCACTAAACCTCAACTTTTCGATCTATAAAATCATAGAAATCATTATATATTCATTTTGTTGCCAAAGAGTTCGTCTTGGTTGTCTTCTCTAAACCTTCGTTCATACATTTAAAACACTAGAAGCCATTTGCTTACATGATCCATCCCGAATCCTATAACACAACGATTTCGTGTTCCACAATCTTTTCCTATTCCTTTCCCCTTCAATCAAGCCTACGTCATAGGGTCTTTTATATTCATGACCCAGTTGCTCTTCTATATTTTATTAAATTAAAAGTCCCACAACTTAACATTTTCCGATAGTAAACAATCGATATCTGTATAATAATTTACCCTTAATTAATTTCCCTTTTAACAAGCTTTGGATAAAAACAATAATGTTAAGTTCAGAATAAGCTAACCTGGTTTTGATCCTCCATGTTTTCTGCAAGATTCACACCAAGACATTATCAGTCTTGTCTTTAGAATTTTTTGTTCCCACAAAGCAACAGACAACACAATATTTGTGTCCTTGTCTAGGCCATGGAATATGAAATAAGGGTCCAAAAGACTAAGACAATGTAGTTAGTACATTCATGTACTCAGGCCAAACACTATATCAGCAAAGAAAAATTCAGAAAACAGAGCAATGTGTTCTGTTTCTGCTTCTTTTCTGCTGGTGCATGTTTACACTAAAACTTCGAAAGTGGTTAGAGAAATATAACAAAACAGTAGGAAAAATGAATGAAAGCCATAGTTTATAAGAACAATTGCACCAATTTGTGTGTATATATTGACAAACAAAGCAAGTTGGTCTGCGTACTTCTTCATGTTATATTGTCACGAAAGAAGAAATTCATGGTTCGCTAAAGGGGTGATTGAACAATTTATTAAGTGTAATATACAAGGCAGATCGATAATATGTTGCTGCATATGCACAAATAGTTATGATATTAATTCTCCCAATTAAATAATATGGAACAAAACAAATGATATAGGTCATATTATATTGTTAATTACCAGCATGCAAAGGAAATTGGAAACTTGTTGGTCATATTCTATTATCAAGCACCAGCTTCCAAAACAAATTGACTTCTTGGTATCATATAATATCACTAAACACCAGCTCATCTCACATTTCTCTATCAATATGAAAACCACATCTAGCTAGCTGCCTGAGTTAGGATAAGCTAGCTACCTGAACTAAAGTAAGCTACGGTTTGCGTTTGAGTTAGGAGAGAAATGGAAGAGGAAAAGGGACCAGTTTGTGTAACAGGTGGAACTGGGTTCATTGGGTCATGGCTGGTTATGAAGCTTCTGCAACATGGTTACACTGTTCGAGCTACTGTTAGACCTGATCCAGGTAAAAATTTACTTACTGTTTGAGATCCATGTATTAATCTCACTCTAATCCAGCTATGGATCAAGCATGTTGGTGTTAGTCATATTGTTGAGCCACTTCTGCAGAGCTTAATTAACTTTGTAGAGACAGCTAGTAGTCATACTTTCTAATTTATTAATTTTCAAGGTGCATATATACTTCTTTTTAGAGGCAGCTGGTTATATATATATATATATACAGTACCTAATTTTCACACAATTGTCAATTTATTCTGTTAAAAATATCTGCCTAGGTTCAAACTAACTTTTCTAATTTCTGCCAATATCTTTGATGATTTAATCTAATTTTAACGGGTGAAATTGGATATAGCTGCTTCCCTGCCTCATAATGACAGTTTTCTTGTTGTACCTTACCTTAGCTTGATGATCATTATTGACTCATTATGTAACAACTTAAATTCTTAGTCCAGTAATCATTTTAAGATTAGCACAACTGCATAAGTAACAAGTGTAAATTATAGTGGGAAAATGGGTTAGAATTAGGACAAGTCAAAGATACAATCATTTCTAATATAACAAAAAAAAATCACTTTTTAAAGGGAAAGGGTTTCTAACTACGTACACAATATTAACATATACATATATTGGTGTCTGATATTGGCCAGAATGCAAGAGAGACATTAGCTACCTCACAAGCCTGCCCAGAGCATCAGAGAAGCTTCACATCTTCAATGGGGATCTTCACCATCCCGAAAGTTTTAATGCAGCAATTGAAGGATGCATCGGGGTCTTCCATGTTGCTCATCCTATGCCTCACAAAGAACTTGATGAAGAATCAGTAACCAAACAATCTGTAGAAGGTACTCTAGGCATATTGAAAGCTTGCCTAAATGCCAAGACTGTGAAAAAGGTTGTATACACTTCTAGTGCAGCAACTGTTGCTTATAGTGGAAACAACAAAGATATGGTGGATGAGAGTTCATGGAGTGATATTGAATATCATAAGTCTCTTGAAATGTTTAGGAATGCATCATATGTGGCTGCCAAGACCAAAACAGAGCAAGCGGCCCTGGAATTTGCAGAACAAAATGGATTGGAACTTGTGACTTTAATCCCTCCATTCGTCCTTGGTGGATTCATCTGCAACGATCTCCCTGGTTCAGTGGAATTGATTCTATCCATGATTTTAGGTACGTATTTGTACGAACTTTTATACATTTGACGAATAATCTCATATCTTATGTTGCTTCACAGTCATAATTAAGTTATGTTATCTCACATCTAATATTTATATAGTGAGTAGTGGCGGAACCAGGATTAGAAAATGGGTAGGGCTAAGTTTATATGTATTGCCCGAAGGGAAATTTTTTTTTTTTGCCAAAGCCATCTGTTACAGATTCCTCTCCAACAAGAATTTGTAGTGTTATATATATATATATATATATTGATATAGCTACATTAATGGATGAGACAAAATGTGCGAAATGCTTTCTTTGCTTTGGCCTTGTGGATCATAAGGGGCTAGCCCGCAATATTATGCAGATAAGCATATTGCTTTGACTCCTTTGAGACTTTGAGTAGAGCAGCCACCGGAAGAAAGATTGGAGTCTTGAAGGAATGAACTTGAGTAAAGAAAGATTGAAATTTGAAGAGTGGAGGGAGAGAAGAGTGCCTGCGGCAAAAAGTTAGGAAGTAACCTAACAAATTTTTTTTTCTGGTTGGGCTATTACTATATTAGCCCTACACTAATTAACATAATTATGAAAAATGGGTTGGGCTGCAGCCTATGCAGCCCATAACGTGGATCCGCCACTGATAGTGAGGTACGCTCACATGTTATGTTCTTATTGTTCTCGCATGTTAAGTCTTGCATGTCATGTTGCGAGATAATATAGCATGTCATGTTGCCAAATTGTCAATCAAAATCGTTGACAATAAGGCAGAATCTTGTTTATTAATTGTCTGACAACATAACATGTCATCTGATTGTCTAAAACTCTAAATTGATGGCTACATATTAGATGTCTGACATTAGAGGGAAGTAAAAAACCATATGTTTTTTATTTACATTTTATTTTCTGTATGCAGGAAATGCAAATAACTTTCCACATCTTCACAAGCTAACTTTGGTACATGTAGATGATTTGGTTAGTGCCCATATTTTTCTTTATGAAAATTCTAATGCCAAAGCTGGGAGGTACATATGTTCTTCAACTCCAACATCAATAGAGGAAATGCACCGATTTCTTTCTGCAAAATACCCTGAGCTTCACATACCAATAACAAAGTAAGTAATTCCATCCAAATGCAGTCTCAAATTAATTTCATTTTCCCATCATTTTAATCTCGGATTATAGATAATTAAAACCTCTGTTTTTAACCTTTTTTGATTCCTTATTTGCTTACATGCAGACCATTGAAAGAAGCTTACAAAATGTGTGGGTACTCATCGAAGAAGCTCCTGAATACTGGATTCGAGTTTAAGCATGGACTCCATGACATATTGGATGAAGCAATTCAATCTTGCCGAGAAAAGGGTTTTGTAGAAAACCTCTTTGGCAAAATTGACACGAACGTTTAACTATCAATTAAGTTCGACCCTCCATTAAAACATTAATAAATTTGTGCTTGTAATGTAGTGACCAAACCAGCTTGAAACATTTATGACTGTGTATGTACTCTGTATTGATAAGAATGTGAATTCCACATTGGAAAAAAATATAATCTAGCTTGCAATAGAGTTTATAGTTTATACACGGTTATATTTGTTCCATTATGGGATTTACATATTCATCACTTGTTAGCGTCCTCATTTTTTTTTGTTTTCCTTTTTATAGCGCGCAAAACATTATATATATATATATAATGATTCTCAGGTAAGGAGGCCTTTAATTCTTACTTTTTAAAAGTGCGGAATTTTGATCTCAACCGTCAGATCCATTTTAAATGATCTGATTTGACGGCTGAGATCAAAACTCCGCACCTTAAAAAGTAAGAATATATAGGGTAAAAACCCAATATAGTACCCAAACTATGGAGAAATGTATTTTTTGGTACCTACAAATTTTTTTTACCCAAAATGGTACCTGAACTATTGTACAATTACCCAAAATGGTACCTCCGTAGTTAAGTCATGTACCATTTTGAGTAATGACCAATAGTTCAGGTACCATTTTGGGTAATGACTCAATAGTTCATGTACCATTTTGGGTTACGGATGTACCATTTTGGGTAAATATACAATAGTTCAGGTACCATTTTGGGTATAAAAAAATTTGTAGGTACCAAAAAGGGTTTTTCTCCATAGTTTGGGTACTATATTGAATTTTTATCCGAATATATATATATATAGAAGCTAGGGAGATAAAAATCCTCTCTCAAAAATAAACCCAACCCAGCCTCTCAAATCGATACTTCCTTGGGCCTCCAGGCCAGGAGAAGAATTTTATGCCAAGCCCAGATATTAGCTTTTGATCCCAGGCAACTGTCTGATCCACCAACTACTCTTTGGTGCGAAGAAAAAGCCTAAAGATTCTAAGGAAATTGGAGTTGCAAAGAAGAAGCCTCTCGGGCCTAAAGCCTCGAAGACTTAATTTGTTGAGTGAAGAGACGATGGTATTAGGGACCTGCATGAGTTCATATTTTTTAAGTACAAAGTTCTAGGTGTCCCACACTATTTACATTGGCCTCATTGAAGAGTAGTTGAAGTTACTTAAGTGATGCCCCAAAAAATGTGCATGTGAGCAAAAATAAACTCTATTTTTTGCATAGACAAGGGAAAAGATTATTGCAAAGTTAAGACTTTCTTGGTTATATTATAGCATTAGGAATTGCCTCATATGGCCCCTATCTACCTTTTTTTTTTCTTTTTCTTTTAAGGGGTTGTAGCCTAGTCAAGTTGGAAGAAAGATACAACCCGGGGTGGGGGGACACAATACCTATACCCTATACCCCGATAATACCCATACCTCGAGAGTTAGTTGACAACTGCATCATGATTGATACATTTCATGAGAAGGGGGGGGGGGGACGGAGAACATTATACATATACCCCGAGAGTTAGAGATCATATACCCCGAGAGTTAGAGATTACAACTACGTCATGATTGATATATTTCATGAGGTAAGAAGACCTTTCTCCTAACCGAACGAAAAGTTCACCCCTATGGACAATGATATAAGCGATTGTGAGCAACAACATTACACTCACGTAGTCGGAGAACATTATACATATACCCCGAGAGTTAGAGATTACAACTACGTCATGATTGATATATTTCATGAGGTAAGAAGACCGTTCTCCTAACCGAACGAAAAGTTCACCCCTATGGACAATGATATAAGCGATTGTGAGCAACAACATTACACTCACGTAGTCGGTAGTGATCAACCTCTGAAATATCCAGATGACAATGAAGATTTTGAATTTCATCAACAAGAATATCCTCAACAACAAACGAAGGCTCTGTATGATTAATTAAGTGCACCGACAATCATACTCCACAATTAGAGGATAAAGGAACCTTCTAAAGCAAATTTCACATCCGTTTGCTTTAATATTTCACTCAAACGGTCCCTATCTATAATTTTTTTTTGAGAAAATTTGACTATAGTCCATAAATCACACTCTATTTTGAATGTAGTCCAGACAAATATTTTTTACTAATTGAGGTCCAGTGGCTCATCTGCCATATAGGATTTCTTTCCTTTTCAATTTTCTCTAACTAATTATGTACTTTTGCATTCCTCTTATACCCTTTTGTAATAAATTATGGTACATTGTCATCATACTTAAATAGTACTCCATAATTAAAATAATTAATAAGGTCAAACAAGATTTCATATTTCATTAAATAACAAATTTTTTCTATTACAAGGTTTCCTTAAAAAAAAATTAATCAAAGATAATTATTAGTGCATTAAATTTGACAAATTCCTTATATATTTGTTAAGCTACCTTAGCATCTCAACATTTCCTTCTTCTTCATACTGAAAACATCTCTTTCTCCCTCTCCTTCTTCTTCCATTGCCATCTTTTTTCTAACACGTAAATTTCTAAAATCTACCTTTATCATAGACTTTCCCGAAACTATTGTAGAATCGTCATGTCGTATCAACCTTCATCATACAATCAAATATAGATTTTGGATGAATTTTTCATAAGAAGGTTCCGATTCATTTAAAGGAGGTAGTATTCGATCTACCTTGTTCATAGATACATTTGCATCTTTATATACCTAATACAAAGGTGAGTTAGAAAAGGGGATGCATTTTTCATATCTTAACGGAAGGTAAATTTAGTAGTTTTTTTTCCTAACTTTTGATTAGGAATATTGCATGTTAAAGTTACCTTGTTTTTTTTTTCCCCCTATCTCGTGCATAGAAACCTTTGCACTTTTAGTTAGATACATAGTACAAAAGTGATATTTTTGAGAAGAGAGATGCATTTTGCATATCTTATAGGAAGGTAAGTTGTGGTGCTTTTTTCCTACCTTTTGGATAGGAATAATGTTAAACATTGATTCGAGACTAATTTGCTAATATACCTTTAGTATTGTTGCGTAAACTTTCATTCGATGACACTTAGTTTTTTCTTAATTTCATTTTTTTTTCTTCCTATGATTACATTGAATTATTTGAATTTTGAAATTATTGACCTTTCATGTAGGTATTATCTGTGTTGTTAAATGTTTACATACTTTTAAATGCATGTTTATCATAATTATTTTCCAAATTAGATTTGAAGAATTTGAAATTAAAAAATTTAAACTAAAAAGCAAAATGCCAAATTTAAGAGATTTTTATTTGTTCCCTTATTTTTATTCAGGGGCAAAATGGACAAAAAAAAGTAATTGGACCCCAATTAATGAAAAAAAAAATGACTGGACTAAAACCAATATTCATGTAGCAAATTGGACCTTAATTAAAATATCTCTTTTTTTTTTGGACGCGGTCCCTATCTATATTTGCTTTAATGTATGAAAACAACATTTATATTTTATACCATGATAATTCGTTGACAATAATCAATCATGCGTGTAGAAAACTATGTAAACATTACTTAACCTCTTCATGGTGGTCATTATAAAATTGATGTTGAACCCAATTGATGTTGAAACCTATCCAATGATGTGTAATTGGAGAGAGAGAGAGAGAGAGAGAGAGAGAGAGAGAGAGAGAGAGAGAGAGAGAGAGAGAGAGAGAATACTGTATATTACACATCGTTTTAAAATGTGGACTCGTGGTTGTGGTTGATTAATTTGCATATATAAATAAGAAGGAACTTAATTACGTAATGGCATTTGTCATATTTGTCAATTAGTTAATTAAAAATTAAAAACTGCTCATACCCCCAACAGAAACGCAATTAAAGAATGTGCAGAACTAGCTGGAATGACAGACGTCTTACAAACTATTGACCCTTAACAAGCGCAAATCATCACAGTTTTAGGCTCTCCATGAAACCTTAATCATCATCAGCTTATTTAGCTAGCTAATTATATTAGACAGTTACACACAGATCGATCGAACATGGAAGATATCAAGGGCACAGTCTGTGTAACTGGTGGAACAGGATACGTAGCCTCATGGCTGATCATGCGGCTTCTTCAGCATGGTTACTCTGTTCGAGCCACCATTCGATCCAACCCTGCTGGTAAGTTTTCAGATCATACATATATAGGGACAGAGATGCAACTCGTTTTGGTTATATATGTTGATGATGAAACCTCAAAAATTAGAGGATATATATATCGATGTGTGATAGTTTTGCTTGCATAGTTTCATTCAAGCTGATACATAGTTTATTTCCAGAAAATTTCGCTTTAATTCCTTTCTTGCTATTGGCCGGTCTTTTATAATTTTTTAATGATCACTAGCTAGCAAATTAATCGTGTTAATTAAACGCTGTTATGAACATACTAAAGTTGAGGTAACTGTTGTTTATCCCCAAATTTGTAACAAAAGTAGTCCATGTTTATTTATCATATATCCTCATTACTTCATATAATTAACTTTGACTCCTTATCAAAAAAAAAAAACTTTTACTAATTGTTATAAAAATTCAGAAATTAAGAGAACTTTTATACATGCATATATAGTCTATACAAAGAATTTTTACGTAAATTTTTACCTCAGATAACTCACGAGTTGTCAAAGTTGTAACTATAAAAAGTTGTTAAAGATCTTATTAATTAACTTTAACTAGAATTTTTTTTCTAGTTACAATTCTGACAATTCGTGTGTTATCTGACATAGATGAGTTTTTTTTTTTTTGAAAAAATGACTTAAAGTAAATTAATATGATCTTCAATTGAAATTAAAATATTCTAATTTGAATACCACGTCCGTGGTCATTGCATGTATTTCTATGTGCATAATATCCCATGTACCGATGTACGTCATCCTTATTACACGTACCATTTTTCTAGTACAACTGCATATTTTTTCTCCACTTTTGATATACAATTTGGACTGATATATACTTGTGTCCAAAGCAACGGGGGTTTAGGGTTAATTTAGAGTTATTCAGAGAATCTGCAGATTCTAATTTATGAGCTCGTATATGTTCATTTTATCTATGGCAGAAGGCAAACGAGATATCAGCTACCTAACGAACCTACCAGGAGCACAAGAGAGACTCCAAATCTTCCATGCAGATCTCAACCACCCCGAGACCTTCAACGACCCCATCCAAGGCTGCACTGGTGTCTTCCACCTTGCTCACCCCATGGATGTTAAAGGCAAAGAGCCTGAGGAAACCGTAACCAAACGAGCCGTGGAAGGAGCACTAGGCATTTTGAAGGCATGCCTAAACTGCAAGACGGTGAAGCGAGTCGTTTATACTTCTAGTTTGGCCACGATATTGTACAACAGCAAGGGTCTTGAGGAAACTGATGAAAATACATGGAGTGAGGTTGATGTTTGCAGAAGTAACAAGCTTGTGAGCTCTTCTTACTTGGTTTCCAAGAGTCTGGTGGAGAGGACAGCTCTGGAGTTTGCAGAGACGAATGGTTTGGATCTTGTCACTGTGGTCTTGCCTATAGTATTTGGACCCTTCGTTTGTCCAAATGTTCCTGCTTCGGTGTACATTGGACTAGCTCCCATATTTGGTATTTTTCTTTATTCTATATCATGCAATACTATATATATAACCTAGATTACAATGATGCATGCATGAAATGACTAAAATATTGGGAATCAAAATATCGAGAGTCATAAAATACAAAAATATATAGACAGAAAAATGATGGAAATAATAAAAGATCTTGGGTAAAATTAACTAAAAATACGTGTACTAAAAACTTGTGTTGTATAATTGTATTTAACATCGATACTTGTCAAAATAGAATATTTCAAGCATTTTGTCGACATGTCAGACCTTAATGCATGTGTGTCAATGCGTTATATATATTCAGACACAACCCAAATGTATTTTATGAGCATTGACAAGACATCGAGAATGTAACACATTGTATCTTATTTGATATATGAAATTAATGTCATGACTGAGATCGAGTCTTAGACTCTAACTCAATCGGCCTATTACCAATTAATTTTGGATGAAATCTTTTAACTTGATGACATCGATCAAAATTATGAATTGGTTTTTAGTCATGCTCTAACTTCTATACTTCAATTCTTTAATCATATCATTTTTTGACATAAACATCAATGCTACGTTCGACACACCCAAAATAATTGTGTCATATTTACCAAATAGTACTCCATCATTGGGGATATGCTCATAATTAGTACGTCATATATATATATATATATATATTTGATTCCATGCCACTTATTTTTGAAATTTTTATTGTATTTATATATATATTTTTTTAATTTGCTTAATAAGTGATTTTTCAACCTATGCAGGTGACCAAGAGCAATGTAAATTTCTTATTAGCACATATATGGTGCACATAGATGATGTGGCAAGTGCCCATATCTTCCTTCTTGAACATCCTAATGCAAAAGGGAGGTACATTTGTTCGTCGATCCAAACAACGATTCATGAATTATATGACTTTCTTTCTGCAAGATACCCACATCTTCAAATATCAATACCAGAGTAAGATCAACGTACTGTTTCTCCCCCTGCATTCTTATAACGATTGAAATGCTAGCAACATGGTGCATGCATAGTCACTCACACCAATCAACAATTCAAAACTGCTAATGTATTGATTGATGTAGCTAGGGTTTCCCATTAAATCTCGGATTAATCAGCTGTTTAAAATTATTCACATGCGCATGCATAAGTTACTGAAGCTAATATAGTTCCATAATAGTTTCTCACTTCCCATTTATGTCACATATTGAGGCCTAAGTGCATAGCTTACTCACGTTTTTAGTATTATTAATTTGATCTTTTTCAGTCAACTAAAGGAGATTAAAGGTTACAAAGGAACAAATGTCTCATCAATGAAACTGTTGAATACTGGCTTCAAGTTCAAATGCGGCCTTGGTGAAATGTTTGATGGTGCTATTCAATGCTGCAAAGAGAAGGGCTTTCTATAATTCCTGTTCGAAAGCAAGTGGAAATTGTAACCCTTTCCCCGTTTAATATGAATAAAACTAGGTTTACTTTATTTCCACCTTGATTATTTAATTTGTTTTTTTTACCCGTTACACCATTCTTTTTCTGGATCGATCGAGTACACTTTTATCTGGCGGCCATTTGTTTCTATTTTCACTAGTGTTAGTGCATTTCAAGTTCTATGTCCAACAACCAATTAAAAGGGAACGTTTAGCATGTACGTCTTTATTGATTATTCGCTCAAGAACAGTGATGAAAGTAATGAATGCATATATCTTGAGAATGCAATGAACCAGATTTGTGAACTTAAGACACAGAGAGATGGAAGGAGAGAAAGACAGAGTATGTGTAACAGGGGTTCAGGGTTCATAGGGTCCTGGTTGATTATGAAGCTTCTTGATCATAGTTATTCTGTCAATACCACTGTTAGATCAGACCCAGGTGAGCCACTTTCACTTCAATTCACTTGCTGTTTTGATTTTGATTGAGTTATCTGTAGTTCCTCTCTAGAATTATAAGGTTTATATATGGTCCTATATGTATTTAAGCAACATTGACATTACGGTTACAAATAATTAAGTAATTAACCATTCCCATTTTGGATGGGAAAGGAACTTTGCTGGTTTGATGCCAATGTATGAATAAAATGATCGACTTTTGAATGGTTATTTAGTGGGTGACAAGTGATAACCAACTAGAATGCAAGTGAAATTTATCTTAAAAGGTCAAAACTCTTCTTTCTTTAGGGGAAAAAGATGCCAGAAATGGCCTTCAAATTAATACGGAGTGGTGAACTGGTGAGTTCAAGGTTAGCAAATTGAGCATTGGGGAGTTGGGTGATGATGTATGCAAATTATCAAATATAAAATTATAAATAATAGAGAAAGAAGCTTTTGAAAGGAAGATGTTGAATTTTATGTGTTCATCCCATTTTTTTTTTTGACTCTCTCACATAGTTGAGAGGATCTATTTAGGATCCTAAATATAAGAGAAAAGTTGAGTTTTACAACGTTATTCTTTCTTTAATTAGTAACATGCACACGTGAGTGACTGACAATCGTTGATTGATGTGAATTTCTCAATACACTTACTTACCACAAAAAATTTTCTTTTTTAATCAAAACCAATCAATAGTTTTCACTTTTCACTGATTCCCAATTTTGCATTTAGCAAAAAGTTATAATTATTATTGTCCCCTATTTTTCATTTGGTTTACTTTTTTTTATTTATTGGTCTGGTATAATTATTAGAGAGAGAGAGAGAGAGAGAGGGGACCAAAACGACGTCGTCAAACTCAACACCGCCTTGTTTTCATTTCCCGCATTTTATTGACTTTTATTTTCTGGATTAGGGCCCAAGAATAAGTGGCTCTGCTAGTGATATCAACTATCAACTCAACACGGCCTTTTTTTCATTTCTCGCATTTTCCTCTGTAATAATGGGATAAGGGTCCCTCTCTTTGAATTCTAGCAGTGATTATCGACCATTTGTTTCTATTTTCACTAGTTTTAGTGCATTTCAAGTTCTAAGTCCAACAACCCATTAAAAGGGAAAGTTTAGCATGTACGTCTTTATTGATTATTCGCTCAAGAACAATGATGAAAGTAATGGCATATATGCGCGATTGGAGGAGTTGAAAAGATTGCTCACCTAGAAAAGTTGGTTTATGGGGTTGAAATGAATACATATATCTTGAGAATGCAATGAACCAGATTTGTTAACTGAAGACACAGATAGATGGAAGGAGAGAAAGGTAGAGTATGTGTAACAGGGGGTTCAGGGTTCATAGGGTCCTGGTTGATTTTGAAGCTTCTTGATCATGGTTATTCTGTCAATACCACTGTTAGATCAGACCCAGGTGAGAAACTTTCACTTCACTTGCTTTTTTAGATGTGGGTATTAACTTAGTTAATTCCTCGATTAATCTATGTTCAAGAATTGGCTGGATTTTGATTTTGATTGAGCTGGTTGTTTATGTACAATCTGCCAAGGTATCTTTGGGTATAGATATATTATTGGTTTTGATAATAATAAATATGAATTTTGCTTTTGTAAACCTACAAAAGAAAAAATTGATCCATTTTTTCAAACTGTAAACTATTCCATATCTAGAAATGATATTATTCCTAGCTAGAAGTGATATCTATTGCTAATTTGCTATAAATTTTCCAATCTTTGCCTTTCTGAAACATCTCTTAGTATGTTGGGTTTGTCTTCTAGAATAAAAGGCCAATCTAAAAGTTTTCTGTATTGTTCTGCCTCATACATAATGAAGTCTTTACTATCAACACACAGAAATTGAAGTTTGGCTCTAATGCATCCAAGCTACTACTTAGTTAGTGTGTACTTGAAAAGAAATTCATAACACTAATACTTTTACAATCAGAACACAAGAAAGATGTAAGCTTCCTCACAGCTCTACCAGGAGCAGCAGAAAGGCTCAAAATTTTCAACGCGGATTTGAGCAACCCAGAGAGTTTCAGTGCAGCCATCGAAGGATGCATCGGAGTGTTCCATGTTGCTACTCCAGTTGACTTCCAAGACAAGGAACCTGAAGAAGTAGTGACCAAAAGATCGATTGATGGAGCCCTTGGCATCCTCAAGGCGTGCCTAAATGCGAAAACAGTGAAACGAGTAGTGTACACTTCTAGTGCATCTGCTGTTGTGTTTAACAGCAAGGATGTGGAAGAAATGGATGAGAGTTTTTGGAGTGACAAAGATTACATTAAAGCTATAAAGCCATATATGGGCTCGTACATGATTTCAAAGACACTAACTGAAAGGGCAGTTCTTGAATTTCCGGAGAAATTTGGATTGGATGTTGTGACAGTAATTCCTTCTTTTGTTGTTGGCCCCTTCATTTGTCCTAAGTTCCCCGGTTCCGTCAAAACCACATTGGCTCTGGTCTTAGGTATGTATATATAGCTTCTCAATTTCTCATGACTAAAAGAACATTTCTGGTTTGGTTGCATTTGCAAAGGGAACTAGTATGTATATCGTACACAATTTCTATTTATGCAAACAACATACTTTGCCTTTTGTTAAACCGGGGGGGGGGCATCGATCAATTGCATATAATGTTCTTCCTTGAAGTTGTACACATTATTGTATTGAAGAAGTATGTGCATCTATTCATTATTGCAAACAGGGAACATAATCTTAGCTAGGCCTTAAGGTTAGCAACTCCAAAATTTATACTATGAAAGTTGTTTTTTTTTTTATGTGAGTTGCTTTACAAGCTGTTTTAAATCAACGAAAACAACGGTTTCAGTCAGACTCATCAGTTTAGTTCATCTGTACTTGAAATCTGAAGTTAGGAATATAATGTTTTGACTTATAGAATTCCATCAATGTTCATTATTTTGTGAAGTATCTTATATCTTATGTTTCTATAAGAATTGTAAAAGTTAGTTTAATTGGTAATTTTAACATAGGACTGCCTGTTGGAGTTGACAATTCCCATTTTGGTTGAATTTGGAAATGCTAGCCTTTTAAACGTAGTTTAATTGATTCCAAAGTGCAAACTCACTTTAAGTGAACTTCTTTGATCCCTGCTTAATGCAGGTAACAAGGATGAATATCCAATTCTTACCAATTGTTCAATGGTACATGTGGATGATGTCGCCAGAGCGCATATTTTCCTTTTCGAACATCATGATGCAAAAGGGAGGTACAATTGCTCATCAGATGTCATAACAATTGAAAAAATGGCCGAGTTGCTTTCTGCCAAATTCCCAGAATTTCAAATACCCTCAGCAGAGTGAGTTAACTATTTCTTCTTCATGGCATGGTACTTCGATCTCTCTTTTTGCTTCTATCTCAAGCTGTCTTTCTTCTTGGGTCTATCTATGCTTTGCAGTTCATTAAAGGAGTTTAAAGGTCCTAAATTTCCTGGTCTGTCATCAAAGAAGCTCTTGGATTCGGGTTTCGAATTTAAGCATGGGGTTGATGAAATGTTCGGTGATGCAATTCAATGCTGCAAAGAAAAGGGTTATCTGTAGTTCCTCTCTGGAATTATAAGGTTTATATATGGTCCTATGCATTTAAGCAACATTGACATTACAGTTACAAATAATTAATCATTCCCATTTCGGATGGGAAAGGAACTTTGCTGGTTTGATGCCAATGTATGAATAAAATTAATGATTGACTTTTGAATGGTTATTTAGTGGGTGACAAGTGATAACCAACTAGAATGCAAGTGAATTCATCTTAAAAGGTCAAAACGTACTCTTCTTTCTTTAGGGGAAAAAGATGCCAGAAATGGCCTTCAAATTAATAGCAGTCCTTGTCCCTTTGAGGCTAATACGGAGTGGTGAACTGGTGAGTTCAAGGTTAGCGAATTGAGCATTGGGGAGTTGGGTGATGATGTATGCAAATTATCAAATATAAAATTATAAATACTAGACATGTAATGAGGAATGCTGAGAGTCTTCCTCCAATCTTGTTGATTAATAAGCTTTTGAAAGGGAGATGATGAATTTTATGTGTTCCCCACATTTTTTTTTTGACTCTCTCACATAGTTGGGGATCTATTTAGGATCCTAAATATAAGAAAAAGGGAAAAATACACTTTCAATCCCTCAACTTTGACTCGTTCGACACTTTCGTCTATGAACTTTGAAATATATCACTTTCGTCCCAGAACTTTAACACTGACTATCACTTTCGTCCCTGACCGGAAAAAATGGTGCAAAACCTATACCAAAATGTTCGCACGGATGAGAGGAGTAATTTTTATAACTGGAGCTAAACTCGATTTTGCCTAGAATGGCTCGAATTTAGCCCGAAAGTTGGTGGTGGCCAAAACTTTAATTGTAAAATTCTCCGTCGTCTGACGACGGATTGAGGTGGGGTTGGTGGCGTTGAACTCGCCTTAAGAAGGGCTTCAAAGCCCAGTATGTGTTGTCTTTCGAATTTGCCGGAATCTAAAATTTATTCGGTGAAAACTTTGGTCAGAGACGAAAGTGATAATTTTTTTCAAAGTTCAAGGACGAAAGTGATATATTTCAAAGTTCAGGGATTAAAGTGTCGAATAAGTCAAAGTTCAAAGACTAAAGATGATTTTTCCCTAAGAAAAAAATTAAGTTTTAAAACGTCATTCTTTCTTTAATTAATAATATACATATGTGAGTGACTAACAATCGTTGATTGATGTGAATTTCCCGATAAATTAATTACTTAATTTTCATTGTTTCTTGGGAGCAAGGTCCTCGTCCCACATATGTGTTCTCCACATATTTTTTTTTTTAAACTCTCTCACATAGTTGGGGATCTATATACAAATGACCTCTTCTTCCTCCGGTAGCTTATTCCCAATTATCCACAGTAGTTTTACATTTGGAGCAGCTGACAACCAGTCGATTGTAGTGTAAACAATCCAACGGCTACACGTAAACAGCTTATCAGTGCGTTGTGCGTTAACGCACTGTAGAATTTTTCGTTATGGTCAACTCATTCCTCTCTATTTCTTCATTCATTTTCTCTCTCTCTCTCTCTCTCTCTCTCTCTCTCTCTCTCTCTCTCTCTCTCTCTCTCTCTTAATACCTGAAAACTTTGGTGGGTAGCGGATCCATGGATCTGATTGACCCGTTGACCGAGTTGAATTTGGCCACTCCCGGGATTGGGGACTCTACGGGTTCTATTTTTTCAATTTAAATAATAACAAAGTTGATATCAACGGCTGTGAATTATGAACCAGAGTGAGAAGAATACATATATCTTGAGAATGCAATGAACCAGATTTGTTAACTGAAGACACAGATAGATGGAAGGAGAGAAAGGTGGAGTATGTGTAACAGGGGGTTCAGGGTTCCTAGGGTCCTGGTTGATTATGAAGCTTCTTGATCATGGTTATTCTGTCAATACCACTGTTAGATCAGACCCAGGTGAGCCACTTTCACTTCACTTGGTTTTTCTAGATGTGGGTATTAACTTAGTTTGATTCCTCGATTAATCTCAGTTCAACAATTGGCGGGGTTTTGATTTTGATTGAGCTAGTTGTTTATGTACAATCTGCCAAGGTATCTTTGGGTATAAATTATTCGTTTTGATAATAATAAATATGAATTTTGTTTTTGTAAACCTACAAAAGAAAAAATTGATCCAATTTTACATCTAAACTATTCCATATGCCTAGAAGTGATATTATGCCTAGCTAGAAGTGATATCTATTGCTATAACTGTTCCAAACTTTGCCTTTCTGAAACATCTCTTAGTATATTGGGTTTGTAGTTTTGTACTACTAGAATAAAAGGCCAATCTAAAAGTTCTGTATTGTACGTTCTGCCTCGTACATAATGAAGCCTTTACGATTAACACATAGAAATTGAAGTTTGGCTCTAATGCATGCAAGCTACTAATTAGTTAGTGTGTACTTGACACGAAAATCATATCACTAATACTTTTACAATCAGAACACAAGAAAGATGTAAGCTTCCTCACAGCTCTACCAGGAGCAGTGGAAAGGCTCAAAATTTTCAACGCGGATTTGAGCAACCCGGAGAGTTTCAATGCAGCCATCGAAGGATGCATCGGAGTGTTCCATGTTGCTACTCCAGTTGACTTCCAAGACAAGGAACCTGAAGAAGTAGTGACCAAAAGATCGATTGATGGAGCCCTTGGCATCCTTAAGGCGTGCCTAAATGCCAAAACAGTGAAACGAGTAGTGTACACTTCTAGTGTAACTGCTGTTGTGTTGAACGGCAAGGATGTGGAAGAAATGAATGAGAGTTTTTGGAGTGACAAAGATTACATTAAAGCTATAAAGCCATTTGGGGGCTCGTATATGATTTCAAAGACACTAACTGAAAGGGCAGTTCTTGAATTTTCGGAGAAATATGGATTGGATGTTGTGACAGTAATTCCTTCTCTTCTTGTTGGCCCCTTCATTTGTCCTAAGTTCCCCAGCTCCGTAAAAACCTGTTTGGCTCTGATCTTAGGTATGTATAGCTTCTCAATTTCTCATGACTAAAAGAAGATTTTTGGTTTGGTTGCATTTGCAAAGGGAACTAGTATGTATATCCTACACAATTTCTATTTATGCAAACAACATACATTGCCTTTTTTTAAACTTGGGAGGCATTGATCAATTGCATATAATGTTCTTCCTTGAAGTTGTACGCATTATTGCATTGAAGAAGTCTGTGCATCTATTCATTATTGCAACAGGGAACATAATCTTTGGCCTTAAGGTAAGCAACTCCAAAATTTATACTTTGAAAGTTGTGTTTTTTTTTGTGAGTTCCTTTACAGGCTGTTTTGAATCAACGAAAACAACAGTTTCGGACAGACTCATCAGTTTAGTTCTTCTGTACTTGAAGTCTAAAATTAGGAATAGAACGTTTGACTTATAGAATTCCCTCAATGTTCATTATTTGGTGAAGTATCTTATATCTTATGTTTCTATAAGAATTGTAAAAGTTAGTTTAATTGGTAATTTTAACATAGGACTGCCTGTTGGAGTTGACAATTCCTATTTTGGTTGAATTTGGAAATGCTAACCTTTTAAACGTAGGAAATGAATTTGCACATTTACATAAAAAAGAAAGGATCTAGAATTCAAAGCTATAAAACTTGAAGAATTTATTTGATTGCAAACTCACTTTAAGTGAACCTATTTGATCCCTGCTTAATCAGGTAACAAGGATGAATATCCAATTCTTACCAATTTTTCAATGGTACATGTGGATGATGTCACCAGAGCGCATATTTTCCTTTTTGAACATCACGATGCAAAAGGGAGGTACAATTGCTTATTAGATGTCATAACACTTGAAAAAATGGCGGAGTTACTTTCTGCCAAATTCCCAGAATTTCAAATACCCTCAGTAGAGTGAGTTAACTATTCTTCTTCATAGTACTTCAATCTCTTTTTTGCTTCTATCTCAAGCTATCTTTCTTCTTGTGTTCATCTATGTTTTGCAGTTCATTAAAGGAGTTTAAAGGTCCTAAATTTCCTCGTCTGTCATCAAAGAAGCTCTTGGATTCGGGTTTCAAATTTAAGTATGGGGTTGATGAAGTATTTGGTGATGCAATTCAATGCTGCAAAGAAAAGGGTTATCTGTAGTTCCTTTGTGGAATTATAAGTATGCATTAATGCATTAATGCAATAATGCAACGTACATTGATACATGACAGTTGCAGAATATTAATCATTTGTAAGCTTGAAATGGGCATATCAATATTCACTAAAGATTACGACAACCAAGTAGCTTTACTTACAGAACAAGTAATAAGACTTTCCTAGTGTTATCGATATCATGTCCTATTTCTAATGAAATCAGTACTTATTATTATGTGGTTACATACCTTTTAAGTTGACCTATCTGTATATGGAAAGGGAATGAAACAGGCCTAAGTGTAATAAGATTAGGAAACTTTTATGGGAGGTACATAATCCACAATTGCCTATAAGTAGACCTTGATCTCTGCTCTAACAATCATAACAAGCATTACATTATTTTCTGCCTACTCTTAGCATTATTTTGGTTAGTACGTAGTTAGGGTGAGGAGAAATTTAATCACACAGAGATGGTTGCGGACATATAATCTACAAATGACCTTTTGCAAATCAAAGTTTTAATTAGAATTAGCTGGAAATGGTCAATTACGCGTTACTATAGCTAAAGATCTTGGATCATTTCAATCAATTATTTCAGTCTCTCTTGGCTGAATAATACTAAAATCAGAAATGGTACAGAGTCAAAGACAACAAGAGGTTATATATGATATTTGTCTAAAATCATGTGAATCATCCCATCTGTGTAATTTTGGAAAACAGTTAATTAAGTAAACAAAAGGAATCGAATTTGTGCATGATTTGCGTTTTTTTTTATCAATAAAGCTTCAGGTAATTTCAAAAGCGGACCAAACCAAGGAAGACTTTTTGTCCCGATCATATTCATTCAATATTTGATTCTATCAAGTATCAACGTATGCGACCACATCAATTTGTACATTGGTCAAACGCTTAGGTTCTAGACCTCCTTGAATGAATTTGGTCGAGTACTTATAATCCCCAAAACTTTGCTACAATTTCTTCTTCCTGCTAACCTCTATAAAAACACCACATCTCCATCCTCATATCTCTCACAAACACAGACGCTCTAACATAAAAGCAAGAGAAAGGAAAACTTTCAGTAAAGAGACAAACATGGGTAGTGAACTCAAATATTTAGCTGTTCTAGCCATAACATTGGCTGCCCTCCTACACTCCACAGCTGCACAAGAAACCCACGTCGTCGGAGATAAATTCGGATGGGTTGTTCCTCCCGGAGGTCATTACGCTTATGAAGTCTGGGCTGCAGGCATAAATTCTCCGTCGGGGACATTCTTGGTACGTGCACGGAGCAATTTCTCAATAGTACTATATGTATATATTTATATGTAGCTTATTGACCGTTTGTGTTTGTTTCTGTTGCTCAATTTTCAGAGTTCAATTTCACAACTGGTGACCAAGACGTAGCCAAGGTTACAAAGCAAGCTTTCGATAGCTGCAATTCGACAAGCCCCATCGAGCTTAAAACAACAGGTCCGGCCAATTTCACGTTGGATACGATTGGGGAGTACTATTTCATTGGAACGAAGGACAGGCACTGCGAGTTGGGACAGAAGCTAGCAATCAACGTGACTGCAGATTCGGGATCACCTACTCCGAGCCCTTCACCTAAACCTAGTCCTACACCAAGAGGCCCCGTGACTTACGTGGTCGGTGATCAGTTTGGATGGATTGTCCCACCAGGCGGTGAACTTGCTTATTCTGCTTGGGCTTACGGAAAGACTTTCTATGTCGGCGACACTCTAGGTAAGTAATTAAGCATCAAAATATGTCAAACTGACTAATAGATAGGTATATATGCTTTCAACTTATCAATCAAGGTGGATTCTGAGATTTTAGTGTCTGAGGCGAACTATAAACATATAGTTTTTGCCTATATATATTTAGATATTGTGCGAGAATTAATAGTCCGATAACATAACATGTCAAATATTTAAATTTTTGTGCGTGTGTGTATCAATCTTCAGAGTTCAACTTCACCGCCGGAGAACAAGATGTAGCCGTGGTCAGCAAGGAATCTTACGACACCTGCAATTTTTTGAATACCTCATACACACTCATGAAAGCCGTACCGGTCTTTTTCGAGCTGAATATCATCAGATCGTATTACTTCATTGGCGCCAAGGACAAGCATTGCGAATTGGGACAAAAGCTAGCCATCAACGTGACTGCAAATCCTGGTGGCCCTTCAGCCTCCCCTGCGACTTCTTCACATGCTCCGTCAGCTCACTCACCGGCGGCTCCTGGTCCATACAACTCGGCCCCTTCCATGATTAATGGCAGTGGCTACTTCGTCTCCTTCTTGCTCGTTGCACTGGCTTTCTTCCATTGATTATTTAGTAGCTAATCCATGTGTTGATATTGTTCTTTTGTTATCAGTTCATTAATTATATATACAGTAGTACATACCATGCGAGAGAGGCTGTATTAAGTCTATTTGATTTTTTGATGTACATAGGGATTAATTTCGGACAAAGCTGTTGATTTCATGGCTTCTCCTCAGTTCATCGATCCTTGTAATAATCATTGCTGTACTATTCTTTGCTCAATATAAATAATTATGGCCAACCTTAATTCATGTAATTATCTGATTAATTTGGGGCTTTGGGTTCATTATTGTCATATGATCAAGTCCAAATTGGATTAGAAAATTAAAAAATTGGTCCAGGCTAATTGTCAGTCACTTGGAAAGTTCAAAGAAACCACGTACTGATATGATAAAATTAAATACTTATTTTCAAAAAGTCAAGGTATCCATGGGGTTGGGTCTTTAACCAACAAGTGATAAACAAATGGAGCTAGTTTTAATTAATTGGTCTAGGTCTTTTTTTTTTTTTTGATAGGAAGAGAGATTTCATTAATTTCAAAGCTGACACATACAATAAATCTTTTATACTTGCGTCCTAAATCAGTGGCCAAATAGGTCAGGAAAAACCAAATACCACTCACTGTAACATTGAAGCTCGTCTTATTCAAAACGAGCCTACAAAATACAAAGAATCTCTAATCATCTAAGCAAATAAATAAATCTTCCACCGCCAGTGCACTCAATTATGGTACGAGTGAAAGATTCTTCAATCAAATGATTATACGAAATTTTTCGTATTTGCAAGCTCAAAAACTATCAAGCACTAAGTAATAGACGAGGGTGGCAAGGCACCCTCCCATACGACCCAAACCAACTGAAGAAACCACTTCACCTGTAACCTAGAGTCGACCCCAAAAGCTCGACCCCAGGCCCAAGGGAAGCAATGGCCAAGCATAAAATAGATCCATCGGCAACACAGAAGCCAAGTTCGGCTGCTCGGCTGCCTCCTTTTCCAGCAGTCTTGACCACAGCCCATCAACCCCGGCAAAACCAAGAGGAAGGAAACAAAGGAACTACCGCCAACAAGAACCAATAGCCATAATTGTCAATTTATACTTCAAACTTGCAAATACGAAATTTAACACCCTTTACTCAACACAAATTGTCAATTTACACACTCTCCATCAAATTAGGGATTTAAGGAAAGGTTTTATGAAAATAAGAAATTAGTTGGAGCAATATGGGTCGTTGACCAAGTCATCGCTCAATCTGGGCCATTGAAATCAATTAGGAAAGAGTTTAAAAACCATATGTTCAGTCTGGAAACTCCCAAACTTCTGCGCTCCTCTCCTTTGCCGCAACACCGCCTAACCGACTTCCTCCTCCGGCCACTTCATGATGCAAAAGTGGTATCGGGAGCTTCGCCTCGATGCAGTGATTGCGTGGATGGTCATGGCTAGTCAAGCCAATGCCAGACGAGAGAGAAACGGAGGAGAGAAGTTTCGGCAGCTCCAATCCGACTCTCCGATTCTAGCCACGACGACGACTAAAATTGGTGGCTTTGGCTTCGTTTCGATGAGGCGAGCTCATCTGTGGTTATAGAGATTGCATAGATAAGATTGTTCAGAGAAGAAGATCGAAATGTCTTATCGTTAGTATCTCATTCGGATCGTGTTCTTGTATTGAGTAGAATAGCTGTATATGTTATAGTTACATTTTTTTTTATATAATTAAGCATCATTCCCATTTTGGATGGGAAGGGAACTTTGCTGGTTTGATGCCAATGTATGAATAAAATCATGGACTTTTGAGTTTTGATTCTTTTGAATGGTTATTTGGTGGGTGATAAGTGATAACCAACTAGAATGCAAGTGACATTTATCTTAAAATTAAGGTCAAAACTCTACTTTCTTTGGGGCGATAAGATGCCGGAATGGCCTTCAAATTTAATTGCAGTCCTTGTCCCTTTGAGGCTAATAGGGAGTTGTGAATTGGTGAGTTCAAGGTTAGCAAGTTGAGCATTGTGGATTTGGGTGATGTATGCAAATTATCAAGTATAAATACTAGAGATGTAAGTAATGAGGAATGCTGAGAATCTTCCTCCAATCTTGTCTATCAATAAACTTTTCTAAGAAAGATATTGAATTCTATGTGTTTTCCACATATTTTTTCGACTCTCTCGTATAGTATTTGGGGTCCTAACTCTTAAATACACGAGAAATGTCGAGTTTTAAAGTGTTACTTTCTTTAATTAATAACATCAATATGTAAATGACTGACAATCGTTATTGATGTGAATTCCACGATAAATTACTTATTTTATTCCATAGATTTTTGTTTTTAATCAAAAGTTCAAAACCAATCAATAGTTTTCGGTGGTTTCCAATTTTGTATTTAGCAAAAAGTTATAATTATTATTACCTATTTTTTATTTATTTATCGGTCTGGTATAATTATTTTTATTATCCTAAAAGAAGCTTTACAACCAAAATCCCAAACCGAGAGAGAGGACCAAAACGACGTCGTCTGTAGGCATAGTACTAATAAATAGTGGTACGAAGCCTTTCCTCGTCCGTAAAAGTGAAACGAAGGCGAAGTTAACGGTTCAAGTGACACGTCGGAGCCTCCTGTAACGACCTTCTCCTCCTTCCCGCTCCTTTCTCGCCTCTCAAACTCATTCTTCTCTTCTCTCTCTCTGAATGCTTCTTTTAGTTTATCACTATTTCCTTGAATTTCAAATCTAATATAATCTGCTGCTGCTGCTGCAACGATGTCGTTTTCAGATTCCGAATCGTCTTCTCATGGCGGAGCCCCCGAGTACAAGTGTTTCCGTCAATTCAGCCGTGACCGTAAGTTGTTTCTTCTCCGTATCAGGCTCTGGATTTTGGTTCATCTTATGCCCTTTCTGGTTTCTCACAAAATGTATGAGAGGAAATGTAATATAAATTCGATTCTGATCGTTTTCATCTTTCCTATTTCCTGAAACGCATGGAGTAACTGTAAATTTGTAATTCAGTTTCTTTGGATTGGGTTTTTAGGGTTATTGCACGAAATGCTTGGATCAACCAGAACGGAGAATTCCAAGTCTTGGAAGGTGTGTTCAATCAAGCTTTTTTTTTCCTTTACGTTATTATATATTTGGTTAGGTGAACTCGAATTATTTGCAGTGGAATGAGTTTTAACTTTTATTTTTTACGTAATGCTAATTGTTACTTTTATCATCCTCGATTTTTTTACAACAGGTACTCATCATGGATAAAGTAACAGTGAAGGTCATGTCCCATTCATGTAAAATGGCAGATATCACTGACCAAGAAATTTCATGTGAGCACAACTTAATCATTGTTGTTCGTTTTTTTTTTTTTGGGTTTCCAAATTCGGGCGTATTCCCAGTTCTTAGGATATACATGTCTCTTTTGGGTCCGATACAGAAAACGTATGTGTCTATTTTTCGTTCCTTAAGTATCTTTCATGATAAAGTTTCACCGTAATGCTTATTTTTCTTCATAGTTTGTGGTCCTAGTAATTCCAATTTATTGCTACTAAATGTTTGGTTGCTGGAATGAACCATTTGAATGAAATAGAATCGAGATTGAAAAGGAAAGGATTCACAATATGCTGGAATATGGAGCGAGTTAGATGGTAAAATAGGAAGAAATGAAAATTAGTAAGGAATATACATGTTTGGTATCATCCATGAATTGGAGAATTTACATTCTATTCCAATGAAGATTACAAGGAACCATTAAAATTTGAGCGCACTGCAGTGGCTACGGTATACAAGGCATTGTTTACAATATCGCGTAAAACATTTTTAGAAATATATTCATGATGTGTTTCTTCGAGTCTTTTTGTTGTTAGTTGGAACTTACTAAAAGTTGAGTATATTTTATCACAGTGGTGGAAGATCTTTTTCGGAGGAGGGAACCATTGCCGTCCATGGATGTTGTTTATTTTATCCAGCCATCAAAAGAGAAGTACAGTATTTTTCAAAATATGCAATCATTATTCTGATTGTGGTTTGATTTTCATGTACTCTTTTTTAACCCTATCTTTTGCTAGCATGCAGTATTGTCATGTTCTTGTCTGACATGTCTGGAAGGGAGCCTTTATACAGGAAGTAAGAGAAGATTTCCTTTTTTTTTTTGCAAATTTTAGTTTTTATCAATTTTTAGTTCAAACAGCACTATCTGATTGTGGTTTCCTTTTGCTTTGTTCTGCATCCTTGTTTCCTTGTTTCAGAGCATTTGTATTTTTCAGTTCACCTATCCCAAAGGAACTTGTAAATCACATAAAGAGTGATACAAGTGTTTTACCGCGTATAGGTGCATTGAGAGAGGTAAAAAAAATATAAAATATCTTCTCATTGCTTTTAAATCTATAAGTTCTTTTGACAGTTCATTTGAATTCTTGTCGGATCTTATTTTTGGTTGTAATATGCAGATGAATTTGGAATACTTTCCCATAGATAGTCAGGTAAATTGTATTAACGGTTTATCATTTCTTATGTATGGTTTATCAATGGCTTCATATATTCGAGCTGTTTACAGAAGCATGTAGGGGATACTTTCTTCATTGTGATCACTTTAATGCAGGCTTTTGTCACTGATCAAGAAAGGGCATTGGAGGAGCTCTTTGGTGATGTTGAGAATTCTCGGAGAGTCGAGACTTTCTTGAACATAATGGCAACTCGAATTGCCACGGTTTTTGCTTCAATGAAGGTATGCTCTTTATAATTTACAAGGTTTGGTAGGATACCATAAATTACACGTGGCCTCAACTTAATTACTGCAGTTACTGCTTCTGGGTTTTCAACATGCTTGATTAGTTGATTCTTTTAAGATTAGTAACAACAACATAGTTGGTTACCTTTTAATTTGGACTTATTTTTTTGGGGAACAAAATGGTTTGTACCTTTCTGTTTCTTTTTGGCTGTTAATGTCTAAACAAGTTTGCATTATCTCAGGAGCTGCCGTATGTGCGGTACCGTGCTTCCAAGGCACTGGATGACTCTACTGAAGCAACACCTCGTGATCTAATTCCTACAAAGCTTGCTACTGCTGTTTGGAACATAATTTCAAAATATAAATCTTCTATTCCCAACTTTCCACAGAAAGAAACATGCGAGTTACTCATCTTGGATAGATCTGTTGATCAGGTTCTTATTTATTGTCCTGTATTGACCAGTTCCTTTTTTTTTCTTTTTTTTTTCTGTATTATCTTATATTTTGATTTCTTGAATGTGTTGGGTTCGCATGCATAGATTGCTCCTGTCATACATGAATGGACATACGATGCTATGTGTCACGATTTATTGGATATGGATGGGAACAAATATGTGCATGAGGTATGCCTTGTTGCTTTTTATAACCTTTCCTTCCCTGTTTTATTATTTATTTCCAGTTGCAGATTTTCTCTAGGTATAGGAATAACATATATTGTATATCAGGTTCCTAGCAAAACTGGTGGAGATCCTGAGAGAAAGGAGGTCCTTTTGGAAGACAATGATCCGGTCTGGCTTGAGATTCGCCATATACACATAGCAGATGTATATTTCATGACCTTAAACTTTTTATTTACATGAATATATTATGTGTGAATACAATAGTCCACTAACTGAGATACCAGGCTAGTGAACGATTGAGCGACAAGTTCACCACCTTTCAATCAAAGAATAAAGCTGCAAAGCTCCAACAGAGTGCAAGGTTGGTTCTACTGGTGTCTAATAGGCACTCTTTGGAAGTTGTTTCCCAAATAGAATGTATTTTATTGTTGCTGTTTATATATTATTGCCAGTAGATATGATTACTCCATTCACCTACATTCTGATTCATTCTTTTCAGTACAATCTTCCTCATCTTCTATATATTGCGCTTCATATTGTTAGAATTTGATTGAAGACCTTTGAGATCATGGTCTTATGATATACAGTAAATATGAATCACCTATAAGAGGTATAATACCATAAAAAGAACATGTCCTCCATTAAGGAGTCATTGTTGATAGAAAGTCGCACAAATAATCAGTATGATTACACAACTTAGCTGTCTTACTAATTATTAGGAGTTCGAGTTGTGAGTAATACTCAATTAGTTTACTGTTGTTCTGAAAATTTACCAGCATAAGGACCATGTGGTGAACAATATTCTAGCAGTGTGCATGTAATGTTGGCTGGGATTGAGTATTTTCTTGTTCACGATTAAGCATCACTTTTCAGGAATATTTCATGTTTTCTAGGTTTAATTTCAAATCTGGAAGAAATGGAGAATCGGTTTTGAAGCTGTTCTATAACTTTATGAAAATGGCCATGTTAGGGGTGTTGAAATATGACCTCAGAAGCAGTCTAGACTATGTTGAGAAATACAAGTTTCATGTTGCATCCTGTGGGCTGAACTTTACTCAGATTTCCTAACCCAGTATGGGTTTTCTTCATTAGTATCATTCTTGTGATTTGGGATTTGGATTTTGGGGTTTCCAAATTGTAATATAGGGGAATCAGTCATAGATTTTAATCAATATATTTTATGTAAAATGATGACACTATACATATTTTAAAAGATAGTTATCTAGGTCATAAGGATGCAATAAGATATTCAGGTATTATAAATTTGTTATGGCTCTAGATTATTTATTGAATAGAAGTGTTTATGGCTCATGAAATACTGTTGTCATACACATCTAATGTAGAATATTTAATTATGTAGAGAGGGCAATGAATTATCTACACGGGACTTGCAGAAAATGGTTCAAGCTTTGCCACAATATACTGAACAAATGGAAAAGATTTCTCTCCATGTTGAGGTTTGCTTTGATAATTTCAGGCATTTTCTGTCTTTACTTCTAATAGAGTCATAAAGCATTTAACCTATTACAATGTTAAATAGAAGGTGGATTAATTTCTCTTTGCATGTTTGAGGAACTCACATCATGTCTCAAGATTCTAAATTCTTTTCTTAGTTGGAGTTTGAAGCACGATAATCTATGGTTGAGTTAGTAATGTTCTATGGTCTATAGTTGAAAAGAGAGGGTAGAGAAACAAGAGAGAAGAGAGGTGCAAGATGTGAGGAAATATGAGGAAACCAGATAGAATTAGATTTCAGGTTTAAAAACCTTTTAGTTCTTTTTATTTTTTTATTTTTTGATTCAAAAAAAGCCTAGGTTTGATGATAGGGAGTGTTGGAGCAGAACTTGGATGGTGGTTGTAGGTCAAACACTACCAAACTATGATATAAACAAATACAAGGTTATTTTTGACTAGTCTGTATCAGCATGTATCGCACCTAGCAAATTGTTTTTGGTTTTTATAATTTTAGGAATTGCTGTTTTATTTCCCTTCTCCCGTCTCCTTCTTTAATTTTTTGAGTCTTTCATGCTGATTGTTTTTGCTGGATTCTTTTATCTCAGATTGCAGGAAAAATTAACAGAATTATCAGGGAAATGGGACTTAGAGACCTTGGGCAACTTGAGCAGGATCTTGTTTTTGGAGATGCAGGAGCCAAGGATGTCATTAATTTTCTGAGGACCAATCAGGTGATGTACAAAGGACATGTAGCTAGCTTACTACTAAGTACTTAATTGTTAATTGAAGACTGATTTATGCAGGATACAACTCCAGAAAATAAGTTGCGTTTGCTAATGATTTATGCATTTGTATATCCTGAGAAGTTTGAAGGGGATAAAGCCACTAAGCTAATGCAGGTAGCTATAGCTCTAAATTCCATATTTTTCATGTACGTGGAAATTACTATATTAAGTTGTTTCCAGTTTTCCTTTTAAGAAGTAAACACCATTTATTAGGAGTTTATAGATATGTTGAAATCTGAGTGAATATCTAATGTTCAACTTTAAAATAGGCACGTTAATTTTTAGAAGAGAAAAAGAAAAGCAATTATTAAGTTAATTGCTTTTTGTTTATTTACTTAGTTGGCAAAGTTATCACATGAGGACATGAAGGTTGTGAATAACATGCGGTTGCTTGGGGGATCATCAGATTCCAAAAAGACAACTGATAGCTTTTCACTCAAGTTCAATAATGCGAAGGTAAGCACATCAAATGCTTTTGAGGATTAGTGTATCAGAAAACAAGAAGCGGACAAAGGAAGGCCTCTGTTCACAAATTTTCTTGTTTTAATAATCAGACTAAACAAGCAGCGAGAAAGGATCGTGAAGGTGAGGAGGAAACATGGCAACTATTTCGATTTTTTCCAGTATTGGAGGTATGTATGCTTGAACATCATGCAGACCTCTCCACGTGTTCCTACACAACATGTAGCATTTTTCAACTGGTCTTTTTTAATTTGAATTACAACTCCACTCTGCACTCCTTCCTTCTGACAGATGGGAGGAAGAGAGATTGATCTTGGTGATATAGCGTTAGTCATAGTATGACAATCTATAGTAGCAAGAAAATAAACGAACACATGTTATTTAAAGAAAATAAACGAAAAGCTTCTTGCCAAATAAGAAAGGTAGAGAAGAGTATGTTCAAACCACAGACAGATTTGAAGCTCAATTAGTTTATAAAAATACGGTAAATATGTAATTGGAGCTTAATTTGTTTTTTATTATAATAGCAGTATCCTGATTAGATGATTTTGTTTCAGGAGCTCATTGAAAATCTTAACAAAGGGCAATTACCAAAGAAAGAGTATTCATGTATGAATGAACCTGGTCCAACTCCTGAACCAGGCAGCCAGAGACGTACTCAGAGTACATCAGAAAGATCAAGTGCAAATCCTCATTCAATAAGATCAAGGCGAACTGCAAATTGGGGACGAGCTCGGCATTCTGATGATGGATACTCAAGGTAGCATTACAGTGCCCCTATCTGTTTGAGTTATTGTGATCATTCGCTAATTAAATATGCAGGCTAAATGTTGGATACTTGGATATCAACTTAATGTTGCTCTTCTACTACCTTTTGTAGTGACTCTATTTTGAGAGGTGAGTCTACTGATTACAAGAAGATGGGGCAACGTATTTTTGTATTTATGATTGGTGGGGCAACTCGATCGGAGGTAGGATTTGTCAAGAACTTTTCTGTGCGGTTTATATATCTGCAGTACAGTGATTTTAGAGATCCCCTCACATGCTTTATATTAATGCGATCAGCTACGAGTTTGTTACAAGATGACAACGAAATTGAAAAGGGAAGTTATCCTTGGAACTACCAGTATCCAAGAACCCCCGCAGTATATTACGGTATGTATGCACATACTATCCTCATCATTTCCTTGAGGAATCCCATCAAAATCAAACACTGCATTTAGATAGGAATTGTCATTTTAGTTTTCAGTCACTGTTCAAGGAATGTTACAAAAAAAATAAAAGCTTAAATATTGCACTAAGATCTCAATCAGAGCTGAAGTGTTTATGTGGTTTCTCATTATTATTCCATATGTTCCAGAAACTGAAGCTGCTATCAGAAAAAGAACTCTAAGTTTACGGTGCCAATGGATACCCAAAATGCACCTTTGCTCTGTGGAAGAAGGTTATTGCCCATCTTGTTTCATTAGCATTCTTGTGATTTATAGCCTCCTACTGCTCTCACTCTTTGGCATTGAGAATGAAGCAGTGACAATTTTGCTTTTGTATTTCGCAGATTCATTGCCTGTTGAAGCATGGTTGTATAAAAGTTGCATAACAGAACCAGCTCCTTATTCATATATGTACTTCTATTCAACCGGTAATCACTGTTCATATCAGAAAGTCAGAAAGGGGATGGTAGCTCCCAAATATGAAGGGGTCATTAGGATGCTGCATAGGAACTGAAGGAGTGTGCATTCTGTTCTTCCCTGCACCTGACTGATATATATGGGTGTTTCAGATTTGTGATATCAATTATTATGCTTCATACTCTCATTGGTAATGAATTCTCATTATTTGTGCCGTAATACAATTTTGACTCCTGAAATTAATGGAAAAGATGAGAAAACAAACATGGTAAAATTGTGCTTTAATTCGCTTTGAACCAACCCTTTTATTCTGAATGAAACTTTCCGAATTAAAGGATTCGGAATGAATCAAATCTCTGGACAACCTTGCTTCATTACAGTTTACAACTTAAAAGCCTATGAACTACTGGAATCCAACAAATTCAAGTGCGAAAATAGTTTGAGCTTCTTCCTTACCTTGGTTGCAAACACCTGGAGCAAAGTTCACGATGTGCAAACCTCAGGGTTGATAAGAGATTTGCTTATTGTTGAAATCATGCGACTCTCACATTCAGATCAAACCAATGACAATCACTATACTGCTCATTACAAATTGAAAATGTAGTTGTTTTTGAAAATGTTATCCACTATCCAGGAGATCAGGAAGTAGTATAAGCAACTGAGAGTTTGACATCAGTAGATGCCCTAGGGCATCCCTCTAGTAACCCTGTTTGATCCTCCCAAAGAGATCGACTGTCGAAATTGAGCTGCCGGGAACTTAGAACCATTTCTTGCAAGCCTCTTCCATTTTCAAGCAAAAACCTCACGAGAGTAACCACACTCTGATGGATCATAGATCCCTTGACATGAATCATTGCTACCTTTAGGTGATACAGGAAGTCACTTAAAGCCTGAGCTTGACTTTCCCAGTATTGCTCTTCCGTGCAGTAGGCCTTGTCCAACGAAACATCAAACCATTTCTGAAACTATATTATCAGCCATATATATTGTTAGTCAGTGATTACAGGATCAGCAACATAATTATTTGGTTATCTTAAGATGAACGTACAATTTAGATATATACAGAGAAGTTGGGAAAAAATACAAGTATAGTTGTCCAAAACAGCAAAACTTACATTATCTCTTGCTCCATCACCAAGTATCTCAATTAAGATAGTGTGGACCATGGGAGAGCTCTTGAATAGGCATGCTATACCTGGAATGTCATGTCTGTTCAAACTAGTAGTCTGAATTTTCAAGGTCTGAAGCTGAGCAAATGGATATGGTAAACCACCTTCAAAATAGATTTTTGATAAAACCTGCATAGAATCCACGGAACACATTTAATATGTACGTGTACGTTGGTATAAAGACACCAGCTCTTCTATGAATGAACTGCAGAACTTCTCGGGTATAATTGGTATAAAAGACACTAGTTTAATTAGGACTACCAATTAATACACACCTTCCTGAAGTAAATTATTTTCAATCAAATCAATTGTAGATTAATGATAAAAGATCCCTATACCTCAATATTAGCTATGCAGAATTGCAGATCCCTTCTTAACACAGATTCTAGCTTAAACAAAAGCACAATTTCACGTACTTTCGGATTTCGTGCATTTATACATTCATTTTAAAGTAATGAAAGATCAAAGCGATAAGCAGATGCAATCATGCAACAACTACATTTGCTAATGAATACAAAAGTCGAGAAAATTAATAACAAGTTCATTAGAGGGATGGATCATTGTACGTACCCTAAAAAACATGAATGTGTTTAAGACGATAGCTAATTTGGCAACTTTATCTACTAGTTACAAAAAAAAAATTCCAAGCAAGGTAGCTAGCATATTCCAAGTTATACAAGTCTCAATTTTAGTAAACAAGAAAACAGATAAGCAACTAACCCGGAGAAAGTCGACGGATATGACAAAGCTTTGAACTTGGGATGATGCAGAAATAAGATCCATTGCACTATGAATCTTCACCATGCTAAGATCGCCCGGACACCGACAACTAATGTGAGATTTTATGAGGGCAGGAAAGCCATGGATCAAACATTTCTCAGTAAGGCAATTAGCCAACCAAGAGAAAGTTTGCAGATTCGGAGCGAAAACGCTGACCCAGCTTTCACTGTCACACCTGAAGAAAGAAAATGAGACTCGCAAGTTCTCCAGTCTCATTCCGGAGATGTCCAGGCTGTTTATATTCATCGAGTTTACGTGCACAACTTTCAGGTTGGGACAGCTAATTTTGAGATGAGTCATTCCATTACAACTCTCAATGGTCAAACTCTCGAGGCAAGGGAATGAAGAACCAGAAAACAAATCCTCACACAAACCACTAACCAAGAAATTCACATGAGATACAAACAATGTGTGAAGTGAACGGAGACCATTGGTTGCCCCCAACCAAAATGATGGAGATCCACACCATGAAACGTTGGCATCCAACTTAAGACACCTTAATGAATTACATTGAAACACACATAGAGGCAAATCAAACCTACCACTCGACCCAACTTCGAGTACTAGTTCTTGAACCTTTTGCTTCACCAGCCAACGCACGCAATCATACAAACAAGAAGAAGCCAAATGACAAAACCCTAGACGAGAACTGACCCGAAAAACCTTTACATTCGAGTTTCCACGGTGGCGGCTCAACACAGAGGTTATGATCAATGCCAGTGCTTTACTTTGGTTCTCGGGGTCGAGGTTTGGAAGAGCAACGGTGGAGAAGTCGAGGGCAGGAATGGAACCCCATATAGAATTCCATCTCTTAGATAAAAGACTAGTTTGGGCAATAGATTTGATGGGTAAAAAAGAGAGAGTGTGGTGTAGTACACGATCAGGAAGATTGCTGATTCTGTCACTGATTGGCTTATTAATTTTGTTTAGTTCGTCCTCTACAACCACCTTTCCGCAAGCTCTAGTTTCCATGTCGAAAAGATTAAGAGTAGGGTTTTGAGACGTACCTGGAGGGAGAGACAATTAGGAACAATTAATGGTAGAGATAGAATCACACTCTCAAGTCTCCGCTGGTTTGTGATTGAGCTTTGGACCTACGAGCTAGCGGGGGCTTAATATTAGGTACTGTCTGAATAGGCCGGGATTGTCTAAATAAGCATTGTCCATTAATATTTTATTCCAATTTTATTCCAGATTTTATTCCGATTTTATTCCAAATAGTAAACGACATAAAAAGACTGATCATTCTTCATTCCAATAGAGTAGCTATCTCCACCTTAGGACTCAAAACCGAAGTCCTATTTTTCTTTTTTGATCATATTATATTACTAATTGCTCTTTGCAAGGTGGCCTTGCGGTGCCTTTCCTACCTCTTGCTTCCTCCGTTTTTCGGTGGCTGGTTTTTGCAATTCTATTTACTTTGATTCATTCAGTTATGGCTGGGTTCTGGTTGGGCTGAGTTTGTCATGGTTGTATGTAGTTCTGAAGTTGAGGGTCGTGTGGGATCCGGGTTGGATCTGTCTTATCGTTATAAAGCTTTTGATCAGTTGGTTTGAGGGAGTTGATGGTGGAAGGATTGATTGGGGATTTTTGGGTCTGCCAGACGGCTCTGGTCAGTTTGGATCTCCGATCTCTCTCACCGGTTTTGCAAAGGATTGGGCTGCTATTGCTACAGGTTGTGTGGGGTTGTCGTACTGTCGACGATCGGTGGTGGCTTGGTGGTTGCGGCTGGTTGTTTGGCTTAGAGGAGGGTTTCCGACTTGGATCCGGATCTGGATTTGGATTTGGGTCTGGTTTTTGGACTTGTTCGTTGTTAGACCTTTAACATGGGCTCATGGTTCTTGGTTCATTGGCTACTTAGGTGGAAGATTGGCCTCTATTCGACGTATTAATTTGCGTAAAATTTGTTTGGTCAGTCATATCACTAGTTACTTTGATGGAAGATTTCCCTCTGTTCGACGTATTTTCTTACGTAGTATATGTATGGTCGGTCATACCATCGGTTACATTTTTCATCGCCCGGATTACATCTAGTGCCTCATTCGATGCACTCATGCATCCAGTTATGTCCTTGCTAGGTTTATTTGTAGATGCATTGTTGCATCTCATTTTGTTCTTGCTGTTTTTACTTTCGATGTAGTTTCTACATTTATCAGTTGTACTCAATTTTAATTTTAATATAGATTGTCGCCTTTCATAAATAAAAAAAAGCTTTATAATAATGTGTTTTAAATTAGAAAAAGTAATTAAAAAAATATAAGAACAAAAAAAATTGTTTTATTTTTTTCGGGTTTAGGATTGATTAATATTCATCCATTTAGGTCTCGGTTGGTTCGCAGAATTGAGGTCACACGAAAGAAAAGTCAATCATTTCCAGTGTTTGGAATGCAAATTAAAGGAAAGGAAATACTTTCATGAAAGAAAGGAAAATAGGGGGGGAAATTAGTTCATTCTCTACTCCAAGAGAATCACTTTCTCTACCTATTTTTCTGCATTTATTGTACTAATTCAACATTAATTATATTACTTTAATAAGGGCATCTCCAACAGCCACACCCAAAACCCATACCCAAACCTAAAACCCAAATTTGTCGTCTCCAACAACTCAAAACCCATATCCATTTTGGGTTCCTACTAAGCAATTGACCCATTTTGGGAGGAATTATGGGTATTAAACCCATAACTGTGCAGTGGGGCTGTGCGGGCCAGAGCAGGGCAGGGGGAAGCAGAGAGCAACGTGCTTGGCAGAGACTGAAAAGCCAGGAGCGCTAGATGACAAAAAAAGGCCAATTGGCCTGGGGGGACGCGGACGCGCAGAACGCGCGAAGGTGGACGCCATATGCCCAACGGTCATCTCCATCCAATGGTGGAGATGTCTCTGATTTTTTATTTCAACGGTTTAGATTAAATGACCTGTTTTTATTATGAAAAAACTTGAAAAAATAAGGACAAAATTACAGAAAATCAGAAAAAAAATTATTTGCCCGTTGGAACAGTTTTTTCAAAAATTTCTATAAATATCATCCCCTCTTCTTCATAATTTTCACTCTAAAACATCTTCATCTCCTCCAAAATCTTTATTTTTACAATAGTTATTTATTTAGCTAGCTTTCACTTTTTTTTTCCAAATATTTTACTATAATCCGAAAAAAAATAACATTTTACTATAATCCGAAATTAAAAAAAAAATCTTACTGTTGTAAATAATATTACTTATGTGGCTGTCCACGTAATTACTTGGAGGCCTTGTATGCAATTACTCATTAGTTGATACCCCTACTATGTAAACTCTATCACTATATAAAGAGGCTAATGAGAATGAGGAAACAACCTCAACATTTTATCTCCCACATTTCTATTTGCTCTCTACTTTCTAACAAAGCAAGTTTCTAGTTTATAACACGTTATCAGCACGCTTGTCTCTTATATCTCATTTTCATCTTAAACTCGATGATGATCCAAGAGTTGCATGGTGCAACGATTGTTGCTTTGACCATCACTTACGATCTATGAGTGATCTATAGTTAGTTTCGTTTATCATTTCAATCATCTTATTTGATTACTCTAAATGAACGATCACGTTCATACAACAAATTGTTGTTCATATATTTTTTTTTATATATATGTTTTTGGCATATCATCATGTGTATATAATGGCCATAACTTATTCATGTTCATATGTTTACATTTATAATTAATTGGTCATAAACATATCATCATGGACCATTATCTTAATTTATTACATTTGAAGCCATTAAATTTTATATTTATGTTACAATATATATAATGATCTCTTTTTAATAACAAAAAAAAGGTGAACCAGAAGTTTCACTTTGATATATCTCGAACCTGAAGTTTCGAGTGTAATATATATTTTGAACCAGAAGTTCAAAATACCAAAACATTAGAACCTGAAGTTCTAATAGTGAAACCTCGAACCCGAAGTTTCGAGTGCAAATTACGATATATTATGAATCCATTATTTGACTTTGTGTCTCCTCGAACCTGAAGTTTCGAGTGAATTACTTTCTTCTACAATTCCAACTTATTTCATTGTTAAGAATCTGCAGTTCTAACACTTTTCGGATTCTAACATATATCGTTCAATGAATACAATTAACAATTCATTTATGTTATTATACGTTAATGTTATTACAATTAACCTTCATTATTTAATATATATGTTACATTATATGTTACTCAATTAATCTCTATTATTTCCTTTTAATAAAAGGTGAACCTGAAGTTTCACTATAGTTATTCCGAGCCCAAAGTCTCTAATATAAAATTATTGCACCCGAAGTTCAAAATACTAAAACTTTTGAACCCGAAGTTCAAATTACTAAATATTAGAACCCGAAGTTCTAATTGTGTGATCTCGAACCCGAAGTTTCAAGTACAAAATATGATTATTTTTCTAATCAAAAAGTGAACCCGAAGTTTCACTTTGATTTCCTCGAGCTTGAAGTTTCGAGCACTTAAATTTTTGAACCCGAAGTTCATCGCACCAAAATTTAGAACTTGTAGTTCTAAAAGTGTAATCTCAGACCCGAAGCTTCGAGTACACATATAATTTATACATAATCCTTTATTTGACCTTATGTCCGCTTCGAACCTGAAGTTCGAGTGAATTATTATTATTATTATTTTTACATATTATATGAATGTTTATTATTATTATTATTTTAGTTTATTTTATGAGCATATTTACATGTGAACCAACAGTTCACTCCACTCTTAGGACCTGAAGTTCCTAATTGTGTAGACTCAAACCTAAAGTTTTGAGTAATATCTAAAATTCAAGGAGGGATATGATTCTCATTCTTATTATTCCATTGGACTATGAACACATTATAAAAGAACCTGAAGTTCTCCATAAAATAATGTTCCGTTATTTTTACTCATATGGAATTGCAGTCCCAAACTCGAATTTCGAGTTTATCATTTTGGCCAGAAGTTCAAAATAGACTTGAAATGAACTTGAAGTTCATAAATAAATTGGATATCTTCCTAGCCTTTATCAAATGCTAAACCAGAAGTTTTTGAATATATATTAATAATTCATGACCCTGAAGTGTCATATATAATTGAGTAAGGAATTATGGCTTGGATATGACTTAAGGATATTCATGATACAAAATATTGGTACATATATATATATATATCTATATTTGTTTTTGCATAACATATATGCAATTATGGATATGATCCATTTCAATTGCTGAAATTTCTCAATGCTTACTAAAAGCTAAGGTAACAATTATATCAAGAGCTGCATATCTTGATTGATGGCTCCTGAAGAGCTCATACTATGTTACCGATATGAAAAAGTTTTTATATTGGTGAAGGTAATTTCCACCATACAGCCATAAGTATGCTAAAGGACACCGTATCATGAACGAAAAGTTTTATTGGGCCAATAGTATATACTTTGGCATGGTTTGGTCATTTTGGATCCACTACTTTACATGAGGTCATTGGCAAACCTCAATGACATTTATTGTTGAGTCATATTATATTGTCATACAATTGTGATTGCAAATTTGCTCATGATGATCATATTTTCTCGCACAATTTGCGATCTGTCACTTTAATGAGATAGTCCTCCCACCGTTAGGGGGAGTAAAGATCGTTCCAGAAGAACGACATGACTTGGTGTGAGATTTTTATCCACAATATATGTATCATTTTGTTTTTAAGAAATAGGCTCAACCAATTATGATCAAATTGAGAAAGTGACACATTATTTTTGACCCAAAATTGGTTTGGGCTCGCCACCCATCAATGGATATCTGAAATCCATTATCTTTACATGCATATTCTGCAAATGGTCAAATCAGACGGTCTTCCCGCCGTTAGGGGGAGGAGTGACTAATATCATTGAAACAACGGCGTGAATTCATGTGGAAATATCCACTAGGTTCAAAGTTTTAAGCTCCCTAGAAGAGGAGATCATACAAGCCCTATAACACTCAGCATGAGGTTATGAGTAAAAAGATCCACATTCTCGAAATAACTTATCTATGAGATATGATTGTCCTGGAAGAGACAATAGATGCCTGATTTGCACTTATTTGTAGCGCAAATTATATTCCTAATCACAAGAATTAAGCTTATCCGAAGGCATTTTGTTGTTATTAATATGCGTTTTCATGATTTCAGGTTACTTAGGTGACTTGAAGTAACTTAGCACAAAAGGTGCATTTTTGATGACTTTTGGGCGCACTTCCGAGGAGAGGTTTAGAAGCCAACCGTGGCTTCTTGATGCTAAGGAATTCTTGAATCAACCTTTGGAAGTCGGTGCCATTGAAGGCCTTGAAGAATCGAAAAGAGGAAGGAAAATGAAGAAATTGCATTTCCGGCGATTTTTCCGGCAAACCACCACCACAAGAGGCGGCAGTACCGCCGGACCACCATCGGAGCACCACCACAGAAGGGGAGACTCCCCTGCACCAGCTAGGCACATGTGTGTCACAGATCACTCACCCACTCATCCCTCCATTAAGCCATTATGTCTTACACTTCCCATTTCTTTTGTATTACTTTCTTTTCCACTCATTTTTGTGATGTCACTTCCACTTGGGAACTCTTAGTGGACATGTGTGGGTGGAACCAAACTATCCCATCACACTAATTCTGCCCCCATTTTTCATACACAAGGGGGAAGCCACCAGATTCCACAATCATCCACCAAGAACTCCAAGAACACAAAGAAACTGCCCAGTTTTGTTCTTGGATTTTCACCACTTTCCACCACTCAAATCACTTTCCTTCCTTCACGAAAGTTGTTCCTAAGGCATCCATTTATCTTAGGAACCAACTTTCACCACCATTCCACCATCATTTCACTACGTTTCAAGCTCAACAGCTGGGAATTCGTCAAGAAGCAGGATTTCAGAAACTTGGAAAAGAAGAAGCTTGAGAGTGAAGAGGAGTTCAAGAGGGGCCTATCATCTATACTTGGAGTCACCAAGGAGCTGCTGGCCATCATCCCTTGAGAATTTCTTAACCCTACTTTTGTTATTCTTTGTACTTATGTTTCCATTCTTGTCAATATTGATGTATTTCAAGAACATGTGTGAGTAGTTCTTTTGTTGGGGGCTAGGGTTGTGTGCCCTAGTCCATGATGATGTTTTGATGAACTTGGATGGATATGCATTTTGATTCTGTTTTGGATATGTTTGTTGTCTAAAATACGGTTTTGTTAGATACTTGTTTAGGAATCTTGCTAGTTCTTGAGCATGTGTTGAACTTAATTGGTTAGGATAATATGCTGGCAACATATTTTCTTAGGTATTTAACATTAAACATGATGAGTTTGAGTGAATGCTTGACTTGTTTGAATTCTTAGTCTTTGAAGTTCTTTGCCTTATTTTGTTAATTTGGGAACCTTAACAAGGCTTAGATTAATGGAGTAGGAGTTCAAGTTGATGCGAGAGCACAACTTGGCACGAGAGTACGGAAAAGACTTGGTCTTAGAACAATAACATTGCTAAGATACAGAATTTGATTCTTCACTAAATCATTGTTGCATGTCCATTAAGTTTACCATACATCGGATTGGGTTAAGGTAAACCCGAAACCCCAACTACCTCATCCATTTGATCACAAACACACTCCAATTGTATTGAGTTTGTAAGCTCATACACTTGCTTTAGCTAGTCACATTTGCTTCTTTTATTTACTGTTTTGGTTACAAGTTACATATCCATGAACACAATCTATGAACACTACATCATGTTGTACATAATTCATCTCACAAGTACATAATCCATCTCTTACCTCACCATTTTAGTGTCAAGCATTTCGGTTACATTGTTTGCCAAATAGGGATCTTGGGCCTTCCAATCCCTTGGGTACGACATCCCCCGGTCTCAATTATACCATCTACTACACTTTGACGACGATACGCATAGATCACATTTCACTCATATCTCACCCCAAAATTATCGAAGCGTCAATGCCCTAGAAGAGGCATGGGTACCCAATATCAATATGCTTACTATAGCTAGCTAATACATGCATATGAATGTGTTGGATCTCAAATTGATCATCGATGATATTTTACTTGTGGTAGCTACCAAAATCATCAAGGGCTGTGTATTGAATTAAACCACGTTTCATTATGAATGTCGACATGTATTTTATTGGCCAAATTTGGAAAGAGGCAATTAAATCCAATCCGATTGAATATTGGAAACGTGATGAAGCATTTGGACCTTATTAACCATACAATTACAAAAGGGTGTTTACTAAAGTGAAGAGGAATCACTATGACACAATATCTCTTTACAGAGATATGAGATTATGAATGTTAATCTTTCCTTATACCAGCCACAACTTTTCTATAGGTACAGTGTCATATACAGCTATTATATTGACGTGAGACTTATGGCATGTTGTTGTTGTTGTGAAAGAGATATCTAAATGCTTTTATGTGAAAATTGTATATCGCCAGAAGTGATTTACCTATGAATGTAAAAGCGCATTGTCAAAAGACAACCCCCAAATGAGAAAGTGTCAGTATAAGCTTATTGCTTAATTAAATCTTTAAAAGATTCATATTGTCAAAGGCAAGTCCATGAATTACTGAGAGAGCTTGAAGCTCACTTATGAAAGCAATGAGTCTAAGGCTCATGTGTATTCATCTTATTATAGTCAAAGTGACTTAAATTGTCTCAATGAGTACTATGACTAGACTAAGATATCGAATTCGAAATATGATAATGTTGCAACGTATTCTAACTTTCGCGAAGTTTATTAGAGCTCCTGAAGAGCCTATATGGAATTATCAATATGAACTAATTGATATTATGGCTAAATGTGCCATATCAACTTTCTATGCTCCGAATATTGTGTAAGGTTAATGTGTAAATTCTTATTCCTTTATATTGTTACTCTTTAGCTAATGTCTTTCCATCAAGTTGAGCATATGAAATTGTTTCATAACCATATTATATGAGGTAAGGTTTAATGAAAGTAGCCTAGTTTTGTTGGTATTACTTTTACTTTGCAGGATTGAAAATTAATGATGAGCCCCCTATACGCAAAGCATATGCGGTCTCTCTTCAATGACAGAAACACCGAACCATTAAGCATGGTATATGTACTTTCAAATACATGAATAAAGCTTGCAACTATCAGGGGGAGATTCGAACTTATCAGGGGAGCATCCAGAAGTATGCTACCTAGGACATATGCGCGTTGTACTCTTTTTCCTTCGACCAGAGTTATTTTTTCCCACTGGGTTTTTGTTACCTGGCAAGGTTTTAATGAGGCAACAATAAAGCGCGTCCAACACCTTATCATTGATAGGTGGACATCCAAGGGGGAGTGTTGTAAATAATATTACTTATGTGGCTGTCCACGTAATTACTTGGAGGCCTTGTATGCAATTACTCATTAGTTGATACCCCTACTATGTAAACTCTATCACTATATAAAGAGGCTAATGAGAATGAGGAAACAACCTCAACATTTTATCTCCCACATTTCTATTTGCTCTCTACTTTCTAACAAAGCAAGTTTCTAGTTTATAACACTTACTTACTTTTTAAATAATATATTATATATGATGTATAAATTCATATTGTTTTATATAATTATATAAAATGATTAAAATATAAAATGGGTATGGGTTTTGACTCACCCTTGTTGGAGATGACAAACTCAAATGAATAGTAATGAGTTTAGATGAGTCAAAATTTGAGTTTGGGTATGAGTTTTGGAAAGGGTTGTTGGAGATGCTCTAATAAACTAACAATTTATGAAATTATAAATATTAATTTTGTTTCATATATTATTTTATTTTATTTTTAAATTTAAATATCAAAGAATGTCTCTCCAAGCAATGGATAGACAAACGGAGGAAAAAAGATGAGAGTCATTGCTCTCCTAAACCCTAGCAGCGCTCCTCTTAGCGTCGACTCCAACGCGCACCGCCATGGTCGCCGATTCAGTCTTGATCGTTCTCTACGGTCTCGGTTATTGTCCCCTTCCATTGGTAGACCAAGGTGGAGGTCTCTTTTCACCCTTGTCATTCGCCGTTTTTCGGCAAAATCACCCATGGTCCTGCCCTTCTTTGGGTGTTTTTGGAGCAACTTCTTCTAGTTCTGGGCTATCTGACTCGTCGGGTGGTGTGGGATCCGGCTCTTTCTTGATTGGGTTGCCGGTGTATCTAATCGATGTTTTGTGGGATGGGTGTGTCATTGACGTTAAGCGGTTGCCTCTGAGGTCTACTGCCTTTCTTCTCTTGGAGTTTGTACTGTACGTGGTGACTCTTGGTGGTTGCGACGGTGATCGATGGTGCAACCCTTATCCGATCTGTTTGGGTAGTTGCAGTATTTGGTGATGTGGCCGGATGGGTCTTTCTCTTCCGGTCATGGATGCCTAAGCCACTGGATTTTCATGGTGTTTGGTTTTGGGCTCAACCTTTGCATGCTCTGCTGGATCTAGTTTTTTCAGGGTTCAAATTTTGGGATCCTGGAGGACATCTCTATGTTGATTTTTTCAATAGCAACTTCGCAATGTTCTAAAAGGCGCTAGGCGCTAGGCGGGCGATGACCCTCAGCCTACAGCCTAGACAGCCTAGGCGATTTTCTTTTTTTTAATATTTAATTAATAAAAATATATTTTAATACTTGAAAATAATCAAATATGAATAATTACTTAATTAGTATAGTTCAAATGTACTACTCCCAAACAAAAGTCTCTAATAAAGTAATAAACAATTCAAATTACTTAATTAGTATAGTTCAAATTATTTATTGTTTTTTCTTTTTCTATTTTTCCTTTCTCTCTAGCTTCCCAGGCCGTGTCCTTGTCTCTTTCTTTTTTCTTTTTTTTATTCTTTCCTTTCTTTCTTCCCCAGTTCCCGTGCCCTTTCTTTTTTCTTTCTTTCCTGTCCCTCTTCCCCGTGCCCTGGTCTCTCCCATTTTCTTCTTTTTTTCATTCACTTTCTCTATTTTTCTTCTTTTTCCATCACAGCATATCGAGAGAGTGAGAGTTGCCGGTGTCGGCGCTGGGTTGCAGCGGTGATCTGTTGCCGCCGTCATGATGATGATTGCAGATTGGGCATCACAGCTGGGTGATCGAGCAGAGGTCAGAGCGATGCCGGGGCCGCTCGACAATAGTGATGAGTTAAGATGTCAGATCGATCACAAGGAAGATTGGGTTGTTGATTGATTGCAGGTTTGATGGTGATGGAAGAATCTGGTGATGAAGGCTGTGATGAGGATTGCTATGGTTTCACGGGAGGTATGGCGGAGAACTAAGTTCGGCTTGGGGGAGCTACGCAGGTCAGAAGATCGATTGATTGATGATAGAGTGATAGACCGATGATGATGGATTGATGGTGGTGTCCGGAGAGAGAGAGAGTCAAGACAGAACGGAAAAAAAAAAACACAGAAAACCACTTTACCAGTTTAATGTAAAGTTTTGTCTACCATTTAATAATCAAAACTTCTTCGCAATTGTCTTCTAGATGAATCAAAACTTCTACCAGTCTACATTAAACTTCTACCATTTATAAATATATCCGTTTGAATATTAAAATATATTTTTTTAAATTTTACATTAAACTAGGACCATCCATTTTGAAATGGAGGGATCTTGGCCGTTGATATTTTGTGATCATTGGGTCATCACTGCGCTGACAAGCGGCTGGGGCCCAGCTGTCGGCTTAACTTTTGGAGGCCGACTGGCGCGTGCTTCCTTCCTCTCCTCTCTCTTCCGTGCGTCTCATGCACTCTTCCCCTGCGTGTTTCTATGCTTCCACCTGATGTCACGCGTATGTGGGCTTCATGGCCCGCCGATCCATTTTGGGCCTTGACTTGGAATAAGATCGAGTTTGAGTCCAAGTCTAGGTTTATTCCAAGACTTGGGTCTAATTTTTGTTGGGTTGGAGATGATTTTGGACTCAAAATAGGATTTGACTCTATGGGTTGGAGACTTGGAGATGCCCTTATGTGTAATTGACTAATGAGTTTCATCTGCTAAATCTAATGAACCCACTTTTTTATAAAGAAAGAAGAAAAACAAAACTATACTCCGAGAGTGTCTTTGGTCCACCAGGTGGAGTTCCACGAACGGCCCAGATTTGATTTAACACTAACTTTCCTTTAATTTTTCTTTAATTGTTTTCCCTGAAATGAACGGCCCAGATCTACCAGGTGGAGGCCAGAATTTCCAGATAATCCACTGTTTACAAACCCACTTCTCATACTTTTTTAATTTTATATTCAACTTAAATAAATAAAAATAGAAAAGTCAATGATATGTGGATGTGAATTAGTTTTTTTTTTTTTTAAGTCTTGAGATTAAGAATTAAATTAGAATTAAACTAGATTAGAGGTCGATTCTCTCCAATGTGTAAAAAGAAAAAAAAAATGGCGCATCCCACCATTTAGGTTAGAAGAAAAAAACTTCTTTATTCCAAAAGAAGGAAAATATATAGAAGATAAACTCTATTTTTTTTGTAAGGACATAATATATTAACATTTCTTATACATATTATATTTCATGTAATATTTTTTACCACTTGACGATACATGTTACTATTTCAACAACTATAAAATAGTCCTCGTTAAACTTAAGTAATCATTTATTAGAGTATGGTAGATTCTCTAACCACTGCAAGTGGCCTAGTGGATCAACGTCTAGGTTGAAAACCCCCTACCCGCGTTCGATTCACAAAGCTGTCAAAGTGGCTAGGCACTGCCATACACTATATTGCAATGCACAGTTAGAGCATTTCACTTACGTCGTAGGGATTAGTCATTGGGGCATTGGGCCTAAGAAGCCTTTCGGATACTCTGATCAATGTCAAAGAAAAAAAATAGGGTAAATTCTCAAAGAATAATTAATATGTATGTCAATTTCATATGTTAAAACATCGTAAAATTTCTGGTGTTGTTTACCTCTCTCAGCTCTTAATGCTTGTAACTTTGAAATTTTAATTCGAAATATTTTAGAAACTACTTCTAATAATTTGTTTTAATCTTTTCCGTATCCAAAAAAAAAAACCGTCTCTCTATTGAAGCATCTGTTCTGTTCGCATCCCACCTCAATTCTCAAAATCTCAAGTATCAGGACCTCCTCCCATTTTTTCACTTTCCCAAAACGCATTCCGATCACCGTCACCATATCCAAACCCTCACACCCCAATCCAATCCTCTCCGTTCACCGATGGATCCGGTTCTTCCAATTGCGGTGCTTTCAGTCCTCATCGGCGCTGTCATTGCCCTCGCCTTCTTTGGAAGCTACTTCCGCAAACGGAGCTCCGAAGTCCAGTCCATTTCCAAACCGGAGCTCCAGGAAGATCGCAAAAAGCAACCCTCCAAGCCCTCCCAGCATAAGAAGTCTCACGCCAAGCCTCACTCCTCTGACAAGGTATTGCCAACCGAATCGTTTCACTTTCGACTTGGATTATGTGTTTGGCTGATTAGAAACTGATAGAAACTGTGTAACTTTTCGCCATCTTGAGTTGCATGTTTATAAGCGTTTATGTATATCTCACTGTTCATAATTGAAGTTGCTGCTAACTTGCTAGTTGCTATGTTTAGGTTTCGAATTAGATGTATTTTGTTTTGATTTTGTTCTGTTGGATTGCGAAATGTAGGATCAAAACAAGAAGCACCATCCTTTGGATGTGAATACCTTGAAAGGTCATGGAGATTCCGTAGATGGCCTGTGTTTTTCTCCTGATGGACGGTGTTTGGCAACAGGTAATGGTTTCATTTCACTACAAGGAGCTTAATGCCACCAATATGTTGTTAGACTGAAATAGAGATTAGGGTTAGTGTTTTTGGTTGATAATGATTTGTGTATGTGTCTAGTAGGAAATGTTGTGGAATAAAGTTGTCATTAAGACACTTGATCATAAAATAATTGAATTTCATGAATCCTTTTCCATGTCCACCGGCAGACTCGTTTGATGTTTGTGTGCTGAAATGTATTTGTACCAATGAGAAGTCAATGATTGACACTTGATCCTTTTGTTTTTTGTCATCCGGTTGTGTTACACATGTTTATACACTTGCATGCAGCCGTGGATGACTTTTTTTGAAAAGAACCGTGGATGACTTTGATTCTGACACTTTTTAGGTCTATATCTCAATTTATTCATGATTTACTACTTCTGCAAACAGCTTGTGCGGATGGAGTGGTCAGGGTATTCAAGTTGGATGATGCTTCAAGTAAAAGTTTCAAGTATGAATGTCAAGTACCTTGATGCATTCCCACTTATGCTCATGCTTTTTTGGTGCTTTTCAATTTAATCAAATGCTGTCACTTTTTACACAGATTTCTGAAAATTAGTTTGCCTGTTGGTGGTCCTCCAGTAGCAGTTTCATTTTCTGATGATGCATCGTCTTTAGTCGTGGCTTCCCAAAATCTCTCTGGTGCCTCTTTGTACATGTACGGTGGGGTGGAAAAACCCAAAACTCCTAATGAATCCAATCAGCAATCCAAGGTTCCTCTCCCTGAAATCAAGTGGGAACATCACAAAATTCATGAGAAATTAGGTATTCTCACCTTATTTGGGACAACCGCAAGTTATGGCACTGCTGATGGGAGTGGAATTATTGCATCTTGTTCGGAAGGTACCATCTTAACTTTTTATCCTGCATTATATATTGCATGCATGCTTTTTATTCAACATGTTTCTAATGTATTGTTACTTAACAACATTTAAATATGTTGATGGAAAGGACAAAATTTTGGTTTGGTAATGTTCTAATAAATACGAGTCATTTTATGATCATTCTTGTGGTTCTGATTATTTTTGTTGCACTTTAGGGACTGATATCATACTTTGGCACGGTAAAACTGGCAAGAACTTGGGGCATGTAGATACAAATCAGTTGAAAAACAACATGGCTGCTATATCACCAAATGGGCGTTTCATTGCTGCAGCAGCTTTTACTGCGGATGTGAAGGTAATTGTCTCTAATTTGTCCATTGGCTGTATCAAAGTCCAGCAATAGGGGGTATTTAAAGAAGTGCTGCACAATTAGAAGTTCCCTGTTTTAAGAATTATATTTGAGCTCTTGTTATGGCTTGTTTCATCATGTTCTTTTATGGGTTGTAGATACAGTTCATCATTTGATTTATACTTCAGAAAAAAAAAATCTTTTTATATAAGAGAAGGCATACGTGCATGCTAATAGCAACAATTTCTTGCAAGTTGCATGTCATCTGACATTCATGCACTTATGGTGTCTGAAGTACTTGTATGGTATAGTCCTATATGTTGAACATGTGTAAAGGAGTGATTTATTAAAGTTAAAAAAAATTATTATAAGAGAAGGCATACGTGCATGCTAATAGCAACAATTTCTTGCAAGTTGTATGTCATCTGACATACATGCACTTATGGTGTCTGAAGTACTTGTATGGTATAGTCCTATATGTTGAACATGTGTAATGGAGTGATTTATTAAAGTTCTTCCACACCCAAATGCTATATAGAAGTCCATGTGTCAAGTGATATGGCATCACGTAAACGTACAAAGTAACCTCATCATAGATGTCACAATTGGAAATCCATTATTATTTTCATTAGTAGTTTAGTTCTTCATATAAACTATAAGTTGCTTACTTTCACTTATTGTAACTGTATTTCATTAGTAACTTCCTCGATACTATAATCGACTTCAGTGGTTGCTTGGCATAAAAAAACGAGGTGCTTATGGAATATATATTATTTTGATAGTCAACATTACATGTTTTTTCTTCGCAGGTGTGGGAGATCGTATATTCTAAGGATGGTTCAGTCAAGGAGGTTTCAAAAGCCATGCAACTTAAAGGGCATAAGGTTATATGTTTTTATGTTAAACTACATGATTTTATGCATGGCTTTACAAAGCCTCTCTGTCAGTTCTATTAATTGTAAAAAAAATTCCCCACCTTTTTTATATCAGGAAGCTTGATGAGGTTTTCAATTTACTACAGAACAGCAGATGATCTCATTAAATGAGACCCAAGATAAATGTTTAGCATTAGCCCAAAAAAAATTTAATTTTTTTTTTCCAATTTTATTGTTCTATTTCTTCAGTGAAGTGGTTTCGTTATATTCTTTTTTTGGTCAGTTTTTTTTTTAATATTAAGGTTACAATTATGAAGCCAGTTTCAGGCTGGCATCAGCGCTATAGTACATATGTGTTTACTATACATAGCCTCCCACCCTTCTCCATACTCTCTCCTAAGGGAGTGCAAGAAGCTACTTTTCGGTTGCAAATACCACTTCCATTTTTTTTTTCAATCTGTATGCAATTGAATTCGTTTTTGCTGTAAATCTTCTGAAAATTTTATTTTGTTTCTTCAATCAACAACTATTTGGCTTATTCTTGAATATTATTTGCTATATCTTAAATTCATCTGGTTGTTTTTCAGAGTGCAGTAACTTGGTTATGCTTTACTCCAGACTCGGAACAAATTATCACAGCATCAAAAGATGGTTCAATTAGAATTTGGAATATCAATGGTATGTATCAACAAAATAAGGTTTTGTTCTGTATACTTTCCTCATGCAGCTGATAGTAAAAAAAACTCCCCTCCCCCCACCTTCGATGAACAAACATGCACCTATGTAATCTATGTAATCTATGTTTAACACATACAGAAAGCAATAGTAAGTCACAAATTTTTTTTTATTGATTCCTCTTGCACCAGTCTCTCTTTCCACATGAAGAAAAAATACTTCATTTAGAAACAATAAGTATGATCTTACTGTTGAGTTGTAAAATACTTTGTCTTTAAATCCATGGATGGATTATTTCACAGTTATAATGCCCTTTTGTTTGTTTCAGTTATAGGTCATAAATAAAGTAAACTTTTAAAAGGAAACAAGTTCTTTTAAACAAGTTGTAGTTGCACATTTTTTAAAGAATTTGAAAACTATCATATCAGAAACAGTATGCTTGTTATGTGAAACAATATAGCATTGGTGTCAGTTGTCTCTTGTGGGTTTTGGATAGCAACAGTTTTCTGTTAAGTCATCTGCATGGCTCATTCAATAATTGATCAGATTTATGCGTTTTTTTTTTATGGTGTTGGTGTTTTGAATTTCCCATTCTAACCTTATTATCTGTTCTTTCAAAGTTCGATATCATATGGATGAGGATCCAAAAACTCTCAAGGTGTTTCCAATTCCACTTAGTGGTTCACACTATGATCGTCTTAGTTTATCTCCTGATGGAAAAATCTTGGCGGCAACCCTTGGTTCAACATTGCAGTGGTTATGTGTTGAAACTGGAAAGGTTTTGGACACAGCTGACAAAGCCCATGAAGGTATGCCGGAGGGTCAGATTTTCTTATTCTCTATATTTCCTTTCTGTATACCTTATTGGTTCCTTAATACTATGTTAGCTAATTTTTCATTGAAAATTTGCCCAAGTTTTCTACACCACATCTATGATGGTTCCTGTGGCCTCGTAATGCTGTTGTCGTCCTTATTCTGTAGATACATATGAACTCAATTCTCAAATAAGAATTATCTGATCATTTAGGTTTAATGTTTGATTGAGCGCAAGATGATCATTTAGGTTCAATTCTCAAGTACTATATGCTTGGGTAAGCATGGCATATGTTATATGCTGAAGATTTAAGGGGGCAATGATTTCTCTTATTTTTCGAGCACATGGGTGTAGTCCAGTGGACTAGGCAGTGGCCATCCCGCTCACAACCTAGGTTCGAATCCCTCCCACCCCACAAATTTCGAACTTAGGAGCCATATTCCCCCTCCCCTAAAAAAAAAAAAATGATTTCTCTTATTTGAACCATTATTTACGATTGCCATGGTGCTTTGGATTGTTGACCTCAAATAGTCTCCTTGTGAATCTTCTTTAATCTCTATCTTTTCGTGCAGATTTTATCACATGCATTGCATGGGCACCACATGCAATTCCAATGGGTAAGTCACTTGCCTTGAATATTTGAAGTTGTCTTCTTATTAGGAGTATTTTGTCATTCGTCATTTTCATTGGACAAACTCCACATACCAAGATGCCTTTTACCACTACTGATTTAGAAAATGCCTACTTAGAACCGTAGGAGAGAGGTATGGCTAACCTGAATAACTTTTCCTTAATGAAACCCAGTTGCACCACAGGCAGTTTTGTTGGGTAAAGCTCTTGCCTTGAATATTTTAAGTTGTCCCTTATTAGGAGTATTTTTCATTTTCATTGGAGAAACTCCACGTACCAAGATGCCTTTTACAACTCTACTTATTTAGCACAACAAAAGCATGAAAAAATGCCTATTTAGAGAAACCCTAGGAGAGAGAGTTCTGGCTGACCTGAATAACTATTCCTTTATGAAACCCAGGTGCATCTAAGCAGCCTATGCTTCAGTGTAGTCATCTCTTTATAGCATTGGGTACAAATTATGTCTAATTGGAAAATCTGCCAATGGATACTATTCGACAAATGTCATTTAACTTGGATCGTGTGACAACTCAAAACTATCCAACTAATGCAATTTGCCTTGAAGTTGCCCCTGGTTGAACTGAATCAGGAACTATCTTCTCGACATCTTTGAATATATGTCTGCAGCCATCATTATTGCTTTTAACTGTTAGTTAACATCGCGTCTTCCTTCTCTCCATAGGTGATAAGAAAGTATTGGTTTTGGCAACGGCAAGTGTCGATAAAAAGGTTAAGCTGTGGGCCGCCCCATCCCTCCATGCATCGTAAAGGAATCTCGTAGGTGTGATCGAGCTAATGCAGGGCACGAGGGAATCAATGTGCACTAGAGATGCTTCACAAGTTCCATAGGTCCAGGCTAAATAGTGCTAACAATTTCATGGAAGGTATTACACCCACAGCTGAAAAAGGCAGATCCGAGTGTAGAACTTGTAAGATTTCACAAGATACTTGAGCTACTTGAGAGAACAAATTTTGTTTCTACAGATTTCAGGTGTTTTACGTAAACATAAATGTTGCACTCGGAATTGGACCCAAACATTTTTGTTGAGTTACCATGTTTATGTATAAACTGCATTTCCATTAGGCTTAACTTTTTTCCAGCTCCCCTGTAAACTTTGGAGAATCAATACTGAAATAAGAAATATATGTTGCATACATATGTATGCTGTAAGGGTTACCATATGTAAAAGTTTTGCAACAAATACCAACGAAGTTTATTATGGTGGATGACACAAGAATTTTGTCCCTTTTTTTTTTTCTTTCAGACAATAAAATTTAGAAGGAATTTTATCACCGGCAGAGTTTAAACGGGTCAAAATTTTTGTGTTCTGACAACTTGAGAAATACTTTTAAATCATGATATGAGTGTGGGAATATTTTTGGTGTGAATACAAGAAAATACAATTTTGGCTAAAAATCATGTGTTATATCCACGGCTTTAGGTGAAAAACCATGATTTCGACAAAAAAAATTTTCTCAAAATTTCACCATTGTTAAAACATGTTTTTTAAATGGTATTTCAATTAACAGAACTTAAAAATCTTGAATATGTTGAAGGAAAACATTATTTCACCATTCCTCCAAAATTGAAGGTGTTCACGTGGCTTTTTTTTCAAGGCCGGATTCTCACGAATGTCAATAGAGCTAAAAGAAATCTCACTCAGGATCCCTGCTGTCCCCATTGTGCTGGAGCTCCTGAGACAATGATACACTTATTCAGGGAATGTCCAAAGGCTTGTGCGATTTGGATTACCATTGGAAGACCTACAACTATGCAAAGAACGGACAGATTGGATTGGGAGGCATGGATTACTGCTAATATTTTCCAAAAAAACTGCAAGTTCATGGATTTTGATTGGTCTCATTTGTTTCTCTTTGTTTGCTGGTTCATTTGGAAGTGGCGAAATAAATCCATTTTTGATATCCACTTCAAGGGTCCGATAAATGTGGCTTCAACTATTCTTCAATACATATCTGAATGGGAGAACTCTATGAAACGTGATGCCCCCCTTCAAATATGAATATATCTATGCTCAAATGGGAGAAACCTCCTCCTGGCAGATTTAAACTAAATGTGGATGGTACTAGATCTTCCATTGGTCTCATTGGTGCTGGTGGAGTGATCAGAGATTGGAATGGGAATTGGTTCCATAGTTTTGTTTTGAACATTGGAACTGGAGAGGTTCTACAAGCAGAAGCTTGGGGTCTTTTCTCTGGATTACAACTTGCAAAGGAGCTTGGTATCACTCATATGTTGGTGGAATCAGATTCTGCGGTGCTCATTGCTCTTCTCCAAAGCCACGATTTGGACCTGCACCCTCTAGGAACAATCTTGCTGAACTGCCAAAGTTTAATGGCTGGGTTTGAATCATGCTCCATCTCTCATATTCACCGTGAGCGAAACATGGTTGCGGACTGCTTGGCGAAGCAGAGTATTACAACTGAGCTTGGCGTCTGTAAGCTGCCCACTCTTCCTGAATTCGCGATGAATGATCTTCTTGATGATTTGGCTGGTCGGGGTCGTCTCCGGGGTGTCCCGATAACTACTGCTGTAATCTAGTTCCTCTGTTTTTTCTTGGGCCTCTTGGCCCCCATCTCACCAAAAAAAAAAAAAACATTATTGTGTGCCTTGTCAAACTAGGACTCTTAGTATAGGTTATCCTTCTAGAATATGGATTAGATATTTCCTACATCAATACGGATTGTATCTTGTATTCCTCTATATATAGAGGCCCTTATTCATTAATAAAGTTGATCATATTCTGAGTATTCTCTTCTATTTCTCTTGTTATTTACGTTTCCCTTAAACACGTTATCAGCACGAGCCCTAACCCTAGCTACAAAACCAAATACACAAAAACAGTTTTTCATGAACAGTAACTCGTGAACAGTACGTCGTGAACAGTAACTCGTGAACAGTACCTCGTAAACAGTACCCGCCGTGAACAGTGCCACCGAAAATCAAGAATTCAAGAACTCTTCTGCAATTAAGAAAACCAAGTAAGTATTTTCTAAAAGTTCCTGCTTTTGATGCGGTTGTGTTTTTCTCGGGGATTTAAAAACTTCCCTTCTTCTACATCCCGACCCCTCTTATGGCGTGGGACTTTCTTGGTGAAAATATATGAGCAAAAAGACAACAAGCTATACCTACTTCGAAAGGTTATGAGAAGCTTTAGGGGAGTGATCGAGCTTTATATCGCTTGCGGTATATGTAAGTCATGAGCACCTCTAATGTAATCATTCTCTAGTAAAAGTTAAAGAGCTTTAAATGAATCGTGGGGATTCATATTATATGCTATGATAAAGTAATTTCATGAGCATCCAAGAAAATCTTTGTGATAAAGTAAGTTCACAAAAGCATCGAATTCGACCAATTTTTTGTCATGACTTATTCATTACTAGACTCACCTACGTAGGTGTGATTTAGGTGAGAGATTGGAATCAGTGGTATTGAGAGAGCTTTGCTCCACCGACATTCCTCTTTCTTATCTGGTCATGCTTACGTGGAGCTATCGAACGGTTTAGGTCATGGTCATATCCATCTTGGTCTTGTTCTAATCCGAAAAATACTTGGAAATTTTATTTAGTGTTCGTGGATGTCTTTTTATGACTGCGAAACTAAGGTATTTTCTTATTGTGATAAAGTAATTTCACAAGTGATAAAAGTGATAAAGTAATTTCACTATTGCTGAATATAATTCAGATATGCTTCAACTATGGTTATGCTTCAATTTTGTAAAGATGATTCTTACAGAAGCAAAATTAATAGAGAAAACTCTCTCTACCTTCCTAGCTTCGGCACTTATATTGTACAGACAATATCGATTAATGTATCTTGCCAAGCGATTTTCAGTCAGCTTATCAATTCTCTACAACGTAGCTGAAAACATGACACGATCATGATTAACAAATAATAATTAGGCCTGCCGGAACAAAGAGAGTTCCAAAAGTAAATTATGGCAAAAATGGCCAAAAGAGGACGAAACCCTAATGTCAAGGGTACGTAATTCTAATGGACAATCTGGTTCATATAATCGTCCCAATAAGGAAGGAAATTGCAACAACGTTGCACAAAATCGTGGGAACTATTGCACCACGTAAAAAGGGGCAAGGACGAAGAGGCATGGGCCATGGAGGCCATGCCAACGCCGGCAAAGTAAAGCGTGGCAATAAGGTGTCAAGAGCACCAATTTATCCTCCAAAAGCACATGGTGCCGAAATATATTTTCCCGACGAACGGTTCGTCGCAATAACCCTTTTACCAACGAATGGATCCTCGCTATTGGTAATCTTTCCTTTACCAATCAACGGATCGCCAATGAAGCATGTGTTGATAATGAGTTATGTATACTCTACTTCATAAGAAGCATTAAAATATACCGTAGATGACACAGACGTCAATCTCACAATTGCATATTTTAAGGTCTACCAAAGTAACAAGAAGACTACGGAAGTTCCAGACTTCAATTAAATTGCAATTGTTTTTTCCAAGTTTATTATGTAAAGGCCGTCATACCTTAATTAATTTGACAATTGTCATAGTTATTTTGGATTAGATCTTCTGGACAAGACCTAGATGTAATCGTTGGCACATTATTAATAAATTTCGAATTTTCTCCAAGTACTGAGCAAATTTCGAATTTCTCCTCAATGTAATGAAGGATATTAGTGTCAACGGTTATTATTGGAAAACGTATTGTAAGAATGGACAAAAATACTTATGTATTATTTCTATGGTTGCGGAAGAAAGCGCATCTTAGAAAAACTTATGTGTCGATCTTGTGGGTTATATTTAACCACTATTCGTATAATTGAATCCAACAATATTTTTAGAGATGATCTTTTGGATTCCGACACATATAGGCTTTGGCACGACCGTTTGGAACACCTAGGTCGTGATATGATGATCCGTATATTGAAAACCTCACACGGACATCCATTTTATTGAGCTAATCGAAGCAAGAATCAAAAATTGATTCAAGGAGGGGAGAAAGACATCACTGACATGCCAAAGAACCGAGCATTTGATGTCTCCAGAACATTCCGGCGACCGGTCGAGTATCTTGGCGACCGGTCGACCAAAATCGTTTTTCTACCTTTAGCGACGAACTGTTCGTCGCTACAAGTTCCCCCTATGACCAAATTTTCATGGTCTAATCCTGATTCCAGTATTGATCAGGATACCTCCTATGCTTCTGCAGCCTTCATGGCTAATGGCTCATTTTGCAAAGCCGGTTCCTTAGGCAAATTAGGATCGAAACCATCATATGCTAAGAACACAAAAGAAAATATTACATTCTTACATCGTATCCAAGGAAATTTTTGTAGACCCATCCACTCCTATTGCAGACTTTTGAGATACTTTATGATTTTGGTGGATGCATCGACATACTGGTCACATGTCACTTTATTGTCTACACGCAATGCTGCAAAACTTCTAGCACCAGTTATACGCTTAAGGGCTCACCACCCAGATCATCCTATTATGTCAAATATGACTTGACAATGCTAGAGAGTTTACATCACAGAAGTTTGATGATTATTGCATATTTATTGGGATTAAAGTAAATATCTCGTACCCTATGTGCATACACAAAATGGTCTCGCAGAAGCCACCATTAAGAGATTTTAAATGGTCGTTTGGGCATTGGTTATGCGCACCAATCTCCCATTATCTGCTTGAGGTTATGCAATATCGCATGCAGCTTTACTTCTTCGTTTCAGACCCACTACCAATCAACCGTTTTATGCGTACCAGATGGTAACTGGATATGAACAGGATGTCTCACTTTTTACGCATATTTAATTGCGCAGTTTATGTGCCAGTTGCGCCCCCACATCGCACTACAATTGGGTCTTCCGAAACGTTTAAGTATTTATGTTGGTAAAGAATCTCCAACTATTGTCCGCTACTTGGATCCTTGATAGGCGATCTCTCACCCGCTATATTTGCGGATTGTCACTTTGATGAGACAGTCTTCCCGTCGTTAGGGGAAGATAAGAACAAGAATGTTCAACAGGAACGACAGGAATTGTCGTGGTCTGTCCCCACTCTGTCTCATCTTGATCCCCAACTCAATATTCAGAACGTAGTAGATTCGATGCCTAATGCGTTTTCTGATATTGATAAAGTGACGAGATCAAATATACTAGCTGCAAACATGCCTGCAAGGTTGGAAATTCCCTAAAGGAAGAGGGGATATGGCGCCAATAATGGTGTCACAATCACACATAGTGGATGTGTGGTTGAGGCCGTGGTTCCCTAAAGGAAGAGGGTGATACCACTTGGTTCGATGGATACTCACCAAAGGAAGGAAGTGAGTTTGGCACAGCCTAATCCATTCATCATCAATATCGAAACCGTCTCATGAGATTATCTCTGATTATGTCCATGAATCAATATTGGGGGACGCCTCAATGATTGAACCAATTTCAGAGAATAATAAAATCTCGATAAATGCATGCATGCTTGAGACGACATTATTTGATGATGTATTGCTCAAGAGATTATAGAGCACGATGACATCGAACCACGCTCTGTTGAAAAATATCAACGTAGAGCATATTGGCCTAAATGGAAAGATGCAATCCCAATTGAGCTAGTTTCACTAACAAAGCAAAAAGGTATTTGGGTACGTAGTGCTAACGTCCCCAAGTGTAAAGCCTATTGGACATAAATAAGTCTTTGTTAGAAAACGTAAAGAGAAGAAAGAAGTCTTGAGATATAAGACTCGCCTCGTGGGGCAAGGTTTCTCACAAACGCCCTGGGATTGACTACGAGAAGACGTATTCACTCGTAAGGAATGATATTACATTCCGCTACCTTGTCAGTTTGGTAGTTTCCACAAATAACTTGACATGCAGCTTATAAATGTGGTTACAACATATCTCTATGGGGATCTAAATTCAGAGATATATATATATATATGAAGGTGCCTAATGGACTTCAATTACCCATATCAAGTGACTCTAAACCACGGAGTGCGTTTTCGATAAGATTAAAATGCTCACTTTATGTGACTACTTGATTGGGAAGGGATATATAAATAATGGTTTATACCCATGCGTGTTTATTAAGAGAACAAGTTCCGGATTTGCAATTATTATTGTCTATGTTGATAACATGAATTTAATTGGCACTCTCGAAGAACTGAGAGATATTGCTACGTATTTGAAATCCGAATTTGAGATGAAAGATCTTGGGAAACTCAGTTTCTAGGCCTTGTGCTAGAGCATCGAGATAGTGGAATATTAATCCACCAATCGACTTGTGTCCACAAGATGTTAATAAGATTTAACATGGACAAAGTACATCCATTTTAGCACTCCCATGATCAATCGGACCCTAGATCGAAGGAATGATCAATTTCGTCTAAAGGATGATGACGAATAAAATATATGGGCCGAAGTGCCATATCTAAGTACAATAGGCGCATTATTGTACTTAAGTTCAATGCACTACACATCTCTTTTGTTGTGAACTTGTTAGCTAGATTTAGCTATGTGCCCACGCAACGCCATTGAGTGGCATAAAGACAATATTTCGATACCTTAAGGGTACAATCGATTTGGGTTTGTTTTATCCCTACAGAGAGAAAAGAGGGATTGAAAAAGGAACTTCAAACCTCTAAGGCACCATGTCCGAATGGACATCGACCACGAATGTCGACCGGTCGAAGTATGACGGTCGACCGGTCGAACTGCGGACAGAACCGCTATACTCCCTACACCAAAAATTCTTGAGATGTTTTGGTTAGTTTTTGCTGATATCGGGTACCTCTCTGACCCGCACAATGGTTATTCCCAAATTGGTTATGTCTTTACCATGGGTAACACAGCGATATCTTGGAAGTCCACAAAGCAGACTTTAGTTGTTATTTCCTCGAATCATGAAGAGATAATTTCTCTATATGAAGTTGTGAATGTGTATGATTGAGGTTTAATATTACACATATTCGAGGAATAAGTGGTTTGAGGTCAACCACTGAGGAACCTACTTGCATTTATGAGCATAATGCTGCTTGCATCGAGATGATGAAGCAAGGTTTATTAAAGGGGATAATACCAAGCATATATCGCCTAAGTATTTTTATAATCAGCAACAACAGACTCTCCTCAAGATTCAAGTGAATCAAGTTAGATCCGAGGAGAATGTGGAAGATTTATTTACTAAGTCTTTGCCTAAGTCCACATTTGAAAAACATGTTAAAAGCATTAATATGCTTATGTTATTCGAGATCTCATGATTGTAGGAATCAGGGGGAGGTGCAGACTTGAGGGGGAGTCTGGCACATACATGTCACTTTCAAATGTGAAGGGTGAGTTGTACTCTTTTTCCCTTCGACCAAGGTTATTTTTTCCCACTGGGTTTTATTGTTACTTGGCAAGGTTTTTAATGAGACAACATGGAAAGCACCACCTAGTTGTGGCCGGCACAAGGGGGAGTGTTGAAGGAAAACATTATTGTGTGCCTTGTCAAACTAGGACTCTTAGTATAGGTTATCCTTCTAGAATATGGATTAGATATTTCCTACATCAATACGGATTGTATCTTGTATTCCTCTATATATAGAGGCCCTTATTCATTAATAAAGTTGATCCTATTCTGAGTATTCTCTTCTATTTCTCTTGTTATTTACGTTTCCCTTAAACAGAATCGATTATTTTTTATAAATTTTGTAGTTTTTCGATTTTAAAAAATCATAAAAATAAACCGGTCGAAATTTTTGTGTTTTGTCAACTTGAGAAGTATTTTTAAATCATGATATGATTGTGGGAATATTTTGGTGTGAAAGTAAGAAAATGCAATTTTGGCCCAAAAATCGTGTGTTATAATCCACAATTTTTGGTGAAAAACTATAGTTTCGGCACAAAAAATAAAAATTTCTCAAAACTTCACCATTGGGAAAACATGTTTTTTAAAATGTGTTCAAATTAATAGAACTCAAAAATATCGAATTGTCTATTTTTTTTTATGAATTTTTTAGTTTTCTAACTTTCAAAAATCACATTGGCATCCTTGTCATGGGCATAGGCATCGTTAGACTTGCTAGCATGGGCATGCATACATCGTTAGTTAGCCTCGCTAGTATAGACATTGTTAGCTAACCTCACTAGCATATACATCCTTTGAAGTGTCTGATGCACCTTGAGATCCTCCTTAAGAGCTGCACTTTTCCCTTCAAATTTATCTCAAAAAACATGATTTTTAGAAAGTGTATCAACTGACTTTCCTCGAAAAGCTCTACTCGTTTGTGACTAATGATTGTTTTAACTTTTTCGACTTTGAAAAATCATAACTCTCAAATGACTTTAAAAAAAAATTAACAAAGTTGAAGGAAAAGAGGGTTACCCTGACATGTCAAACCTTGCCAACCTCATTTTCTGTTTAACTTTGCACATGTCAAAACTTTATCATTGGTAAGACATGATTTTTAAAAGGTATTCCAACTAATTTTGCTAGAAAATCTCAAATCGGCTTATATTTTATAAATTTTCTAGTTTTCTATATTTGAAAAATCATAAAAAATAAACAAATCGATATTTTCCGTTCTGTCAACTCAAAAAATGCTTAAAAATCATGATTTGAGTGTGTATTTTGGTGCGAAAATAAGAACATGCAATTTTGGCCCAAAAAATCGTGAGTTTTAACACACGGTTTTGGCTAAAAAACATGGTTTCGGCAAAAACAAAAACATTTCTCAAAACTTCACCAATGATAAAATATGTTTTTTTTAAATGTGTTCCAATTGACAAAACTCGACTTGGATGTCATTAGTAAAATATGATTTCGGCAAAAAAATAAAAAATTCTCAATTGACATTAGTAAAATATATTTTTTAATACGTATTCTAATTGACATAACTCGAAAATCTCATGGTTTTGGGTGAAAACTCATGGTTTCGGCAAAAAATAAATAAACATTTCTCAAACCTTCACCATTAGTAAAATATATTTTTTAATATGTATTCTAATTGACATAATTCGAAAATCTCGAATTATTTATTTTTTATGAATTTTCTAGTTTTCCGATTTTAGAAAATCGTAAAAAATAAACATGCCAAAAGTTTTGTGTTCGGTCAAATTGAGAAGTCTTTTTAAATCACAATATGAGTGTGGGAAAATTTTGGTGTGAAAATAAGAAAATGAAATTTTGGCCCAAAAATCGTGTGTTATAACCCACGATTTTGGATGAAAAACCATGGTGTCGGCAAAAAAAAAAAATTTCTCAAAACTCCACCGTTGGTAAAACATGCTTTTGAAAATGTATTTCAATTGGCAGAACTCGAAAATCTCGAATCGCTTATTTTATATGAATTTTCTAGTTTTCCAACTTTGAAAAATCGTAAAAAATAAACGGGTTGAAATTTTTGTATTCTATCAACTTGAGAAGTTCTTCTAAAGCATGTTATGAGTGTGAGAACATTTTGGTATGAAAATAAGAAAATGCAATTTTGGTTCAAAAATCGTGTGTTATAACCCACGGTTTTGGCAAAAAAAAATTCTCAAAACTTCAACATTGGTAAAAATATGTTTTTTAAAATGTATTTCAATTGACAGAACTCGAAAATCTCGAATCGCTTATTTTTTTTATGAATTTTCTAGTTTTCGACTTTGGAAAATAGTAGAAAATAAACGGGTTGAAATTTTTGTGTCCTGTCAACTTGAGAAGTCATTTTAAATCATGATATGAGTGTGAAAAAATTCTGATGTGAAAATAAGAAAATGCAAGTTTTGTCCAAAAATCGTGTGTTATAACCCACGATTTTGGGTAAAACTCATCGTTTCGGCAAAAAAAAATATATCAAAACTTCAACATTGGTAAAACATGTTTTTAAAAATGTATTCTAATTGACAAAACTCGAAAATCTCGAATCACTTAGGGTATGTCCGGTATAATTCTACAAAACAGTTTTTATAATTATGTTTTGCAAAACAAAAATAGAAAAGTAAATTATGTATTTTTAGGATTGGAGAATCTGTTCGGTGGTGTTCATGAATATCAGCAAGAACTCATAGAGTCCCAAGCCAGACCAAGATTGCAGAAATCTTATCATGACCTCTGCAATTTTCCCTCTATTTTAGTTTATGAATACTTTCACACCTCCTCTACAATCTAGTTTCCACTTCAATCTTTGGCCTTCATCTCTGGGTCATAATCGGAAACCTCGTCGGCTCTCTCATAGTCTTCACCCTCTTCCTCCTCTCTCTACCTCACTGCTGCTACAAGGCCCACCACCAATCCATTTTAGAATTTCGACATTTTCAAGTATGGATTTTTTATTACATGTATTTCTTACATTTGTATGCATGGTTGTAATATGAGCTAAAAAAACAAAATAGTAAAAAAACAAGTTGACATTATGGTAGACTCTTTGTTTTTGCTCTGTGTTTATTCTCAGATAGTAGATACAGTAAAATGTCCACAGGAGAATATAAAAAATGACTAGTTTAAACTAGCTCTTGGTCGTCTGTCGATGGAGTCCCTCAAGTTCATTACTGAGATTTGCGATCCTCCGTAGAAATGTGATATTTTCCCTCTTCTCCTCTGTGCATGGAACGAGGGGAAGAATCAACGAGGACATCATCCTCGTGTCTCAGCTTTGCCAACTAGTTAGGGAGAAAGTAGTTATTTTAGAATTATAACTTTGATGCATAATGGTTTCATAAACTTGGTGTAAACACATAAGTTTGATCATAAGGTACTTACCTTCTCAAAAAGGGCTTGCTTCTGATACTTGTACCCCTGAAGATGTATGCAATTGGTGCATTAGTGTCATATTTCTTTGTACATTCTTGATTGAGAGTCTAACGAGAGATGAGTAATTAGGCAAGAGTAAGCTAAAGGAGGAATTACCTTATCGGTTCCATAGATGTAATCGCAATAGGTGAACACTGATGCAAAGTTGCTTTGGCTTTGTTGTCCAACAAAGTGATGGTAGTCATGGTATTCTGCCCCTCCATAAAATGGGATATATTTTGTGGGACTCCAAGGGAAGTTGTACCTGAACGGTATAAATGTATAAACACTTGTGGTCTTTCCAATATTTCATAGTTATTGGATTATTGAGTGGTAGCCTTACCTAGGTGGTAGTCTACAGTCGGAGAGGGCGAGTTTACCAAGCTTTTGTTCGATAGCGCTATGATTCTTAGAAGACTTGGTAAACTCGTCATTTCCAACTATAGAAGCATTTGTTTAATTTTTATTTTTTTTGGGAGATAAGTGCCTTTACAAGGACATAATGCTTCTAACAAAAGCACAATTGAACAAAAACACTTTTATGAAACAATGTCTAATGGGTTCTCAAATACTTGCCCGCTATGAGTCTCAATGGCTTCCATTTGTCGCAAAATGAACCATAACCAATACGTGACAATGTGGCCGGGAACCAATGCCGGGGCGAGAAATGCAGGAATGCCTAGGATCAAAATCTCGGCCCAATGGGCATATGGTGCTGCAAGCCCAATTGGAGCAACGTATTCATGGTGGATCCGGTGGATCTTTTCGTAGGCCCATTTTGAGTGGAGTAATCGATGGATCCAATAATTTCCGAAATCCTCTATGATAAAATACACCATTATTTGCAGAAATACTTCCCACAAGGATGGTAATGGCAAACTCGTTCGAATCCCTATCCACTATAGTAAACACCCAACAAGATGAATAGAAAGTCAAATATCTATTTCACAAGATTAAAATGCACAATTGTTAAATAAAAACCAGTTTTCGTCCCAAAAGCTTAAGCTGTTAAGACGCTAAGTCAACGATTAATATTTTTAAATACCGACAAAAATTGTCAAATTCATTACCTTGATGGTGGGGTATGAAATTACTTGCAGAGGACCAACAACAAGAAGAAAGCTGCTCATGACATTCTTATAGCACTTCAACATGTTAGAGAAGGAGTCCTTCACCTTGGGTTGAATTTTGTACATGTCCATATTCTTGAACCAGCCGAGTCCTATGAACACGTACGGTAGAGGGGCCAAAGTGTAGAACACCATGAGGAAGAGAATGTTATGGTAGTGAAGGATGTAATCTGGTTTGTCAGCTGAGTATCTGAACCAGAATTTCTCTGCAAAACTCAGAGCTCTGCCTTGGGCTTCTTCTGCTTCTCGAAGGTTTTGATAAGGCAGCATTGTACGTTTGTGTTCAATGTGACAAAGTGTCTATACCTGTTCGAGCTTGAATAATTCTTAACTACTAGGCATGAATTGTGCAACTGTGCTTAGGTCGTGTGTTGTGGAAAGAACCACAATTTAAGCTAAGTAGTCAGCAAGAAGCTAGCTAACTACCGTTTTTGACCCGCTAAATAATATAATCTCGACATACGGTTGAGTGTTTTTAGATACCCTTCATAGATTACCTACAAAAGATCAAGCTTATCCAAAATTGTTTTGTTATTTAATTTGTTATTTGATTACTATCATAATCATTTCATTTTTTAAGTAAAAATTTGGAAAAACTCTTTGCGTATTTAATATTTTTAATGAAAATCCTCATCATTTATTTTTTTTGTGAATTTTTGGTTTACAAGGAGGTACAAAAGCCTAATTAGAAATGAGTGTGATGGGGATTGAACATCTCTCACTCACACACAAGTTAGCCTACCTACCACTACACTAATTCACACACCCATTTTTTTTGTGGATTTAGTCCTTTGAATCAATGCTAACTAATATTTTTTCTATATAGAGATCGATGAGTCAGCCCTATATATTTTGAAATATCAAATATAATTTTAAGCCTAATATTTAATATTCACTAGCCGCTGACTTTTTGAATTTGGTAAAACATAAATTTCTCCCTCTATTTTGCATCTTGATTGGTGGGGTAATTAAGTTCCAATTAGGAATTCTTCATTCTATATAATCATATCAATATTTCTCATGCTGAAAAATAATGTCCAGAAAAAATGAAAAGGAATTCATTCATTGCCTGTCTCTTGTTTGCATCTTGGCTCAAGAGTTCCATAGTTTGTGTATCATTCATTTTTGTTTAAGTAAATAACATTGGTACAGTTTTCTAGTTTTGGTGTTCTTGGTGCTCAGTGGATGGGCTTTGTAGGATGTTATTTGACTATTTGTATTCTATTAAATGTTCCTATTATGTTTGAGCTCCTCTTTTACTTGTCTTTTATAAGAATTATTAATTTACTTACATTATTTTCTTATAAAATTAATTTACCTACATTATTTTCTTATGAGATTAATTTACCTAAACTATTTTCTTATGAAATTAATTAACCTATATTAGTTTACCTACATTATTAATTTACCTACTTTTTTGAATTTGAGTAAATTATCTAGTTGGGTTCTTGCCTAGTGCCTAAATTTGTACGTAAATTAATTCATGATAACCAATTTTCTTTGAAATTAGGTAAATTATCTAGTTGGGCTCTTGCGTAGCACCTAAATTTTATTAATTATGGTACCTAATTTTCTGTGAAATTAGGTAAATTATCTAGCTGGGTTCTTGCCTAGATTTGTAGGTAAATTAATTTATGATAGCTAATTTTCTTTGAAATTAGATAAATTATCTACCTGCTCATGTTTGAAAAGATCCAACAATGACATGTTTTACATTTCAAACTCATGATACTAAAATGATTGGAATATTTTACCCACCATCCCTCTCCATGCTCTTTCTAAAATAATACCCCCTCATTATCATGTGAAGTATATGCTAAAATAGTCATTCAAATTTTCATTATACCCAGTAATATATATCTATCAAACTGTGAAACTGAGAATCCGTGACCATATAATCATCCCAGGGTTTTGTCAAATACTCTTCAAACAAATATTTAAAAAGTGTGTAACCATTGTTTTCTATTATTTTATTTATTTTATTTGAGATATTGGAGTAAACTAATTAGTGATTATAGAAAACTTACAAGATATTTTAGATTCATATTTCTACTAAAATATTTTCAAAAATAAAATTTTGCAAAATCAATCGTGATTTCTAAATTTAATACTTGAAATATAGAATTCACTACATCGATTACAAATATGAACTATAAAACCATGAAATGTGTGCATGAAGAAGTGAAAAATTCATGTAACAAAAGACAATTAGTTGTTGTAATTTCGTAATGAACATATATATTAAGGATTACCAAAAAATTGCATATTATCTTTGATCAGTTTGTTATATGTGAGGTTAATTGTTTGAAGCTAAGCCGACTTCATATGGTCCAACATCCCTTCCAACTCTGAAACTCTTTAAAAGGCAATACTGTAGTATGACCAGAAGGAATCGATGAATGTCTACACCCTATATGCAAATAAAAATAATGAAAACAAATTTAATATTCAGTGGGAAGCCCGGAATCTTTGTATGGTTTTCACTAGATTTCAACTGAAATATCAGACTTATTAGGTAGAAATCAGTCAAATATTCTGATATAGCTAGGTTTTGCTAGCTTTCCACCGATAGGTTGTCCGTTGCCTCACCTCGAAGGCGATCAAAATTCAATAACCTCCTTATATCATGGAAAAATCTTGTGTGCCCCTAGGGGTATATATCCCTGATTTACTGTGAACGCGTGTAAGCCACGAATATATTATATTATATGCAGCAGCCAATCTCAGCCATTGGGCTCATCCCAACAAGACTTTTTGAACAAACGGGAAACATTGACGGTACAGTAGGGGAAGGCTTCCAAAAAGTTTGGTTTGACAAAAGTGAAAAAAAAAAAAACAAAGTGGTCCCTATTATGTATAGTCAATTGGAGTGTAAAAACTCATGGATGGTAAGAGATTATATTTACTCTTGGAAGCAAATCTGGGTTTCTGGCTTTCTGCATATTTACTCTTGAGTCTTGAATAAGGAGATAGGGATTATAGGTCCAGATCTCTTTATGGACCAATAGGTTTCGAAGGTGGAGGTTTTTCTGGCATTTTAACTTCGAGGAGAGAATCATTGGAAGGCTGGTAGCACATGTTGATGATTTTTTTTTTTTGGTCCTTTCCCAATAGCCCCAAACAGTGGACACATATTTTCCACTGACCCCAGCTACAGTAATTTGTGCCCAACAACCCCAAAAATATTTGAAAAAATCACTGTAGCAGACACTATTTATATTGAGTACTCAATAAAAGTGACATTTTTTCTATTGAGTACTCAATAAAAACCACTGTTTTGAGTGAACAGTGACCCCAAAAAGTGGTTTTTATTGAGTACTCAATAGAAAAAATGTCACTTTTATTGAGTACTCAATAGAAATAGTGTCCGCTACGATGATTTTTTCAAATATTTTTGGGGTTGTTGGGCACAGACATCAGTAGGCGGGGTCGATGGGAAATATGTGTCCACTGTTTGGGGGTATTGGGAATTTGTCTTTTTTTTTTTAGAGAAGCATAAAAGGATCGGATCTGAGAACAATTGAAAGACTTGGACTTTGGAATTGAAGCTTTAGTGAAGCATAACCTTCTGCAATTTACAATGTTCAAACAAATCTATGAAGATTTTGTTAAAGAACAGTACAATACCCTTGTAATTGGTATTGCATACTTGATTAGGATATAATCATTTCTGTGATGATGTAATCTCGAATTGGGCTCTTCGTGCATCTCAGATGAACTTATGGTGGCATCTGATATTCTGATATGGGTTCCTCCACTGTAGAAGTTCTGTGATGATGTAATCTCGATTTGGGCTCATCCTAGCTAGGCCTGTCAATTCCGACACGACCCGATAACACGACTCGAAACCCGCACGAAATAAAGCGGGTTGAACCCGCACGATTAAAAAACGGGTCATTTGCGGGTCAACTCACCAAAATCCGTTTAATAAATGGGTCATTTGCGGGTCAACCCGCCAAAACCCGTTTAATAAATGGGTCATTTGCGGGTCAACCCGCCAACACGAAATAAACCCGTGTAACCCGTTTATTAAATGAGTTGGGTTGAGTTATATATAACCCGAGTACACGACCCATTAAAAGTAAGTAATTTTAATTATATATTAGGGCTGAATAAGTTTTTTTCACTTTTAGGGTTATCAGTTTTGCACTTAAAAAATTAATACTATAAAATCTACGTCTTAGTTCTGAATTAATTGACAACCCTACACAAACCCTAAGCCTCCTCATCTTGGCATCGGCGTCAAAACCTTTTCTCCCGTTTTGATTCTTTTTCAAGGTATATAGTAATACTTGGAAGTCAATTTGTGGTACATAGAAGCACCATCTGTGAACTTCTTTAGTACTATATTTGATGTACTTTGATCTATTCCAATTAAATGTTTGTTATGCATGCTTTGATCGATATGTGTGGGGATTGAATCCTTTTTATTAATATTTGTCCTTATATTTTTTTTTTACAATTGGATTTATTTACCTATGTTTTATTTATGAATCATATTTTTTTTTCTTATGATGTAAAGAGAGCATGGTGAAGTTAAATAATATTACTTTCAAGATTATAATATATTCTTTTAGTTAAATGGGTCACAATGTTAACCAGTTAAATAGTGTAAATGAGTCATAGAACTCAACACGACACGACCCATATATTAAACGGGTTAAGTGGGTTGTTAACGGGTTACCCGTTTATTAAATGGGTTGGGTTTGGGTTTGTATTTTTGACACGATTATTAAATGAGTTGGGTTTGGGTTTGCCTTTTTGACACGATAAAAACTTTGACACGACCCGAACCCAACACGACACGACCCATTGACAGGCCTAATCCTAGCATAGAAAATCAGCCTCTCTGTCTCTCTCCTCAAACACGACCAGCTACTCTCTCTCTCTCAATTTTCCAAATCCAACCACACATTCGTCAACTTTCCGGCCGTTTTCGCTCAATCCACGACCAGAAATGAAATGGTCGTGGCCTAATTACCCTTCAATCCAACAAATCCGACCTTGAATCGAGGTGTGAAGCTTTGATTCCTCAAAATCCAGTCAGCCGATCAATTTTCTGGGTTACAAATCTTCATACCCTACACATACATCATGCAATAGCTTCAATTTGAATCCCGGAAACAAGAAACCATGACCAGGGCAGTGCAAATCTTCCATTTCGTTACGCTATCGCCTAAACATCTCCCAGATCTATCGAGTTTGGTCTCTCGCAGGTGTGGGTTACGAACCCTAAGTTTCCGAGTATGGGTTTGTGATGACAGGGGAAGGTATTGAAATGAAATTTGAAAATGATTTGGGAGATGAGGGATGATAATTTCAAATTTAGTTTTTTATTTTATTTTCTGACATCAAAAGTAATTTCAATTACATGGGATGAACAACTCCAAGTTTTACTGGGTTTTTTTTTGTGGTAAACCAGCCAAACAATTTAACGGGAGACTATGTAAAAGTTAACGGCACGTGTATTTCACACGCTGAAAAGTATTGGGAACATATACTCCTAGGGGCACACAAGACTCTTCGATCATATCATTCCAACCTAATGAATTCGCCTAATCCATCTTGAAAAACCAAGGTATCTGATGTCAAACTAGGGCTACAAAATCAGAAGGAAAAAAAAAAGTACACAGCAACAGAGAAGTTTGACATCAATAAGACTATGCAACGAATCTTGTATATCCTAGTTGTCTCTAACCCTAATAAGCTAGATAGGCACATAATTAAAAAATTAAAAAAAAAACAACAACAACGACGACGATCCATGCCACTTTGGAATTGTCTTTTCCTTCATTTATAACTTGCACCACACCCTTCATCAACTTAAGCACACAATGCCTTTCACCTACAGTCTCTCTACATTCAGTGTTTCGGACCTATCCACTGCTTAATTTCCATTTTCAGCTACGTACATATGAAAAATATGTACCTAATTAAATTTAATCATCAAAATATATTTTCAGTGTTCTAAATTTGTTCTTGATTGAGTTGAGATGTGACAAGCACGCCTTTAATTAATTTATTTATTTTAAAATGTTAAAGGGAAAAAATGAATGTACATAGTCACCAATGCAAAGAGCAACGTATCGATAAACTGGTTCATTAATCCGTTCACCAGTAGGATAATTTGTTAAGTATCTAAAACACTTGGTAATTTGGGGCCTATCTGTTTGTTTAGAGCTCATAAAAATGTGATTTTAAAGGTTTCGATAAAACGAATGCAACTAATAGCAGTGTGGTGACCTAGGTACATGTTTTTTTGTTAATCTAAAAAACGATGCAAGTACTAAAAAGTAAAATGGGCTTCAAAGCCAACTCCATAATCGAATTGATATGTTTAACACAAATGTTTTTTTTAAAAAGTCTTTGATTCGATCTTGATTACCAATGAGGAAAAATAAGTGAATATCACTGCAATTTAGAATGAACATGTTTTACATTCCAACTCATGATACTAAAATGACTTGAATGTTTTTAACCCGGCCACTCCACTCAATGATCTTTCTAAAACAATACTTCTCATGTGAAGTAGATGCTAAAATAGTCATTCAAATATTCGTTATGTTCTTGTATATGTATATCGAAGTATGAACTGCTAGTTTGTGACCATATTAATCATCAATTAAGGGGTGGTTTTCTTATTCTATTTATTCTCCTACACATGTTAATAGTTCGTCTAGCTCATATTAATTGTTTCCCGTTATTTTCTTAATTTGATTTGGGATATTGGAGTAGACTAAAAGGTGATCATGAAAGTAATAGTTAATTTAAATGTCAAATAGTGATAAAATTCGTATAGATTGTTTGTTGATTTCTAAATTTCATCATTTAGGTTGTTTCGATTCTCTATTAGATACATAGACTAAGGCTAAAGCACTAATTATTGGATTAATAGAGATATTGGCTAGTTAAGTTAGTGCTTAAGCAAGTGTTAGCTGCATGAGTTAGTTAGTTAGCTCACTGTTATGCCTTGCAGTTGTTGCCACGTGGCACAATTTTGTACTTTCCTAGAATAGCTTACCTACCCTTGAGAGTTGCATGAGTTAGTCAATCGGCAATCATTTTGCATAATATTTATTTTATTTCTCTTAGCTTTTAGCAATAACACACAAATCAAAATCCCACCCCTCGAATCTGATCCTCTAATTCACGAGATTTGGTTCCATCTCCTCTGATCCTCTCATTGTATATTTATATGCCTACATCTTCATATAATATTGAGTGTTTGTCCATAAAAAATAATATATATATATATATATATATATATATATATATATTATGAGTGTAAGATTGCACATAAGGGTTTTTATTTTAAAAAATATTATTATTTTAATCTAATGAAAAATGATAAATTAAATGTACGTGAGAATGGCTTCAAAGCCGAGACCTATTTTTTGTATACTTTGATCTTCATCCTACGTTTGGAATACTATATTACAAAGGAATTTACCTCGAATGACATCCAAAGTAAATTTTTGAACAAAAATATATATTTTTGAAAATTACAAAAGAAATGAAACTTTTGACCAATAAAAATACTAAGTTCGATCCCTTTTTGTGAAGGTTACGAAATTTTATGTTAGCGAAACACTATTGTAAATGGCAAGTTTGATATTTGTTTTTTTAAGAGTGTGGAATCGGTTTTGAAAATGAAGTCAGTTTTTGGCCGTGACGACTCACGAACCAAGCAAATCAATTTTAGATTTGGAAATGGAAAATCCATGCCAAAACCGACAAGTCTATTAATTCAAAGAATGATTTGCAGATCTGAAATCCCTCTTTAAAGAGATTTTGTGAAAATCGTGTCAAACTATACAATATAAAGGAAACCGCAATGAATTAACTAAGTTTCTAAAAGGGTTCCAGAAGTTTCTGAAGGATGACAAAATAAATTAAATAATATCTTTTCATACCGAAGTAATTAATAATCCTTATCCTTTCAGGAAAAGAAAGGCAACTCCTATTGTTACACTACCCTTTCCCTTAAATTTTTATATAAACTCACACAAGCCACACCAACCCTTTCACTGATAAACGAGCAATTAAAAGACGATTGTCCAAGAATTATTAGTACTTTTAAAATTAAGAAGATCGAAGTTTTAAGAAGATCACTAACTTCTCGACCGATCTTTTATGGATCCTCCATTGTTATGTGCAAAGGGTTGCCGCTTCTATGGCTCTGTGGAAAACAAGAACATGTGCTCAAAATGCTTCAAAGATTATCTGAAAGAAGAAGTTATTTCCAAGACAGAGCTTCATTGCGTGGTGGATGACAATCTTAGCATACCAACTACTAGCTCATATGTGGATGTTCATCATTATCCGAGTCCCCCTGCCACAGTCATCACAGAAGATTCTGCAGGTGCGAAAAAGAGGTGCAAGGTCGAGATCTGCAAGAAAAAGGTTGGACTTACCGGCTTTCGCTGCCGCTGCGGTGGTGTGTTTTGCCCAAAGCATCGTTACCCGGAAGAACACTCGTGCGATGTGGATTTCAAGAAGGCTGGGAGAGAACTTCTGGCAAAGCAAAACGCACTTTGCATTGGTGATAAGATGCAATGGAGACTTTGTTAGATGATATTATATATGTAAACATGTAATAGCTAGCCAGGTTCCAATTCTTTGTTTTCCTTAATTTTCTTGATTGTTTTGGACATGAAGTTTTTAGTTCTTTTTCTATTTATGAAAGAAAAATATTTTTTGGGCTACGTGGTTTTATGTTCACACACCAAAACATTATATAAAGAGAAATTCTTTAGATGGATCGATAGGGCTAATTAGTGTATGCTAATCATTTTGAGGTCTTGGCAGTAGGTTAGTAGCAACAATTGCGCAGTTTAGTTGGATCGACTGCACAGTTTTAGCAACAATTGCTATGTCCTGTCAGTAGGTTAGTAGCAACATGTTACCCTCAAATAAGAAAAAGCAAAGAAACAAATAGGCTATGAGAAAGCAAATAATATATGGATCGATGAACCAAGAGATCAACCTTCCTGCCTAAATTGAGAAGAAGATTGCCCAAATTCAATACCAAGAAGAATATTGCCTCGCAAAACAACAAGGACCCTCCACTTTGTGCAGAGGGTTGCAGATTTTTTTTGGTTCTGTGGCAAATAAGAACTTCTGATCAAAATACTAGGGTGATTATCTAAAAGAAGAATTGATTGCTATGTCAGCCATGGCAATGGATCGGACAAACTTAACATCTCACCTACTCCTCCATCAAACTCATCTCTCGATGATCATCAGAGTTCCACCCGGGTCACAGTTTCTGTTAGTAACTGTATGAATAGTACTGGGCGAACTACAAGAACCCAGTGCCCCTCCTGCAACATGAGGTTAGGAGTGCTAGCTGAGCTTTCACTGCTGCTGTGGTGGAGTGTTTTGTGGAGAGCATCGGTGCCCGGAAAAACATTCATGTTCAAGTAAGCTGGAGGAGAGGCTTTGACCTAGCAAAACCACTTTGCAAGGGTGATACGATGCAATGGAGGATTTAATACATGTTTAAATAAGAGATAATGAAGTGAAGTTCTAGAGATAGTACCCAGGATTTAAGTACGTTTTATTCGTTTATTTCCTTAAAGAAGGTACAACAAAGTACAAAATTCTATTTAATTGGATTTCCTCACTGGGCAGTCGACATTTTACATTGAACTTGTTTACAACTTAAATCTGGAACAGGGCTCAACTGCGGGTGCAACGTGTATGCTGCGGCAGAAGCCACCCCAAGAGAGGCAGGATTCTCATAAGAAGAATTCTAGGATCACACCCCATGCACAGCATCAGGTTGCCTTTCCGGTGATGAAGCTTGGAATTCTGGTAAACCCTTGTACGATTCATTCAGCCTACTCAAACTGGGGAATGTGGACTGCACAAGCCATTAAAACTATATATATTTAGGAAAGCAATTTATTTTCTGGAGTCAATTTTTGTCTGTTTTTATGTGCATGCTTTGTGTGTATTAGTATAATGGTACGTCAGCAAACTAATAAGGTACCCCAACAGCTAAAGGTGATCCTATTTGAACTCATTTCTTTGCTAGGTTAACACTAGGTTATCTTCTCACAATTTTCTCCAAAATTTATTATTTCAGTTTACCCCTGAAGTTATTTCATAGAATTTACAGAGAACACAGAGCTCTCAAACCTCAAAACTAAAAGAGCGGGACTAAACTAATGGTGCTCTAAAGTCGTAAAGAAAATTAACAACCAAAGAAAAGAACATAGAAATGGAAGAGAGTTTACCATGTTTATATTGAACCTTGCTGTAGCTATAGCAATCTGTGGGGCTAAGAACACGTCAGTCTGCAATTACAAACGTTTAATTGGTCAGATTTGCTTTCAAGAGCTCAAATGGTTCGATAAAATGAAAAAATAACATTTAAGTCTCTTAAATTGTTTCAGAAACACCAATTTCAAAAGGCTCATGTACATAACATCCAACAATCATGGTGATATTTAATCGCAACCAAGTGATGTCATCTCACAATGTCTCAAGTTAAAACAAGTTTTGTCAGTTAATATTGGTTTAACCAAAGAATTAAAGTAGGAGTGAATCTAAGGCCTCGTTTGGTTCGCGGAATTGAGGTCATGGGAAAGGAAACTCAATCCTTTCCAGTGTTTGGAATGCAAAAGGAAAGGAAATACTTTCCTGGAGGAAGGGAAAATAGGGGGGAAATTGGTTCCTTCCCTATTCCAAGGGAATCACTTTCCCTACTTATTTTCCTACATTTATTGCACTCATTTAACATTAATTACATCACTTTTACAACTAAAATAATAATGTTTGAAATTATAAATATTAATTTTATTTATTATATTATTATTTTTTGATTATTTTCCTTAGTGTTGCCAAACACTTGAAAGGAAAGCTAGTGAGAATTTTTAGTTTCCCCTTCCTATGGAAAGAGAAAGGAATTGATTTCTTTTCCTTTCCTTTCCGTGAACCAAACGAGGCCTAAAGGAATGTAGAATCACAGAGAATTCAGGACAGACCAGATATACTTCATTTCCTGTGGCAAATCTGCCAGCAAAATCCTTCAGCAACTTCTCAAGAGCTACAAATAAGAAAAATATATAAATAAATTATGTTTTCTCAAAAAAAATATATAAATAAATTATGTAAGCATCAACTAGCAACAACCTATAATAGTTCACATTATGGAAAACTAATGTATGTGTACTTATACGTATAAGAGTTAACACAAGTAAAAAAGGAAAAGAACACTACCAGACATTATAGACACCTGGCCTGTTCTCACACATATAAAGTTGTCTAAGCAACTAATAAATTTGCCTGAGAAACCACCCCCTAGATGCACCCTAGTTTAAATGTCGTGATAATACACTTTTTTCATTTGATCTCTCTTTAGCTAATAATTTGCAGTTCACACATGACAAGGAAAACATACTACTAGAAGAGTTGTCAATCTGCAAGTGGTAATTTGTACCAGCTGCTATCATACCAGTCCTAGAAATTACAGAATTTTAGAGATGCATAAGGACACAGCTTTGTATGACACTTATTTCCTAAGGTGTGCAAAATGGCAAAACCATTATCAAATGGGACTTAAAATTGATTATAGAATGCTAAAACAAAACTTATCTGTCTACCTCCAACAACTGCACGGTCTGATAATAAGACGTGCACTGACATCTTTGCTCAATACATCTTACCTCACTCTAATTCTCAGGGCATCATAATCAAGAAATCATTAATATAACTATAATTTACAGGTGACTTTTATCTCAAAGAAGGTTTCACTTCACAGATGACATAAAAAGGAGGACTACTTGTCACTTCCTATCATTTCTTATAATTATTAAGCATAGGTAAGAGAACTTTAAATTTAATACTACAGATTAAGAGTATACTACAATAGCAAGGGTAAAGCATCGCAACCACATCCCACCTGACCGGTGAAAACTTCTCCTATTTAAGCTTCTACTACAAATGTAATACTATAGATTACGAGAGGAATATATCTTAAAAGAAAACAAGAAAATGAGAGCAAAAAAATTAGTCCATGGACATGAACATGCAGAGAATTACTCACCGAGGAAACCTTTTTCTATATACAATTGAGCCAATGACAGGCTCTCTTCAGGACCAACCTTTTCCTCAAGATACTTCTACAGAAACAAATGATTGTATCATTGTACGTATCAATAGTTCGATACAAATCATTTTCAAATACATAAAGACACAGAAAATACCAGCATTGACATCATGACAAGAGGCTGTATACTAGAGCTGATAATGCTCGCACCCTGTTATAATATTCACTGATTAGCTAGTCATCACTTGCCAGATAAAAATAAGCCCATGAAAGAATTCATTCTTTAACTTAAAAGAGACTCACTGCTCTCATTATCAAAATAAGATAAGCGATATCATATATCAATCCACAACATGCTTTAATTGAAGATTGAACAGAAACAAGGGACAAAAAGGAAATGCAGAGGAAAAAATGTCAGCAAGCGAAATTCTTAGATCAAGATTCTATAATAAGCGCACTTCACTTTGAGAGAAACGGCATTGACAAGCAATTTACCTGGAGATTAAGAGCTTTTAGTCGAAGGTCAGTCGGCAATAACGGCCTCTGAGGGTACTTCTCCTCCAGATACTAATAAAGCATCAGAAGAATACATAACAAAACAACCGAGAAATCATACATTGCTGGTCAAATGTGAAGTGAAACCTAATGAAGGCTTTCAGGTCTATGAATCATCATCGGTTGCATATCACAGAAAAAAAACTGATTCCCTTCCCGAGAAATCACACTAACCAGCAATATTGCATAGGAATCTGAAACCACCGTGTTACCATCGACCAACACCGGAACAAAATGTAGAGGATTCACACGCTCAAAGTCTGCAACTCAAGGATAAAAATAAGGGCTTCACATAACAAATCATGAAACGATAGGCAACATTTAGACAATCATAAACCGAAAAGTAACATAACATGCTAAACTATCAGTAAAGACAGTGTTTTTATGGATTTGGGATTTAAGCCTCAAATTCACCTGGACTAAACTGCTCTCCTTTTGCTAGGTTCACCGGTTTGTACTCGTACGAAAGCCCTGAAAATTCCAATTAACAACAAAACTACAAATAATTAACATCCAAATCAACCTGAATTTGCAGTAATATATAGCAAACTATCACACTAAAAACACTATGATATTCATCATGCTTTCTAATTTGTTCAATGCTCTCATTCATAAATTTTGAAATTCAGTATCATAACAAAAACATTGAGTGCCTAAAACAAGACTGAATTTTTATTAATCTAAAATGAAAAAGAGAGAACCTTTAAGGTTTAGAGCGAAGCGAACGCGCCAAGAGCACGAGCTCTGCCAGTAGGAATAGAGTACGAGCTCTGAAGACGAATTTTGTGTGCTTTCCTTCACCAAAACAAAAGGCAACAAATTTGTAACCAAACAAAAGAGAGATACATCATACATGTAATATTGAATTGACGTAATGTTAATACCTGCTGCTTGGTGGAATCCATGGGTCGATTTGTGTCCTGGCCCTGAAACCCGACCCGAGTAGTGAAGCACCTGGTCAAGTTCAACTGGGCTCTCTTGGAGCTAATAATGGAGGAGACTAAAGAGTAGAGATGGTTGGGATTATGGTAGAATCTCATTTTTCAGACAGCGATGTGGAGTTTGGTCGTAGTTTGAACAGGGAGGGTTGAATAGTTTGAAGCTGACAGCCTGACAGTGTGATACTCTTTCGAAAGACGACGTATTCAAGATACCCAGCGTTGGCAATTTTTGATGGGATGCGACAAGTTCTACAACGTAACTCAGACTGTAGTGGATGAATGGAGGTACTGTAGTGGATGAATGGAATTGAGTTCATCATATGGCTTAATGGCTGTGACACAACCAAGGAATAAAATGAATTCGTACAAAAACAAAAAACCAAATTTGGTCAAACGGGACTAATCCCATTTTGGAACAATAAGATATTTCTGGTGGGTTAATCTTTTCGTATGTCGATTTCTATGTACGATATCGACATTAAGGTCTAGTTTGGTTCGTGAAATTGAAGTCACGAGAAAGAAAAGTTAATATTTTTCTGAATGAAATGAAAATATGGAGAAAATTGGTTTTTTCCTTACTCCAGCCATATTTGGTTATCGGAAGGGAAATCAATTCCATTGTTTTTTTTTCCTGTGTTTGGCAAAGTAAGGAAAGTACTCAGGAAAAACTATTTGATTTCCCTTCCTGTGTTTGGTTGGTGCAGGAAAAGAAAGTAAAAATATGTCAATGTTTCAATAGTGTCGTTGTATTTTAACTCAGAATGCGAAGAGACTCAATGGATAAATTTGGCAATAGCATATTTGGGCAGAGTATTGTTGTCCAAAATTTTCGTAATTAATGCTGAGAAATGAGAAGGGAAAATCAATCACATGGGATCTGAGTGGAATAGATTTCCCCCTACTTTCCTCTTTATCAGGAAAATATTTCTTGATTTTGTGCTTTCCAAATAGAGGAAAGTAATGGCTTTCCCCTTTTCCGTATTCCTAGAATCCATGAACCAAACATGGGGGAATTTATTTCCTCACTTACTTTTATGCATTTATTGCACTAATTTAACATTAATTACATTACTTTTATAATTAAAATAACAATTTATGAAATTATAAATATTAAATTTGTTTCATATATTATTATTTTTTGATTCATTTCTTTAATGTTGTCAAACACTTAAAATGATCACTTTTGAGAATTTTATTAGTTTCTCCTTCCTATGGGAAGAGAAACTAATTGATTTATTTTTCTTTCCTTTCCGTGAACCAAACAAGGCCTAAAGTTAATCTTTTCGTATGTCAAACGTGACAAATCCCATTTTGGCACAATAAGAACTTTCAAACTCGACGTTAACGTTGAGTTTGGAAGTTCTCAACAAGTCATTATTATAAAGTATTCACTAGAGAATGAGCCTTAGTTATCATCTATTTGTATTTTTAATAAATCAAATAGAGTTCAAGGATAACCCATGAAAAAATAAAGTAAAACCACAATCAAAACTTGCACAACTGATCATGCTTATTCTTAAACAAAAAATTAAAAATACCCAAATCAAATATCAAAATCTGACTTAGGTTAAACTTTAGCAGTGCCCCACCAGTAATAGGGTTGCTGACTTGGAACAACAAGGTTGTTGAGCCGCCATAATTAAGCATCCAAAACTCACCTGGATACCAGATCTTAAATCTTTGAATTTGATTGACACTTAACAGAACCGACAACACAATCAGATCTAAGCGAAGTGTCAACCATTTCTGAGAACCCAAGAGAGGCCTTGCAAGAGCATAACCACCAAAGCCTTGAAAAAAGCATAACGAACAGAGCCGTTCTTGTGAGTGAGAGAGATCAAGACCGTCCTCACCATAGAAAGTCGCACAAGCGATAGCTGACGACACTAGGATTTGCTTAAGAAAAAATAAAAAAAGCCAGAGGCTGGGAGGATAGCACACAAAGGTGCTACTGGATTTGATACGCATAGAGGCGCTACTAAGGAATCTCATGAGAGCCACACACAGTGTGTCAGACCCATCTAGTAACAAATAAATTAAAGAAAAATTATTTGGCACGACCTAGCAGTCTGGCATGTATGTCAATACGACATGTATTTATTTCACCTAAACCCTAACCGGCTGGCTTCCCCTAAATTTTTTAAGTCCAATTTAATTTCATCAACTTATTTAGGAGTGCGTTGATAAAATTGGACTACTTTGATAAAATTAACAAGAAAGCAAAAAAATGATTTATGCAACACTTTTGCCCACTCATCATACCTCTTTTTTATTTATATTTTGTTCACTAAAATTTTCTTTCCACTATAGAAAGGGTCAAAAACCTTGATACAATTTGTTTGATCGATTTTTGGAGTTTAGATAAATTTTGAGCCCACTTTTTTGATGAATAATGTTTATATAGAGGAACTTGTCATCGGATACATAAAAATCATTCTATAACCGTATTCACCTCAATTTTTTACATCTAATTTAGTTTCATCACCTCATTTAGAAGCGCGAGAAGGTCGATCAAGACTTGAAAATGGAACTATATACTTTGAAACAATTAACAGCAAAGCAAAAAAATAATTTATGCAACACTTTTGCCGACGAATTATCCGTCTGCAGAAGGTAATGCCCTTTTTTTAATTAAATTTCTAATTCCATTATGGAAATGATCAAACTCCTTGACGCAGTTTGTTTGCATGGTGTTCGAAGTCTAGATAAATTCTGAGGTCCCTCTTTTGATGAATAATGTTTGTTATAAAAGCAAAACTTGTCGTCAGATACATAAAAACCATGTCATAATTGGTTTCCTTTCAATTTTCAACGTCCTATTTAGTTTCATCACTCATTTAGGAGTACAAAAGGGTCGACCAAGACTCGAAAATGAAATTAATTTGATAAAATTAACAATAAAGCAAAAATAATAATTTCTGCAATACTTTTGCTGACAACATACTCGTCAACAAAAGATAACGCCCGTTTTTATTTATGTTCTGTCCATTGAATTTCTATGGCCACTATAAAAATAGTCAAAAACCTTGACGCGGTTTGTTTCCTCATTGTTCGAAGTCTAGATAAATTCTGAAGTCCTTTAGATGAATAATATTTGCTATAACAGCAAAACTTGTCTCCGAATACATAAAAACCATGTCATAATTGATTTTTCCTCTATTTTTCATGTCCAATTTAGTTTCATCAACTTAATTAGGAGCGCGAGAAAGACAACCAGGACTTGAAAATATAACCACTTTGATAAAATTAACAAGAAAGCAAAAACAAATTTATACTACAGTACTACACTTTTGCCGACGAATATTTCGTCGGCATAAGGTAATGCCCTTTTTTATTTATATTTTGTTCATTAAAGACCAGGCTTAGCGTGCTAACAACCGGATGTACAACTCCATCATGCAACCAAATACAAGTTACAAGCCTCCAACCCTGATGTTTATACACCACTTGGGTCCACTGACTCCACTCCAAAGCTCCCAAATTTTCCAATCTTCAAAGGCAGTAACCTGTAAGATCATAGAAGATCATCGAAAAAAAAAACCTAAATCAATGAATTGCACATACATAGATTGATAGATAGCTCAAAAAAGGAAAATTCGGAATTGAGGAAGCAAAAGATTATTAGTACATTGAAGAAGGCCAAAGAGAGGGTTCTCCTTATTCAATGGTTGAAACGTACCTGCCAAGAAACCTTGCCTTCAAGCCCAGATTGAATTGTGGCTGAAGCATTATTCATGTACATGGCAACAAGGAACACAACGAACATGCGCGTCAACCAAGAAGTCCATTTCTTTGTGTATGAGTAGCTAATTCTCTCTGCTTGCTCTGTCTTTCACTCTATTCTCTTCATCGATCAGCTCCACCAGGCATTTTTGTTTGTCAGTTTTTGGGTGCTTGATAGATTTCTCAGTTGATGGGTTTTGTATATGAATTTGTTTAGATGGAATTTGTTTGTGGAAGGGTTTAATTAGTGTAGTGCTGAAAGAAAGAAAGTGGGTCAGAATTATGTTGTTACATAATTCAATTAAGTTGTATACTAGTATATGGAGATTCGTGGCTCCACGTGACATATGTGACGAGCTATACAACCTAAATGGCTAAATGTACACGACATGATCATATACGATTACAACCTACTAACATGAACTATTAGAATTTCTTTGTTGATTTTTTTTATAAAACAAAAAAAATGGACTGATACAATTTTATAAGGGTAAATACCCAAAATAGTATCTGAAGTATCATAGTTTGGACCAATTGGTACCTGAAGTATCAAAATGGACAATTTGGTACCTATAGTTTTCTTCCGTCACCCAATTTGGTACTTCCGTTAAAATTTCTGTTAAGTTAGTCAAATTACAAGGGTAATTTCGTACTTTCCCTCCAAAAGACGTAATATTGTCCTAAAAAAAAAGAATTATTATTAACACACCCTAAATTATTATTAACACACCTTTGTATTTTTAAAGATAATTTTTCTAAACAATATAAGAGATTTATGAATTATTTATATAACAAAAATAAATTTAAAAAATACAAAAAGTGTGTTACTAATAACATAAAAAAAATTGTACCCTTAATATATGAATTTTAGAAATATATAATAGTAAACAGACGAAATTACCCCTATAATTGGACCAACTTAACGGAATTTTTGACAGAAGTACCAAATTGGGTAACGGATGAGAACTCTAGGTACCAAATTGTCTATTTTGAAACTTCAGGTACCAATTGGTCCTGACGGTGATACTTCAGGTACCATTTTGGGTATTAACTCATTTTATAAAGGATGGTAGAGGAATTTCACCACCCTAATTTGGGGAAAAGAGTTAAACCTCTCCCGCGCTGGGCCATACTATCATCACCAGACCGTCACGCAATTTTCCTCTCTGGTTCTGCCACATCAGCAGAAGTCTCCCCCCATTACAATGTACAACACCGTCAAGACTCAAGACTTCACCCCCTTCTTCTATTTAAGACAATATTGCTAGGGCTTTGCAGAGGTTTCTCTTTCCACCTTAATAAGAGTTGAGACTGTAGAGGTAGACGAATCGGTTTCTTTCTAGGCTTTCACAACACTTTTCTGAGCGAGCTCTCGCTCTTTTCTCCGCCGAAGAAAAATGGCTTTCTGGGGTGAGTTAGCTTGCCTTTTAAAACCAAAAAAAATTAAAATGTAAATTTGATTCAAGCAAAGTACAAAAAGATGAAACTTATGAACTGGGCTGAACTGGTTGAAGCTATTTGGCTTTTTGGGTTTCAAAAGATTGATACTTTTCATTCCAATTTGGAACTGTTTTAGTTTCAGTAGTCTATCTGATCATTCTCAGCACATAATTTTCATCATCAGTCGTGTTTTAATATGTGTGTTGATTATTTCAGGAATTGAAGTGAAACCCGGAAAGCCTTTCACTCATAAACCTGATGACTCGAATGGACGGCTTCACATTTCAATGGTATTTTTTTTCTTTCTATTAATTGAGTACTCCCTGTGCTTGGTTTATAAAAAAGAAAACTTTTTATGTTGGGATTCAACATAATTTGGTTTTGGGCCATTTCTATCGTGATAGCTAAGAAAAAAATGAATAAGAACCACGTGATTCGTGGTTTTAGTTAACTAATATTAAGGGTTTATTTCAATTTCGTGTATTATTTGAAAAATGAATTTGGTTTGTATTGTTTGGATCAACAGTGTGTGTTTTGATATACACAGGCAACACTGGGGACTGGGACTGCAACCAAAAAAAGCATACTCCAGTGTAATGTAGGAAACAAGAGTCCGGTTTATCTATGCTCATTGTATCCTGAGAAGTCCGAGTCTTCGCAACTACATTTGGAATTTGATGAGGCTGATGAAGTCATCTTCTCTGTTCTTGGTCCTCGCAGTGTTCACCTGGCTGGTTACTATCTAGGTGGTCGTCGACATTACAATCCAGATGAGTCGTATCCTTTTGTTAAATGGAATTATTGTTATGGCTTGAATTTCATTCTCTCTACTTAGTATTGTAGTCATATTTTCTGTTTCAAAACAAATTAGTTGCTGGGTAAAGAGAAGAAATGGGAACTATGGGATTTTGTTGGTTTTGTTCCTTTCCAACAGATGGAGATCCAAGAGTCTAGTAGTCTTCTTTGTGTGGATAATATCAGGATTTATTTTCCTCAGAGATCATAGCTGCACAAAATATTCACGTCCCATTCTCAGTTTTCCTACAGCCAAATAGGTTCTTTTGAGTTTTGTACATTTTCATTACCATAGTCCGTGTGAGAATCTTTTTAGTTTTCCTTTACAATGATGTCTAGAGAATCCTTTGGAGAGGATATTGCCGACTCAGAAACACAGAGATCTGTTAACAGTGAAGAAGACAAGTATGATGATAGCTTTATTGATGATGATGATCCTGAAGTCTTCCCATCTTCTCCCGTCTCTGATGCTGCAGGTATGATTACCAATATATGTGCTTCTTTGAACCCCACACAAATTTGAGTACATGATTTCAAATTATAGTCTATGACAGTAGCTCTTCAGCATTCTACTGGTCTGTGTTGAAGACAACATGTTCAACTAACTTGGCATTAGTGGTGAATCCGTGAAATTTAATTATTGTGGGTCTCTACATCACATTTCTTCAACTTACCGGCTCCATCTTTATTTTTGTTCAAGTCATTTGTGAGACTTTGCAACTTTGTTCTGAGCTGTTTGCTTTATTTGTATTTGGAGATTCTGATTCTGGTTCTGAAGAGGAGTTTTTGGCTAAGAAGAAACCTCAGAATGGGAAGGCGCGGCGCAGCCGACTTAGAAAAACGTACCTAGTAAGTGAGTCAGAAGTGGAAAGTGATGATGAGGATGAAGACAAACGCCCAATTTCCTCTATGTTCAAGGCAAAATCATCCACTGTTGAGAACGCAACACAGGAAGTGGAAGAAAAAGTTGACAATGGAGCTGTTGATACCAGCAACAAGAAGGCACTGGATGATGTTGCTGCTGAATCAATTAGACATGCTGATGATATAGGTGTGGATGGTCAGTTGAAAAGGTATTTTTTCTGCTTAATTGATAACCAAGGTTCACTTTTGTAACAAAGGGTACTGGTTGCAGTTCCCTCAAGATATACTGCAAAGAACACCTTGTTTGTTGATCATTGTTTGTCATCTTGGTTTTGATTCCAGGCAATTGGACCTGCTAGTTGATCCCTTGTCACCGTCTTCTAAAGTAGGCCTTGAAATTGAGGGAAGGCCAAAAAGAAAGAGGAAAGAACGGCAGAAGGAGGAGAAAGCACTTGAAGCTGATGTCATTGAAAAAGAGGATGATACCCAGAAAGATGAGGCAAAATCTGAAACTAGGAGCCAGAATTTGTGCGTGGAAGATGGACAACAACTGAAGGTGGTAAACCATAGGTGAGTCCTTTTTCTTCCTTTCTATTAAAAGTGATATATTCTCACTCATGATACTATTCTTTATGGTTGAAGAGTTTAACGATGATGTTTTTTGGTCTTGATTTTCGTTATATTATTGATATGCTCGAGCAGCGGAGCTGAAACGCCAGATAAGTTAATGCCTTCTGCGGAGGTTGGCCTTGTAAATGGTGATAAACCAAAGAAGAAAAGGAAGAAGCGGGTGAAGGAGAAAACATCTGAGGTTAGCTGCACTAACCATGGTAATGATGCAAAAGAGGATAAAGGCAAGCAGGATGAGGCAAAGGGTGACTTTTGCCTGGATCTACCAGTCGAAAGTGAACAAAATCAGAAGTCAGCCAAGGATGAGTGAGTACTGTTGTGTTCTTTTGAGTTTTTTTTTTAATTGAAATATTCCAAGGTATATTATCTCTTATTTCAGGTTTGTGTCAATTTAACAAGATATATTCGTCTGGTCCCTACTTGGTCTGGGAAATAGCATGAAAAGACAAGGCCAAAGAAATGGATTTTGAGTCATAATATGCACTTGCATTAAGCTCCTTTGCATATGCACACATGCACTCAGCCACTGAGGGTATTCATTGACGCTCTCTAGTGAACACATGCACACACAAATATTTCATCTTTCAAAATGATGCAATTACTAGCAAGGTTTTCATTCATCAAATGTATGTCCATTGTTATCTCCTACATGGGTGAAATGGGCAGTTGAAAATCTCCCTCTAGCAAACTATTACAATGTCTTTGCTAGAAGTATAAATTGTATGTGTAAGTGTGCTCGCTTGCGTGTATGGGACTTTGTGTTATTTTATTATCTGATCAAGTATAAAAATTTCCTGTTCATTTTGCCAGGAGTTGTGGCCATGACTCCCATAAACTTGTTGATGAATCTGAAAAGAAAGTCAAAAAGATGAAGAAGAAAAGCAAAACCCAATCACATGGAGAAGCTGTGAACACAGATATAGCTCTCTTGTCAGCAGAAGAGAAGATCACATCTCCTGTAGAGAATGAGGCTCCTAATGTCAATGCCAAGTCATCTGAAGTTAGAACCTTCCCTAGTGGATTAAGCATCGAGGAGTTAGAAGCAGGACAACCAGATGGCAAAGTTGCCACCTCCGGGAAAAAGGCATGCTTCGAATTTGTTCTAATTGACATTAATCCAGTTTTTTATTTTGTTAATGTTGCTGTAGCATTTCAATGGATAATGGTAGTCAATCTTACTTGAAATATTTCTGCTAAAGAAAATTAAGATAATGAAACTAGTCTGTTTGGTTTCAGATCACTGTTCATTATGTTGGCAAGTTAAAAGAGAATGGAGGTGTAGTTGACTCAAGTGACGGTGGTCCTCCTACTAAGTTCCGCTTAGGTATAACTTTATGAAATAAATCGCTCTTACTGAAGTTTTTGTTTCTGCCTTTTATTTACGTATGCTGTTTATTGCAGGTCGGGGAAAAGTTATAGACGGTTGGGATGCTGGTATTGATGGTAATAACTATGGAACTTGCTTCTAATTTTGTAATTGGATGTCTGTTCTTACATTTATAATTGTGTTTATTCTGTTTTTGTTATTTGAGAATGATTTGCATGAATGATTCTCAGGTATGCGAGTTGGTGGCAAAAGAAGACTTGTTATCCCACCTTCAATGGCGTATGTTATTGAAACTTTGGCTGAATATTGTACTACTTTTTTCATTTCTTTCTTTGAGATCTCACTTCTTTGCTATGAATGTTTGCAGTTATGGGAGTACAGGAGATGGTAAAGATATTCCACCAGAGTCATGGCTGGTATACGATGTTGAGTTGGTGAAAGTTCACTGACTGATTGATCCTACTGCCTTTGCATTTTCTTGCACAAATTGTTTTGAGATTTTTCCCCGTTCTCATCAATACAAGAGAAAATGACAGCAAAGTCGGTATAGTTTTCAAATGTGAGTTTGTGGCAACAGCCTTGAGACTTTGTAATAGACATCGAATCTTAAAGAGTTATTATTATTTGGTTTTTTGGCCAGAGATCTTAACAGAGCAGAGCTTTTTCGCCTTCTATTTCTTCATTGAACCACATAATCAAATCCAAATGTAGATGCTTGGATCATTACATTGCTAAAGACAAAAAGGGCCAGTTAACAGTACGGTTTGGATGCAGAGCCAATATTACCAAAAAATCTAGAATTTATTCAATTGGAAAGAGGAAGCTTGTTGTAAACACAATGCATGGTTCAGAATCTCAAGCACTGATGATTTGTTAAGGTCAAGCAAATAATAAGATCAAGAAATTCTGGACACGACACGAGCCCTCCAAAACAGTTCGTTTAAGGTCATTCTGAAAGAATCATTAGCTAAGGAATCTTCACAAACACTAATTGAATCAACAGCAAGAAAATCACTGCAATTTTGTGAAAGCCATGGCTAACACAACCACTAGAAGACAAATGACAGAAAAGTGAGTGCTTCTGATTAGTAAAGCGATAGCCAAAATCCCTGGGGCAATAACGAAGTAACATGTTACAAGTACGTACATATCAGGTTTCCACACTCCTATAGATAGTTCTAAAATATTCACAGATCAATCCCAATATAACAAAATTTGGGTTCTGTACATTGATTGCAATTGATTCTCATTCAATATCCGACTAGATCAATACCATGTTCAGCGCTGAAACATTCATTCCAACTTTGGTTCTGATTTGATCAGAAAGCTTCTAGCTTCAGCATCTGTAACTTCACTGCTTAGGGAAACATAAAGAAAACAAAATTCCAATTAGTGGCTGCCTAAGGAAATGAGAGATACAAAATTAGTCTATGACTTTAGACTTGAAACTGAGCAGTGATGAGCAGGGAGAGCATAAGAATGTGTAACCTGTCTATAGCTTCTGTCTTGGGAATCAAGGTAAGTTCTTTGGTTGCAAGAAATTCACAGAAACTGCTCAGGTATTTCTCCTGGCAGAATTTGCATAGAGAGCGCAGAAAATCATTGAACTGGTTTGGTTCCTGCAGAGGAGAAACTTTTTCAGTTTAAATCGGAAAGTCCAAAAAAATAATTAGAATAAATTGAACAAAAGAAAAAAAAATTAACCTATGTTAATAGTTCTCAGAAAACAGAAGATGGTTGATACAAGCTATAGACAGCCTAATGTTTAGGGATCATATTTAGCTGATTACTGATTACGCCACTTTTAGTTGATTTGCTTGAATCTACTTAAACGATTTCTAGGAATTTTTCATCAACTTTTTAATGCATGAAGGCGATATAAAGGCTATGTTTATTACCCAATTCATAACTGAAAAGTACTGAGTTGAAATTATAAAAGCAAAAGAAATTGATATTTTTCATTTTTTGGTACTTAAATCTGCCTTTATGTTTTTATTATTATTCTATTATTCAGATGACAAGCAGAGAGAGAGAGAGAGAGAGAGAGAGAGAGACATACTTGCTCTAGGATACAACCCTTGCGGAGGGCAACTAAGCATTCCAGTGCTTTAGGATAATTATCCCCTTCATGAGAGTCCTCTACTAAGTCGTGTATTTTGTTTTTCATATCCTTAATGGCTTTACCAACCCATTCTGGGCTATCTCTACGGGATATCATAGCTTCAAAATCCTGGACAGGAGCAGAATCCCCAACTTTCGTAACCTTAATTCCAGATGTATGTTTGTTGGAGTTGGGTTGATCAGAAATGTCCATATGATCCTCTCTGTCATCTGACACAGATGGTTTTTCTTTTAACAGTCGCCTACTTGATTTCTTCAGCTGCAAACCAGTTACATTTAAAACTTGAGTTCCTATTATAAGAATGTAAAAAGAATACGGAACATAAATTATTTATTTATTTTTGAATGGACAACCTTTTATTGAAAAACGAAAGACACAAGAAACAAAAGCTGTGGACAAGAAGTTCACAGCTAGCTACAGGAGGCAAAACATAACCCAAGAAGACTACAATAGGGCTAACCTAAGAATGAGATAAACTCTAGGCCAAAACACAAAAACTCAAACAACCGCAGCCTTCCAATCTAGAAAAAATGGCAGAGAAAGTATAATACGAAACATTAAATTGCCTGCAGAGGTACAGCTTAACCAGATAATGAGTGATGACCTTCGGGTTCTCTTTGAGTTCAAAACGGCTACGAAATGCATCAATAACAGACTTGTTTTGAGCAATAAGCTCCTTATCTGGTTCGCTAATCTTCCTGAGGGTTTCATCAATCGGAGGTACAGCTGTATCTGGGTCCCTTGACTTTAACTCAAGATAACGATAAAACCGCTGGAAAGAAAAAGTAATTAGTCAGCTATGAATTCAACTTAAAACCCCATAAAGGAATATTGAGTAGGCAAAAGAGAATGTGAAGATTATCATAACTAAATGAGCTTTGCACATCTGCCTTTCAGAAAGTTGCCAAAACATCCTACGTTATGGACTTTAGAGTCTGAAATTTTCATGGAGGCAAAAAGGCACCTGAAGATGGACAAAATTGCATGACTGAATACCTCAAGCACAGGATTTGGAGTTAAGTCAGGCCGCAAAACCTCCTGTTTGCCAGATGGTGCAAGATCAAACATCCTCACAAAGTCATCTGCAGCCTCTTGCTGTAGTTCATTTGGTTGCCATGATGCTGGGAAATTATTGAAAGATGGAAATTGAAATTCTCGAACATCCTCAGTGAAAGGAAGTACGTTGAAGTAAAACGAATCAGGCTGCCCACCAATAACAACAAAGCATGCAGCATTAATAGGGAAACCATGAAAAGAAGAGGTACTTCAAGAAAGCATTCTGTGTAACTGCACGTATAACTTGAGACTCACAATATTATCGTTGTCAGACACATTGGGTGTCAAGGCCCCCACAACAACATTTGCTTGTCCTTGTCTCCAAACACAGCGCACAATGGCCACCTTATTCTTATCTTTCATTGCTCTTGCCAAGGCAGAAACAGCAAGAATGGAACTTGTTTTACCCGGTTCAGCAATGAAAATGTTGACATCTTTCATGTAATAGTGTCTTTGATGTATGTGTATGTCGAGGGCAGGATCCAAAACCAAAAAAAAAAAAGGTAATTTATTTTACTTCAACGGGTATTTAAAAACTAGTTATATGTATACGAATAAACTGGAGACAACATTACCGCATTATGTTTTGAGCATCAGCAAATCCCAGAAGTTTCACACTTTTTTCTGGTTTGAACTTGACAGCATCCCATTCAGCAGATGATATGGGAATAACTTGAGGTCCATAACGATAACCTTTAATCCTCTGTTCTGGGGGTACGTCTTTACTCGGATCTTCAGTGATCTTATACTCAATATCCACCTTGACTTCATGCGTCGCAAATTTATCTGTTGGAGGTGCTTTATCAGAATATTTCTTTAGAGTGGGAAACTTCTCTTCTGATGTTTTCTTGTAAACCCATACCTAATAATCATTAGAGGTGTAAAAAAGATGCATTAAAAGAAATTCTTAAACCATAATACTTGAAACATAGTTCGAATCAATGATACAGTATCTTCCAGACAAAATGATCTTTCATTCAGAAAAACAGCACAGAAGGAATAAAAGAGAGACTATCTAAGACATGCAATAATCAACATCAAGTCATAAGATGAGAAGAATTACAATCAAAAGACTATTGAATCAAGACTGACATCTAGAACATTCGTACAAGACTCGACAACACCAACTCACTTAAGAGACATTAAACTTTAATGCAGCCAAGAAATGTTGAATGCAGGAAGGGGCCTAAATACGGGTCAGCAAACTGGAATTAGAAGCCCCACTTCCTCAGAACAAGGATCCCACTGATTAACCCAAAGGCTACTATGTACCAGCTACGTGATCGACTCTCATTGCAATGGAAGATAATACGCAACACCAGATACTAGGCCTTTCTGTAGTTCAAAAACTAGGCCCACAGAGGTCAAGTTGACCCCCACATACATTAGTTTACAACCTGCTTCTAACTCATGGTTTACCGACACAAACTTTATTGACACACATAATAGCAGTGTAATCACTTGATTCCCCTTGATACATAAAGAAAGATAGTAAACTAGTATTCATTTGTAGGTAGGAAATAGTAGCATCTAACAATGATATGCACAACAAGCAAAAAAAAATTGATGATTGAAAACTTTGACAAAACTTAAAAGATCTCACCAGAATCTTCATTTTGGGGCTTAGCTCAAGATGACCCCTGAATATTGTAACAGGAGATATTTTTCGAGTTTTAAGAGCACCTAGCAATGAAATCGGACTCTCAACATGTACTAACTTCGCACATGTTCTCTTTGAAAATATATCCAATAGATGATCATTCTCATCCATTATACTTTTCTTTGCTTCCCCAGTAAGCTCTCCTCTTATGACTATACTTTCCATTTTCATGCCTTGTGTGTTCATGTGTCCGGCAATGGTGATAACTTGATCTTCTTTAGTTCCTTCTTGTGGAGGTTTAGTAGGGAAGTGCGCATTCGTAAATAAACAAAGACGTTTCTTTCCTTTGTTTGTTTCTCCATATTTCTTTATGAGCATATCCATCCCAACAATTACAGCATCAAGAACTACCAAAAAGTCAAGGGCGCCAAGGACATGAAAATGAGAACATAATCAAGCACTTGGTAAGTTTATCTGTGTACTTACAGGATGCTTTCCTTCCTGAAACAATTTCTCATTCAGTTTTGCCAAAGTATTTCTTGCACATAATCTTTACTAATTATGTACCACGATTAATATGTAATTTTTGAATCTCAAGAGGCGTAAGAACGGAAAAGTCTCATGCAGAAGGTGCAGGCCAAAAAAAAATCGCCATTATAAGTTTTGAACACTAGGTTAAGAACAAATGTAGAACCACTGAAAACACTAGAGAATAAAAGGATACAGTCACCGTTATGAGTTCCTCGTGGGAGTTGTTGTACAGTCTCAACAAGATGTTCATCAACAACTTTGATATTTTGTAAAACCACTATATGATCGTATCCTCCCACTTCCCTTGTCAGTTCATTTTCAGTGCCTGAGAGATCAAATTGAAGCCCAAAATACTTGCTAAAGCGTTTCTTTCAGTCAACTACTAAAGAGTGAAATTTCTAAGTATTGCAGATATATGAAGTTATTGCTAAAAGGTACCTTCTGTTCCGAACAAAACAACTCCCACTTCATCACATTTGCTGTAAATGAGCTGCAATACATAAAGGAATAAGAAAATCAGATAACATTGTAAAAAAAAAAAGGCGCCATTGCTCTGAACCACCAACCATTGACTAGAAAAACTGCTTCACCTTCTTCTCCACTAGCATAGAACAAAGCTTCTCGATCTCCGGAAGAGCTCTATGCATCGACGGACCAACATCAATCAACAAAACCGTACCATCCTAATCCCAAATAAATGAAAAAAATAAACAAATTAATCAACTTCAAAGTTAAACCTGACAAAGTGTGACCAATTCCAGATTTCACTTGTTACAATTAGCAATCACATTCCATAAAAATTAGTGGGAATTGACTCAAATTTAAGCAGACTCGAAGGAAGGCAACAGTATCAGCTTAAAACCCTAAACCCTACCCAAACGGCTTAAACAGAATCGGAATAGTAAAATTATGAGAATAAATAGAAGACGGAATAAGGAGTTTAGTGAGAGGAAGGAAGAGAGTAGTGTAATTTAGTGGCGAAGTGATCAGAGAGAAGAAGAATAGTTACCTTGTTTCGAGCCATTAGAGAAAAGCTTGTTAGAGAAGTTGGGTTTTTTTTTTCTCAGCTGTGCTCTTCTTTCACCTTCCCGCTTTGGGCTGCGAAATTGGCAAATTATGTAATACCACGCGCGATTATTGTATTCCTAATTCCTCCCACTTTGATTTCCTTAATCCTTTTTTTTTTAGAATTGTTATTAACAAATTTTTCAAAGGACTTTATGCATTATTTATATACTAAAAATAAATTAAAAACGCAAAAATATTGGTTAATAACAATTTAGGGTATGTTAATAATAATAGCTCTTTTTTTTCCTTAACGATGAGTCGATTCCTAATATTTACTCCTGATTGAATTCCAAATGAGTTCTTGATTTTGATGAGGGTTCATTTCCATTCCTATATCCTTTTGTGTTAATAAACGCAAAAAAAAAAATTAATTTCAAATGAGTTCCTGATTTTGAATAGGGTTCACTTCCATTTCTAAATTCTTTTGTGTTAATAAATGCCAAAAAAAAAGTTAAGACTGATATCATTTGTCTTATTTATATACCCATTCTAATTTTTTTTAAATGAAAACAAACTTATAACTTCTAAGAGCATCTCCAACAGTAAACATATTATTTTTAGATAAATTAGCTAAAAGTTAAATTTAACTAGTATTTTTGTGACTTATGCTCCAGCAGTTGTAGCTATTTGTAAGTTATATTGAAAAAAAAAACATTGAAAACGGAAAAATATAGACGTTTGAGTATTTAACTTCTACATATTCTCTCTCTCATGTCTAGCTAAATATAGGTAGAGAATTTAACAAAAGTTAAATTTAACTTTTATTTATGTAATCTGTTAGAACTAGCTTTTACCTTAAATTTAGCTATATTTTAAATTTATTTTAAAATGGATTATCCTTGGAGATGCTCATTGCACCCAAACTCCAAAGAGACTAAAGTCAAAATTTGTGCACAACAAGAGCGTCTGGAGGAAATTATGTGATTCAAGTCAAACTTTCAATGATCAAATGGCTAAGCTGTTTGCTATGAAATTTATTTTCCAATAGATATTCTTTCAAAATTGCCAACTAATTGATATCTTTTAAATTATTTATCCTTGAGTCCTTACATAGTGAAACTAGTCTTTTCTTTTTCGACAATTTCTGGTCAACTAGTCTCGTAATAACACATTTTCAAACAAGTATCCGATCCTAAGTTCCACTTTTCTCTAAAAAAGAAATAATAATAATAACTAATTTCTAAAATTGAAACGCGGCGGAAAAAATGTGATAAATAAGCACAAACACACGCACAAGTGCACAACACACACAACACAAAAGAAAGAGCAAGTTAGAAAAGCGAGAGAGAAAGGAACAACAACAAAAATGGCTTCCATGGCGTATCTAAGCCCCTCCTATTCCTACAAGAATCACATCAAACTGAATACCACTCCCACCATCCCACACATGGTAATCTCTCAGCAGCCTCAGCCTCAGCCACAGCCTCATCAGAACGACCAGAAACCCACCGACCCAGTCGGTCGAAGGTGCTTAACTCTCTCCTCCTTTCCCAATAAGACTCTTTGTTCTTCTTTTTTTTTTTTATGCAACAATACGACTCTCTTTTCATTTAATGACGAACCGAAGTGAATTATGAAACAAAATGAAGGTTAATTATACTAAGGAGCAGCGAATTGGCAGTGGTGGGTGCCATCTTCAACTTCAGGTATATTATATATCCTCTGCATTTCAGGTCTTCTTAATTTCTTATCCCTCCATCTTCGATTTGGAGCCCAAGTTGATTGAGTTTTGATTTGATGGGTGCAGTGGTAAAAAGCCAGACTATCTTGGGGTGCAGAAAAACCAACAGGCTTTGGCTCTTTGTCCGGCTACTAAGAATTGCATATCAACCGCCGAGAATGTCACTGACATTACCCACTATGCCCCTCCCTGGTATGCTTGCTTAATCTCTTTTCTTCCATTTCATAGATTGTTTCAATGCCATAGTCGTGTTTGGATGGCATCTGGGCCAAAAGCCCCAAACTCATGAAGATGACTGAGTTGAAGTTTGACCAAATCGGTGGTCAAACAAGGAAGCTGCAAGGGACCCAACTCCAATACTTTTTTGTGTTAAACATGTTTTACTTTCCAGTTTGCACATTTGTATAGCACTCAGAGTAACCACCACTTACCCATTTGTGTTTAACATGTTTAAAATGTTGTTCACGTGGGTCTTTTCTGTGACAGGAATTACAATGGAGGACGTAATAGGAAAGAGCCTGTGAGCAGAGAAGTGGCTATGGAGGAACTTCTCCAAGTGGTAAAAGCATTTCAAATCTCATTACAAATCAAATGCCTTGTGAAAATTTGGACTCCATGAGCAAATCCCAGTACTAAAACATCATTTTTGCAGATAAAATCAACGAAGCCGGACAAGTTCACACCGCGGATTATGGAGAAGAAAGATGATTATGTGAGAGTGGAATACCAATCCTCAATCCTAGGGGTAAAGTCAAGTGACTCGTATGAGCAATGTGATCGATAAATATGGTACTAGTTTTGTTTGATATTTATGGAATTTCTCGTATTCGTGCAGTTTGTTGATGATGTTGAGTTTTGGTTTCCACCGGGCAGAGACGCGATAGTGGAGTACCGATCGGCATCCCGGTTAGGGAACTTTGATTTTGACATAAACAGGAAGAGAATCAAGGTGAACACTGCAACCAACCTCATATTTCAGTTTTATTGTCTCAGCATTACCATTTACAACCATATCAATTGAACTGTGATTCCTTTACTTCATGATAGGCATTGCGGCAAGAGTTGGAGAAGAAAGGTTGGGCTTCCAAGGAGAGCTTTTAAATGAAATTGTACCTAGTGGTCATGCAGATAGATCAAAATTTTACCAAAATTCAAAACTGTAATCATTGTAATAGACCGCAAGGTTCCAAGAATCAATAAAACCATAGTTCACAATTTGCTAACAAGTGAAATCTTGCTAGAGGAAGAATCTGTTGTTAAATACCATGCATAACCAAGCGAACCAAATCAAGTTGTTCTGTAGCAAGAACAAAGATGAACCAAAAGGAATGGACCATTTCAGTAATGCAATTCCCAAACACTATGCGTAACAAAGATACCCAATATCTCTTACTCAGACACCCAATAAAAGAGTGCTAGGTCATTTAACAATCACACCAATCTGTTTTTCCGAGCACCAAACGCAATTGGATAACTTGAAAAGTGAAACTGCATAATTTATCTGGATTAATACAGGCAGCAGAACTGCAACATTTCGATCAACTAGATGGAAGTTTTTCAAATTGGAATTATCAAAAGCTAAACCACAAGCAACAGTGATGAGATCACTGAAAGAACTGTCTTGATATACCACCCAAGGGTACAGCATGAAATTCCAATTTTCTGCATTGGTCAACGCCAGCAACATGGTTCTGGGTAGAACTCAATCTTTCCTCAGCTCCATGTATTCATAACGAGTGCCATCAGCATTTAAGACAACAATTTCAAGCCTGTCTCCCTGCAAGACATTCCATAGAAGATTACAAAAGGAGGTGCAAATGAGCTTCACATGAAAAATGGAAAATTCTGAAAGACTAACTTACGGTGTATATATCCCTCTCAGTGGCAGATGCAAAAACAGTTTTGACCAAATCAATTGCTTCTCCTTCTGATAGTGGTGTTACAGCATCCTGCACATGTCATAAATTGTAGCAGGTGAAATAAATAACTAAAACAAAAAAAAATTAAAAATTAAAAACAAAAAAACAAAAACAATAGGATAAAGCAAATGGTTAACAAGTAATCAGGGATAAAAGCATACCACAGCAGGCAACAAGAGAGGACTAGGAGACTTCAGTTGGTTATCCAAAAATGGCATGATGAGTGTGGAACCAGAACCTTGGGCGCTGTATCCAACCCTCTCATAGGAACCAACAGCATCATATGTGAAGACACAACCCTTGCCTATAGTTTAAATATTGAAATATATAAATTTGTTGACAGAAAAAGTCTCAACTGGCAACCAGAGCATCAAAATTCTAATATTTACCTTCGTTGTCTAGACCACCCAAAACATTGAAGGCGTAATAGGGAAAGAAGCGTTTGTAGTAAAGAGTATTGGAAAGTAGTTGAGCCATTGCAGGGCAGCTCATTTGTTTGTTATGTTGATGCTGATAGATCTGGGAAAAAAATGGTAAAAGAATATATCATCAGTAACATAACATGCTTCAATGTTTTGGTGTCAACAAAACCAATAATCACTTTATGGCCACAACATCTGACCACTATCTGGTACATACAAAAAGAGTCCAAGAAAACAAAAATAATATTTGAAAAGATTTTTAAGCCTCACCAAGTGCTTAGCTGACAAATGCTTTTGTAAAGCTTTCACATCAGCTTGAAAACCAGAAGAGGCCATAAAAGATTTGTCCGCTCTGCAAGTTCAAAAGACAACACAAATCATTAAACCCAACATCCTCTCATCTCCATAAAAGAGTCTCACATTATATCAGGAAGATGATGACTACTAAGTCCTGGTTTTCACTATAAAGTATCAAGCAAAACAAAAATGACATCCGTTATTCAGTGAGAACATCCACTATCACCACATCTCTATCAACAATAATTGGACTTTGAATTACATAGCAAGGCTTAATACCATGATGGAAAAGTATGTATTGAGCAGGTGTGGGTGTAAGAAATAAAAAATCCACGCAACAATCCGTCTATGCTTCACCACTTGAAACATCCCACATCAATCCACATGCTTCTTATAAATCAAATAAAATTATAATAAACCGTATTAGTTTAAGAGAAAGTCCTGGTGGAGCAAGTGATCATCAATTCTTGATCCTTCACTTCAACTAAAAGAAGAGTCTGATCAAAACTAAGGTGGAGCTCATACCGGAATTCGCTCCATATGTTAAATATAGAACCGTCCGAAATAGATGACTTATGTCTCCAAGGCACAATCTACCTTTGTTTCCTAAATTTAAACTCCCCTGGGAAGTATCTGGCTACTATTTCTTCAAACCGTATTATTAACCCAGCATTCCAAATTCTAACGCGATAGGTCATTATAGAATCAATTAGCAGTAAAGCTGAAAGCTTTCACGAAAATTCCCCAAATTATTTGCTGAACTTTATAGTTTATGCGCAAAATAATACTAACATCAAGACAAACTAACTCAAATGTGCCTACCAAAAAAAACAATTAGGCTAATTGCTGAGGCTGAAAGAACATACAATCTGACCAAACTGAAATTAAGATGAACCCAATAAAAAAGAGAAAAAAAAAACCCTAAAACCGAAACAAAAAATATCCTAAAAGTAGAAACTCAATACAGAAAAACCCTACATTAAATCGAAGACTTAACCCTCTAATCTCAACAGTGCGTATATCAAAATTCCTTATATAATGAGAGAAAGCAATAGAAGTACGCACAATTTGCAGATTTTAGAGTAGCCGCGGGTGAGAATACTGTAACCAGTCGACATCCGAGTATCGGCCGCAACCACACAGTAATCAGCTCCGGCAATCGCAACGACGGATCTGCAACAATCGCAGAAACGATCAAATTACCAAAACAAAAAAAAAAATCGCCCAGAAGCGTACACGAGCTTAAACAGAAGGAAAGAGAGAGTACCCGCCATTGTTGTCGTAGGGGGACCAGTTTGCGTGCTGCTTGGTCATGGTGAATTGGTAGCAGAGAAAGAGAGAGAGAAGTAAGTTTAGGGCTTCGGAGAAAAGTGCGAGGTGTGAGCTTGGGGACGAGTTTCTGATTGCTTTTGGTTATTTCAGATCCCTCGGTGTCTTTGGCTTCACGAAAGAAATAGGAGAGACGGCGTCGTTTTCAGCATCGGTGACTAATTAGGGAGCCTCGTCTTAGATGGATTGGGGATTATATTGGCCTATTGGGCCTTCGTGTAAACCATATTGGACCCGGCCTCAAATGTAACAATTTAGGATCGTTTTGGTTTTTCGGGAAAAAAAATTATGTAAATTTGATGCCTAACAAGAACTAATAAAGGGTAACACAGATGACCAAGTAGCACGAAAGTTGATGATACAAAATGATCACTCTCACTGTCTCACGACCAACGGCGGAGTCAGGAATTTAGATTAGGGTGGGCTAAAAAAAATTTCTTTTCAGTCGCTTAGTTGGTCGGTTTTGAGTTGACATAATGCTCTATACTTCTCTAGTCTCTAACTTGTAGATAACAATGCACACTAGAATGACCAGATTGACATGAAAAAAAAAATACACACCAGACACCAAGATCAAATAGATACTCTGTTTCTCTCTCACTTTCTTAGCCACAAATTATATATTTTTACCAAAATTCTCTTTCTAATTTGAATAGATGAACATGAAAATTTCGAAATCTTCTGCCATAGTGCTATTAAACAAAAATCATCCCAAATATTCTCATTCATTCATTCATTCATTGTAAACTTGAATATTAAACTTCAACTTATATGGAGATTACACCAAAACCCCAAATTCTAATCTAAATTAATCAAATCATCTTGCCATGAAAACTAATAGAGTTAAATAACAACAATGAATTGAAGAAACTAACTTGCAAATTGAGTTGTTCTTCAGAAAATTGAAGAACTGGAGTTGAAAGTTGTCAAGCTGAACTTGTTTCCTAACTTCCTCTCCTCTGCTTTATCTTCTTTTATGTCTTTGGCTCTCTCTTTTTTGGCCAAGCTGTCTTTGGCTTTTCAGTTTTCACGTCTGTCTCTACTCTCTACTGTTTTCTTTTTATTTTTTTATTTCTTTCTTTTTGGTTAATGACTTCTCTTTTTGGACTGGTGTAGTGGTGGGCTGAAACTCAAAATAAAGGGTGGGCTTAATTTCAAAATTGGCTAAAAATGACATAACATACATATATTTTTTTTCTTCTACCTAGGTTGTAGCCCAGGGCAGCCCAAGCACAGCTTCGCCATTGCTCACGACAGAGGTTGTCCCTCTATCAAATGAACTAGACGAACGAAAAATGCCAGCTTAAGAAATTGGGAAGAATTCGCAAGCCTTGGATATGAAAAAAAAACATACCCATATATGACCTGATACAGAATCGGACACGACTCGAATCCACCCGGATCCCAAAACCAAAGCCAATAAAACTTTGGCCCCATAGAACCATCGACGATTGAAAACCACGACTAAAAGAAGAATTGAATCTATTCTATACTAACCAAAACATGGTTTGTGGTTAAATTTTTGAAAATACAAAATTAGTAATTTCTAACCTATATTAGCTATCTTCTAAAAAAAACATATATTAGCTATTAAATAAACTTAAACATATTGAGATTAAAACAATAAAATAGCATAATAAAAAATAAAAAATTTACTATGAGAACCCACACCAATTTGCCTATTTTTTTTTAAAATATTTTATTTTATTTATTATTTGATTTCAAAATAATTAAAATAAAACAAAGAACAAGTATGTAAAAAAAATAAAAAATTAAGAATGTTTCTAGCACGGATGAGTGCCTCCTTCCACCAAACACGTGTATAGTTGTGTGAATATGTTATTTATTTTAGGATATTCAATATTGTGTCTTGTCAAATTAGGAATCAATCAACTCTAGATTAGGTTTTTTTTTTATCAAAACTCTAGATTAGGTTAATCATTAATGAAAGTAAATCTTTTTAGAATATAAATTGTATTTAGAATAATTTTTTTTTTTTCAATAAAGATTGTATCTTGTATTCCTCTATAAATATATCTTATTTCAGAGCAATTATCTTCTTTTTTATTTTCCGTCGTTCTAAAACATTATTTCAATTTTACAACATAAAGGGAATTTTCTGAAGAAAAAAAAAATTGCAAACAGCAGAATTTGAATTTTGAAGTCACTTATGTTCTTCCATCTCATTTATTTCGAATCTTCGATCTTACTGTTTTATGGTCAGTCCAGTGTTGGCCAGACAAGTACGACTGGTTAGCTTCGAACTGTTCAAACTTCAACGTTTGACTTTTAAATTAAAACATCAAGTTTTTGACTTTTATCATTATAGATATTTACTTGATAATCGAGCAAATCGTAAAACCAAAGCGCATAGTACAAAACATTATCGGCGTCAACAAGACTTTGATTTCCGATTGCAACAACAAAAAAACCGAAGCCGATTTGTACGAGAAGACCAAAACACACGAAACCAAACTGGAGAAAACAAACCAAGATACAGAGAGCTGATCCATTATGGAAATGCTATGGACCTGGCTTTTGAGTTTCTTCTTCATCTTAACTCTGCTATGCCTACTGGGTTATCAGGTATTTCTTTCAAGATTTCAATACCCTTTATTTTTTTTCATGATATCTTTAATTTTACATCAATGGTGAATTCACAGCCTAGGACCCATCTGGGTCATCTCTTTAGCTTATAATCCAATTTGGTTTTCATATATGGTATGTGAAATCGATTATATGTTTGTCTATGTATTCCGGGATTTTTTTCTAAATTTTCCTTTCAAAATTCTGTTTTTGGATTTGTGTTTCATCAATTTTCGTGCTTGTTTTTCCCATCAAATGTTAAGAAAGTACTATATAGGGATAGGTACTATATAAAGATATACATCTGAATAATATCACTCTCTAGAGATTGAAAATGGGTGTGTGAATTTATATTTAGACACTGCATGTTATTTTCCAAGTTTACATTCTTATGCAGACTAACCTGAGTTTGTAATAGAAATGAGACGTATAACGACTATGCATATGGTTTTGTGTTCTAAAATTTCCTTCCTGTCTATTTTATGTAGTAGAGTTGTCCTACTAGCCATAGTTAGCTGAGTTACAGAGATGGTCTGACATTGTTTTCGGGATCACTTTTGCGTAGTTCTTGAAATGTTTAGAGATATGACCATTGCAAATGTTGACTGCAGCTTGTGTGCTTAGTGGACCTCGAGTTCGATTACATCAACCCATATGATTCATCATCTCGGATAAACAATACTGTTTTGCCAGAGTTTATCGTTCAAGGAGTTTTGTGCTTCATTCTTCTTATAGCGAGACATTGGTTTATGCTTCTATTGGCTCTCCCGCACCTATATTATAATGTCAATTCGTGAGTTTCTTTCCACCCAATACTCAAGTATTGTTATGTCTAGAATTATATAGAGCTAGAGTTAACTTCTTTGAGGTGAATACGCTTTTTGTGCCTTAAGTATCTTTCATTTGATCTCGTTTATCTAGAAAACAAAATACTGCTTATCCCGATACATAGAAATACTTTGACAAAAGTGCAAACTTGAATAGTAACTTTGTTTGTACTTCTAAGAGAGGCATGATTGCATGAGTTATAGATATGTGTTCAACCAACTATAGTAAGTGAATTGTTGGTACATTCGAACGACTTTAGCTTCCTGGTTTTTCACTGCAACCTCCCTCACATGTGATGAACTAGTTGGGATAAGAAATCCATACTTAAGACTATAATTTTCTTTTTAGAAGGTATGTCAGACTAGAATCAGGTTCTTTTTTTATTTGTTAATGGGCATATGATCAAGTTATTAACTTGAAATGCTTTCTGGACTATTTTAAGTTTCAATATGTAAGAATTATGTTGGAGATTGAGAATTCAGTTGTTTATGTCTTTTCTTTGTCTGGGATAATATTGATCCTTATCATGAACTGTCAATTGATCGAGAGCCATTTTGGGAACCTTGTCATATAATGTTTCATCCGAATTTACCTTTAAATTACCCCACTCACTATATTTTTCGTCCTTTCTCTAATTCTCTCTGCTCCTTGTCTATCGCTCTTTCTCTCCCTCTGTGAGTACAGCGCGTGTGTGTGTGATAAATTGAACAGAGCTTCTGCCATTTATAGGCACATATCAAGATGCTAGTATTAATTAAACTGCCTTACCCTCTGGGTGTCTGGAAGGTGGCTTGTTGAAATGTAGTTTGCTTACAATTTATGTTGAATGCAGAGAGAAGTTATACAATATACTGTTTTGTGTGACTGGTTTGAACAAAACATGTAAAATTAAACATGGAACTTTTCTAAATTGTGAGTTGTAGAGAGCACAGATTCTTTTTGTTCTTTAAAATTCAGGAATGAGTTATCAAGAAAAGAATCATACAATTGTATATAATTACAAGAACAATAATGTGCTCAAAACGCTTCCTTAGGCACCATATTTAGAGCCTCTCAGGCTCTCAGCTTATCTGAAATGTTATGTGATTCCATGATCAGGTACATGAAGGGGCGGCATTTGGTAGATGTGACTGAGATCTATAACCAGCTGAGCTGGGAGAAAAAACAACGGTTCTTTAAGATTGGCTATCTGTTGATCCTATTTATCCTCTCTCTATTCTGGTATTGTGATAAGAATGTTCTCATTGATGCTCGTAAATTGTTGGCTCTTTTTGAAGCACTGAGTTATATGTTCCTTTTGTGTAAATGTAATTTAGGTTGCTTTGGAGCATTGGAGATGAATATGATTAATCATGCACCGTTGCTCTCACTAAGCTCTCCGATTGTGAGTTTACTGATACAAACCATGTCATTGTTCTTTGTTTCTTGGCATGTCAAAGCAAGTTCAGATATGGCCATTGCATCATTATCTTATCTTCTTATCTACTTTATCCATTTCACCAAAACATGCCTTGAAGTTCCATTCTAAGCAATCTCTTACTTTTATGATCAATTGCATGTCATGTTATGTCTGAAACTTCCCTTGGTTGATGGCTATTTTCGTGGATATTGCTAATTACTTTGGTTTAATGCCAGGTCTTTATGAAGGACACCCAAGAGGAGACGGTCTCGTGTGGATATGAATCAGGACTTGTGCAAACTCAGCCTGATTTTAACACCTGATTTGTCATTTGATTTTGTGTTGGTAGTTAGATGCTCCTCCTTTTGTATGTAAATTACTTGTACTCATCCATTTTATGGACAACTATTTCCTCATCTACAATGTGAAGCAGCATAAACCGGAAATGGTTGCGTATGGCACTGCCCTGTAGTGATTCAAAACCTTATATCTAACTGGAGTTTCATGGAATACAATAAAATTATCAGGTTTTACCAATGGGGAAAATTCTTTCACTAGCGGGTCAGGCTGCGATTTTGTTCCCATGCATACCATTTTTGTTTTTTTGGGAAAGAAATATGTCGTTAAGTTTATTAATCATGAACAAAATTACACATAAAAATTCACCTCAAAAGGCACGCAAGAAAAATTACCAAGTAATTTCACTTTCGACTACCGGTTCTCAAAGGGCTCACGATCTATATCTCCCATGACATCCCTCATGACCATAGGGTCAACAACCGACCTTAGGCTTCTTCCTTTGCTTTTGTTGAACAGCAGGTACAAATGTTTGGGAACCAGCTGATGAAGTCTTCGGTTTATTCTTGCTATCCGGAAGAGGAGCTATCCGTTTTGTTAAGGGAGTAGTGCTTGGATCAGGATGAGCAAAGAAACCAAAACTAGTCCCACTAGCCCTTTCACTGTCCAAAACACCATCCTTTATAACAACATTCTTACCATTGACGCACCAATGTGCTGATTTGCAGGTCAATTATGAAGAAAAGAATAAAAATGGAATGCACCAATGCTTTTTTGGTCTACCAATTGGTAGATCCCACCTTGGTCTACCAATTCAGTTATTGATTCTTGGCAACTGAATTGATGGACTTTGGCGTGTACTGTACATGTTTATCTAATACCCTATACGTTCTCATTCACTTTCCGCACCAATATTTTCTTAAATTTTATAATTCTCCATCTTCTTTCTTTGTCAATTTTCATTATTTCTTCACGACATGTGACATTGACACTTGGATCAATGGCCTTACTCTACAGATACATCTCCTTCTGGATCTTGACCAAACCCGGCCACCGGCCATCATCCGCTCCTCGAGAACCTCCGAGGACGAAACAGAAACCTGCCACCAAGTCCGGCAATGTAACCCTAGAAACCGAACCTAGCTTGATTGGACCTATATATCTCGAATAGTTGCTACTGCTCCTCTCATTGCCTTTGAATTAGTTAGTTGTTACCATAGCACGTTCCTTCCTGTTGATTTAGTATATCTCTACTCGAATTTGGCTTGGAATCCAATTTGTTTATGTAGTTAATTAGTTTTCCAGGAGAGCTACTGACACTTGTGTAATTAAGGTTTGACGTAGATTAGGATGATGACACACAACTGCTTCTTTAACTTTTATGATCTGTCTTAATTCTACTACAGTAATATATATCCTTAATTGACTGTTTGAGCATATGCAAGTTGGGTACGTAAAGCGATATATCGAGTACTCTATTATTGTTGTACTGAACGCAAAAAAGATGCATCAATTTCACGAAGACTGTATGGAAAATCAATCACTATATTTGAGCTGAGGCTGTCATTAATGTGAATGCAAATACACACTTGCAGTTAATTTCAATGTGAATATGATTTGGTCGGGAACAACGTGGTGGAAAAACATGGTCATGTAGTAGAGTAGTAGACTAAAACTTAATTAGTGGCCAGCCAAAAATAAAAAGAATAATTAAAAAGACTATAGTCACTTGGCAAATTAAACATGAGTAAGGCCAAATGATCGAGTAGTCAGCGAAATGAGGATAATTCACAAAATATATAGTTGAACAGAACATAGACAATTAATTCTGTGACCTTTTAGGTGGTTAATTTCCTTGTATACATGTATAGACTAATGTATCGATATAGTGATAGATGGCGACTTCCTATAATGATAGCTAAACGACTTCATACGGCTAGAGAGCTAAGCAATCTACGACTGCATAAGATCTTGAACATCATCCAGGGACTAGACGAAGACGAAATCCTTTGGGGCTTGAACTGGCCGGCCAAGGCTAGGGCACCCTAGCTATATGCCTTTTCGCAGTTCCTTTTCATGGGTACTGATCAATTAGGTCGGTTGGGTACGTAGCTCTTCCACAACTGGAATTGACAACCTGACATCTATATGTCCCCGGCCACCTCCAGTCCTCCACACAAGCAAAACAATGTTGCGTGCTGCCCCACCGGATCAAGTACGTTATGCATGTTCACCGCTAGGCTAGATTGACTAAAGCGATATCAACCTTAAGACAAGATTTAGGGATAGCGAAGCTAGGGTTTCTTAGACTAGTTTTTTTTTTACCTTCAGACCAAAAAAGAAACTAGGCTAGGGTTTCTAGACTTTTATCATTTGTTTCGGGTTTCTCTGTTATGATAACAGAAGAGGAGTTTATTTGCAAATTTTTTATTTTTCAGTTACCTAATATGACAAAAAATCTTGCGCACTTCAAATAATGTCACCTTATTACCTTGGCAAAAAAAAAAAACATTACGCTTTTTTTCGCTTAGGATCCGTATATATATATATATTCAACTTTAATTTGAAAACAAGTATTAATTTTTGGTATATGCATATATGCGTTTCGATCGTGATCTTCATTTGGGAGGTCATTGCTGATCTTGAATGAGAGAGATATTTGTGAGCTAAGCAAAGGCAGTCTGCTGCGCTCATTAATTTATCATATATATATATATATATTGACTGAGTAGTGCCGGATTAATTAAAGTCATTTATGAACACAAATTTGACACACTACCACAACCGGCTTGTTTTGATTAATAGTCCCTCTATACTACGGCGGATACTATTATTTGTTTCAATTGTCAATAGGAACTCATGCTGCCACAATTTAGACAATGGTATCCTCTATAGGAGTTTCCATTGATCTAATGGGACATAAAACTCATTCATCCCTCTTGCTTTTCAACTTTCCATTTTTGCTTTTAAATGTATACTATTTCGGCAGACCAAATATTATCCCTACAAGTATAACTTAAATATACACTATTTCATCCCTTTAGATGTGTTAGTTGAAAAACACTATTACAACAGTCCCCACTTAAAAAATGAATGAACTATGAAGAGTTAAAGACTCATTTTTGTCTCCAAATCCAACCAAATTAATAAAATAAAAAAATTGCTTGTAGGGACCTCGATCACTACTTCAGCATAGGAAATTCAATTTGATCGTGGTGTGAATGACCACGTACACCTCGATCACTACCTCAGCATGGGAAATTTGTTGATCCCATGCTAAGTGCGCTGTTGTTAATTACTAAATGGCATGGAAAGAATAGGGATCATCTTTAAATTTATAAAGTAATCAAAAGTCATGTAAAATTTCAGGAGGCAATAGGTCTTCGTCAATTACCTATTATCAAAAAAATAAAAATAAAAGGTCTTCGTCAACAACATCTCAAAAAACCAGTAGAACAGTTTTTGAATATTCTGTGCAAAATGGAAATTGCAACTCAAACTAAATATATGTACAAAACTAACGAGAACACAAAATTCCACAAGAAATTGGGCGGAGAACTATTAATTACATTCCACTAATTTATTACTTCACCATTATAATACAGCAACTGTGTATATACATATTCAAATTACATACTCACAAATCATCAACTGAGTCGATCCCAACAGCTTCCTTTAAAAAGTAGAACTATCAAGAGACCAACTCAACCCCAACTTCATCATGAAATACTAAAACTTAAATGAAGCTAGAGGAGAAAACTTGAAGATGAAAAAAGCCAAATGACAAAAAAAAATACAGTATAAGGCTTTCCTTTTTTTCTTGTGAGAAAATACGATATATAAGGATTTATTTCACCTTGAGCTAGATAGAGCTTGATGATTGCTACTCTATAGCAGCCATGTACTCGCGCTTCTCATATATAAACTCCTCTCTCCATTTCCTTGTGTTCTTGGCTATGAATTCTTCAGCTCTCCTCTGCAACTCTTCACTATCCATCTCTTCACCATAAAAATCATCACTATTTATATCGTCGTCGCTACCATCGTCGTCATCATCTTCATAATAGCCATCAGAACCATACTCATAGTCGTCCTCATCATAATCGCTACATTTATAGTAATGATAGTAATCTTCATCACTTACCTCCAATACAGTATAGTCTTTCACTTCATCTAGCCGAATATACTGATCATCGAAATCTTCCTTGGGAGGCCTCAAAATGCTAAACACGATATTAATCGTGATATAAACAACAATGAACTTCATGAAGAACACGAACTCGCGCTTCGGTTTTGCCACCACGATAAACTCATAGGTGGAGAGAAGAAAGTTCTGGTACATAGAAAATGAGAGAGATGAATACAAGGAATAAGCCAAGAGGATCATAGGGATTGCTAGAGAGTAGAGGCAAAGTACGAGAAACAAGTGGTACGGTGTAGGTACTGACGAGACCAACTTCATAGTTCATACCCTTGTATGTATATTCTATTTTTTTCCTTTCTTAGCTACAGTAAGAAGCATATTTTTTTAGGGCTTCTTTTATAGCCAAGTTGAGAAGCTTTTCATAAAATAATATTTTAGAAGTTTTCTGAGAAATTTGCAAAAAGTCTACTTCCAGAAGTATTCAAGATTAATTATAATTAGGGTGTTTAGGGGGTTACTTGTACTGTAAAAATTCTATTTAATTCGTCTGCATGTACACTTGTCATTCTATATACATATGTACGTATATAACTATGACTTTGCCAATAAGGAAATTCATTATTAGGAAGTACTATGAAATTTCTGAGCCTCAATATATTAATTGGAAATTGAAGCAGCTAAGGAAAGTATAAGAGGAAAATAAAATAGAATATCCGATCCTGAACTCGAAATTCGGAGAGCAAGCAATGTTGATAATCCATTTGACTGGTGATGATATGTAAAAAAAGACATTAAGAATATAAGATAGCTAGAAGGAGCTAGTGTAGAAGTTTTGAGCAAAAGAAGTGATTAATTATTTGATAAAGGAATAAATATTCATTTATCCAATCTGGACGGCTAGAGTCAAGTCTTTATTTATATCATCAATATATAGATGACAGAAGATTTCTCCAATGACTCGGGACTCGATCAGGAGACTGAGCATTAACACCTAGTCATGTATGATCGAAAGAAAGGATTCTAAGTGTTCACCGGGCCACTGACCAAGAAAATTATGGTCAATCACTCTTGCATCTAGATCCAACGGTGGAAATCATTATTCTAAATTTGAGTTGTTTTGTTTCCACCATTAGATTTAGATCCAATGGTGATTGACCATATTTTTTTTTTTAATTTTTAGTTGCTGATCATGTGAGCACCACTGATCATTCTATTTTATAAATTATATAAGCAAATGAAATTAAGATTAGACATTCGACCAAAAAAAAATTAAGATTAGACCATATAATTAAGTTTTTCTTGACAGAACAAATATGTATTCTTCTTGCATCAACTTTTTACGATCATATGATTTCCTATCACTGAATTTATTCCTATTTCTTTTACGTTGAGGTTGATAGTCTCCGAGGAATCTTGAATTCTTGGACACCTTTGCAAGCATGAATTCATGACATGTTAATTGATAATCGCAAAGTCTTCAACAATTAATAATGTTCTGTCTTTTTGGAAGGAGCCTCGTGGAGGAGACTTAAGTAGCAAGGCTTGGGCGACAAGTAAAGAAGCACGATGCAGGTCCTCTCAAAGACTCGAACAATATGCTTTTTAGTGGTTATTTAATACAGGACTATACGATACGCAGGCCTATTTATTAAAGAAAATTTCAAAGAATATATGTGGTTTGGAGAGCCTTGTAGAGGAGACAAAAATATAGTCAAGCAATACGGCATGCATGTAGAGTGGAAATACTTGGAAGTTGTATGGAAAACAATTTTACATCCCAACTTGAAGACCTCATTAATTTCCTTAATTATCCAACGTACTGACTTGCACTTCAACTGGTAGTCTGGTACGATGACTTTGTTGGAAATTTCCCCAAGTTCTTGCTTGTTCTACACACTCACCTTAGGAAAAATTGGATTATCTAAACCTCATTATATAGAATTATGAGAGACATTTTTGCCAGTTCCGTTTGATGTATTACATACCTTGACCTATTGTACCCTAGGTTGTTATCGATCGTCTCAAACTCTATTCCATGGTTTTTCAATCCTGGCTGATGGTGCCTTGGCGGGTCCTGCTGGGTGGTGTTGTTTCCTTTGTCAATTTGCTTTTCAGGAGTGGCAGCGTTTGGTCTTCCCGTTATGACGGTGGTGGGTGGTGGTGGTGCTTCATGGTTTCTTGGTGTAGTTAGGATTACCTGGTAGATGGCCTAACCGGATTTGTCTCGGAGGCCCTAAGTTCTGGCTTATGGATTGCGGGTTATTTACTGGGGTTGATCCTCAGGATTAAAGAAGGTTAGCCTCAAAATTGAAAGCACGATTAGCTTCTTGAGGAAAAGAACTAATCCAAATGAGTTCCGAGGCTTTCTGATGGCCAAGATTGGCTAGTGCAGCTGTGCAGTAGCTACAAAATTTGCTTCTCGAAAAATATGACTCAATCTTTTAGATTCCAAAGTCCGAGAAATGCAGATTTCTCTAACGATAGTACAAAGCCTCCAAGAAATTTTCATTCTGCAATTTGTTCAAGCTTTCCTCGCTTGGCAGAGCCCCTGAATCCACACGGTCTTCCTCTTATGGAAGACAAAACCTCCACTCATGAGGGGTATTACAAACGGTTGCTTTAGTCAATTTAGTTCACGGTGATTAAGCAACGATTGTCAATATCGGAGGGAGTTTAGAATGGAGACGAAGATTGAGAAACAGAAAAGGAACATGAATACCAATACTTAAATACTTAATCTGTTATAAATAGGCATATTGGTTCACATTACATCCATACATGCTGCTTACAGAAGCTACAGTAATCTACTTAATTAGCCTACAAATCAGATATATATCCTACTAGTAGATAACACCTATAAACAAACCTACATTCAGAAACTATGATCCTACATCATCCTACGACAACAACTGGTAATTTCAAAGAAAGCTCCACAGCAGCATATAAATCTAACTTTTTGGGTCCTGCATTGACAGCCAGCCTAGGCCACTGGTAATTTGGTGCCCATGCCCAGGAATGCCGACCTCTGGTTCAGCAGTAGTAGAGGTTGGTGGTGGTCGTGCCACAGTGTCAGTTGGTGGCGGTGGCGGTGGTGGCATGGTGTTCTTACCCTTTCCTTTCGGGTCATTTGGTAGGAAACTACAAACCACAACCTGATATGTACAAGATAAATAAATAAATAAAGTATGAGAAGCAATAAATGGCCTACCAAGCAAAGTGATGCAAAAATTTCTAGCGCAACTTAAATAACTAGATGATTCAAACTAAGCCTCACCTGTACAGGACCAGCGGCTGTCAGAAGTCCATTAATACCTCCCCCTATAACCCGACCGTCAGCACCTGCCAGAGAGACGCTCATGCCACCGCTCCAGGACTTATCTCCCAGGGGCATGAAGCATCCAGAGAAGCTCAGGATTTGGAAAAGACCCTACAAGGAAAACATTTATACAAAAACGTAAAAAAAATTAACTAAAATGGAAACAAAACGACTTCTCCATGGCACATATCTACATGCATTAATAATGTGGCCAAGTATTATCAACTCACAAGACAATAACATTTTCTGTTGATCTGGTGAATTTTGCAAACTAGGACAGAAATACCACACACCAGCTTGCTGAACTAATATCATTGGCAACTAATAATTAGGATAATGAACTGGGTCATTAGCAGTGGCTTTGAAATTAGTGAGACATTGACTTTATTCAACAAGGGGGCAGTAATTCTCATATAATATCAAAATCTAATTTTTGAGTACCATGCTTATAATTTCAACAGAAGATAACACCATACAAATTTAAGCCTTGCACATATACAACTGATTTCACTTTACTTGACTAAAAGAAAAAAAAAAACATTCAAACTACTACAGTGAGAATATATCTTGCAAAGGGAATGAGTCTGTAACATACCTCATATGTTGTAATTGCCCCAGAAGAATCCTGTCGCAGAGCCACATTCGAAATTGCTCCAACTGCAGAAAGGATGCAAATAACTCGCGGTCCTTCTTGACATATTGTGATTACCTTCCTGCCAATATCCTTGAACCCAAGAAACAAACAAGACAGCAGCATCCGATAATGTTAAGAACATTGTAACAATAGAAATATAGTTGCAATAAATATAATGACCACTATAGATATGTCATGTAATATTGTAAAACATATTTTTTCATAAGAACTTTTTTCAAAAGAGACTACTCCGTGAGCTACAGAACTTGATGGTTTTACTATTGTTCCTAGAAGTTATGTTGTTGATACATGTGCAGACCCTTGTGGTGATAGTTTTCAACATTCAGTAAATAGTTTACTCAACATACCTCGCCGGTATCGACGGTGATCAGATGGGGCCTAAAGCTTGTTCCATCATAACCTATATCATAACATATAGAAAATTAGTTTACATCTAAGTTAAAAGAGAATTTGAGATTGTTCTTATTCAGCTTATAACTTTTGCAGGGAAGTATAACACAGAAGTAGCTTTTCATGAGAGGTGAGCATTGAATTTGATCGAAATGAAGGCAACCAATATAATCTCTCTAAATCCTGACACAAACCACTCAAGCTGTGAAGACAATTTAAAAGTCTGAACACTATGCTTTCTGTTACATTTGCTCCATGAAAACCAAACACTAACTATACAGCAGAAATGACTTCTGTGAAAGGAACAACATTTTCCAAATTCGAGAATTAATAACTCAAAATTTAACTTGAGTTCCACCGTCAAAAACAGAAATAAACAATAAATGTGATCACCATCTGAATTTCACATCAAACTCATAGCAACACATATATTCCCAAACCCTAACATGCTATACAATGCAAATTTGTAATTCTTCGATGGTTAAATATAAACACCACCAAAGTCCTCCGAAATTTAAGAGTATCAACTCAAAATCGAAGTTCAAAACAGAAACCAAAAATAAATGATGATCACATCCCCTATCAAAATTTCACATCAAACTCCTACAAAATTCAAGATATTGACACAAAATCTGAATCTAAGAACAATTCCACCATCAAAAACACAAACAAACTACAACTATTGATCTACCGAACCAAACCATCAAAGTTTCACATCAAACTCATTAAAAGATGCTTCATTCTCAAATCCTAACAACATGCTACAAATTCATCAAAAACAGAAACAAACTATAAATGTTGATCATAATTTCACATCAAACTCATAGCAACACATACCATTCTAAGACCCTATCAACATGCCATAAAATGCATATTACTAAACTCAAAGACACGGTTAAAAATACACACCACTCCCGGCCTGCTGGCCCTTTCCCTTTCTCCCAGAGGACTTGGCTGAGCCCCCTGCACCTTCCTGACCGTGCGGCTTTGGGTTTGGTGGCCTCCCTCTCTTCTTCTTAGGAGCCGCTTCCGCAGACCCGCCAGCAGCCGCCCCCCTGGGAGCCATCTCATACTCTGAAGGATCATCAGACCCTATAATTTCAACCCCTCCCTCTTCTTCTTCTTCAGGCAGTCCTTCTCTGGCGTCCATTGTACAAAAGCACTTCAAACTGCAACACAAGATATCAGGAGGAGTAAGAATCAACAGGAATGAAACAACTCAAAATGAAAGCCATAGAGTTCATTTGGGAAGGAAGATGATAACACTCAATGTTTTCCTTTAACCTTCTTCAGAGATCAACACCAGTTAAAGCAAAAAACGAACCAACACCAAAGTAACGAGAATAGAACTGCCAAAAGATTGCAACTTTATACTACCAAAACAAATAACTGTAATTCTCTATCCGCCAAAAAATTAACTGCAACTTCTATCACCAAAAATATAACTGCAATTTCAAAATTGAAAACGAAACGACTTCAGGCCCAACTGCTCCCTAAATTTCGAAAACAATAAAGCCCAGAGACAAAAAGAAAATGTCCCAAATATCAACCGTAAAATCAAAAGCCATCATCTTTTCAAAATAAAAATTGGAAAAGATAAGATTTTTATGTAAAAAGCTTAGCCTTTTCTTCAAACATTCAAATATCAAGAGTTCTAACCCAAACCCAAGCCCCTAAAAAATTGTTAAAATCAAAATCATTTGAAGAAAACAAGAGAGAGGAATATAGAGGAGGGCTCCAGTTTCAAAAATAATTTTCTATTTATTACGACAGCTTTAAACTCAGTTATTTCAGGGTTCTTGCATCAGATAAAAATAAAAATAAACTCAAAATCCATGCAACTCAATTAAAAAATAAAAATAAACAAAAAGATCAAAACTTTAAGCTCAAAAAATAATATAAACCCCAAAAATAAAATTTAATTCATAATTCACCTGTCACTTCAATTCTTAATCTCTTCTAAGCTGACACTCAGCTCAAACTTTTCACACTTGCAGCCTCTAGTTTACACTCCACTTATGTGAACAAAATAATTTGAGAAAACCCAACTAAAATTATATTATGGCTGAGAGAAATTACTGTTTGTTTCCTAGAAAATAAATCTTTGAAAACCAAAGCAAGGGTTTTTGAAGAAGTTTGTGAATGAGAAAGAGACAGTGAGAGTGTGCGGTAATATTATATACCAACACTGAAATATAGGAAGAAATCTGAGTATTGTAAATACTTTTTTTTTATGGAGATATTGTAAATACTTTACTATCTTGCTAAGCCCGATAAAATAAAATTTAGTGAAAGATGTTTTCAAGTCCGAAAGAAATTGGGGAATTTTTCATAAATAAAAAAAAAACCCAAAAATTTATTATAAATGGCTAACATGGTAATTTTTTTATACAAAAAAAAAAAGAATTAAATCCAAGAAAAAAAATAGTTTTTTAATTAAATGAGAGAAGATTGTTTGTTTGTTTTCCATATGAAGGTAATGAAGTTTCAAATTTGGTCTTTGCGAATCCGACCCCTAAACTCATATTTTAGCTTTATTTGTTACGTGTTCGTTGTAATAAATGTGACAATGGAATTATGGTTGGTTTCTTCTTTTTTTTGTGGACAAAAAATAAAATAAAAAATAACTACGTCACTTAAAAGCAACTTTCAAGCAAAAGAAAACAATCAAAAAAATTTCAAAATTGTCTGCCCACATAAGTGCATAACTAACAAAATTAAATTTGTTTGGCAATATGCAAAAAGGTATAAAAGCTTGTGAAAGTGGGCAAGATTGATCTTTTAAAATTCGTCGAAATGTGATATATATGGATAGAATTATAAGGACATACCTAATAAAACTTGTCGTAATTTACAAAGTTTATGAGTCGCAAGAAACAAAAAATTATATGTACGTAATTAGTTACAGAGATATAAGATTGATGAGATTAAAAAAAAAGATTTTAATGTTTATGTGAAGATTACCATCAAACTTATTATAATATCAGTGTTTCGTATCTAAATTGGGGTTGGTAGATAAACATTTGTGTGTGTTTTAAGTTTTAATTTTTTTTTTCTCTTTTGGAGTTTGTCAATTTTACCTTTTAGGCTAAATAATTTTTAACATATGCAGGTTATTTATGTCAACAAAATTGATCATGATTGAAAACTCATATTTTTTTTAAATAATGGTATAAATAAGATGTTAGTAAATAGTAAAAATCCATATAATTGGCAGCCAAGAATATAATAAAAATAATAATTATATACTTACATCGGCTTTTGGAGAGGCACGGCCTTTATGTCTGGTAAATCGTTGATTTGATTGATATTGATAACTAAAGCAATCCTCATAAGAATACTTTGAAGCCAATGTTTCGCAAAATTTAATGGTTGAAAGATAAACATATTTTGGACATAAAATCAAAGAACGAGAATAGTTGCGATAACAAATTTTGTTATGCATATGGGCTTTGGGAAAATTTGGAATTCACATGAGACCTAATAGAAGCTCATTATATAGAATTATAAGAGACTTCTTTTGGTCATTTGATATCTATAAATTATCAATTACACGTATGTATTCCAATAACATTCGTCCATTTGTCACTTTTAGACACTTGTCAAATGATAATTGCGTCTAACACTTATAATTATTAATTTTCAATGGTGAATAATATTATTGGATTGGATAAGACACTACAATAAAATAAAAAAATAATTAGTCCACGATTTTGCCAATATGTTACCTTATTTGTCCCTTATTTTGATTATTTTTTGTGCTTTCTATTTTGAATGACTTGAAACATTTTGAACAAAAAGTGATCGATTATGTAACCTTAATATTAAGTTAAGGAGGCCTTGTGAGGTTATGTAACCTTCCACACCACAATCCGGCCACTAGTAAAGCCTCATTTTGCATAGCAAGAAAGAACAAATGGATTAAGCATGATGTTGGCGGTATGGCTTATAGCAAGAAAGCACAAATGGATTAAGCATGATGAGGGATTAGCTTGTGAAGGCTTGTGGGCATGTGGTTGCTAAAAGATATGCATGAGTAAAGCTAAGCATTTGGACCAAATTTGACCAAACCGAACCCACTAAGTTAGTTTGGAAGCTGTCCAAGTTCTTGCAAACCATTTGTTCATCGAACTGAACCGGTGCAAAATTCTGCATTTGACATAAAAGAAGTTCAAAGTCCTCCCCTTGAATGAGTAAGGCAAACGCGAGGTCACTCACTTTCGTTCGGTAAATTTACCACAACAACAACAGCAAAGGAGTAAATAAAACCTACCACTGTCATTTCTTCATTTCTTTTTCATTTCAACGCAAAAACTCCATTGTCGAAACTTTCTTCCGATTTGTTTTTCACTTCAGCCGCAAAAAGGCTTAAACTTCTTCAGTTTCTTCCTCGTCCTCCTCCTATTTTATCGACTTTCATGTTCTTCTTCTTTCCTTTCTTTCATTATTTTTCTTTCTTTTTCTGTTTTTCATTTTCTTTCTTCTACTCCAGAGGAGATCCTTTGGGGTCACTGTTGACCAGGCTAAGGACCCCAGTTCCGTGGGGGCTGCTAACTTAAGGTTTGGACTAGTCCCTGGACTTTTGAAAGCCCAATGAAATTTTAAATAATCACATTTTAATTTTACAAATACTAATAGTGTGAAATGAAAATGTTTATAAAGTAACAAAAGAGAAAAGTTTGACGTATTAGCTAGGTTGAACTTTCTTATATAAAAAAATGTGTTTGAAAATTAAGCATTGATGAAACTTTAAACTATATTGTACAATGCTATGATTACTATCGCGTGGCTCAAGTATTCTAAAGTTCTAAACAATTTTATTCATCTTATCAACCAGTATCCATACGAAGAGGTGCGTGAGAATTTAAAGGAGAGAGAAGAGTTGTGGAAGTATAAGTTTTTTTCTTCTAGACGTGGAACAGAGAGAGAGAGAGAGAGAGAGAGAGAGAAGAAAATGGATAATTAGAAATTTAAATCAATTTGGACATTACTATAATATTATGTAAAAATGGCATTATGGGAAGATGCTGCCAAAGTTGAGAGCCAAATTGCTGAAGATGTAGTAGTATTATGTAAAAATGGCATTATGGCGTAGTATAGATGAAGATGTTTAGGCCATAGCCAGCATTATTGTATTCATATCTTTACAAAACAAATGGCATTGTATTATTATCCAGTAAATCCCGATTCCCGAGCAACAAAGGAAATTGACTAGTGACTAGTGAGAGAAGACGAGTGTTTCAAATGTGAGTTTCAAATGTGAGACAATCTCTCGGTCACCTCTGAAACAGGTTGGTTGGTGCCTTGGGCTTGGTGGGTGGGTTAGCTATGGCAGTTTGGTCATTGCAATTGTCCGAGGATGCTTGTCTCTCATACACACCCTCTAAGTATCTAACTTTGGTTCGTTCACATGCTTGTACAAAGTTCAAGTAACAACCGAATATTTTGTTGGGACTATTCAGCAAAGAAATCTTAGGAAAAAAAAATCATGGGACCAATCTCTTACAAAAACCTTTTCCGACTACAATACGATCTGAAAATGTGGTTCTTCTAGCATTGCTCTTTATTATATCAGAAAACCGTTCAGTAAGATCACACCTAATTGCTTGCATTGTACGATTTAGGACGATTGAAACAAGCTCTCACCTCCTCGAACGAGTATTCAACTTGTCGATCAGATTTCTCAACCTTACGTGCACCAGAAGTGAAAGGGGTAGCTGGAGTTGTGGCTGTCAGCATATGAACTGAGATTGTTGAAGGAGTGGGAGGCACTTGAGTTGGCATTGTCTTCGGGGTTCTGTTCTCATCGTCATCAACGATTATTGGCTTGGAAGGCGTCATGATGGGGACTTCTTTAAAAAGATGTACTGCTTCAATGTTTTTCTTCTGTTGTCTCTTCTGATCTTCTAGGAAATTTAGAATATTGGCCTTCGATGGCACTTCAGAGGAGACAGGAGAGAGAGGTTTTCGAATCAATGGTGACTCCATTTCACAAGCCTTTGCAGCAGTGGATGGTTGTTTCTTTACTGAATGACCAGAAATCTCTGAACCTTTCTTTCCTACATAAATTTTATGGCAATACTTAGTCATAGAGACATTGAACAGAAGTGAAAAATTCTTCAAGCAGCATATGATTTTCATTTTCAGTATGTTTGGCCCAAAATCTACCCAGAAAACCCATGACTCTCCTACCTAATTACAGACACCTTTCACCTTTGCATATGATGTGGATTAGTGGAAATCATATTTTAAATAGAAAAACACGGTTCAGTAACTGCAGGACAATAATTGGATAACAGTTTTCTAAATTAGAGTTAAAAATGTACCAAAGGATGGAGCTTCTGCTCCACTGTATTGCTGGTGAGAGCTCCTTTGATTGAAAGAGTCACCCTTCTTAATAGGGTGGACATGTGAAGCAGCTTTCTCAATCTTCTGGTTTCGGATTAATGCCCCACCAAGAGACATTTTTCGATCAGAAGGCTTCTTTCCACTCTTAGATGCACTGTGTTTTGACCCATAAAGTACTTCCTGCTCTGCTAGCAGTTGTCCCTGAAATCTTTTCTGGTCCTAGAATACAAGAAAAATTCAAGAACTGGGAAAACTTGAAAGAAATGTCTAAATTTTGACATATACATATATTATAGTATAAGGTCCATACTCTTTGTCTTTGCTTTTCTTGCTCTTTCTCCTGCCTTAGCATGCTGTATTGTTTGAGCATTGATAGCAGTTCAGTCTACACAACAGATATCACATCAAATCATTTTGATAATGAACACCAATGTGGATATGACCAACCCTCAGCCACGATTTGCATAATTTTTACCAACGAGGTCTAACTTTGAAATTACTTACACCATCATATAAGAATTTGAGTCCTCTTTCCTTTTCCCAAGCTGTGGCTTTTGAAGTCAATGTTTCCACCATTCCTGCTCCATTTACCATTCAAAACAAAGAAACTTAAGCAAATATAATAACAGTATGGTAGTATTTTTAACTTCAACATAAGTTACTTAACAACCCATTTTATATAAGCTTTCCTGTTTCATGGTAGACTGGTAGTAAATTATAACTAATAGCTGCATCGAATTAATTCTCACATCTTCTCTGTACAAAGCTATACAAACAGTCATATATCCATGAAACAACTGGCATATTGATTCACTGGAGGAAATAAAGGCATGACATGGTTCAACTCAAATATATACATCCTTCTCTACATAGTGTAATTAATTGGATCGCATATTAACTACAACTGGTCAATCAAACAAGTCTTTACCGGAAATTTTGTTTACTAAAACACGAGCTTTCTCTGCACGTTTCAAAGTAAGATGGGCACCTCTTCCTGCAGTATAGCGATTATCATCCTGAAAGCACACAATATGGTAGGAGGAAAAAGTGAGATGAGGTGAAAAAAGAGCTACTCCATCCATCCATATAGACTGTCCTCATTCAAGAACTCAATAGGAGACCAAATTAATGCATAAACACTGAGTAATTTATCCTGAATCTTTCAGAATTCTTCCGTTGTTATAACCTCAATATATGCAAATGACAGGAAAGTAAACGGGAAAAATAAATAGTATTCCTTTGACTGGTTAGTATTGATAAACTGAAATGGAAAGGACAATATGTCAATATCCATGTGATGGACAGAAAGAACAAAAAAGATTATAATGCTCAACCCTGTTGTACTCCTCTAGCCAGCATTCTTCTTGACAAGCAGACAACCACTTCTCAATCTTTTCTAGTATTTCTTTCCTGCTTAAAGCTTCCTCTTTAGCCCTTGGGATTTGAAGCTCAATTTGTTCCAACAGGCATGCAGGGTCCACAGCTCCTAACAATATCAAATATGCTAATGAGAGGACATTGAATTTGCTGCTGCTGATTCATGAGTTACTTTTCATACGAACTATACGAGTAATGGCAGTTCTTACACGTCAGAAACTAATGATTCAATGTACCAGGAAATAGTTTTATAAGGTATTACATCACTAATGGCATTCGCTCACAATGAAATTCTCGTGTCTCTTAATGCCATAATAGGATAGCATTGCTAATAGTTTCAGTAGTAATATACACAATCTAAGAGAACAAAGAAAGAAAGCAGTTACCAGACTCTATAGCTTCATTTGAGTATTCCGCTGAGCTCAGTGTTTCTGTAACCATGTGAGACTGTCTGCATATCTCCTCCAGTTCCAACTTCCTTTTCAGAAGGATCTCTTTCAGCTTACTTGATTTGAGCTGCTCCAACCTTGACACTTCAGCCTCAACCTACATAAAGAAAGTTCATATTATTAGTTAAAGACAATTCAGCTCCAAATGTTGCTATAGAGTAGATCCAATGAAAAATCATAACATATATATATATATATATATATATCCTGCTCCAAGAGCTCTAAACTGAAATAACATACTCACATGATTTAGGAGGTCTATAGAAAGAATGTTAGGCACAGTGATTTCAGATTCTGAAGCAGCTATACGACTAGTTACATTCTGAAATTTCTTTTGCTCCTCAATGGGTGTATCCATCAGATTCCACATCTCCAACAGGGCACTTGCGAAATTTTGAAGCTGGTACAAATGCAAGGTTTAGAGAGGCCAAGAAAAAACGACATGTTGGTTTTAATAATTATGCAACAGGAAAATACAAGATCTGCTTTACACACATACTGACCCTCTGCCATCTCTGTATCTTGACCTCTCCCAATATCTGAATCGAATTTGCCAAACCCTCAATTGTGCTGTTACTTACATCTTTTGCTCTCTCAAGTTCATTTAAGGTGGGGTGGATTTCATGAATCGTGTGTTTAAAATCCATACCAAGAACCGAGCACAGCGAGTTTAGTATGCTTAGGTGGTCCATTATCAGCTTCAGACGGTCCCTCTGCGTGTTATGAATAAAAGAATTAGTCAAACAGCTTCAACTTTGTGTGGAGGGAAACAAATCTTAAGTGGACTGAATTTACTATCAAAATAAATGGATGCATTGCAACTATACCCAACTTAATAAAAATGCCTCTAGAACTGTTCACTAAAATACTGCTATTTGTCTGCATAACCAATAGCTTTAAAGTGACATACTACAATGAACCAAAAATGCAGAACCATTTCCAGAAAAATTGCACGAATAACAGGACTAAATTTGTTATGGAGCAAAAAAGTTAAAAGAGGAAACAGAACCTTCTCATTTTGAAATTCAAGAAACTGCCGACGTAGTTCTTCCAACCTTTTCAAGGACAAGTCGGTCTCTTCCACCACCATCTTGTACTGATTATCTTCCAAGGATCTGCTTATTTCATTCGAAATTCTCTGTAATTGATCCAAAACAGCAAAAAATTGGTCCCTCCTCTCGATTTTTCGCTTCTTCATGTCCTCCAATAGTGGGATAATGATATCGAGCTCTTTCTTCAAACTTCCACTGGCCTTTCGATCAAACTTTGGACACACAAAAAAAAATTCGTTACAAATGTAAAGGATTCCAGTCAACTAAACTTTCCTCTTGGTAACAGAGAAAATAGAGTAGCCAGGACTAAAATCTCAAGACCTCTTTCTACTAAAATCTCAGCAAAACTATTAGTTTCGTCAGTCAAGACAAGTCTCAGTCACTTACATGTGGTGGTTTCTCACCCAGTGCAGTGCATATGTCAACAAACTCGGCTTCACAATTAGCAATTGCTTTCAGCAGTTGAGCTTTACACTGTTCCGCCTCATCAACTTTTGTCCTAAACACCTCCACGCACTCCTGTTCGATTTGTAAAAGCATCGTATCCCTTTCAACATCAGGCACTCCAACTTCATCCCATATTTTCTGAATTCAAATACAAGAAGTCAAATTAGGGTTGAAGGAACATATAGAAGTATAACAGGTGATTCCTGATTAAATTTTTCATTGTCAAAGGGTTTCGGGGAGAACCTGCAGTTCCTGCAGAAAACATCCAGACTTCGTTTCTATCTGCAAAAACCGAACACTGCTATGCTGACTGAACATGATGAACTACCAAACTGTAAATGGCAGCAAACTGTGTAAGTCCCCATTTCAAAGGGGAGAATTTTAGTTAACATTATCAAGTGAAATTGCTCGATTGGATTACCAACAACACATATTTATTAGAAGAGATAAGCAAGTTAGTCAGTTTCAAATGAGTGATTGCATCCAGTCCTTTCAAGTTCAAGAATGTTGACACGTAAATTTCAACCGATTCCTTGTGAATGTATGCTCTCTAGTCATATATCAAAATATCAAATCCATTGATTTTTTTTTTGTAGCTTCTAACAAATCTAGGCTTGTTGTCAAACTTACATCCTTTTTCTGAAGCCATTCCCTCCAAAGTCCAAATGGAGCCTAAATTAAAAGAAATTAAAAAAATTACAGCCAAAAAGACAGATTTCCTCGTTCTAATCTGCGTTTCCAAAGCAAGAAAACGCTGATTAGAGCAAGAAAAAAATCTACGCACAGTAACAATTTCTCATTCATCAAGTGTTCGTAGAAATAAGTGGAATCCTAATCGCACAGTAATAATTCCTCGCAAAGCCTAAGACACGTTACAGAGCAAAAATTAACAGAGATTTTACAACGAGTCCATGAGAGGCACAGTAACAATTTCGCATTCATGGAGTGTTTGTTTGTTTCCGGAGAAAATGAAAACGCAGATAAATCAATACAATAAAATTAGAAAGCAAGAGAGTGAATCAAACGAAGCAATAAGAACAAAAACGGACCGACCTTATCGCTGTAGAAATTTGCAGTGTAATTTTGAGCTTCGGGAATGGCTCTGGCTAGACGAAAATGGAAGATTGGAAACCCTTGAAATTTTCGTGTAACGCTTGAAAAGTTTTGGTTAGTGTGCGAGAGTTTCGTGAGGGAGGGAAAAACCAGAGCGAGCGAGCGAGGCACTTTTTGGTTTTGATTTGATATGGAGCCGTTATATTGGGAAGAGAGAGAGAGAGAGAGAGAGAGAGAGAGAGGGGTAGGGTCTGATTTTGACACGTGGGCGTTCCGTTGGGTCCGAATGACGTGGCGAAACAGAAGATGTACAGACCTACGGAGGATGACGTTAATTTTCATGGGGTTTGGTGTGAGAATAAATTTCAATTTCAATTTTATCAAAAATAAATTAAAAAAATTGAATTTCAAATTTTTGCAATTGAATTTTCTTGATTTCAACGGCAATTGAATTTTAAGAGGGCATTACTTTCAGAAAGATTTTAGTTTTCTGTTTCCCAAAAAAATGTGTTTCGATCTTATAACTCTAGCACGAAATTTTATTTTAAAAATTTTCCTCATTTGCCTATACTTAAGAGGTAAGATTATCGTTTGACACTTCAATCATTTACACCGCCATCACCTAAATCAATACTATATTCAAAGAAATACAAATCCAAAATATCATCTTGGTGAAAACTACTTTGTCCACTTGAAGAACTTGACTTATTGAAAACAATAAAACAAAACCTAACTGAGAAACAAAGAACTCAATCCTTAACCTTCATGTGAGATATGATCTTTAAGATTTCCCAATGAGGATTCCAATAAAGGGGGAGAACCAAGCTTCCATGTTAGACTTGGAGGTATGAAGAAGTGATTAGAAGACTACTTGTTCATTCCCAAGACTCAAACATACTAAGTCATTACCGAGAATGACAAGATACCCTTCATTAATCAGTTAACAAAGATATGCTCACCCAAACCGAAAAGTCCATTATCTAATAGGTGAGAAGATCCATCCTAAATCTCACTACATCAATCTCAAGAATGGCCACCACCCTAAATTTGGTGGTTGCTCGCTCCAGCAAAGTGTCTCCCATAGACAACGCCCAAGGTCAACATCATAACAAGTAGATCCAACCCCAAACAAACTAGCAACAACAAATATGAACCGCGTTGAAATTGACTCATCTCGATCCACAGCATACCCTTAATTGTTGGAGTTGAGAAACCACCAAGATGGCTTCCTGAACTAGAACGATGCCATTGAAGTTGATCACAATGGAGCGCGAGTCCCAATTGTTTGCATCTATGTGATTTGAAAGATCGCCCTCAATGAATCAAGCTGCGAACCACTATAAAAAAAATCTCTACAACAATATTACCTGAATTCTTTTTAACTAATTTAAAATGTATGTTATTAAAAGGAAATCCATAAGTAAAATAAGGTAGTTAACTACGTGTTACAATCATATTGGCTATTTTTAGGAGATTGAAATTGACACTCTCTTATTTACAATCGATATTAATTACATTTAAAATAAATATATAAAAAATTTGGCGCGCATATGCGCGAATTTTGAGAAACTATTTTTATTTTAAATAAAGTTTTAGAAAATCAATTAGAATTCATGAATTCAAATTAGCAGTAATCAAGTTCAACACTTTCAAACATTACGCGCGTCAAGAGACTAATTTTATTTTAAATGAAGTTTTAAAAAATTCAATTCATAAATTCAAACTAGCAAGAACCAAAACTAAATCTACTTTGAATATAAATAGTAAATTGAGTCACAAAAAAAAAAGCATAATATATTAAACTGAGAAAATAAGAAAAGCTAGAGGAAATTAAAAAGAAAAAGATAAAGGAGGAGAGAGAAAATGAATGGAAGAAGGGGATGAGACTTTGGAGAGACAAACCCCTAAAATTGTCAGAAAGAGAGAAACTAACTGGAAACATCAGAGAGAGAGAAAGAGCTCTGAAACACATAAAAAAGAAGAAGAAATAGACTGTGGGCAAGTAGCAGTAGATTCTCTACATACCCAACCCACCCTCTTATCCTCTTCTTCTTCTTCAATCCCATGAATCCCCACAAAACAGAAGAAGATCTCTTCAATCACCACCACCATTTCCACCATCACCTCCACCATCATGATCTGGGCCCACCACCTCCCCCGATCATCCAATCCCAGCCGTCCATTCATCTCCCGGAGAACAACGACATCGTCGACCCCTTGTTCCCTCTCCCGGAAATCGACCTGTTCCGCTCCTCCTCCACCTCCTCGTCCGCGGCTCACTCCTCATCCGAAAACGACGACGTTTCCAACCCTAACCCTAGCTCGGTTCCCAACGTGAAATCCACGCCGCTCTACATCAGCCCGGAGCCCCACATCTCGTCCCAGTTCTACACCTTCAACGCCGAGTCCCATTCCCTGATGATCCGGTGCCTCATGGAGGCCCGACTCGCCAGCCCGGCCGAGATCCGAGACGCCACGTCGCGTGACGTACTCAAGTCGTGGCGCGCCGTCTGGAAGGACAGAAATGAGGACACGGCTTACGTCACGGCCTGGAAGCGCATCCAGGACAAGCTCAGCGCTCACCTCGACCAAAACGGTAATGAATTTCTGTGTTTCAAGAACAATACTCAGCAATTCGTTTCGCACATTAATCAGTGGCAAGATATTGTTATGGCTTTTCACAGCGACACAGACTTGAAACACTTGGGCCTTAAGGAAACCATTGATAGGATTAAGCAGGTTTGGACTGTAGGTGCTAAGTTTTATGGCATTCCTGAGAGTTACATTAGAGTTTGTGTTGCTGCATGCCCTGTATGCTCCTCTGCCTCCTCGGGCCTCTCTGGGAGGAACAAACGCCGTCGGTTTGAGTATACCGAGTCGTTTGATGTGCCTGCCAAAGAGGTTCCCCATAGGCTTCAGCAATTGGCTGCTAAGCATAAAGTAGTGCTTTGCATTAGGCAGAAGTATATTAGGTATAAGCCCTTTATGGCTGAGGTAAAGGACTATGCTTGTCACAGGGCGGGTGAGCCGGCTGCTAAGAAGTCCAAGATTTTGAAGAGGGAACCATATGCCTCAAAGCGGTGTGGGTGTGGGTTTCGGATTAGGGCCATTGTTCCTATTACAAATTATAATGAGAAGGACAAAACGTTTGTGTATCAGGAAGAGGGGATGGCCGTGTTTAAGTTGTATGCTGTGCATTCTGGGCATGAGCCAGGCCCGCTGGATGGGAATGCGAGGATTATGCATAGGGTTGTGGGGCACAAAGGTGGGTTTTTGATGGATCAAGATACCGTGTATGGGGTCAGTGACGAGTTTGAGAATGAGGGGTTTGGATTGTTGGGGAAGGATGAAGGGGATTTGCACCATTTAGTTTTGCAGCAGGTGAAGGAGTTGAGAGCTGATGTTGGGTGTTTGGAAGAGAAAATTGCAAAAATCCCACAAGAGCTTTTGGGGTCAGTGTCTCGAGAATTGATTGATATCGTGAATAAAGTCAGACATATAGGGGAGGGAAGTTCAAAGTCGATGGGTTTGCTACAGGACAAGCCAGAATCAGATGATCTTTTGGTTGGGGAGAATGATTTGGCGCATTGGACTGATCACCACCATGAGCGTCTATACGGAGATGGCCAGGACGCTGATTTGATTGAGGATGATGAAGATAGTTTTGGGCGAACTCTCAGTGATGTTGTCCCCTGGGAGCAGATGAGGACAGAGTGTAGGAGTCAGAAGGATCTGATCGGTGAGCCTTGTAAGCCTGGGAAGTGGTTGAAATGCAGTGACTTCGATGAAAAGAGCATCCTTGATTGCCAGGACACTAAACTAACCAAGCCCTTATCACAAGATGAGAGTATAGTGACAGATGTAGGTCTCATTGGTTTACAGGTTGATAGCTTCTACCAAGGGACTTCTAAATGGTATGATTCTCCTTGTGGGTTGGACCCAGGTGCAGATTGTGGGGATAGTGCATTCAGGCATGGGGGGATTGTTTAGTCCCTGGACGAGCTGGTTATGCCTTGCTAACATAGTTATGAGTGTATATTATCCCTTCCCCTAGTTGGAAGTGGGTTGTACATTTATGTATACAGAAATTGGAGCCTCTCACTTGCTTTAGGCTCCTTTACTGTGTGTTGTTCTGTAAAGTATCGCCAATTGGGCTTTTATGCACATAACTTATCCTTAACTATTTGTTAACCTTGTTCTGGGCATTCAGAATTTTCAGAATGATTTTTCTTATAATGCATATTGGCTACTCTCAATGTAATCGACTAATCGTTTATTGACTTCTATTCTTATGAAATTTTTGGTTTTGCACAATGTGCCTTTCTACTTTTTTGTGCTTCTTTATAGTGCTCTGCGTTCTGAAAGCTTTGCACCCAGTCACTTTACAATTTACATGCTGCACCTGTATGTTCCACAATTAAACACTACACTTTCACATGTTTATTAATTTGTGCAATTTAGATGGAAGTTTAAAGCAGTGATTGGGATCAAATTCTTTGGAAGATATAGGTGCTTCCCTGTCCCCTTGCTGTATTGGTTTATGTTTGATTTGGCATATGTATTAACCCATAATGATAAATCTCTTGCAACATTGCGATCTTAAATGCAAAATTTCATATATTTGGTGGAGTCCTCTGCATATATTCTAGAACTTGGTTAGCACTGGAAGGTGGTTATGGATGGTTATTGATTGGACAAAAGACGATTGCTTTTGAAGACAATTGTGTCAGGTAAATATATACAGATGCCTTTTGATTACCCCCTTTATATACTTGTGCCTTTTGGTTACTCCCTTTATTTGCTTTATTTATCTACATCCTGCTAATTGGCTCATGAATGGTGGCCTTCAGTTTCAGATGGTCTCCATATAGGAAATGGGAATTTGTTGAAACAAATCCACCATGTTACTACTCTGTAATCATGCTATGCCTGGCTGCTTGGCGAGAGAGAAAACTTGAATATTCTTAGGCTACCTTTTCACTGAAGACTCTTAATGTGCATATTTAAAGCATTAGGTGATGCCAGGATTCTTCAGAGGAAATGCATTGAACTAGGGGATTTCTGTGCAACACTCCATTCATTTCTTGTCTGTTTCTGTTATACAGTTTGCCAGAATACAAGGGTTTGAATATCTTCGGTTCTTAGGTGATGCCAGGTTTTTTTTTTTTTTTTTTCCGGGTGAAATGCCATGCTACCCGAGATGAACACCAAGTATATTTATGAATTATGACTAGAGGTGCTACCAGCCTACCAGCTTAAATTCCTCAACATTCATCAAGATTCAAATGTAGGGTGTACCCCAGTTGCACCTTACTGCTTCTGTACATGAGCCAAAGCAGGGCCGAATTCTGATGCACATGTGAATTGTGATGGATCTGGAAAATTAGGTTCTTATTTTTGAGTTATGCAGCAGCTCATAAGGGTCGATGGAATGTGCCCTGGATGCATTTTGACACTTCATCTTGTTTAATGGTAAACATGAAAGGTTGTATGTTTTGACTTTTTAAACCATTCACAGGTTTATTCATTCGTACTCCAATTTTTTCTATGTTTAGGGCCTGTCAAAGTTGAAGCGGTTCTGCATGAGCAAATTATGACTTGGTTTCTGATGGTTTGGGGTTTCGGTGAGGAAATAGATGGTGCAAAGTTTTTGTTGTAGGAATTAGTAGTCTGTTGTTTTGAACATGGTAGCTTCGACTTAAAAGCTGATGCCAGATTGAATTTTAGCTGGTTCATCCAAATGAAAGGAGAAATATATGCAGTTATTTCCTGTTTCTGTTGATTTGGCACTCTTGAGTGATCAAAGTTTTGGATATATGGTTAAGGAAGCAGGGCCTAACCTCTAATTAGTGCAATTTTGAAAGTCAGGTACATCAGCCAATTAAGTGAGATTAAGATGTATATATTTCAGTCATGGTTGCACTTCCAGAAAATCTCTGCTTTTGTAAATCTCATCCATAATGTTTGAACACGTTACAAATGGGGGGATTGACTGAAAGTCAACAAAAATGGGAGCTTGTCTTTTTTTTTTGGGTAATGTTCTCTTTCCAAATAATTTTGATATGTTTATGTTAATGTTTGAATTTGCAGCTCTAGTTCGTAAAAACAGAGAAATTTTTTCATGTGACGGTCACGCCCCGTCAAAAAGCTGAAATGCCGTGACCTCCTAATTAAAACACGCCATGTGGAGTTTTTTTTAACAACTCAGCCCTCAACCTTTGAATAGCTGGAACCATCCCAACGGCCGTCTCCAAACTGACATGATCAAGAAAAGAAAAAAAAAACTCCTCCGTCAGTTTGTTTCTATTTCATCTTCTTCATTTGCAGTACTCCAGTTTGATTTGGTATACATTCCAGGCTCAAGCTTTGGTTACTGACCTCATCCTTCAAATACACTAAAAATCTCTCTTGCTAAATGCAAAAGCTTAATTAAGCAAAATCCAAAGCCTGATAAAAATAGTGCGTTGTTCTAGCTATTTGGTCATATATGACCAAGTGGTCAGGAACTTTTCAGTCTTCAATTCATTCCCCTGTTCTATCTTTTTGATATGTTGATCGTTTTACATGGTAGAAGATGAAGACGTCACAATCTCAAGGCAGAAACCAAGAGGATGGACTATATTGAAATGATGAATCCTGCCAATTGGGAGACGACAGGCTGCCCCCAAAGAAGATCCGAGCAACGAAAGTCACATGGAAGCCAACGAAAGTCATCCACTTCAACCTCCAAACACGAAAGCAACATATATATACCCAATACAAAGAGAAATTAGGATCAAAATCATAGATTTATAAACACCCAACACAAAGTCGAAGTGGGAACCTTGAAATGGACGAGAACGACGACGATAACCAAATCGGTGAAATTGATGAAACGGGTCCAAGATTCGATGGTTCTACTCCTAACCCAAGCCCGAATCCACAACCCAGAGCGAGGACAAAGGATCCAGAACTCCAGAAGTCGAAGTCCGGCTGTATTGACAAGGCAAAGCTCCGATCTACTCCAGAAGGCAAAGGCCCCGGCTGTTTTTTTTTTCTCTTGTTCACGTCAGTTTGTAGACGGCCGTTTGGGGATGGTTCCAGCTATTCAAAGGTTGAGGGCTGAGTTGTTAAAAAAAACTCCACATGACATGTTTTAATTGGGAGGTCACGACATTTCAGCTTTCTGACGGGGCGTGACCGTCACATGGAAAAATTTCTCGTAAAAACATAATATAACAGATATTTGACAAGAGAATGAAGGAAGTGTAATGGGGATTTGAATTCGGAATTTCATCCACTATGATTGAATGAAATGTCAGTTAGACGGATTATGTCTTAATAGGATATTCTAAGGGGAGTGATTTTCGTACTCCCCTTTCCTCTCTCCTCATACTCCCCGCACTCCCCTTTCTTATTTTATTATTTTTTCTTTTCTTATTTTTCTATGGTTCCCAAACTGCCCCCAACTTCACTCATCCACCCAGCAGATTTCATCTCTCTATCTGTTCTTCTCATCACCCGATTCCCTTTCTTCCCTTCCCTCATCCCTTTCTCTCTTCTTCTCATCCACCCATCAGACCTAATAAAACCAATTTTTTTGCATTTTCTCTAAGACATACGCCCATGTCTGGAACTTTCTTCGGAGCCATCGATGAAAAACAGCTCAGAGATGGCGTTGCTCATCAGGGCCACCAATGCCTCTCCTCGCTCGTTGTGTCTCGGGTCAGATTCGGCATTGGGACGACGTCAGGAGGAACTGACTCGGCATTGGGACTCGGGAATTCCGAGGAGGAGTTTGGGTTTCGGCTAAGGAAGTGGTCGAGGTCGAGGTTGTTGCCAGAAGGGAAGCCCTTGTTGGACCGGAGCCGGTCCAGCCAATTGGGACCGGACTTGGTAGCAGGCACCGAACAAAGAATTGCTGACTTGGATGGATCTAATTGGTTGGATGAATAGAAGTTTGATTTGGGATTGAGCCACTGATAACTGCGGTCGGAGATGGAGAGAAATTTGGTGGGGTTTTATTTTCTTGACAATTTTTGAGTTTTTGAGTTGGAAGCTCAAAGGTAAAGACATGAAGTTGAAACGTAGGGATTTCTGGGTTCGGTTTTGGGGGTGTTATAAGATGATATAAGAGAGAGAGATGTGGGAAGGGAAGGGAAGGGAAAGGAAAATTGGGGGCAGTTTGGGAACCATAGAAAAACAAGAAATGAAGAAATAATAAAATAAGAAAGGGGAGTGCGGGAAGTATGAGGAGAGAGGAAAGGGGAGTGCGAAAATCACTCCCCTATTCTAATGTTGTCCATTTCAACTACGTGTTTGGATAAGAATATTAGTATAAATACCGAGGAGTCTATGGTCCTGAATCATAGCCACGTGGTGGTTTAAACAAATATTAACTACATTCAGTAATATTAAATACATAAGGTTCAACAAAAAAAATATTAAAAACAAAATGAACCAATAATATTAATCCGAACCACCACGTGGCTATGATCCAAGTGCATATAATAATTTCTCCATATATACCGAGGAATGCTACAAATTTGTTAGGGCATGTTGGAAAATGCATTTATAAGCAAGACCGATTCAATCCCCGTTATCCCCCTTGCCAGAACACATGAAGCAGATAACAAGATCACAATAATTTACCAAGTAGTGTGGTTAACATTTCAAATCCCAAAAGGTACACTCTCAATAAACTTGAGAAGCATCAAACATCGCTTGCAAAAGCCAACCATAACGTACATGGAAAATTGAAAGGTGATTAGTTGACAACAGAGTTAGAAATGTTGGTGAGGACCCGGAGGCCGGAACCTCACACCCGGCAAATAGCGACAGACGAATTCTCGAGCTAATGCTTGGAGATCTTCACCATCAATGAGTTCTTGATCCAATGGATTGAAAAGGCTTGTCATTTCTTGACCTGCACATTGCTGTGTTTGAAGAGGATCAAGATGCATCATGAAGTTGGAAATTGGTACCAAATCTGAGGGTGGTGCCACAATATTGGACGAGGAATGAAGGCTCGGAGGTTGCGGTGGCAGTGGTGGCGGTGGCAGACACTGCAAGGTAGCAAGACGGGCATGAACGTAGGCTAACTCTGCCTGCAAATTTACTACCTACAAACCATAAGACACATCAATTCAGTTTTTTCATGTGAGACTTATCGTTTACAAAGCTATAGGTCAAACTGTCAAAGTTATGCAAAGGGAACATGTATAGTTTGATTATCAATATCTTAACCAAATCATGTAGACCTAAAGTAAGCTTATCAGTGAAAATTTTAACGGATACCTAATTCAAGCACTAACTTCCATGTGTAGTCAAAGATATTCTACCTAACAGATCGATGCTTATGGAATTCTACCAAACTCAAAAGCTAATTAAGATTTAAGAATACGAGAAATGTGAGATTTGACATGTAGAAATGTGAGATTAATACTAGAAAGAGTTGACAGTATGCATGAGACCATAGATTCTAACTACTATCTATCTATACTATAATAAAAAGAAGAGAGCTTTCTCTATAAACTGGAGAAATGGATGATAATAACTTTTAAAATTTTAACAAAAATTGTTTAATTATCATGGTTGATAGATAATGTTCTTGAACAGATAATAGCACAAATATATAATAGATAAAAATAAAATAACGCCCATCAGGTGTACGTGGTGTATTGTAGAATAGATTAGTACCATCTTATACCTGTACTTGTCATGGTGAGTAAGATTTTAATACCATACATACAAGCTAAATCTACTGTGTATAACCCACAGTGTAACTGAAAGTCTATATATATATATATCAATTAATTGAAGAGATTTCTTGTGATTGAAGGAAGTAGATTTGGTTTGATAATGATGAGCGGCATTGACACTCCTATCTACCTTCTGACACTTCACAATGTAAACTACAGAGTGCTAATAGCAGTAGCATAGTAAATATATAGACAGAGTTCAGAAGCCACATTATATAGGGCCTTGATTTCTCATCATGCAAGCTAGAAGAAACATTAATCATCTGGTAAAATTAATCATCAATATGGTCATGGCATGGTGATATAAATGCAAAGAGATTAAGATATTGCTTCATGTACGTAGTAGTATACCAATTATATGAGAATGGTCAAGAAAGTCAAAACCAGATGTATTTATATAAATATTTCTCGAATTACTAAATACCCAAATATATGTATATGTTTGCTTGGTAGCTCCGGCAAGTAACGTCACCCCAAAAGTCATCATTACCCAATACATTATACACCGGCCGCCAGAGAGAGAGAGAGAGATAGAATTAGACAAATATGAAGGTAATTAATAAAAGAAACTTCAAAGCTCAAAGTTTTTAGCATAAATTTCACAAAACTTTCTATTGGAAAAGAAGGACCAAATGAACACTCATAAAGTCATAATTGCTCCATAGAATTAGTTACAAAACCCAAAACAAAAAGAACCCTTCTTCACCTTCCAGAAATTAACGCAGAGATAGAAATGCAGCAGAGAAGGGACGGGTAAATAAAAACTTGTGAAACACGCAGTCACTGATTTTTTAGTTCTACAGAAATCGGAAACCCTCAACGAAAGTATAGATAAGAGATTTCATGACCTACAGTGCTTGTTGCCAAAGAAATGACAGACGCATATGTAGATTGATGTAAACACACACCAAGCGCATGTTAGAACAATCACAACCCCTGAACTCAAATCACAATGTGTCAATGTCTCGCACAATTGTCAATATTTTGTCAATGAAGTAAACTAGCAAATAATTCTAAAAACAAAAGATAATTATTTAAAAAATAATAATAACAATTAGAAGTTTAGAACAGTGACAAACCCTAATACCCACTTTCCTTAAAAAAAACCTCTTTAAAAAAAAGACCCACTTGATAAGTTGATAACCCATATATGTTTAAATCCAAATTCTGTATAAGAATTTGAGCTGAAAGAGGTTCAAGATCAGCTCGTAACTCGGTACTGTGGTAGTGAGCATTAGTTAACCGGCGTTAAAGGCGAGAGTTTCGAATCTTGTTCTCCTTTTTTACCTTAATTAATTTGCAACGAAATGAAATGAAAGTTATGAAGCATTAAGAGATCGAGCGGTTGATGCATCAGTACTATCTGACCTGCTGCTGGAGGGTGAAGATATGAGCAACGCAACCGTAGACGGGGTCTCGAACCCTAGCGAGGGCCTCATAGCAAAGGGTGACGACAGCATCGAGCCTCTTGTGAGGTGGTATGCGCAGGAGTAGCTTGGAGGCGTTGCTTGCACCGAACACTTTGTGCACCGCCGCGAAGTGAGCCGTGCCTTGATCCGAGTCGAAATAGGGCGCAAAGATGCAGCCTCTCAAGCATTTTCGCCTCAGGAACTTGCAAGCACCACAAGGCCCACCTTGGGATCCACCTCCATTATCTGCAATATTAGTACTTCCACTACTCATCTACTCTCTCTCTCTCTCTCTCTCTCTCTCTCTCTCTCTCAGATGAGCTCAGAGATTAGCTGCTGCTTCTTCTTCTGAGGGTCAGTTTTAGTGTTTGTGGGGTCTGAGGGAGATTGAATAATAAAGAGAGGGGGGTGATAGAGAAAGAGAGACAGAGGGAGGGGAGGGAGTTTGGGTCTGTTTTTTTTTTGTTTTGATAAGGAATTGTGGAAGGTTTGGAGGGGGGTGGATGGTGGATGGTGGGTCAACAGAATGGACCGGTTGTGATCCATTTTATTTCCATCGGTTACATTTTCTCTCCACAGCGCACAAGTAGTAAACCAAATAAATTCACAACTGCCACTGTCACGTCAATTTGTACATTGAGTTATATATATGGTAACAAGCAAAAGTAAAAAAGATAAATGTATATCATCTGTATGTATATAACTATATACTATATAGAGGTCGGTTCAGGTGCAAAACATTTGTATTTAGTAACCCACTGCCGTAACTAGCTTGATATACTCGATATATCTATCGACCGACTTATAGATAACTAAAATCTTTGGATTAATTATAACTTCATTATATTTTAGATTCAAAACTCTTTATATATATATACATATATTAGAAGGAAATCACACACACACTACCAGAAAAATGGTCATTTACAGCGCACAGAGTGTGTCGTTAAAGACTATTTACGGCGCGGAAAAAAACGTCGTAAATGAACTCGTCGTAAAAGACAAAGGTCATTTACAGCGTGCTATTTGTATGCCATAAAAGACCTTATTAACGGCATAATATGTGCGCCGTAAATGATTTTTTTTAAAACAAAAAAAAATCACAATTTGTATATTATTTCATGTTTCTATATTTTTATTACAAAATAAACATTAATATTTTTATTGTACATCATATAAAATTTTCTTACAAGCGAAGAGAAACCCAACCTTAGTATAAATTATAAATACAAAACACAATCTTAAGGAACTCTTGAATGAGGTTTCTTGAGAACTGAACTTCAAGCTGCTGTCTTGGCCTTCCCTATTTGTCATTCTTTTCTAACAAAACTCTATCTACAAGAAAAAGAAGCAAATCATTAACCAAGTCAGGTCATACAACTATGGACAATTTTTTACCAAAGAAGACCAAATCAACAGCCCACAAAGATGAAAAACTAAAGGAAACCAAATAACATAAACTTTATTAATCAATAGAGGATTACAATCCTTAATATGGGCATCATAAAAAGGAGCAGTACAGACCATACAACTGGCCTAATCGATGATTCGAAACCTACAACAACACATACACCGTGCATCACTGCTGTCAACAACCAACAGAAACATTCCGGCAAGTATTGTCATTGAGACCAATAAATCCAATCTAGCTCAAGGAGAACCCATGAAAAAAGAAAGTAAAACCACAATCGAAACTTGCACAATTGATCATGCTTATTCTTAAATAAGAAATTAAAACGAACCAAATCAAATAACCAAATTTGATTTAGGTTAAACTTTAGCAGCGCCCCACCAGTAATAAGGTCGCCGACTTGGAACACCAAGATTGTTGAGTCGCCAAAATCGATCATCCAAAACTCACCTGGATCCCAGACCTTGAATCCTTAGATTTGATTGATTCCCAACATAAACGGCATTGACAAGCAGAACACCAGATCTAAGCGAGGTGTCAACCATCTTTGAGAGCCCAAGAGACGCCTTGCAGGAGCATAACTACCAAAGACTTGAAAAAAGCATGACGGACAAAGCCGTCCTTGTGAGTGAGAGAGGCCAAGACCATCCTCACTATAGAAAGCCGCACCAGTCTTTGCTGACGGCACTAGGATTTTCACAATGAAAAGTATAGAAAGAAGCTCGAGGCAAGGAGGATAACACACGAAAGTGTTATTGGATTTGATGCGCACATATGCGCTACTGAGGAATCTCATGGGGGCTAGGGTTTTGCTAGAGAGAAGACTCTCATGCATGGGGGCTAAGGTTTTGCTAATGAAACGTTCCTCTCTAGCATTATTATTATTTTTTGGCGAGAAATTCTATTAGGAAACCACACACATTATGTATGTGTATTTATTTTTATTTAAAAAAAATAGAAAATTTGATTTTTATTTATATGTATTTTATGGAGTGAAAGTTAAGAGTGTGAGAGTGGACGGTTATATGAAGTTTTTGAAAGTTTTTTTTATTTTCTTTTTTATTAATGATTTGTATTTTGACATTATTATCCTTAATGATTAAAATAAATATATAATTATTTAATGTTTAAAGAGTATTAAAGTAAAAAAATTTATGTTTTGATTGACAATATGTGTTCTCTTAATATATAGTGTATATATATATTAGTTAATTATGAGTGTACAAATAACCAACTAATTAACATTTGGTCCAATTATATAAACATTTATTATTAACAAAATATTAATTACTTAATTAGTAGACGTTTCAAGTTGGACCTATTACGAGTGCCCGTCCTCCGCGCGCCTGTGTACAAATCACATTTACTCTGGCTTGAAGTTAAACTAGACAATGAATAATACATTGTGTTAATTATGTCATTCATAGTGGCATTCAGTTCTCTCACATTTACTTTAAAAGTGATGAGAAAGTGAGAGCTGAAGGGGCTGGATAGAAGAGAGTATGTGGCTATGTGCGTGTGTTTGAGCTAGTGTGGGTTGGAGGAGGTGCAATCCATATATATATATACATATTTGGTTAATTTTAATTAGGCAAACTTTGAAATCAAGTCAAAGCAGAGAAAAGAAGTGGAGTAGTTTGCGTTAAGCAAATAATCATAGGACGTTACTTGCCTGCACACCCATGTGCACCCCAAGGTGCTTACCCCAATAGAGCAGCCAATAAAGGAGCGCCACATGTCCCTTTTTAATTAAAAAATTGATTTTTTTTTCTGATGCATTTTGCAACCCAGTCCCGTCGCTGCTCTTCTTCACCGGCGACATTTCCGGCCATATCCGGCAGCAAAAATGGTCTCAAATTCTTCGTCTCTTCACGGTATTTCCGTTCATATAATTTTCCTCACCTATCTTTCATCGTACGTGATGAATCGAAGCTTGAAAGCTTCTCGTTTGCCGGAGCTTTCGGGTTTCAATTCATCACATACGATAAATCATAGGTGAGAAAAATTACATCAATCGAAAGCCCTTGAAGATACGAAGACTTTGAGATAAGTTTCAGTGTCGGGGGTGGCCGGAAATGTCGCCGGTGAAGAGGAGAGACGATAGGGGTGCAGATGCAAAATCCCTCAGTTTTTAAAAATAATTTTTATTTTAAAAAGGACATGTGTCAGTCCCTCATTGGTCCATGTAATAGGGTATGCATTTTGAGGTGCACACCCGTGTGCACCCAAGTATCGTCCATAATCATATATGCGGTTATGATATCGGCTACTTGACGGGAAATTATTGCATGGTCCCGGACCATGCCTTTATGGTGGTCCGGGTGAATCTCAACCCTCCATTATATATAAAATAATATGGGTAAACAGTATATATGAATATTTTATATTTGATGTAGGGCTGAGATTTACCCGGACCACCATAAAGGCATGGTCAGGGACCATGCAATAATTCCTCCTACTTGCCTTGCATATATAAAACTTTTCTAAATATATATTACTGTGTATTCAGAAATGGTGTGCAGCACCAACATTATTTTATTAATTACCGTTAGATATTTTATTTTAGAGAATTATTTTATTAATTACAGTCATTAATTCTGTGTATAGTAAATTATATTTAGGGTAGGTACATATGATTTTGACCATAAAATTTGTATGTCATGGTGAAGATCTATTAAAAATCAAATACTTTTTTAGCACACAAAATCCTAAAGGATAATGCAAATTTGACAAGTATTAGTTAGTTATTTTCATTTACAATACCAAATATTGTTATTGTAATTGAGTACTAGATTACGGTACATGCTAAGATGAAGAAATCTTCTTAAAATCTTAGATTTGAGTTAAAACTTCATCCGTACAATTCTCCACTTGTAAATTGAAACATCTCATTTTATCAATTTCGAAACTTTGATTACAAGTGCAAAACACTCAAAATATACACTCAAATTTTTCTCACATGTTATGCTAGAGAGAGACTAATGTTCAATAATGTAATGTTTGCAGGGTATTATATAAAGAATTAGTAAAATTTGGAATATAATGCTCCATTGCTCCTTCTCTTTATTCATATATATCATGCAGTTCGGTCCAAATTGAATTCAACAAACGCTACCCAAAAGTTACCCAATACATACTTGTGTCATTGTGTGTGAGATTACTAGTAACTGTTGCATGCATGTCCAACAATTTATCTAAAGGGATGAAGTAACGAGACAATACTTGCAATGATGGAAGTAAAGTGATGGGAAGTAGAAGTGATCGAAGAAGATGGATGAAGGAGCTCATTTATGGTGGACGGACGACATGTAATTCATTTCATATATATCGTCGTACAACAGCTATAGTAGCAGACAGCCCTAGCCTAGCTAAGCTAGCTTAGCACAGTATTCAACAGTCGAGGTCCACAACACAACACTGATGACTGATGAGTCTATTACTGGTCCGTACTACTACTGACTGACTGACTGACTCTGACCAGCTATCATGGGTTTGATTTGCAGCACAGAAAACCATGCACTAGTGAGATCGATGCGAACACTGCAGCTAGCTAGCTAGCACCACCATACGACATACATCGTATCACGGCACGTGCAACTTTCTATTATCAGTCATGAGTCATGACCGCCCAGTACGTACTCATCAATCAGTTAAGTAAGTCTGTATGTATAATATTACTATTCTCTACTGTTGAATGTACGTATATCAGCTCTCTCTGTACGTACTCAAATCAAATCTGGGATGAACAGTTGTTAATTATACTACGTACATTACTACATACTCGTCGAGTCGTCGTATGATATGATTTGTCCTTTGGTTTCTTAATGTGGATCGGGTACCGTACGATTATACCGTTGAGTTCATACACATGCATGCATGCCCCCATTATCTAAAACAGTGCAAATTTGCCTTGTAAGTGTCGTAGTTGGTATGTGGCTTTGAGATTAATGATCGAAAACCTAGTGGGAAGATGCAAGGTATGTGGTGTACGTGATTGATCACATCGGAATGGGATGTGCGGCTGTAGCAGACATTGCTCCAATTGATCAAGCTTCCTCCAATTCCAATTCTAGGGTTTTCGACTTTGGTTTAGGTCAGGTAAAGCTGCATGGAATTAACTTCCTTTACTTTCTCATCTCAAATTGTTTGGAGTCTTTCGAGTTCTATGTTTACTAATTTGTGGTATGTGGTATTGTCTAGTAAGGACGTGCGCGGGCAGTAGTCATACACATGCGCGCAGCACAGCTGATCATTCATGCATTCCGGCTGTGGACGCACCCTCTAAGTCTGAACCATTACGTACTTGGTAAGAAGGCCAGGATCGAAGCCCTTTCGGCTTCACCAAAAAAATAGAAGCTAGCTCTAATTTGTGCAAAATTCAATGAATGATCTTTGAGTTTAGCTGAATTTGATAAAGGGGTAATTATCCAATCTGAGTTCGACAAAAAGAAACGGGGTAGACCTTAATTTGGGTTCTAAAAATAAGATTCCAAAGGGGAAGAAGCAAACGGAGCATTTAGACCTCTGTGTTTGACTTATCTGATCAAGACTTCTCGCCCTCGTACTAAGGCCAAGGGGAAGCTACTTTTTAATTTTTTATTTATTATGTAGTCTTAAACGCACTTACATTCTATTTTGTATTTTTACTCTTGGTTAAAGGGTATATTTTTTTGCACCACAATTAAGTGCATTGGCAAAATATTACTCATCTATATATTTTAATTTTGTATGCGAAAACTATGTTTCATTGTACTAGTGAGTGGTACTGGTTATTGTTTAACTACTTGATCATTGATTTTGAGTGAAAGTATAACGATCTATTTTATGTAGAGATTAATGATATCTTATTTGTCTTGTAAAAAAAAAAATTTAATTGTGAAGTGAATAGCTTAGGCATAATTTTATAATCCATGAATTCCGGGACTTTGTATTATAGATAGCAAGCCAACACAGTGGAAGGAGGACAAACAAACCATTAATTAAGAAATCAAGTAGACCACTAGGGTATATGACTAATGTATGAAAATCCAAGATCGAACATATAGACGCATGTAATATTGTAATGAACTAAGAAAAGAGTGGAACATACGTACAGTTGTGAAAAAGTAGAAGAATATTCAATATTTAAAATATGTTCCCTATAATTTCTATAAAGATAGTCAAAGAATACATATAAATGAAGAAGACTAATTTAATTACGAACACTGCAAAATATATTTTTCATTGTTAATTGGATGAAAAAAAAATCTAATGATAAAATAACTTGGTGTATATTATAACTAGTGTACGATAGAAGATCTCATAAAACTCTTAATGATATTGTTGTTTTATCAAAACGAAGGGGGAGACCTTTTGAAATATGAAAAATAAGCATTATGAAACAACTGTATTGCATTAGCATAATACTTTTTTTTTTATCAAGACATTAGCATAATACAGAACTCAGAATTATTAGTACTATCCCTAATGAGTAATTAGCAGCTAGTTAGTCATGAATACAGATCCGATGACTGTTTGACTAACATGACTGATCAAAAAGCCTATCAAATATTAGCTTCATGATTAGTGTGGTCCAAAACCCTTTTTTGACCACTTTAGTTAATTATATACCCTTAATCCCATTAATTTAAACTAGTTAATCTCTCTATGTTTATAAAGTTGGTTGACTAATTAATCCCTCTTACAGGGTCTAGCTTAAGCAGCTCAGTTGCCGCATGTTGGGGTTACATCCCACAATTTAAAACACATTTCTTCAAACTTACAATTGGCAAAGCCTATGCAAAGATGATCATCATATTAATAGTTACACATATTAAAGATTTTAAGGGTTTTGACCGCACGGGTGGGGAACTCGTGGGGTCTTTATTCATTTTCAATATCTAAATTGTATTGTACACTAATCAACATTGCTGCTAGGAAAAGTTTAGGTGAGCCTATTTGCAAGACACTAGTTAAACACTAAGAGACATTCTAAGCAATTCAAAGACTAAGCTTCAAATCATGTGTGTATCTTCTAGACTTAGTATGTTGCCAGTACAATTAAGTGACCTTTTTCAAGATCTATTTTACTTTGGGACGTCATTGCTTGAACTGTCGACATGACAAAACATAACGAATAGTAATATTTAACTTATTTATGCCTTGGCAAAAATAATCTTGTATATGGTCATATAATAACGTTTATCTTATATATATATAGCCCCCCAACCTAGATCTAGTTCTATAGAAATTTTTGAAAACTTTTACAAATCGTGCTTTCTTAAATAAAACTTTGGAACTTTGCCACTCCCAAGAAAAAAATTATAATTCTGCCCTTGCAAATTCTGCCCTTGCAAATTCTGATGTTTAACTCTAATCAGAGAAGGTTCCAGATCGAGCGGGAAGAACAGGAAACCTGCTTCTGTTGAGAGCCTCGATTACATCTCATGTGTTTGGCAACGTTAAGGGGCTGGTATTACTCATACAAATGCTTCAAAAGGTTGTAGAAATGACTAAAACAAGGTTGTAGAAAAATAAGCATATTTTTCTTGCATGCAGGACAATATATGTTACATTATGGTCGATTTTCATTTTTTGTTATGTCCACCCGATCCATCCTCGTATCGTCGTATGTTAGTAAAATTCGAACCTATGACCTCATTTTAATGTATCAATAATTATGTTATGGTTCTCAATGAACAATCAATGTGTTTCATCTCATTAAGTGCCAAATATAATTCATGCAGGTCATTAGAAATGTTTTGAAAAGAAATTATAGAAGTTGATAACTATATAACGCTTCCCTTCCATAAGATGACTGTTACAACGTAAGCTCGCAGTCATCATCGCAACCGTAGAGTTCGTTGAAACCAGTACACGTGTCGTACATCTGGTGGCACTGGAGTTGTTAATCAGTGCTTCCTCTTGGCAACACATGGATTGGACAAAAGCCTTACACCGCGGTGAAGCGCCGTTACGAACTGTTCATAGACAGAAGCCACTTTTCTCTTTCAGTTTTACAAAAGTTAAAAAAAATTAATAAAAATTAACCTTCTTTCCAAGTGAACGCGTGGACCCTACTGCAGTTTGAAGATGAGGTCATCTTACTCGACCGTTACTTTCATGGTCACCCACTCACACGTGGTGGCCTGAGATTAGGGTGGCTATTTGCAATAGCTTCGAATGCCGGACTAGGGCTTTGACTTTTCACTACCACTAAAACCATTTGCGGTAAATTTTGAGTTTGCTCTTGGGTGAAAACAGTTTTTTTTTTTTGATGAACATAGGGTTAAACAGGTTAGGGCTTTAGGGTTTTTTTGTTAATCCCAATGGGGTTTTCTGTTTACAACTTTACAATGAGGGGAATGCTCACCGCTTTCTCCGATCAATTAACCTTCTTTTCTAATTTTTCTCAAGTTGTAGTTAACAATGTGTAATTAATTAGATTATCGTTTAAAAGATTAATTCTAGACAGAAAAAATCAACTATATCAGAAGTTGATTGGTCATTGAACAATAATTAAACAAATAGACAGTTTTGATAGGTAACAAGTATATTATTGCTATATCATCTTTTTATTTGGTATGGTTTTATGATTAAGACCAAGTCCAAATTAGTTGTACGTAGTTTTTGCATATATGATATTTATTCTTTGAAACCTATCCTAGATAATCGGTAGGTAGGGAAGGTAGCTAGTATTTCTCTTCAAGAAGATGGTAATTAGCTGCATGCATTGACCAACTTGGCCTCAACCCCTTCATTAAAGTTCAATGTCATAAAAATATCAATTTTGATTGATACGTGCACAATATTAGAGACATCTTAAAGCTTGTAACTGAAGGTTCAAATTCATATGAAGGTTGTTCATACCGTGTACAATATTAGAAGCTAGCGATAAGCTGTAAAAGTTGGTGTCGCAATCAGATGCAACTATAGTACTCAACATCAAAGATATCAATTCGATACTTGGAGCCAAGTTAACCTTTTTTAGCTTGAAAGTAAAAATTGATCGAAATTACTTTTGTGGAGCTCATAATTTTTATCTTAAAAACTAGCCAATTGTTCTTCTCAAAATTGAAAATATAGAAATATAGAATCCACCAATATATTAACGAAAGTTGACAATTGTAAATGACACGAAATTGGGGACACATTTTTATAAAAATATTATGAATTTATGATAAAAAAATTTAGGACCAAAGTCACTTTCGAGTTAAAACATTATGTTGAAAGTAAATTTTGTATTTACCAGTTAACTATTGGTCAAGTGATATTTCTATCTACAATAATGTTAGATGAGATAATGTTAGATACTTAGATGAGATTTGAAGTTAGAATCTTTCATCTCCCAAGATAATGGGGAATAATTCTTAGGTTCACCAAGACCCCTCATTGTGATTACCATATATACTTTATAATTTTACAATTTAACCGTTTATATTTAAAATTATTCTTTATATATCATTTATGTAAAATAAAATAAAAATCGATCGAATCAGAGACTGTTCAACAATCCAATTTTTTTCAAACAAATGGACAGTTCTAGCAACAATATATTATTACTATATATTATAATGAACCATCTATTCATTGCATATAAATGAATGACTAAAATGTCTTCAATTTGATTAGATAATAAAAATTTAAAGTGAAAATATGTTAATTGCAAGGAGGTGAATTTTTGGGTGAATCTAAGAATTCTTCCAATATAAAATAGAAAATACATTTATTATTTATATGATAAAGAATTAATCTTGTCGATCAAAATAAATCGGTGGAAAAGTAATTGATGAGAACTAGTTAATTTTAAAGCATTAACGTACATTTGTGAAATCTTGTTTCTCAAATTTTTTCTACTCGTGGATGATTTTTTTTGTGTGCGCTCAGATAGTATGATTGTATGAATACAAATTGCAATCACTCACTGTAAAAGTGAACCCTATATCACATTTTCTGAGTGTTCTATCCCCACATGAAATATACTTTTGTTATAGAGGAAGGACGTTATTATTTAATAAATACGAGGTCGATTAGTTTAAATAATTAACTAAAGTGAATTTCGGTTTTTCCTTTACTGTTTTATCATTCGATTACGTTTTTCTTCATTGTTCTGCGTCAGAGCACTTAATTTTTTGATTTATTTAGAAATCTTTTTGTTTTGATGTCCATAACTAGTAACAAAAACTACAATATATAATAGGTTTAATTTGCAACCACTTATAAACCTGATTCGTGTTTCTGATATTTCAAGAGGACATCATCTAAATGTTTAAGAGTGTTTGCGTAATTAAAACCTCTATGATCATTTGCGTTTGGACCATTATCTTATTTGGTACCTTTTTCTAAGTATAGCTAGTCAAGGCATCACTTTAGAAAGAATTAATGAGCTAAGAATAAGATGTATATAGAAAAGTGCCAATTTTCTAGGCATCATACTCGTGCCAATTTTCTTACATCGTTCTATTTCAATGATCATCATTCTAGTAAATTTTCAAGCAAACCCGACAAATAAGTAAGCAGCAGTAAATAACCTGATCCATATATGTAGATCATATTTACCCTGGAGAAAAGTTAAAACTGTCCCATTTATGTGTATATTTGAAACCCAAGCTTCTTTTTGGCTTTTCATATAGAAAAGGAAAGTTAAAAGAAAAAAGATGAAGGTCATTTTCAATCGTTGAGAGAGTGAGAGAGAAAGTGAGAGATGGAGATGGCGTCTTTTGCCCTCCACGCAGCTTAAAACACGCAGACTGGCAAACATAGGCAGACCCCTCGACACGTTTCGACCTTCCAAAATCCCATTCTTTTTGCTCCACAGCAACAACAATACCCACTTTCATATTCGTACAGTTCTATCTGATTAAGCCAAAAATTACTTATTTAATTAATTAAATATATACCTAGCCAGCTAGAGAGAAAAAGAGGGGGGAGAGAGAGAGAGAGGGGATGATCAGTCTTGCTAGGGCTTATCGTATGTTTGCTTCACGCAAGAAGCTAAATGTTGGTATTAAGCGTTTGCTGTCTCGCGTGGCTTTAAAGTCTTCTTCTTCATCTTCTCTGTAGCTAAAGCTAGTTTTGTCTGTTTTTAATATCACAATTTTCACACACACCCTTTAACCCCCACTCACACAACCCATTAACCCCAAAACAAAACCAAAACAAAACGAAACAAAACCACCACCAAACCCAAAACACCCTTCTTTTTTCCTCTCTAAAAGCATTAATGGCACCACTCATCATCATCATCATCTTCACGATCTTATACCCCCTCAGACACTCATAAATACCAAATCAAGCAAATCAATCAGAGCAATCAAATCAATTAAGACTGCCCCGAAGCTAGAAATCTCAGAGAGAGAAATGAATGCGACAACAACTAACCCTAGTGGTGGTGGTTCTTGCGGCGGAGGTGGGGGAGGAAGTAATAGTGGCGGAAGCGGAGGAGGAAGCGCCGGCCCGTGTGGCGCGTGCAAGTTCTTGAGGAGGAAGTGCGTGGCAGGCTGCATATTTGCTCCCTACTTCGATTCGGAGCAAGGGGCAGCTCATTTTGCGGCGGTGCACAAGGTGTTCGGAGCCAGCAATGTCTCCAAGCTTCTTCTTCATATTCCGGCTCACAAGCGGCCCGACGCCGTCCTCACCGTATGTTTCGAAGCTCAAGCCAGGCTCAAAGATCCGGTCTACGGCTGTGTTGCTCACATATTCGCTCTTCAACAACAGGTGCATACATATATATTATACATATATATACGATTAATTGACTTAATTTATACATACTAATTAATCAATCAATCAATCTACATATATACCAACTTCGTTGATGAAGCTTTAATTAATTGTGATCATCGTGACTCATGATCTTGACATTTTCTGGTAGCCCTTTAGTTTCTTAATTATCTGACCTTTTTCTCAATACCCATTTCTGGAAAATTTAATCCGAAACAAACCCTTTTTTTCCTGGTTTAATCCAATACCTTTCTTTTTCACTTTTGGGTAGCCATAGGCCAATGATTTCCCTATTTTTCAACTTGCATTGATCCAAAGAGTTACTTCGGTAAAGGTTGATATATATGTAGGGCAGCCATCCCCTATTGACAGGGAGGGGGTGTCCTGATGTCTTCTGAACTGTTAGTGAGAAACACAATTAATTAAAAGCTTAGAAAACCAAATCTAGGAAGAATAAAAAGCTTATAGGGGACAGTTTTGTGCTTTGCTGAAATCTAGATGGTCTTTTGATTAAGAACGGCGGTTACTCTATAGTCTATACAAAATGGTTCATTCATAGAGCCTACAGGTTTGTTTGTGCCATCTTTCTGTGCAAATTGTTGGTTATTTCTTTGCTGGTATTAAGGAAATGGTCGGTTTCCTGCTTCTTCAATTTAATTGGTCTTTTTTTATATATACATCCCAATTATTTATTTTTTATCAAATCAGTATTTTCGGGGGAAAGTGGAAACTAGTTTGTTTATTTTTTTCATATTTTATTCTCATTCATTCTAACTCTTTTTCAGAAATTTGCTTACCGCTAGCTGGCTAGTCAATTTTACTGTGTAAATCTACTCTGACTGATTGTGAGTGTAGATAGAAGTAGGAGATAGAAGTAGCTATACATATGTACATTTACAGTAAAATTAGATGGATATTCTGATATTAAGTAATTTCCCATATATAAATCGTTCTAAAGTTTCTGGTCTTCTGGTCAATAGAATTAAAATTTTAATATAAATTTTTAAGATTTTGCTTATTTAATGCATTAAATGTCAATACATAACAAAAAGAATATTACATTGTATGAATGATGATAATCTCTTATCACCCTCTTTGTTGCAATAAAATTATTTTTATCACATTTAAATTACATGGTAATGTCGCATTTTTCATGTGAACGCTCTAATTGCAAATTGAGCGTTTCACCTTTGTAAAAGATGTGAATCTAACAAAGGCAAAAACTTTTCTAACTTTGCGCATGGGTCGCGTGTGGACTAGCTTTTTGATTTTGAAGTTTTTCGATGATCAATTGATTTGTTTACGTCACATCTCATTCGCATTTTTTTAGCACAAAATAAGACAATCTATAAATGTTTATTTGGTTTCAATTCAACTTAATAAAATGTTTATGATGGATGAATTAGTCATAACCATTTGCAATGGATTGATATGAGAAGAACTAATTACTTGTTTTGAAAGTGTGGGAGTTACAAATTTGTTTTTAGAGTCAAGAGTTGAACGCTCGAGTCAAAACTCGAAACTATGTCCTTATATACAATATGAATACTATAATAATATTATAGATACTACTACATTCAAATTCAACAAACCAACCTCAGCATCGCTAACTCCAAGAAGAAATTAATACGCAGAAGAAACTTTGTTCATTGTTCTGAGAATCCTTCATTTGTTCGCAAGGCCATGTTCTAATACACCCTTTTAGTACAAACAAAGACAAGGAAGCCTTAAATTTTTCTCAAACGTACCGTACCACAATTATAATACATTATCAGTATATAGATTATCTTCTACTATATTACAGAATCAATTCGAGTAAGTTTTACTTATTCTTTCATAGTCAGAGAAAGTCTTTTTTGGAAACTTCATCACTTCCTTGTTACTCAAATAACTGTTGTGGTTTTACTGTTTCATGTACAATTGCAGGTGGTGAATCTACAAGCTGAGATCTCATACTTGCAAGCCCACCTAGCAACAATGGAGCTCCCATCACCTCCGCCGCCCCCTCCTCCACCATCATCTCTAGTCACTCCTCCTCCGCTCTCCATTGCAGACCTTCCTTCGGCTTCTTCCATGCCCGCCTCGTACGACTTGTCCTCGCTTTTCGAACCCATGGTGCAGCCAACTGCTTGGGTCATGCAACAGCGCGCGCTGCTGCACAACCAACATCATCATTTCGGAGGCGGTTCGGGTGGTTCCTCATCAGGTGTTGGTGGTGGTAGTGGTGATCTTCAGGCTTTGGCTCGTGAACTGCTTCACAGGCATAGTGCCTCTCCATCGGGGTCCGTGCCGTGCTCTGAGGCTTCACCATCTCCATCTCTCTCCAAATGAGACTGTAGGGAGACTGATGGAGCCAATTAATCAATTAAATTTACGAGTACTTGCCTGATGAGGTGCATGTCGGTCATATATATTAGCATAATATTAGCTAGGGTTCTTTCAGCGGGCAAGTAATGTTATTAGTGACTGGTCTATAAATTTTTTTATTGAACTTTGTTAATTACATGCATGGTTAAATCTTGAAGTGTTTTCTTTCCCCAAGAACTCGTCAAATTCGAAATTAGACTATACATTTATTTAGGCCAATGATAGAAGACGATCATATGAGAGAGTGAGGGCGATCATGACTGAAATGTTAGGAGCCAGCAGCCCAGCACACTGCCGCCCTTGCTTAGTTGCTTGAAAATGAATGTGTGAGGTATCTCAAAATAATTGAGCACAATTCAATGAAAATACCCATTTGATATATGAAAATAATTATAAATAATTGTACTACCATGTTGAACCACACTTTGATTGTTTATGAACAGCTCTTATTGCATTTGACATAAATATAGAACAACATAGTAAATTTTCTAAATTACAAAGATGTGAAGTTGTGTGCACAATTACAAAAGGCCAAAAAAAAAAAGTTTTAATGATCTGTTAAAATTACCTAATAATCCTTTAGTGATATGCCCTGCATTGGCCTCTTGCCCATGGGCCTCTAGCCCTCTAGACACATCCAGAGAGGATGTGATTCTTAATCTTAGGCCAACAGCAATTGGACCTATTGGTTAATAAAAAAAAAACAAAGGGGACAGTTTTTAGATTTAAGGATTTACCCCATCTAATTTTCTCAGGTAAAATGGAAAGAATGATAACCAATAAAAATCATTTGTAATACTTTTTTTGTTCTCTCTCATCTCCATCTCCACTCTCTATTTTATCCAATTTGTCCGTAAGATTGGCCAGCCAAGGTAGAAAGAACCCAACAAGGGATCAATACCAGTATACAACAATTGACATGAAGAAGATAACAAGACGCTAGCTCCAAGGATAATGACACATATTCATTCCATCTAATTGTTACAAGCACAAGACGATTTTAAGCAGCTATGCTTAACTGGATGCATTCAGTGATTCAACTTACAGTCCCTGTTTAGTGCTGAGTTGTTTACTTCATTCTTTGGGCTGTATATACTGCATCCACACAAATGAGGCCACATTACTAAACAATAGTAGTTCCTATATATGATACTATGAATAACCATTCATATTCCATATCTGTATTGGCACATGAAATATTTTTGCAGGAAAGCAAACTCAGATATATGATCAGTCATTCGATTCTAACTATAAAATGGATTTCAAGAAAAATTCAGATCGTACCACTTCTTGTTCATGGCAACCGAAGTTGATGTTTGTACTGAAGATGCAGAAAATAAACCTCGGAGATGGATACTAGGAAGCATGAATTCCAGAATTGGCTTCGTTTGCTGCAAATTCTCTCAAGACCATATCCACCTCTTCCACAACTCCTAGCTTTCTAAACCATCCCGCTAGTGTTTCTGCAGCTTCTTTCCCAACCATGATACCTTCTCTCTCCAACCCCATCAGAAATTTTAATGCCATTTGAAGCTTATTCTCCTTTTCGTAAGCAGTCAACATTAGAGCTATACATTTATCACTCGGTTTAAGACCAGCCTTCCTCATATTGTCAAATGCAGCACGTGCCTTGTGACTTTGACCTGACACACCATATGCATTTATGAGAAGTCCACATATCTTAGCATCCGGAGAGATACCAGCTAGCTGAAGCGCATTGAACACCCTCTGAGCTCCTTCAGTATCACCAATCATGGAGTATGCTCTTAACAATGCCTTGTAAACTTCACTTCCAGCATAAATTTCTTGGGCGTCCATTTCTAGGAGTAAACTCTCTCCCTGATCAGGCATTCCAGCTCTAATGTAGGCCATGATCATTGAGCCATACGATCTTTTATCTAATTGTTGTCCAAGGAGCTTAATTTCTTCAAAAGTATCTTCAGCTAGTTTAAGATGTCCGGCCTTGCTATACATGTCAATCATAGCAGTTAGTGTTACCTGATCACATATGAATCCTCTAGACTTCATGTTTGAAAGGGTTTTTTCAGCATCCTCAATTCGGTTTTGCTTCCCATAACCATGGATTATTTTAGTATAGTCACGCAGATTGGCTTCAAAAGATTCTTCTAGTACAGCAATTTCTGCCACCTGCGGAAAATTCAAGAATTACATAGACTTCTGGTTATAAGAAGACTAGCAATTTCAAAATGTCTCACTTGCATTCAAAGAACATATACAGCTAAGTTATTTGAAAAACACTAAGGTTCAGAAGTTATAAATTTTCATAGAAGATCGGTAACTTGGGTGTCTTCAAATAAACTATGTTTCAAGGACATCTCAATTTGCTCAATGCTTGATCAAAATAAAATGTGGTCTTCTCCCAAGTTTTGCTTTTCTAAACCTTTTTATTAGTTGATAAAAAAATGTTATTTAATTGTGAGCTATAAGAAAAGCTAAGACAATATTGAACATCTGTTAACACGGATAAACTGAAACCAGAAAATTCTATAAGCATCATAGGTAATTACATCTGGAAGTAAACTTGTGGATGGCAATAAACTGGTTGTAGAGTCCGAGATCTCTTAACATTCAGATCAAAATGACCCAAACAAACTGGAGGTCTACAAAAAATAATAAAATAAAGGTGGGAGGAGGATTAGATGTGAAAAGATTCAACATTTCCAATAACATTGTCTACACAGCTCTTTGCCTAAAAGTTAACTCTCATCTGTATGAAAAATTCAGAAAGAAGGCGCCCCAAATATGAAGAGAACTCACCTAAGATGCTAAAGGGGGTTCTACAGCAAGAAATCATCTTGCGCAATGAATTTGCACCACTTGAATTGTACTTAAAAAGTTTCAACCAGAACTTCCAATTTCATATTATCATAGATAAGCATAAGCTGTTTTGTATATTCGCTAGTATGGGTCAATCGTTGGGATTAGGCAACACCAAAAAGGGTCAATCTTTGGATACACATAAGTTCTAACACACAACACGCCTTATATCTGAATAGTATATGAACAATCTGCTGAAAAAAAAATCTAAACCTCCCTCTCCCTTCCTCACACACACGAAATCTCATTCAAGAATCCCTCTGCTTAAAGTCTTCAACTTTAGACATAAGAACTCATCAAGAATTCATATCCACAAAAAGTACCAAACACACTACAAAAGCAAATGACAATGAGACCTCAAGCAAACATTTCAAACACAACAAACCCAGTAAGCTTGTACTAAGAAAGCAGATATCAAGTAGAGAAAGAAAGGAAAAGAAAAAAAATACCTGAAGATAAAGTGGGTGATCCTTTATCCTCAATTCCTTAAGAACCGCAAGCCAGTCAGCTCTGCTAGGCTTCATAATGTTAACCCAAGCATCCAATACCTCACACAAACTACCTTTCTCAGGAGAAAAGCAAATGATCTGCTTCATCAAAGCCTGACAACGTTTGCTCATCTTTGGAGGGAGATGATCTATAGCTTCTTGTTGGGCTTCTGTAATCTCAGGACCTATCACACCCCACTTAAACCTTGGCTTCCCTTCTGTATCTTCAGCCATTGCTGTCTCTACCACACTTATAGCCATTAATGGTCGCTGAACAAGGTGGCCATAAGAGATGGGTACTGCCCAGAAAGTGTTGCCGGAGAATTGGCGGTAATGGGTTTTTTTCGATTCATTGACTATTGGGTTTACTGGGTGGGGATAGCTAAAGCAAACCGCATTGGAAACGTAGGTGCCCATGAAAATTTGTGACGCACTGCTATAAAATGAAGAGGAATTGGGAAAATAATAGTGGTTTTCAGGTTGGAATTGTGAGCAAAGAGTGAGAATATTAGGTGTGGCTGCCATGCCAATTAGGCATGTTGGGAGCAGAAGCAAGGTTCAGCGGTTTCCCCGGCTTATTGGGTAAGGTTGGGCTCGACTTCCTTCTTTGAAACAAAGGGAAGATAGATATTGCTGATACTTGGCCCACATAGAGACCCATGAGATCAACTGATCAAGTAACCCCTAAAAAAGAGTCCATACCCGCATAGAGGTTGTTCTCACAAAAAGGGGATCAAGATACCCGTAAAACAGAGTCCAGACTTAAGCATAGTCACGTAGGGTCTGTTTGGGATCGCTTTTAAAATATCTAAAAGCGTTTTTCAAATGTGACAAACGTGCTTCTCAAAATCACTTATAATTGCTTTTAAACTCACTTAAGACACCTTTTTTTTCAATTTTTATATTTATAATTAATTTTTTAAATTATTTCAAAAGCGTTTTTTGGTCTCCGAAAAACAATTCCAAACAGGCCCGTAGAAATTGTTCTCACAAAAAGAAGGCAAGAAGAAACCAATAGTAAACTCATGAAGTCCCCAAACTGAAGACCCGAGGACATCGATCACAATTCACAAATGAGTAACAAATGGTGGATTCCAAAACGCAGGTCATAGGAATTGTAACTAAAAACTACCTAGATCCCAAATCCAGATCCAAAAAGTCGAAGGAACAATTAGAACACCATCTCCTCAAGCCCAACTCGTACAAACACAGAGCCTAAAACATCAAAACTTGTATCGGGTCTACCTAATCAAGTTGAATTACTAGGCACAGTGAAACCCCATTCGAAAAATACGAGAAATTTTTAGATGTGACCGTCACATTGTTACATGACTTAACTTTGTACTGTGATTGAGTCACATTTTTTTTTGTTCTACTGTATCAATCATTGACCATTTGTTTTCTAAACAACCAATCACATCATCACAATATAAGGTCACACTATGTGACAATGTGACGGTCACATTGAAAAATATCTCAATTCAATAGGAATGTCGAACACAAAATCCGGACAACCACAAATCGTCACCGACCCAAAAATTCCATTTTAATATAAGCAAAGCTATAAATCATCATTAGCTGAATGTTTTTAAGTGTTGATAAAAGGAAGTATGAAGTCTTTGTAAATATTGGAAAATGACATTAGTCCTCTAATTTGGGTGGTTACAATGTATCATTTGGGTCAAAAAAAATTTTGTTACAAATACACCCAATGGGCAATTCAAAAAATTCAATTTTCTTCCAAATTGAAAGGATGGCATTCGCATTTGAAAACAAAGCAGTCGATCAATCTCATTTCTCGAACGTGTACCAATATACCAAAAACGCCCGCCAAATTCAACTAACCTGAACCGCATCTCCACAGCCAACCAAAGGGTATTCCCGTCATTACCATTCTCTCCATTGGACCTCCCAGCACTCCATGAATAACGCGATCTAAATCTCAACTCCTCTCTCAGTCTCAGCTATCTGTCTGTGAAGCTCGCTCTCTATGCCACTGAGTCTACTCACCGAGCGAGAGCCCTCATCAATTGGCGCCCGAGTATCCGGCTCAGAAACCCTAGCCATTTGTCCAGATCCGGCTCACTGAGTCACCACTCGAAGTAAGCTCCGGGAATGGCTTCTTCGGAAGCCGATTCCCGTCTCCGGCAGGTGGTGTCCCCAGCCCTTGAGAAGATCATCAAGAACGCCTCGTGGCGAAAGCATGCCAAGCTCGCCAGCGAATGCAAAGCCGTCATCGAGAGGCTCAGTAATCCGGACAAGTCTCAGCCCGGCCCGGATTCCGAACCCGACTCCTCGGAGCCGGGTCCGCTCCACGACGGAGGCTCCGATGAGTACTCACTCGCGGATGCCGAGTCCATCCTCAGCCCTCTCATCAGCGCCTCTGCCTCCGGCGTGTTGAAGATCGCCGATCCCGCTGTCGATTGCATCCAGAAGCTAATCGCGCATGGCTACTTGCGCGGCGAAGCTGACCCCTCTGGTGGTGCCGAGGCGAAATTGCTCACGAAATTGATCGAATCCGTTTGTAAATGCCACGATTTGGGGGACGATCAGATGGAGCTGCTGGTGTTGAAGACATTATTGTCAGCAGTCACGTCGATATCGCTGCGAATTCACGGCGATTGCTTGCTTCAGATAGTGAGGACTTGCTACGACATCTATTTGGGAAGTAAGAATATAGTTAATCAAACGACGGCGAAGGCCTCACTGATCCAGATGCTGGTGATTGTGTTCCGGCGAATGGAGGCTGACTCTTCTACCGTGCCAATTACTCCCATTGTGGTGGCTGAATTGATGGATCCCGTTGAGAAATCCGATGCTGACGGGTCGATGACCATGTTCGTGCAAGGGTTTATTACCAAAATCATGTCTGACATTGATGGGGTTTTGAATCCAACGACGCCCTCAAAGCTTTCCGGGCACGACGGGGCGTTCGAAACTACAACAGTGGAGACCACGAATCCGGCGGATTTGTTGGACTCGACTGATAAAGACATGTTGGATGCCAAGTACTGGGAGATTAGCATGTATAAGACGGCATTGGAGGGCCGAAAAGGAGAGCTGGCAGATGGAGAATTAGAGAGAGATGAAGATTTGGAGGTTCAGATTGGTAATAAGTTGCGCAGAGACGCTTTTTTGGTGTTTAGAGCTCTTTGTAAGCTGTCTATGAAGACTCCACCTAAGGAGGCGATGGCGGATCCGGAGTTGATGAAGGGAAAGATTGTGGCATTGGAGCTTTTGAAGATTTTGTTGGAGAATGCCGGTGCGGTGTTTAGGACCAGCGATAGGTACTTCTCACGTTAAAATGGTTATCTTAGATGTTGCCATTTTGTGTTGACTGTTTATCTGTCTTGATTACCTATTCTGATTAAGCTGATTGAGTTCCACTGGGTTGCGTGAGCTGCACTCAATTCAACTTCGTTATGTTTGTATCTTAGTTTTGCTTGTATTCAATTAGAAATATTGCTAGAAATTTACATCCATTACATGTTTTACAGGTCTGATAAAATTGTCAAATCTTCCTCTTTTGGTCTTCAGTATAACACTATAAGTGATAATTGGCATGATAGTAGAAGGTTAGACCTCAGTTGATAGAATGAGAGAATCACTTGTTATCTATTTGTAGGGGTAAGTCTGGTGGATAGATATATGGGGACTTCTTAGTTAAGATTGGTTATTCTTTCATTGATGAGAAGTTAGGTCTGGTTGTTCTTGGCCTTGATGGTTTTACCTATTCTGATGGTCAGAAGTCATAGTACATGTGATATCTTCGAAAGTATGGTGCCTGGAAATGCATGTCATTATGAGTGTCTGATAAGTGATAGCACCTTATCAATTTATTGGTTTACATGTTTTATGGTTTTACTGAGATATAATTATGCGATGCAAATTGGAACAAGTATGTCCCAAGGCTTACTGATTCATAATGCAGATATGCCACTTCCACTACATAGCAAGTTAATTGGTATATCTCTGGAGGTTTACATGTTTTATGGTTTTTCTGAGATCTAATAATGCCATGCAAATTGGAACAAGCATGTCCCAAGGCTTGCTGATTCATAATGCAAATGTGCGACTTCCACTACATAGCAAGTTAATTGGTATATGTCTGGAGGTATTAGTGTGATCCACAGATTAGAATCATTAGGAACATCTGTTGAAGGGAAATGTTACGTGGTTTATCCCTTGAAGTTGCTATTTGGTAGATCCTGATATCCTGACATTGCAATCCAAACTGTTTTACATGTTGGTCTTTTCAGTGATTTTTTTTTCCGCTGGTGTGTGCATGTGCATAGTTCAGACGTTTATATTGCCACAAATTCCCCTCTTGTTTCCCCCTCCTCCCCCACTCCCCTTTCTGTTCAATGAGATAAGCACTTCATATCTTTGGATGCAGCGAAATGACTAATGTGTTCTGTATTTGTCTTCAGCGTATTTTTCAGTTTAGCTTGTTTTCTCCTACCCTGAGATCTCTAAAGAAAAATTTGTTATGTGGAACAGGTTTTTAGGTGCAATTAAGCAATACTTATGTCTGTCATTGTTAAAGAACAGTGCATCGACTCTTATGATAGTGTTTCAGCTATCTTGTTCCATCTTCATTAGTCTGGTGTCAAGATTTAGAGCTGGATTGAAAGCAGAGATTGGAGTATTTTTTCCTATGATTGTTCTCAGAGTTTTAGAGAATGTTGCGCAACCTAATTTTCAGCAGAAGATGATAGTGCTTCGGTTTCTTGAGAAGCTCTGTGTTGATTCTCAGATCTTGGTCGACATATTTATCAATTATGATTGTGATGTCAATTCATCAAACATATTTGAGAGGTATGCCATGTTCTGTCGTATAAAATCCACTCCCTGACTACCTACAATTTTCAAAGCATTGAATAGTGATATATCCTATTCAGTAGCAGATGTACCTGCATTTTTTTTCCACACCTTCATATTATACAGTACTTGATCTTCTGTTAACATGTTGTGTTTTCCTTCTCCTTTTCCTTTGGTCCTGATATTGCCAGGATGGTAAATGGCCTTCTTAAAACTGCCCAAGGTGTCCCTCCTGGAGTTGCCACCACATTATTACCGCCTCAAGAGGCAACTATGAAACTTGAAGCCATGAGGTGTTTAGTAAGTATTTTGAGGTCAATTGGGGACTGGATGAACAAACAATTGCGCATTCCAGATCCTCATTCTACCAAGAAATCCGAGGCAAATGAGAATAGTTCTGAACCAGGAGCTCTTCCCATGGCAAATGGGAATGGCGAGGAGCCTGTTGAAGGATCAGATTCTCATTCTGAAGCCTTGAGTGAGGCCTCTGATGCTTTGACAATTGAGCAGCGCCGAGCTTACAAGCTGGAACTTCAGGTAAGCAAATTGTTTGGAAAGCCATCAGATCCCTGTTGTGACATGGCACGTGGAATCTAATGTATGTTTTATGGCAGGAAGGTATATCTCTTTTCAATCGGAAACCTAAGAAAGGAATTGAGTTTCTTATCAATGCAAATAAGGTGGGTGATTCACCCGAGGAGATAGCTGCCTTTCTAAAAAATGCATCTGGTTTGAACAAGACTTTAATTGGGGATTACCTTGGAGAAAGAGAAGATTTGTCGCTGAAAGTAATGCATGCTTATGTGGATTCCTTTGACTTTCAAGGCTTCGAGTTTGATGAGGCAATCAGGTCCTTTCTTCAAGGCTTTAGGTTGCCTGGTGAGGCACAGAAAATCGACAGGATAATGGAAAAGTTTGCTGAACGCTATTGCAAATGCAATCCAAAGGCTTTTACTAGTGCTGACACAGCCTATGTCCTTGCTTACTCTGTGATACTGCTCAATACTGATGCTCATAACCCTATGGTGAAGAGCAAGGTGAGATGACATATACCTGATTTAATTAGATGATTGAAACACATTTATAATGTATGTCTAACTCTCTCTGTCCATTGAAACATGCAGATGTCAGCTGATGATTTTATAAGAAACAATCGCGGCATAGATGATGGAAAAGATCTACCTGAGGAGTACTTGAGGTCACTGTTTGAACGAATATCAAGAAAGGAGATTAAAATGAAAGATTATGATTTGGCTCCTCAGCAGATACAGTCGGTGAACCCAAACCGTCTTTTGGGCTTGGATAGTATCTTGAATATTGTGATCCGTAAACGGGGGGAAAATCAATTGGAGACCAGTGATGATCTTATCAAGCATATGCAAGAACAATTTAAAGAAAAAGCTCGCAAATCTGAGTAAGAATAACTAATCTCATGTGCTCCTAAAGTTGCCTTAGCAATCAACTTTGGTAGTACATGCAACTTCACTTCTACCAAACTCTTGGTTTCTTTAATAAGATTTTTGCCAGTCCAATAGTCCACTTTTATCCGTCCATGACTTTGTCTTTGTATATAAGGCTTGTAGAGCAACCTATCTTTTAGATTCCATTCTCAATATATAATTTCATGGCTGTTTTGTAGGTCAATTTATTATGCTGCAACAGATGTTGTAATTCTTAGATTCATGGTTGAGGTCTGCTGGGCTCCTATGCTAGCTGCCTTCAGTGTTCCACTTGACCAAACTGATGATGAAGTAGTTATTTCTCTGTGTCTTGAAGGGATTCGTTATGCGATCCATGTAACTGCTGCAATGTCCATGAAGACCCATAGAGATGCTTTTGTGACTTCACTGGCGAAGTTTACTTCCCTCCACTCTCCTGCTGATATCAAGCAGAAAAACATAGAAGCAATCAAGGTTGGTGATTGCTCTATTATGTCACAGTTCACTGGATGTGAATAAGCTTAAAGATTGTGTGCTAGTTAGTTTTTCTTCATAATCATGATGATGGTTTAGAGTAGGCTTATGGGGAATATAACGTTGCTTTACCAATGTTTTTTTGTCTCTGTCTCTGTTTCTATCTCTCTCTCTCTCTCTCTCTCTGAGTCATTGCTCTTTTCTCTTAGTGCATAATTGGACGCCTTGCATGGACTGGCAGAAGAGTGATTATTAGAAGAGATACAGATGTGCTTATAGAGTTATATGTGAAATATAATAATCATGGACAGCAAGTTTAGTAACTGTAATGTGTAAGGTATTATTATGTTGAGGTTAGGTGTATGTCAGTATGTTAATCATGTGCTATAAGCTAATAAGTTTGCGAACACTATTATTTCATGACCTGCTTATGGTGTTTGTTTCCGTATTTGGTAATACTGTTCAAATTTTTTAGCTTTGAGAAAGGGGATGTTTTTGTGTGATATATTTTTATTTGTTCATATTGTGTAGGCAATAGTGACAATTGCAGATGAAGATGGGAACTACCTACAAGAAGCTTGGGAGCATATTTTGACATGTGTTTCTCGTTTTGAACATCTACATCTCCTGGGAGAGGGTGCTCCTCCAGATGCCACTTTCTTTGCTTTTCCTCAGAATGAATCAGAAAAATCAAAGCAAGCCAAGTCAACTGTTCTTCCTGTTTTAAAAAAGAAGGGGCAAGGGAAGATGCAGTATGCAGCTGCTGCCTTGTTGAGAGGTTCATATGATAGTGCTGGTATTGGTGGGAATGCTTCTGGGATGGTCACATCAGAACAGATGAACAATTTGGTTTCTAATTTAAATATGTTAGAACAAGTTGGAGACATGAGCCGCATATTCACACGGAGTCAAAAGCTAAACAGTGAGGCAATTATAGATTTTGTTAAGGCTCTTTGCAAGGTCTCTATGGAGGAATTGCGATCTGCATCTGATCCTCGGGTTTTCAGCCTTACGAAGATGGTTGAGATTGCGTATGGCTCACCTTACTTCAAATCTTTTATCTGTGCTTCTACGATAAAATTATAGAGTTTGACTAAAACTGTTTACTTATTACAGGCATTATAACATGAACCGCATCAGGCTTGTGTGGTCTAGCATCTGGCATGTACTCTCTAATTTCTTTGTGACAATTGGCTGTTCTGAAAACCTGTCTATTGCAATTTTCGCTATGGATTCTCTACGCCAGTTGTCAATGAAATTCTTGGAGCGAGAAGAGCTGGCTAATTACAATTTTCAGAATGAGTTTATGAAACCTTTTGTCATTGTTATGCGTAAGAGTTCTGCAGTTGAGATACGAGAATTAATCATCAGATGTGTCTCACAAATGGTTTTATCTCGTGTCAATAATGTCAAATCTGGATGGAAGAGCATGTTCATGGTACTGGAATATACCCAATCTTTTCTCTTTATAAATACTTGTCTTCCTGCAGTGGTTAATAATTTCATAAATTATTTCTTTCTGCATATTGTTAATATGTGCTAGTAAATGATTCTTTTCAGATCTTCACTACGGCAGCTTATGATGACCACAAAAATATTGTACTCTTGGCCTTTGAAATAATTGAGAAGATTATTCGCGACTACTTTCCGTACATTACTGAGACTGAAACCACTACTTTTACCGATTGTGTAAATTGTCTAATTGCTTTCACCAATAGTAGATTCAACAAAGACATTAGCCTCAATGCTATTGCTTTTCTTCGGTTCTGTGCAACCAAACTTGCTGAGGGAGGTCTTAGTTCCTCATCAAGAAATAAGGACAAGGAAGCTTCTGGAAAAATGTTTCCATCTTCACCTCAAGGATGGAAAGAAGGAAGACAAGATAATGGGGGAATGCCAGATAAGGATGACCATCTTTATTTCTGGTTCCCTTTATTGGCTGGTAAGGATATTGCATGAATTGGCTGTTATAAATATAATTGGCAAAAGTATTTGGGGACTCTGGTTAGTTTTTAGCTTTTTATTAAATCAGGCCGGAAAGGAGTTTTATTAATTGTTCTTTTCTTTGCAGGTTTGTCCGAACTTAGCTTTGACCCTAGGCCAGAAATCAGGAAGAGTGCCTTAGAAGTGCTGTTTGAAACTTTACGTAACCATGGTCACCTTTTCTCTCTACCTTTGTGGGAAAGAGTGTTTGAATCAGTGCTATTTCCAATATTTGACTATGTGCGCCATGCTATTGATCCTTCTGGGGAAAGTTCACCGGAGCAAGGGATTGATAGTGATACAGGCGAGCTTGATCAGGATGCCTGGATGTACGAGACATGCACATTGGCACTCCAATTAGTTGTTGATCTTTTTGTCAAATTTTATGACACTGTCAATCCTCTTTTGAAGAAAGTTTTGGTGCTTCTAGTCAGTTTTATTAGACGACCTCACCAAAGCCTAGCTGGCATAGGTATTGCTGCATTTGTGCGATTGATGAGCAATGCAGGGGATCTCTTTTCTGATGAAAAATGGCTAGAAGTGGTTTCATCATTAAAAGAAGCAGCCAATTCAACTCTTCCTGATTTTTCTTTCATTCTTAGCGGAGATGGCATCATGGGAAGCCTAGACTATGCTTCTAGTAGAGAAGATCATGGAGGGTCTGGCAGGCCTGATGATGATTCAGAGAGACTGAGGACAAACCACCTTTATGCTGGCTTAGCTGATGTCAAGTGTCGAGCCGCTGTTCAACTTTTATTGATTCAGGTACTTTCTGTTCCAATTACTAAATACCTTTCTATTATAAAAATATGCCTAAAAGATAAGCTTCCTCAGCTCTATGCTCTTTGAAACCTAGGCACACTATTTACGTGAGGCAGCAACTGTTCATATCTTTGAGTTGGCATGAAGTTCAGTCTTTTACCATTACCTGTTCAAATTAAAATGTTACTTGCAATATGCTTTTATTCCTAGTGAGTAGCATGGAAATTTATTGTCAAATTGGAATCCCCATTTTTATTGAAATTAGTGCAACTCGTTGATACTATAAAAAACTTTAATTTTTTCACATCACCCATTTTGTTAAAATTATTAATTTTGCTTTTTTACTTTTTAGTTTCTGAAACTAGAAAGTATAAAGATGCTAGAGTGGGAGAATAAATTTGAAGATAATACAAGCTTAAATGCATATATCCATGTCTGGGCGGTGTGTATAAAATATCCATGTTTTAATAATTGCTGGTATTACGTCAAATTTTTTATATTCTGCATGTTATCATATGATTCATATCAATACAGCTTCCTGAGGGTTCCATTTTTATTCAAATTTGCAGGCGGTGATGGAGATTTACACCATGTATCGGTCTCACCTTTCAGCGAAAAACACATTAATCCTCTTCAATGCTTTGCATGATTTGGCATCCCATGCTCATAAGATTAACACTGATTCCACTTTACGGGCAAGGCTACAAGAGTTTAGCTCCATGACGCAAATGCAAGACCCTCCACTGTTACGTATTGAGAATGAATCTTACCAAATCTGCCTTACATTCTTACAGAATCTTATAGAGGATAGGCCTCCAAGTTATGATGAGGTGGAGGTAGAGTCCCATATTGTGGACCTTTGCAAGGAGGTTTTACAGTTCTATATTGAAGCCGCTTGTTCTGGGAAGATATCTGAATCATCTAATGGGCAGCAGCATCATTGGCTGATTCCTCTTGGTTCTGGGCGACGGAGGGAATTGGCTGCACGTGCACCGCTTATTGTGGCGACTCTCCAGGCCATCTGTTGCTTGGGAGAGACTTCATTTGAAAACAACTTGTCTCATTTCTTCCCGCTGCTTGCAACCTTGATAAGTTGTGAACATGGGTCCGAGGAGGTCCAGATTGCCCTCAGTGACATGCTGAGCTCATCAGTGGGTCCTGTTTTGCTTCGTTCATGTTGAGCCGATGAGATAGGACGATGAAGTTTGAGATGTATGATAATTTGTGCCCCAATTCTTGTAGTTTTCGTCTTCCCCTTCTTTTTCTTCATTAACGGAAATATAGTTTGATAGTGTATGAAGAGTTAGCAATGTTTTGGATTGGTTGGCTCTAAACCTTCTGTAGTCTATTCGAGAGTATAGCTCCAATAGAATTTATACATCTCTTCAGGAGTTTTGATGTTGTATGCTAGTCGCATTTTTTTTCCGTCTTTGGATAAATGAAATTGCTCTCATGGAAAGTGGCCTTCTCTGCTGTGAATACATATTCTTTTTTCTTTTTTTTGGCTGATTGTTGTGGGATAATCCTTAATTTTTCTGGAAACACATTGGATATGTATGGTTATTGATGCCTGTTGCTGCAAATATTATAGGAGGTTCTCCAAGGCAAGTAGCTTTTCTGCATATTTTTAGTTCTTTTCAGCTTAATAATGATCTCCTGGTCACCTAGTGAGTAAAGAATCCATGGTCACTTATCGTTGCATCTAATTGCATTAATTGAATCTCAGCTCTTGATATTAAGGATGGGTAACTATAGATTCTTTATCGCCAAGTAACCGAGAGAGCATTTTTGTGATTTATAGTTGGTGGTTCTTAGAAGTACGTATTCCGCTTTATTTGAGTAATGCATTTTCTGTTGGAAGCTTACTTGCAGACTGTCCACTTGAGCATGTCTATATGAGAGCAATTTCATTTATTCCGCTATGAGCTGCATTACCAGTGGACGTAGAAGCTCTTCCTTCCTGAACTCTAGTAAGGCACCCATTAACCCTCGTAAGGTGAACTTGATCCTTTACTAGCCAAGAAGTTTTCGTACTCGAGTCAACAAATTGATTGGCACAAAACAACAACCGGAAGTCAAATAATCCTCCATTTGCGGAGACCACAAGATCGAGCTTAGCTAGTAGCAACTAGCTAGCTTAAAGCTAAACAGAGAAAGCGGTGAAAGTGATATGATATGATATATATATATATATATATATATATATATATATATATATATATATATATATGCCGGCTTTTCTCGAATCTCATCAACTCGGCTGGCATCCACCAAACATGACTTGATCAACCACAACCTAAAAAGGACTTGGTCCCAACTCCTTAGAGATAGATATACAGATATATCCCTCTCCATCTCACACATATATACACACACTACTATTAGAAGCCATGCACATCAACCACTCTGTTTGAGGAGTTTTGCAACTCTAGGGGTTAAAAACATTTATCTTTTGTCTCGTTTTCTGAAGCGAGAGTTTGGATTAAGTCCTACACATAACTGTCAGTCGATCATCTTTAGGATGAGTTGTTTCAGAATATGCTTGACTGCTGTCCGGCGGAGCATGTCTAGTGGATGCAAGAAATTTCGAAAGAAGGGAAAGCTGTCTTCCAACTTTGATGCACCTGCAGCAACCGCATCGTCGTTTGCGGCCATGGAAGTGTCAAAGCAGTTCAAACATGTGTTTGAGGTGATGGATGCAAATGGGGACGGGAAGATATCTCCGGTCGAGCTCAGCGAAGTTCTGTGCTGTCTCGGGTACAAGAACAAGTCCGCGGCCGCGAAAGAAGCTGAAGGAATGGTGAGGGAGATGGACTGCAACGGAGATGGATTCATTGACTTGGATGAGTTCATGAATGCAGTGAATGTTGATACAAAGAGAAGAAATGATGGCTGTGATGATCTGATGGATGCTTTTCTTATTTTTGATACCGATAAGAAGGGAAACATTTCAGCCAAGGAGTTGAGGAGGGTGTTGGTGAGCCTTGGATGTGAAAAAAGCAGCCTCAAAGAGTGCAAGCAAATGATCAAAGGGGTTGATAGGAATGGAGATGGGGTTGTAGATTTTGAAGAATTTAGACTGATGATGACAAGAAATGTCTGAGTTGATGAAGATTAAGTTTAGACTTTTGGGTTTTGCTCTACATGAAAAGCAATCATGCATGTATAGATCAATTACAATGAAAGTAGTCATAGTTTGCAATCATGTATTCAGCAACAGTTTGTATGAAGAATTCTTGGTCTTTTTTTCCAAAAGAAAAGAGTTGAATGATTGTGTTGGAGATCGATGTCTTAAGTTTGGCAGAAACTTGGAATATACTCCCACTAACAATGTTCTCTCGCTTTCTGCTCTTTTCACTCCTTAATTTCTTGGAATTCGTCTCGTTTTTGTTCGACCAGTTGTCCAAATGGGTCCTCAATCTTTTGTCCAAATACGAAGGATTAGTTGATCGGATAGGTTTCTTCTTATCTTGTGTGATGTTTGCAAGTAAAGAAACAAAAAAACGATACATGGCAGTCTTATTCTCATGATAAGAATCGGAACACATGGAAGGCTGTGGGAGTCTATTGGCACTTCAAACAAGAAGCATACATGGCTTTAATTACCATGTCATCCAAAAGTTTCCTTGGATTTGTTGATTTGGGGTAAGAGTGGACTCGGTGTCATCGATTCGAATTTTTGACTAGAATGGATAACTGCACTGATAGTATCAATTGTCTAAATTTCTAGAGCAAAATCGGTTGAAATTTTCAAGTACATACATGGTCAATTTAACCCACGATAGGATACTATGAGAATTCTAATGACCACGTTGGGGGACGATAATCTTCGTTTTTGAACTACGGCAATTTCCGAGAAATCTTTTACCATAGCACACAGGTTTGGACATATTTTGATTTTCTCAAACCGAGTGTGAGACAAATTTTATGAATTAATGAAAACAAACAGCCCATCGAAAGTAATTGTTATTCAACTTCATACAAAACAAAAAAGAAAGAAAATTTGATGAAAAAATAAATCAATGGGATAGCAATAGCGACGAAATGTTCGTCGCTATAAGTGTGTTCTAATTATTATTTTATTTATATATATATTCTCTTAATTTCAGTAAATAGATCAAATGAGGCCATGTCTGACTATTGGAACAAGTCCATGGGATGATGTGAAAACTCTAGTGATCACATTGAGGGACAATAGTCGGTTTTGAACCACACAAATTTTGAGCTTCTTAAACTGGGAGCGAGACAAATTTTATGAACTAATGAAAACAAACAGCACATCGAAGGTAATTATTATTCAACTTCATTACAAAATAAAAAGGAAAGAAAAATTGAAAGAAAAAAGATCAATATGATAGCAGTAGCGACGAATATGTCGTCGCTACAAGTGTGTTCTAAATATTATTTTATTTATATATTTATATTCTCTTAATTTCAATTTATTTTATTCAATAGCCATGCCCGACTGTTGGAACAAAGTTCATGGGATGCAATGAGAAATCTAGTGACCATGTTGGGGACGATAGTCAGTTTTGAACCACGTGCAATTTCTGAGAAACTTCTTACTATAGCACACAAATTTTGGAAATTTTTTTATGCTACTAGAACTGGGTGCGACACAACTTTATAAAAACGCACAACGCATTAAAGGTAATTAATATTGAACTTTTTTTTTTAGAGAAAATTAATATTGAACTTCATCACAAAACAAACCGGAAAGAAGAATTTAAAAAATAAAAAACAATGGGATAACAGTAGCGACGAACCGTTCGTCGCTATAAGTGTGTTCTAATTATTATTCTCTTAATTTCAGTAAATAGATCAATTTAAAGCCATGCCCGACTGTTGGAACAAATTAATCGGATGCTATCAGAAATCTAATGACCACATTGAGGGATGATAGTCTGTTTTGAACGATGGCAATTTTTGAGAAATCTCTTACTATAGCACACATATTTTGAAAAAAAAACTAACTACTCAAACCGGGTGTGAGACAAATTTTATGAACTAATGAAAACAAACAGTCCATCAAAGGTTATTAGTATTCAACTTCATTATAAAACAAAAAGAAAATAATAATTTAAAAATAAAAAAATAATGGGATAACAGTAGCAACGAACTATTCGTCGCTACAAGTGTGTTCTAATTATTATTTTTATAATTACTTTATTTATATATAAATATATATTGAAGCCATGCCCGACTGTTGGAACAAGTTCGTGGTATGCTATGAGAAATCTACTGACCACACTGAGGGACGATAGTCGGTTTTGAACCACAGTAATTTCTGAGAAATCCCTTATTATAGCACATAAATTTTTTTTATGACTTAATGAAAACAAACATCACATCGAAGGTAATTAATATTCAACTTCATTACAAAATAAAAAAATAAAAAAAGTGAGATATGAGTAGCAACCAACTATTTGTGGCTACAAGTGTGTTGTAATTATTATTTTATTATTTTATTATATATATATATATATTCTCTTAATTTCAGTATTTGAGGCCATGCCCAACTGTTGGAATTAGCTATGAGAACTCTAGTGACTATGTTGGGGGATGATAGTCGGTTTTGAACCACGGCAATTTTCAAGAAATCCCTTATTATAGCATATAGATTTTGAAATTTTTTTGAGCTTCTCAAACCGGATGCGAAACAAATTTTATGAACTAATAAAAACAACAGTGCAGCTAAAATAATTAATTTTTAACTTCTTTAAAAGATAAAATGGAAAGAAAAAGAAAAAATCAATGAGATACAAATAGCGAAGAATTTTCTTATGAATAGTTGTATTATTAATATTTTTATATATGTATTTTTATATTTTTAATTTCATTGATGTGCCCGACTGTTGTAATAAGTTCATGGGATTCTATGAGAACTGTAGTGGGTAGAGGTCTCTTCTCTCTACTAGAAAATTGCCAGCACTTGTGCCCGATGTTTGAAGTTGGAGCATCCACCTGAAGCTCTTGCATGTATATATGGTTTCCTTTGCCCAGAATTTTTGTAGATATGGTTGATCTATTTGCCTATTTGGACAAGGTTTGCGAAATTCGCGAGTGACATCTTCTTCCTTCAAGCAACCTAGACATGATCAACGACGGAGTCAGTGATAATGGTTCTAGGGTTCCGCCCCATCACGGCTGATGTTTGCTTCAAGTACTGCAACTGTTTTTCGGGTGGAATGGGGTGATTATGGAGCTCGAGTTCTATATAGTTTGGGCTTGAAAATTTTGAGCCCTTTGTTGTTTTGGGCTCAAATTCTCAAGGATGTACCTGAGAAATCCTTCGATAATCTTCCAATTTGCTGGTGAGGCAGAGCAGGCACTGAGGTTGTCCATGTTTCTCAACCTGATGAGGAAAGTCCTTTTTAGCTGGACCCAAATATGGACGTTGGGCTCAAGCAAATGACTAATACACCAGCTGCTCTTGCTGGAGATAAAAGTCTTGTCTGGCCTCCGGGTGCGAAAAGAGGGTGGACCTGCTAAGGAAGGAAAGAAGTAGAATTCTCTTCGGCCTAAAACTCCGAAGACTATTTTTGAGTGAAGCGACAGCAAATAGATCGAGCCTTGAGTTCAAATTTTTTATTCATGGTTTTAGATTACCCTCACCATCGGCTCATTAGTAAATAGGTGAAATTACGTAAGTTTTGCCTTTGCCATATCCCGAAGGGATGGGCCATGATGTGTAATTTTGTTCTTGATTTACTATCGTCTTCGCATAAAAATAAAAATAAATCAACAGTGGCACAAATTCTTTTGTCATCGGCTGAACGGGATCATGGTAACTTTAATATGTGAGCAGAGTAAAAGTTAATAAACGTTGTGAACTATTAAGTCCTGTTAACATAACTTTTACGGATGTGTATTGTAATACAAAAATTAAAAACATGGGTGTAGATATGAAATTAACAAGTGCTTTATAGAATTTGCCCTATACTATGAATTGTGGGTTCAAAATTAGAGACCACAATTCTTCGTTATGTCTCATGCTCTCGTGCTGAAGCCCGAAATTATTGCTGGACTTGGGTTCATTAATTTTAACAATGAAAAAAAAACTACTAATTAAGGTTCTATCTTTTGTGATAGGTGTACATTTTTTAATGATGTGATTTTTTTTTTAGGAATTATGGCTCTAGTATTATTTATCATTAACATTTCTTAGTCCATAGTCGAAACCAGTTGAAATTGAATGGTTATCAATTTTTATTTTTATTTTTGCTTTCCTTTTTTAAATCATCTGGAAGCTAACATTAGTAGGGAAAGTTTTTTGTTTTTAACAATAACCACAAATGTTTTCATTTCCTTTATATCACTGTTTTAGAACGTTTAAGTGATAACCATTCAATTTGTGGTTATTGAGAATAAGTATAATTATTGAAGTTCATTATGTTTGAGTAATTAAGTACCTTCTCAGATCACATATAGTACAAACTGAAATTAAATATATGCTTTGTCAATCATTTTGAGAATTATTTATCTCCTTGGATATATAGTTTTAGTAGCTAGGTCTGATTAGTATTATCTAAATATGCAAAACATTGCATAGGCAATTAGGCATAGTTTATCTATCCCAATTAACTTATCCATTTCTCAATGAAATTATTAAATAAGCTAGATTCACCAAATAAAATTTGTAATAAGTATTGATCATATATATACTATATATTCCTTGTTATTGTTTTTGTGTCCTTTTCTGTTGTTAGAATACTGGACCTTTTTGGTGTCAACGTTTATCATGCTGCAAACGCATATCAAATTCCAGTTAGCTAGAAAGGTACCGAAAAATGCATTCTTTTTGTTTAGAACTTTTAGATTAATGTATATAACAGAAATAAATATATGTACAACTTTTTTTTTTTTTACTTAAGTGCGGATATAGGGACACTGGCAATAATATATGTAAAACTATAATAAATCTAATTATAGTACCATTTAATTTAGCGCCTTGTCTATGGGGATAATTTTTTATGTGGCAACTACATTAACAATGCACCATCTCAATCTTTCTTCGATCATATCAAACTGAAAATGAATTACTTTACTCCAACTCTCTTGTAATTAATTACTAATAATCCTGCCAAAGTCTCAAACTTGTTGTAAAATGTTCAAATGCACTTCCAAATATGTGGGAGAGCCATATTTTTTAGACTTCCTCACATAGAAATCAATTAATTACTCTGGTGCTATAATATAAGAGTGGATAGTGATCTTATAACCGATTTTGGTGGTCTAAATTATCAGAGGCTTAGATTTAGACCTATATATGCATGTAGATCAAACCTAGAATTCTATTAATTTCAGGTAGAGTGAAAGTTTGACTACTAAAAAAAAAAGACTTCCTCTATGACAATTATCATTGAAACCCTAATAACTTAGCTAATTAAGCTGTCCAATAATAATTATCAACTACTAGCTTCAGACAGAGAGAGAGAGAGAGAGAATTTGGCGCTAAGAAAATTGTACCAAACATGTCCCTTGGCCATTGGGCAGCGGAACCGCCACTTGGCACAGCTACCCTACTAAAGGATTTCTTGAGTGGGAGGAAAAACAACGTACGTGGCTTTTTACTTTAAAGAAAAAGTGTCATCATTTAGAAAGAAAAAAAAAAGTGTTCATCAATTTTTTCTTTTTAAGACAATGTTCCGGATATTGTTAAAGTATTTAGCAAATTGCTGAGAAAGTTATTTCTTCATCAGATTAGTCAAAAAAACTCCACCTACTTCTTTCTTTTCATGTGGACATATCTATTGCTCGCCGGCTAGTAAGATTTATACAAAGTTATTGATCCACAAGAAGGATTTTTTTTCATAATATTGACTTTACTTTTGCACAGTTTCAATCTAAAATAAAGTGCGTATCACAAGTGTTTTGCGAAATTTAACCTGAGATCTTTTGACTTAGCTTAACTCCATTTGGTATTTTACGTGCATATATTCTCACGTGAACCAATTTTTGGTATAGATTTTGCCTTATTTTATCATCTCATAAATATAATTAAGTCATATAAAAGATATCTTGCACATAATCAAATATGATTATTAATTGCACAAATTATAGGATATACGGTTGTAAGGCATGTTTCGGCATTGAATAAGTTGATCTAACGGCTTAAAAACATAATGTATGTCATAAACCAATATTCAAATGGGTTTGAAACTTATTAACCCCAACCGGCCCCCTCCCTCCCATGTTTTGAAGGCCTCATTTTGGAGAACCATCATATAGAGTTCCCAAACTTTTTCTTGTATAGCTTGTGTGTCCCTCTACTGTACAAAAGAAAACACAAAGTTAGGAAACCATGCACATTACTCAAACTACCAATATTAAAATTACAACACCAAAAACCAAAGAAGCTAGGGCTTCTGCAGCCAACAAACTAATATTTATTTAGAGAACTAAGGAATCATACATTTGCATGACCCATCTATCTATCTACCAAGTACCAAACCCTAATGTGACCACACTCATCTCTATCACAATTCACAAAGAGTTGACATAATTAATTGTTGGCAAATTGCCATTAGCATTGATTGAGATCGATTTCAAAGAGGCTAAACAAGCAGGTGAATATATGACTCCAATGATTCCAAATCCATCGCCATCCATCACATGGCAACCTCAGTTTGGTCGGCTGTTTATAGTCTCTATAATATTCCCCAATGCTCAATGAAAATTAAACTATTCAATTAGTTAATTAATCAACCAAAGTCTCAAGGCTTTAGTATTATTGGCCTTCAATTCCATCGAGGACAAAGAAAACGGTGCAACTATCTCAACCCACTTCGAGTGAAAAGCGGCTTGTAAGAGACTGAGAACATGCTTGCTTGCTACCATTTTGTGTTAGATTCGAAGCCATATAAGGTGGTCTTCACATGGAAATGTGATACCTAGTTTTTAAATAAGAGTGGTCCAAATATATATAGTGATTGATCTTTATGGATTAGCTTTACTAGCTAGAATAATCGCCATCAATTTTTTATTTGCATTAGATAATGGGGGTTTCCATTTGTTTAATACAAAGGGATCAAGTTGATTAAGATAAGCATCAATCATAATAATACTGTTGTTAATTCTATGCACTGCTGCCAAAGTTCATCTCTAGCTAGCTAGCTTACATCACATTTCTTCTACTCTACTCTACTCTACTCTCTTAAGGGAAGACTATGTCTTTCTTGAAGACTTAACTTGTTCATCATCCATATGTATTTCACTAAATTCAACAAATAGTTCAATTAATTATTCTGTTTTAAGATTATTCTGTCCAATCAACCCCGTGAACTCAACGCTAGCTTACTGCTAATAGGATTTAATTGGTTGCAAATTAATATATATACGTATATGTGAACTTAAGAATCTTGGTCTAGGACCAAACTCTAGCTAGATATTATGACACATTACCATAATTAAAGCAATAAAATCAGGCTCTTTTTATTTTTAGGGGAGAGGGAATATGGCTCAAAAGTTCAAAATTTGTGGGATGGGGGGGATTCGAACCCGGGTTGTGAGCGGGGATGACCACTGCCTAGTCCAACTGGACAACACCCAATGCTCAAATCAGGCCCTTAATTAGGAATATATTCAGAAGTGTTAAATATACCTAAAATTATTATTTTTTTAAGTATTAAATTATTATACATATCGGATACATTACATGACAATGTCTAGTAATTAGTGTCTCCAACAAAGAGTTACTTGACATATAAATGATATTATGTTTTTGTCTTTTCGCATTTTCTCATTCACTGCTGTAGGTTTAGGGTTCGATCAACTTCGTGCCCAAACACAGGAGCTAACGCTAATTAAACATTCTTAGCAATTCTCTAAATACTTGGCACTTCTACCACTGGCTACGCAAGAGTACTTCTTACATAAGCACCCTTAAAAGCCTCGTTAGGCTTGTAGTATTATTGAGGATACATATTATGGAAGCAAAGTTGACATAACTCACTATACTATAGTATTCTAGCAAGTTGGTCCCTAATTCTTCTGGTTTCTCACTAATAATTGAGCTATATACATAAAATGTATAAGACATTAGGTGCATGGAAAATGAGAAGTTTAAATATATACAACTTGAATTACGCCCTAGATACCACTTCTAAGTTCTAAGTGGTGTAGTATGTATTATTTCAGTTATAGATTTGACAGGTGAGTAAGTGAAAGATGACAATTAAAATGTGTTTGAATCAATGGAGTTTAGTTCACATATAACAAGTGGGTAGTGGTGCAAATTGGTAAAAGGGTTATTATATATTGGTGATGAACATGATTTAAACTTTAAGCAGATAGGAAATTAAAGAATTGGTGGCTTCAAATATATATACGCCGTTGACTGCCTTATGAGAACGATGTTTTGTTGTATATATAAAATTACGACTACAACTTTTTTTCTTCTATAATTCATGTATACATTTTTGTTTGTTTCTTGATTGAAAGAGAGGGATATATAGGTTTTCGGTGTTATATCACAAGTTCACAACCACTAGGGTATTTTTCTAGGGAAGTGAAATCCACACCCCATCTTTTACAATCCACACCCCATTATAATTTTTTAATATTATTTATCTCTCATTCTTATAAACTTCCTGAAATACCCTTGATTCCTCTCTCTTTCAACAACCAAACCCATACCGAAATTCAAAAAACTCAATCAATTATGCATGTAGGGGGATTCGAAACCTTCACCTTCTTCATACAAGCAAAGACCTGAACCACTATGGCACAAGTTGCACTTAATAAAATACATACACAACACAATATTAATATGTTGCTTATGGCAAACCAAACCAAACCCAATTACTCACTTCTTTAATTTATTTATTGATTATTATTTTTTCATTTCATAATTGATCATTCATTTTAGGGAGATATAAATTTTATATTTATAAGTATAAAATTATATTATTTTTTTAACATTCATTTAAAAATATAAAAATATATTTGAACATTCAAATTTTTTCTCATTTTATATTTTTAAATGAATGTTCAATTTTCAAATATATTTGATTATTTGTTTTGGGGTATAAATTTTATATTTATAGGTATAAAAATATATTTTAAATTTAAATATTAATTGTTAAAATGTTTTAACAAAGAGGTTTATATCTCTTTGTTAAAACATTTTAACAAAGAGATCTCTCATATCACGTCCTAAAGGGTTTATATCTCTTCATTTTAAATATACTTTTATATATTGTTAAATTTTTTTTAACAATTAATGTTTAAATTTAAAATATGTTTTTATACCTATAAATATAAAATTTATACCTCCCCAAAATAAATAATCAAATATATTTGAAAATTGAACATTCATTTAAAAATATAAAATGAGAAAAAATTTGAATGTTCAAATATATTTTTATATTTTTAAATGAATGTTAAAAAATATAATTTTATACTTATAAATATAAAATTTATATCTCTCTAAAATGAATGATCAATTATGAAATGAAAAAATAATAATCAATAAATAAATTAAAGAAGTGAGTAATTGGGTTTGGTTTGGTTTGCCATCAGCAACATATTAATATTGTGTTGTGTATGTATTTTATTAAGTGCAACTTGTGCCATAGTGATTCAGGTCTTTGCTCGCATGAAGAAGGTGAAGGTTTCGAATCCCCCTACATGCATAATTGATTGAGTTTTTTGAATTTCGGTATGGGTTTGGTTGTTGAAAGAGAGAGGAATCAAGGGTATTTCAGGAAGTTTATAAGAAGGAGAGATAAATAATATTAAAAAATTATAATGGGGTGTGGATTGTAAAAGATGGGGTGTGGATTTCACTCCCCTTTTTCTAATACATATATTAAGTTGGACATCTCATTCATCCTTGTTTGCTTGTTGGAGAGAGAGAGAGAGAGAGAGAGAGAGAGAGAGAGAGAGAGAGAGAGAGAGAGAGAGAGAGAGAGAGAGAGGTGACCAAATTTTGGTGATCAATAAGGGTTCCTTAATGAAGGAAACCCCTTTAGATTCTTCGTATGCCAATTACAAACGTATAGTTCCTTAATTTGTTTATTTTCTGTGATATATATGTCTCTTTCTCTTTTTCCCTCTGCCAACTGCCAAGACGAACCATCTTGGATTCATTGATATATTTGTAAGCTTTAAGGGTGAATGACACCTATTGTATTCCACAAACTTAATTAAGTAAGAGTATATTTAGTTTTAGTACTATATCAACTTATTATGGATGATCCGGTGTCACATTTCTCATCTTTAGATCGATTATACATGAAGGACAAACTTAAGGAATTAGTGAATGAAATTAAGCAGGGGATATCTCCGGCATGCGTTCAAACTTTTTCTTTTATTTTTACATGAAATCGATGGTAGACATACACGGAGAACATTAGTGGTCAATCTAGAAAATTATCAATTTGTTATATTGGAATGAACCGATTGATTGACAAAGAAAAAATATAAGCGATTAATTTTTTTTCAGATATAATTTACCATTAACCTTCCAGATTTAATTAATAAGTTAGGTGACTATCGTTCTGTTGAGACACGTGTAACTTAGAATCACTGTAATGTTCTCTTTATGGTATTTGGTTGAATAGGGAAAGAGCCAATTAATGAATGATTGAATGAATTTAATTTAAAGCTAGCTAGAAGAATTTATAATTAAGTAATTAAATTGATGTTCATTAATTAACTCCAAGAGGTGTGTAACTTTGATGTATGATACCTAACAAAGAGAAAGATATACAAGCATGCATGCATTCATTGCAATTAATTAGATGCATCTACATTGCCATATAAAAAGGCAATTAATATAGCTAAGTCTTCATTATATGCCCTAAATTACCCTAAGGTACCACGTACGAACCCCATAGAGATAGAGCAAATGGAAAGGGTTTCATATTCATGGGACGCAGTAGTGCAGTTCGTGTGAGAGACAGTGAAACCCCACAGTATGTACCACGTACTCTCGATCAGTCTCTGTCCAGTGATTTTCTTCTGCTCGTACTTTCTTGCTACAAACTGAAAATTTAACCAAGAAAATATGGAAGAGCTAGGTTTCATTCCATTCGACCATTCAAGCTAGCAAGCTAGATATACTCTTTTAGCTCATAGGAAGCAGGTCGCTTAGTTTTACCAATCTCTCTCTCTAGCTCTCTCTCTCTCACACACACACTCTGTCACTGTCAGCACTCAAAACCGCCATTCTCTTTCTCTCTCGTCTGCTCGATCTTGCATTCATTGATTGGATTTGATTCATATTTCACGCCCACTCGCTGTGGTTTGCCATTCAAACGACACCAGCACTATTGACGATGCAGTCAAACTGCATCCATGTCTATCCATCCTTATATACATCATTTATGTTCCATCGGCCACTATAGCAAACTAGCTACACCTTCTTTTGCACCACTAAGTAAACAAAATTTGTAAAGGAAGAAATTACAAAATAATAATTAAAATCTCAATCCCAATATTCTTGATTTTCTTTTACATAGATTCTTTTTTCTAGCTTATAATAAAATTTAAAATGTCACAACATCTGAACCTATAAGCAATTAATCAAGTACAAAAATAGCAAGTCTACCATATTCAATTTCATAAACTTTTTTTTTATCATATTCTTATTTAGCATAATAAGTATTTTATGACTCCACAATTCACATAATAGAACAGAACTATGATTTTTTAATTTCGAGATTTGCAGCTTTGATCCGAATGTTGAGTTTCCTTATGCTTCTTCCGGTACTTGGAAAGATATACCTACTAAGAAGAAAATCATCAAAATAATTAGTGGAGACAGAAAGGGCCAAGTGGTCAATTGAGCCATAAACTAGGTTTAGAACTTGCTACACGTATTTGATAAAATTACTCATACACTGAAAGGAATAACAAATTATTTCAACAGAGCAAAACGCGTAGCATGACACCAGTGGGTGGATTGTTGAAAAAATATTATTACATAATGCATCCAACCCTAGTTTATTTATTTTACGTTAAACTATGAACTCTGCCGTGAAAAATTTATGACATTTCCATCAATTATAAGGTAAAAACTCTAGTAAAAGTGGCGTGACTGGGACCCTTATTTCCCTTACTGTGGTACATAATCTAGTATTGTTTTCCCATTATTTTTTTGGTCAGTAAAGTTGAATAAAAAAAAAGTGTACGAAAACAAAGATGAAGGGATGAAATGAAGAAGTTGGAGGTTGAATTAATATTGTCCAAAATCAATTACGTATATGCAGAAATGAAGACAAAAACAAAAACGAAAGTGCTTGCACGAGTTGTATGTATGTCGAGAAGCATGAAGCATGGGACATTACTTTGGTTGGAAGGTAGTTTTACTGGTTTCCATAAATTCCGCCAGAGAAAAGTTGAACTTAAAGCAAGAGTAGGCTAGCTACCTAGCAATGATTTCATCACCGATGAGGGAACCAATACTACGAGTTGTGCCTCATATATGACTGCCTGACGTTTCTTATCAATTCTGTTCAGATCGATCATTTAATTCCATTGCACTTTCCAAATTAACCTATCAGGCTTTCTTTCTTACTTATGCATGACATAAAAGGATTAGGATGCTTAATTAAACACACAAAGAAGTAGACAAAGCTATTTGGAGTTTTCTAAAACGTACACAAATTTCCTTGAAGCTTACTCGAATTAACAGAACTTATCCAAACAGAGTCTCATTTAAAATTTAACCCAAAGTTTCAAGTCAACCATATAGCTTTTTTAAAGTTCTAGTTGTTATTTGGGGTTGACTATCATAGTTTGCTGATTACATACGTAAATTAAGATCAACAACTAAGTTTTTAAATTACTCATTTCACCTATGTATAAATAATTTCCGGTTGGATGCTCTAATAATACAAATTCAATCTTATTTGACTTTTTTGTTCTGGAAAGTAATTGCTATCAACACACTTCAAATGTTATGTTATACAATTTTTTTATATTTTTTTATTTTGACATTATTTTATAAATTGTCCATAATTCTATCATATATTTTTTAAAATTTATCATTTCATTGAGGATATCATAAAAAAAATATAATAATTCCAAATAGAAAGAATGAAAAAATAAAATCGAATATGTAGATTGACATTTAGAATGTGTTATTAGTGTTAACAATAAACAACTTTGTGTATGACTTTTACGGTCATATTAGACATCCTCTATGAGTTAAAACTAATTAAACTCTAAACTCCTAAATAGATGCATTTTATCCATTTTTATTGCGCAAAAACTTAAATATATAATAGCAAGCGTCATATATATCCGAACAATCTGGTCCGAACACATGGATATGATCCATATAAGACAAATTGTACATACGTACGTACCCCAAACTAAACTGAATCCAATGACAAATTTACTTTGATAGAAACCAAGTCGAGACTCTAACAATGCCATGGAATTGGTCAAGCTAGTTTGATGTGGTATATATGGAGCTAAGTATGTGCGCCAGGTACGTGGTGTTTGGAAATTAAGATGCAAGTTGATATATATAGATAAGATGGAGAGTGGGAAGGAGCGGGGGAAGTGCCACGTCACCAGAATACTATGCAATCGGACGGCCGGCCGGCCCCACAATAAACTTGAAAAGACATCATATACGATCATGATCATCATGATCAAACCCTAGAACACGCAGAAGATCGATGCAGAAATTAGAGGGAGGGAGGGAGGGACAGTCGCCCTTAAGACACGCCCTGACTCCCCTGACCCGAACTGTTCGGGACGGGCCCCATTCCAATTTCCCATGACCACCACCACACCACAAAATGACAAAACCACCCCCGCCCTCTTCTATCTTCCTGTAGTCCTGTCCTGTGTCACAGGCTCACATGCTAGCAGATGCAGAAGCCTCTGGTACTACTACTACCAGTCGTCCTCCTCATACTCTCTCATTTATGAACTGCAGTAGTAGTTACAGATCTGCCAAGGCTTAGCTCGGCTCGCGTATTAAGGAATTAAGGAAACTTAAGTGAGCTTTGAAGGTTGGGAACAATAGCTGGCTAGCTAGAATTAGCATTGTTCTCTCTGTACGTAGGCTTTACTTTGTTTGTTGGGTACAAAGCTGACATTGTTAACATAACTAAGCCTGCGTTAAGAAATGCATTGTGTTGTGTTAATTAGGCATGTGTTTCTCATTCCATATTAATTAATTTAATTTTGTATTGCACAGTGAGAGCTTGATGTGTATTTATATATATAAAGGCATGTACAGAAAACTGAGAAGAAATATCATTGCATGCAGGGAAAATTGAGAAGAAAGGTCCAAACATGATCGATGAAAATATATTACATATATTCAACCTTTTGTTTTTAAAGTACTACTGATCGATGAAACTGAGGTTTACGTGATGATATATATTCCTAAAGTTTTGTGGATTTTCAGTTTTGCAGAGAGCAAAAGTCATTATCAGGACTCAATCGCTTGTTAATTTTTAAGATTTAAAGGGAGCCGCATAAACTAATTAATTTACTTAGCAACTAATTAATGAAACCTAGGTCAGAATGAGATTGAACAGAAATAGGCAGCAAGAAAACCCTGAATTAGCAAATTAAGGTGTGATGTTGCAGCTCAATAAATTAACTCAAGAGAGAAGATTACTTATTTAATTTATTTATAATCATAATTATGAACTGCTTTAGCTCCTAGACAAAGTACATGAAGTTAACTAATTTATTAATTAGCAAGAGATTATGAGAGGGAGCATGGGGTACCGGTTGTGGGCGCATCGAGAGAGGGAAGAGGAATCAAGTGAGAGACAAAGAAGAGGAGGAGCGGGACCCACTCACCGCCCATGCGCACGCTGTCTTAAAACCAAAAAACCAAATCAAAATTCAAGCCTCAAAGGGCATCAACCTGTCATTCAATCGATAAGTTCCTCAGACCTAACCCTAAATATTAATCCTAGACACCCAACAACAATACACCCAAACACACCATAAGTACTCAAAAAAGACCAAGTACTAGTACCTTACCTCTCTCTCTCAGTCTCTCCTCTCTCTCTCTCAAAGTCTTCCATCCCAAAACCCCATAAAGGCCAAATCAATCAATCAATCAATCAATCCCAGCAATAACCTCACTATACACCACCCTTTCCAATTCTCACTTCCACTCCTCTTTCACTGAGTTGTTTCTTAATTCCTCATAAACTCTCTACCAAAACCCAACCATATATGATGATCATGATGCGTGAGCTAGCAGAGAAGTAATTAATTTGAACAAGAAGGAAGAAACCATGGTGGATCAACTTGGTGGGTACTTTTGATTTCGGTGAAGTAATTATAAACGGAGACAGAGAAGAAAAATCCCAGAAGCTAGCTACGACTCGGAGATCGATCAGAAATTAAAGAGAGAGATATGGATCCGGTTGCAGCACACGGTCGACCACTTCCGCATCCCTTTTTACCGAGAGATCTTCATCTAAGTCAACCTCATCATCAGTTCCAACACCACCCTCACCTTCTCCACCACCAGAAATCCGAAGACGAGCAGAACAGCAACCACCACCGCGGAATCAAACGCGACCGCGGCGGCGACGAGAACACCTCCGGCGCCACCACCACCAACTCTCTGGAAGGCAAGGACCAGCTGGGTGGGTCCACCAGCGGAGAAGGCGGCGAGATCACGAGACGACCACGTGGCCGACCCGCTGGCTCCAAGAACAAGGCCAAACCGCCCATCATCATCACTCGCGACAGCGCAAACGCGCTGCGGTCCCACGTCATGGAGGTCGCCAACGGCTGCGACATCATGGACTCCGTCTCCACCTTCGCCTGCCGGAGACAGAGAGGCGTTTGCATTCTCAGCGGCAGCGGCACCGTCACCAATGTAACCCTCCGCCAGCCGGCCTCCCCCGGCGCTGTCGTCACCTTACACGGCAGGTTCGAAATTCTCTCACTTTCGGGGTCCTTTCTGCCCCCTCCTGCCCCGCCCGCCGCATCCGGTCTTACCATTTATTTGGCTGGCGGGCAAGGGCAGGTGGTCGGGGGCAGCGTTGTGGGCCCGCTCCTCGCGTCCGGTCCAGTCGTGATTATGGCAGCGAGTTTCGGTAATGCTGCCTACGAGAGGCTGCCGCTCGAGGAGGAGGAGGCAGCCGCGGTGACGCCCATACCGGGGAGCGGGCCCCTCGATTCCCCCGGAATTGGCGGGGGTGAGCAGCAGCAGTCTCATGTACAAGTACAGCAGCAGCAGCAGCAGATGCTGCAAGATGCTAATAACACATCATCATCTTCAGCACTTTTTAATGGGATGCAGCAAAATCTTCTAAATTCAGTTCAATTGCCTCCTGAGGCGTATTGGGGTACAGCTCGCCCTCCTTATAACTAGAGGCAACAAAGACGAAATAAGATCGATCATTGTCATCATCGTGTTTTACTTTTATTTTGGTCTCAACCCTTATCATCCTTTTCTTCTTTCACATTAAACAGCTTTTTCTTCTTCTATAAAATTTAGTTTTGTGTTTGATTAATTAGTTAAAAGGTGTTAATTGTTCGTTGATGATGAGGGGTTTGATATTTGAAGAAGCTAGCTACTGGATGGAGTTGGATCGTGGATAGTTTACTTTGAATTCACCGCAAAGTGAGATTGTAGCTTAGAGATGAAGCAGCAGCTTTCAACAAGTTTCAAAGGTTAATTGGCATTGGGTTTCAGTACTAATTTTTCTCAAGTCTCTCTTTCTGTTCATTTCTTTTCTTGTACTTCTGCAGCTAATTAACAGGAAATCACTTTCATAGTCTATGTTACAACACCCCTGATTAAAGTATTTTTGAATAATAAATAGTTCTTAATTTCAGTTTCGTATGATCTTTTTCCGCCATTTTTACCCACATTTCTTCTCATCATCATCATCTTCTTCTTCATTTTTTGTTGTTGAAATTATTGATCATCTTCATTGTCAACATTGTTTGCAGTCATTATTGTTGCTGTTGAAATCAATTAAAGAAACTGTTAGTTGCTTACATTTAAGTTTTTTTTTTACTGTTTCAAGGTTGGTTGGAAGGAAATGGAAACGTCTGTTTCTTTGAGAGAATATGCAGAGAGATGCCATAATTATGGGCTTAATTAGCTACCTAGGGCTCTTTCTCTTTTTTTTTTTTTTTTTTCTGTGACTGGTTATTATTAGGGTTATAATATTACGGAGGGGAAGATGGGCATTGGGTATTGGGTCACACGTGCAGTGCTCTCTGTAAAAGCTCCTTTTCGAGGCAACAAACAACAAAAACAGAGACCTCAACCAAGCAAGCGTTAAACTCTCTCTTTCTTCTCTCTCATTGGCACCAGATCGAGAAGTAAAAGTGATGCAGTCAATGAAGCAGAGAGAAAGTTAAAGGTCAGTAAATTATTTTAAACGAGAAAAAAGTAAATTGGTTTTGTCTTGATTTTCTGATAAGGATGCTCTGAGCTCGAAACCCTAGCTACCTAGCTCCTCTTCTTTTGCTCTGCAACTCCAAACCCCAATACCATCATATCCAATAATTGTTTCTTTGGATGCTTTCTGCCCCTAAAAAGAGTACATTTTCCATATTATCTTTTACTTGTTCTTCCTCTTTTACTCAATTTGAGCAGACATTAGTTGATTTTTACTCTATGGCACGTTTAGATTATTCAAGGAAAGAATCCGTCTTTAGATAATATTCCTTACACTTTGCACAATTCGGACACTAATATGTGTGTATAAAATTGCATAATCATGTACTAAAAATTCCTTATAAATCAAAAATGCACGAACGTGCACACAAACAAACATACAGCTGCATATATATATAGCCTTTAATTTGATAGATTCGTGTAGAATTCTTTTAATTTGCCCTGAAAGTATGTTAGATCTTTTAGTTCGAGCCTAGAATTGGAGTTCGTATTAGGCCATGCATGTTTTGCTACTGTTCTTGAGATAATTCATATATTATACTATATATAATTAATAGAATGCCTTTCCAGTTCGATCATCATGATGAGCTAACTCATTATGATGCTTATTTCTTTCAAAGTACAAAATATCAATATTCTATGTATTCTGTCCTCTTGCTTTCTTCTTTCAACATCATGACCTAAAAGTTTACCGAAGCTTAATTAATTAGCTAGTAACTTAAACCTGTTGTTAATTGCATTATTCATATTAGCTTAAACTTTTAGAATTAACAATAACTCAAGTAACATTTTATCGAAAACTAGTTCTCTATCAAGTCGATCTTTGGCCCGATCAATTGTGATGATTGCTAGATTCCCAATTTTGATGATTTATTTGATTGTATACGCCCAAGCCTGAATGTGATTCATGGTTATTGACCCGATCGACCTCACTTGAAACCGAGTGTTAAGAACTTGATGTAGATTATTAGGCATGTTAGTTTCTCTTAATTTAAGCTTTTGGATCAAGGGTAACTCACCAATATAGGTTTTATAACACCATTGCCATAAAAAGAAAATGATTTCTTGCTAGATAAAATACCTATTCTTATTTTCCATCCGATACGGATGGTAGGAAATTCTTAATATTATATCCCTAAATTGAATTAGTTGAAACATTACAAAAAGTGTGTCGATATGTTGTTAGATATATAGTTCATTTGTGGGAAATTGAATTTCAGAAAGCCCTACTTACTGATCAAGTGAGTACGAAATATTGAATTATGACAAGATTATGTTAGAAGTTTGATCCTTTTTCAATACTTACAAATACAAATTTCGACCTAATCAAGTCTATTAGCTCCTTTCAACTCCGGCAATAATTTGACAGTGGGTTTCAATAATCAACAAAACCAAGCAACTTTAAAGTAGAGCCTATTGCACAGTAAACTTCCGAACTTAAAGAAAAAGTAAATTCTGAAATACTACACTTACTAATTACTTTTCACCTTGGTTGGAGTCTGTAATTAATTATTATCACAGAACGCATAGATATAGCTAAAGTCCTTATCAAAAATGAGAAACGATCGGTGTGGGTTTTCAATTGAATTGTTTTGGTTTTATATTCTAATGATTGACACTTCTTGAGGACCAAATGATACATGTTCCTTTCTCTTACGAGGAGTTAATTACTACATGATGATGATGATTAAAGGTCAATTAAGCTTCCCCAACCAGTGGTGCAGGATCCCCTCATTCATTATATTTCACAACGACCTTTTCTTCGGAAACAACTAACTATTGTAGGTAAACTCCAACAAGTTTAATCTTTTTACCCATCTTATTTCACATGTATTTAGCCCATTGTGTTCAGTTAACTCAATCTATTTAAAATTTTTAACTCCGCTTTTGCGTAAAAACAATTAACTGCACCATAACGGAGGTCCATATGTTGGTTGTTAATATAGTCCAGGTTAAAGTGTTTTGGCTATAGGGGATAACTTTTCCATCTTCTTCAGCAAATCAAAAAGAAAACTGATCATTCACCATGTTAGCTTACTAGACTAATGCCACAATTATGTGGATAAGTAATAACTAGGTATGTGCTGTTTTGCAAATCAAAGTGTCTTGTGGCGGTATACCATTGATTTGGCCCCTTTCTATAAGATGTCGGACAGTTCAAGACACTGAAACCACTTTCTGTATTTTGAATGTCCTTTCCTAATGCCACAATTATGTTAGGTTACTAGACTAATACCACAATTATGTGGAAAAGTCATGACTTGGTATGCACTCCTTTTTGCAAATCAAAGTGTCTTGTACAGTTCAAGACCCTTGTATTTCGAGTCGTTTGTGAGTTATGATTCTTCGAAGTGGGAAAACTTAAAAAATCATAACTCAAAAATGAATCGGGTTTTTCGATCAAAGTCAGTTGGCACACCTTTTATAAATCATGTTTTACCAATGGTGAAGTTTTGACACTGGTAAAATTGAAGAAAAAAGTACAGTTCACAAGGAGACATCCCAAAGATGTCATCGACACTTCAAATGATGTCCATGCTAGTGATGGTAACTAATGCCCATGTTATAACGATGTTTTTTTTTTTTGCAGAAACCATGATTTTCACCTAAAACCGTGGGTTATAGCACACGATTTTTTGGCTAAAATTGCATATTCTTATTTTCGCACTAAAATATTCTCACACTTAAATCATGATTTTTAAAGACTTTTCAAGTCGACTGAACACAAAAATATCCATTAGTTTATTTTTTACGATTTTTCAAATTGGGAAAACTAGAAAATTCATAAAAAAATAAATAATTTGAGATTTTCGAGCAAAGTCAATTTGAACATCTTTTAAAAATCATATCTTACAAATGGTGATATTTTGGCATGGGTAAAGTTGAAGGAAAAAGCGGGTTGGCAAATTTTGGCATGGCAGGGCATGCCATGACGCCAATAAACGTGACAAACTATGCCAATTCTCTTTTCTCTTCAACCTTGTCCATCAAAAAACTTCACCAACCGTAAAAAATAATTTTTAAAGGCTTTTTAATTGACCTTACTCGAAAATATCGAGTCGTTTGTGAGTTATGATTTTTCAAAGTCGGAAAATTTAAAAAATCATAACTAAAAAACGAATCGGGTTTTTTCATTAAAGTCAATTGACAAACATTTTATAAATCATGCTTTATCAATAGTAAAGTTTTGACACTGGTAAAGTTGAAGAAAAAAATGCAGTTCAGAAGGGGGCATCTCTGGGATGCCAGAGATGCCCCCGACACTTCAATCGATGTCCATGCTAGCAAGAACTAACGATGCACATGCTAGCGAAGGTAACTAACATTGCAAGTTCATGCTAATGAGGATGAGTAGCGATGCACATGCTAGCGAATGTAACTAACGTTGCATGTCCATACTAGCGAGGCTAACGATGCTTACGCGATTTTTCAAAGTCGAAAAACTATAAAATTCATAAAAAAAAATAAACAATTTGAGATTTTCGAGTTCTGTCAATTAGAACACTTTTTAAAAATCATGTTTTACCAATGGTGAAATTTTGAGAATTTGTGTTTTATTTTTGCCGAAACCATGATTTTCACCCAAAACCGTGGGATATAGCACACGATTTTTGAGCAAAAATCGACTGTTCTTATTCACACTAAAATCTTCTTACACTTAAATCATGATTTTTAAGGACTTCAAGTTTACAGAACGCAAAAATATCAATTCATTTAATTTTTATAATTTTCCGTAATCTGAAAACTAGAAAATTCATAAAAAAAATAAGATTTGTGATTTTCGAGCAAAGTTAGTTGACACATCTTTTAAAAATAATATTTTACCAATGGTGAAGTTTTGACATATGTAAAGTTGAAGAGAAAAATGCAGTTCACAAAGAGGCATCCCGAGGTGCGCCTGCTAAGGATGCTCACAATACCCTTCCAATTTTGTAAAGTCGTAAAACTAGAAATTTTATAAAAAATAGGCGATTCAAAATTTTTGAGTTCTGTCAATTTGAACAACTTTTAAAAAACATGTTTACCAATGGTGAAGTTTTTAAAAAAATTATTTTTGCCCATGTGAGATATTTTTCATGGGTTTTATGGTATTTTCTGACATTTTTGTTTTGCTTACAAGCTCTTTTTTTCTCTCATTTTCTTTTCGACTCACATCGAGGTGAGAGACTGAAACTAATGTTACCAATGTATTTTCTCATGTATGGATGATGCACAGAAAATGCTTTTGAAATATAATATATGAATGATCTAACTTTTGAGTTAGTTAGTACTAAATTCATATTGATTAAAATAATTAAAGTAATACCTACCAAAAAAATAGCACATACTCTCCAAAAAAATAATCAAAGTCTACTTAATTATTGATTATAGGAAGTGGATAATGATTAAGTTTTGAAGAGAAAATCAGGAAGAATAATAGTTAGTTACATTGTTAATTTTGGAGGGGAAAAATCAGATGAGAAGAGGGAAGAGACATGTGCTTAAACATATTTCATTTAACTGAGATATGATGAAAAATAGATTGAGGTATCCCGATGATATGTTTTTAAAATTTCATGTACCTTATTGATCATTTTTGAAAGTTGAAATATGTCAAATAACTGCTATACCCTTATAATTAACGGACAAGTAGCTGAGATATGATGAAAAATAGATTGAGGTATCCCGATGATATGTTTTTAAAAGTTCATGTACCTTATTGATCACTTTTGAAAGTTGAGATATGTCAAATAACTGCTATACCCTTATAATTAACGGACAAGTAACGAAAAATGGACAGAGGTATCCCAATGATGTGTTTTTAAAAGTTGAAGTATCTTATTAATCATTTTTGAAAGTTATGTACTTTTTTGTTTGGTGCATCAAAGTTTAGACATTATTGGTGATAAAGTCTAAATTTTATGGTCCAAATCTTTATGGTTTATGTGGTTTCAAGTCTTCAAGAAGATATGAACCACAGAATTACACAAGACGTGAACTTAGATTCCTCAGTGACCCATAATTTTATAGTTATGAGATATGTTCTGCACTAAAACCTTACAGGAAAGGAACCTGCTACGAACCTTATAATACTTGCACCTTTCAACTTTCACATGACCTCAATTGCAATAGCACAATGAGCACTAACATTTTCAGAAATGGAGAAAGAGAAGCAAGGGGAAAAATATTATTCCACTTGATGCTTTTCACTACATCGCGCATTGAACAAACCAAGATAGTCAAGGGTATGAGCCTTCAGAAAACTAAAGAACCGCGATTATCATTGCTTATATCATTAAATAATACATCAGTTTTTACAGTACAGTAAATATTACATCATCGAGACGTACTGTCTTCTAGAGCTTTTCTACCTCTGAAAATCTAAATGAAAGGAACTCGACTCACCCTAAAGCAACTACAAATCCTTCCATTAATTTGTTCTTTTTATAACCAACAACAAACAGTTGCTAGCTAAACAGAGGAGCTATAAAACACAAATAAACTTAAACCTCGCTTACTTTACACAAAATTGCGAGAGGAATATCACTGATCATGAAGAATTTGACACCATTCTTGCCCAGGCCTGTACAGGAGCATAATGAATGTGTCTGTACATCGCTCTCACCAAGCGGAGACAACAAATATATTCAAAGCAGCCCATCACACTGGCAATCAGTAGTCTATCCGTAAACGCCGTAGTTCAGCACGGAAAGTGGGGCTTGAATTCAAAATCCGACGAGCAAGACTCCTTATGTCCTCTCGTGAACAGTCTCGTGAAATACGAACTAGCTCCCAGAGGGCACCACCACTAATCATGTCCTTTGCATTTACCTCTGCGATTAAAATACCCAATATGTGAGGGGCACGTATAAAATATTTAAGATTTTACATAGGATGTGACAAATACACCTACCATGCTGTGCCAAGTGACAGAGTGCAAGCTCAATGTGGCGCCGGATTGGTGCAGCCTCGTCATTAGCATTTTGCACAATCCATGGAAGTGCTCCATCTTCTATCAAGATGGATCTACCGCTCTTTATCCCTATAGTAGGTCAGCATATTGATATTAAACAACTAAAAGTAGAAACCTCATCCAATGGCAATTCAAACCCTATAGTAGGTCAGCAAAGATGGTCACTCGGTTCATTTGGCATCAAATTCCAATTTTGACCACATATAGCTGATAATGAGCAACAATAATTGAAAACATTTGAAGGAACTGGTGCTGGGCTGATGACATGTTTTGGACACAGATTCTTACCTTGAGTACATGCCCGGGACTCACATTTTGCAAAGTTAGCAATTCCACGAGCAACTTGGGAAAGGACATCAGGATGCCCGCACCTTACAATTCCTAACAAAGCCTTAATACCACCTTCAGACCTTAGATTCATTTGTAGCTTATCTGGGGGATGTTAGCAAAGAAGAGTTAAAAAGAAAAACTGTGGCATATGAAGTGCAAATTGTGAAGCAACAAAGACATATTTAAAACTCAAGTTATAAAATAAAATAATAATAATAATAATAATAATAAAAAGAGGTCCTCTGAAGCATATAGTCAATAAACCTACCAAAGTAATGTTTTTTTATACCAAGATGTATAAACTGTGGGATGTAAGGGGCACGTATAATCACATAGTTCGACATGTTTTCATTTATTATAGTCCCTTTAAATTCATGTCAGTGAATTATATCCAATGCCTTCGATTCATGGATAATAGAGCATCGTCACAAGCTAAATGTAATAAATAATCAAAAAGAAAAAGAAAATCCCTAACAGAAGAGATAAAGAAAAGAAGTATACCATTGCCACATAAATTAGCAATAGCTCCAGCGACCATGCGGAGGGTTTGGGCATCATCAGCATCAGCGGCCGTTGTTGCCAACAAACTGATTCCACCTTGAACCATTATATGTTCTTGATTGGCTTCTGCTATGCCAGAGAGGAAGCAACAAAGGAAACAAATACTAAAGTTAAATAACAAATCTCAAACTGTAAGAATAAAAGAAAAAAACTCATTGAGCCATCACCATTCATTGCAAGATTTGCAATTGCCCCGGCTGCCACTCTTCGAACGGTCTCATCCTCAAAGCTTCTAAGAAGCATCAGCAATGAAGTAAGACCACCAGCTTCAACAATCCTTTTCTGGTTTGTTTCTGCTTTTGAAATGCAAGATACATCAATACATCAACTATCTAATTGTATGCCCAAGGAAAAATTATATTACAGTAAATTATATGCCTAAAAGTCATGCAATTGACTAGTGCTATCGGTCAGCTTCTAACCACACTGCTTATCTTATTGTCTAGCAAACCCAACTCACTTTCAACCAAGCAAGCATTTACTTTTCAGTAAGTTTCACAACTGCAGAACCAACAATATAAAAGCAACTTAACCATCATAGCAACAAAACTAGAGTGTCCATCATTCCAATGCACCCTTTATAGTTGAACAAGATGACACAAAGGTCAGATCAAAATAAAGAATAATAGAAATTATTTAAAAAAACCTAATTTTAAAATTAAATCTATCACCTGTATAATAAAATTAAGCACCTCATCTTGATAAAAACAGGAAATTAGAGCTACGTGGTATAATTGGCAAATATAAAAAGTATATCACAGAGAGATCTACGCACCTTCAGCTGCTAGGTTGGCCACTACTTTTACAGCATGAATACGCACATTAGCGTCGTCTGACTCAAGTAATGACAAAATCTTTTGCAATCCAACTGTTGTAATGAATGACAAAAAAAAAACATATGAGAGATGACTACGGATTGAAATGTGCGACAATATTGTACTTTGCAAGTATTTATTACCACCTTGTTCAAAGAGTGTGGAAACTGGTGCCTTCTGTCCATTTCCAATGTCTCTGGGATGGGAATGCCTAACAGACATGGAAGAATCTGCAGTACTAAACCCATTTTCATACCCACCTCTATCAAGACAGCTCCTCATCTATAAATACAAATAAAGTGAACATGATTATATTCTTCAAAAACAAAAGCTAATGTGGGCAAGAATTCCTGAACTTGCTACAAATATATGATTTTCAACCCGAACTATTCACTCATGTTCAGCGGATGGTTTCTTCACATACATAGGCACTCAAAGAGAGCAAATTTTGGAAAATTATACCAATCTTTTTTTACATTCTTCAACCCTTTTTATCTTGGTTGTAATAAAATGACACAGATAATTACTCAGTACAATCAATGACTTAAATATCACTAACAAAAGAAAATATTGACGTTCTGATATAAGACATTAACAAATATATGGACAAAATCTCGATATTGATGGAAATTGTGTAAAAACAACTAAAATGTACTAGAACAAGATATTGGAAAGATGTTGTCTACTTGAGTATAATATCAGTTCAAGTCAAAAACACTTGTCTACTTGAGTATAATATCAGTTCAAGTCAAAAACACTTCGGGGATATTCTGTGAAGTTTAGACCTTGGCAATCCCTAAACCATCAACTTTATGTCTCTGACAGTAAAATCTCAAATACTTCTGCTATTGGGTTGAAGGCAGAAGTCATTGTAGCATCTACGTACATATTGCAAAACGCATATTAGTAAAGCATGAACAAAAACTTTTATTCAAACTTCTAAGAATTACATACCTGTTCAGCTTCAAAATTCAATTGCAACAACTGACTACGTAGTATAATGATTTCTTCTTCAAGTTTCTTCTTATGCTGGGCCTCCTCCTCTAGAATTTTGTGAACCCTTACAATCTCTGCGTCTCCACCTGCCTAGTATACCAAAAAAAATCCCACACATATGTCAATTCCATGCTTAGGAATTGTCAGAAACCAGATGATGCTAGTTTAGGAAAGATGGTCATACTTCCGATTGTGTAAATAACCCCAGCTGACGTTTAAGATTTTCCACCTCCTCTTCAGCCACCTTTCGGAGGTTAATTTCCTTTTGGAGCAACTCTTGCACCTCACTCACTTCCTGAAAGCAGAATACCCGCAAGAAACTGAAATGAGTTCTATATCTAACATTGCCAAATCCCATAAATATCACATCCATGGATCTACTTATCTCAAATAAAACACTACCAAACCCACCAACATCCAAGTAAACCCACAATTCAATACACTAGTACAAACATTTTTATCTATGGGTTTGTGGCTTTGTGCAAGAATCTCAACTTGCACCCAGTTTTATTCTTACTGAAAAATGGATTTAGAGAACTTGTAGCAGTAGAGGAGAAGTGCTTGAGGTGGTGGTAAGGGTTTGACCTCACCTCAAGTATCATTGTTCACAAAGAAAGCAAACACCCTTGTGGCCTCCAAGGAGAAGAAGCAAGAGACTCCAGCTCTCTCCTACCAAGTTTTAGAAGTTCCAATATTCATGATTTGCATTTTCAAATTTGGCTCAATTTCGATCCAGTTTCTCAAGACCCTTTGCTGTTTTTACTAAATAAAAAAAAAAACAGAAAACAAGGTGTCTTTCCCAGACCAAAAACACCCTAAATTTTTAGAAAAAGTAGTTGTCGGAGCATTTGTTATTACACTAAATTGTGGAACAAGAAGTATATATGCAGTAACTGGAGCACGGAACAAAATAATATTGAAGAGATGAGCTGGTATGTAGTCAGACCTTCCAATAAATTTGGATCAAAGTGCATGAATTTGGATTTATATTCTGTATTCTTTCTGTAATTTAGGTAAGATAATTGATATGGGTTTCTTAGTAGAGGACCAAGCAACTGAATCGATAGAACCTCAAGAAACCTATATGCTTCACAATAATTTGGATGATCATGCTCCAACTCTACAAAACTGCTTAAAATGTTATGGATACTAAGTTTTCATAGGGCCCAAATACCAAAGAGAGAAAATATAAATCACATGTGCAAAAGAAAGGTGAGTACAAATGAGTCCCAACTGATCTGGATGCCGACGTTTAAAGGACATTTATGAACCAACAATTAACACAAAAATTGTCGGCCTGGAGAGGAAACTGTCTTTCAAGAAAACATATCATAACACACAATGATTTTTTTTTTGAGAGATTACCTCTCCATTGCATTTACCATTAACCAGGCCCTCATGGTCTTGCTTCTGATTTGACACCAACTTCTCCTCAAGCTTCTTAACAGCTTCCATATAATCCATCTGGCATTTTCGCCTTTCCTTCTACAGAGACAAGGAAAACACTTAATAAAATCTAACAGTAAAGACAAAGTCATTATCGAATCACCAAGCCCTTTGTTAGAAGAGCATGGTATGAGAAAATTAAATGATAATACCAAATAATGCTTCCTTTTTAGAGAAGATTTTTAGGTTTGCATGACTTGTTTGAAAAACATTAATCAGAGGTAAAAGAATGAAAAAAGAGCAGTACCATCTTCCACCAAGAGCACTTCAAAAGAAATTTAACAATGTAGGAAAGAAGAAAACAGTTCTAAATATTTATAGGCTTAATCTACAGCACAAATGGCTTCACAAACCTCTAATGCATCAGCAAAGTTTCTTTCCACCTCCGAGATACGTTTTTGTGCTTCTAGATTTAGTCTTTCAACTTCATCCTCATAAGCTTTATGCTGCCTTTCATTTTCTGCAATAAGCTTATCCAGTTGTAGTTCAAGCTTTCTCGACAAACTTTTGTAATCAAACTCTTCCTTTATTTTCAACATATTTTCCACCTTCATAGCCTGCCAATAATGAAATAGCACATCCATTTGTATTGAAAAATTAGAGAAATATTAACTGCCAACAATTTTCCTGTTTATTACTAACACAAAACTGCGTATACAAATAAAATAGGAACAATGGAAAAGCAAATCCATGTGGTCATTCTTTTTGAAAAAGGAACTAAAAAGTAGTTTTATAATGTTCCAAGGACTGCATTGTAAATTAATAATACCAATGGTGCCTATTTAATTAATTTTTTTTAATAGGACCCTATCTAATCAACTAATAAAACAATCGCATCATTTCAGTAGATTACATTCGACATTGAGAGCAGAACTCATAATAGATACTCCCTAGTTTACATTTGAGGCCATAGTATAGAAACTTCCTAGTTAAAAGTTAGAACTGACCCTTTGTCCGAATAGTATGGTACTTGAGGTCTCTCCTCGATGGCGTGGAGAAGGACCAATGGTAACAATTAGTGAAGTCCTTGCTGATCCTGTGAAAGAATGACAAATGTGAAGCCAAAAACAAATTGTTAGCACTGTAATAAGCTTGATCACATTATATTTTCTATTGCAAGTAGATAAATATATAAATAATGGCTTCTATACCAAAGAATTATGACTAAATTGAGCCCATTATCATACTTGCCTGCGTCACAATCATATGGTCTAAAAAAATGAACTCTCATCTTCGATCTTTTCTATTGCATGCATCATCTCCTATTATATTTAATTCTTTTTAACTTTTTTGTATTACTTCTTTCCCATTTTAATGTTAATAGGCCTCTTGGTCTCTTGCTTTCTACTTCAATAGTTCAATCAATCCTCCTCTCGTCATACAAAAATCAAGAATCACATTGAATGTGAATTAAGGTGTTTAACAAGTTAGAAGAGAGTAATAAAATGCTTTACTTTTTTTCATTAAGGGCGTTCTGTTTTATTTAGTTTTTATTTTACGAGGAAAAAAAATTCAAGTAATATCCGAGTGATGGCCAACATTTTCAGAGTTATGATTCAAAAGTGTAAATTTGAGTCACGGCTAACATTTCAGTAAGTACTCTGCTGAGATCAAGTTTTTAGACATACAGAAGACATCTTGTTATTACCTCCAAATGAGTCTCTAAGCAATCTTGTAAGCTTTGAATCACGAAATGGAACATGAGTACTATTCTCTGCTAGAGAATTTATACACTTCCCTAATGCACTAAGAGACAGATTGATACACTTGGCTTCCTCTAACATATGTCCCTCACTTCCTGCACCAAAGACCATAGTAAAAGACACGTCAGACCCCTGAAGCAATTACAATGAACAACAGGAAAACCTACACAAACATGATGTCTTACTATATTGCTATCAGGAGATAGCCATGTAACTTATTAAGTAGGTGATTTAAACCATTTGAAAACAACTATGCAGCTAAAATTTGCACCTGTCATCCCCACATCTGGCAGGTGGCAAAATATAAAATAAAGATATGGAGAAGCAGATCATGAAATTGACTAGTGGAAATACACACATACATATACACATGCACATATATAGACACATAAACGGACAAACACCACAAAGTTAAAAGACTGGTAGAAGGTCACAAAGTTGGATATCCACCTGATTTTTGAATGCGCTCTGAACCTGCCAAATCTACCACAACAAGTTTGCTTTTCCGGACAAGTGGTCTAGAAGGCTTGGTCAAGTGAGAAGAATCACCATTTTCACTTGAACCGTTATCTTCACTTCCCAAGACACACCTCTTAACATGTACCTGCACTAAGGAATTTTTAAGTATCAATGTTCCAATTATCCGATTCAAAATCATGCAACCAGTTCACTGGCAAGAAGTTATGATACTTTTCCATCCATCAAGATTAAAATAATATACAAATGTACGAGAAAAGCAAATAGGCAATAGCTAGTCAATTATTTTACCATCAGAATCGCATGACTGCGAGAAGATTCAGTATTCAACTTTGTGTTAGCAGCAATACGATGAGCTTCTCCAACTCTTAACAGCTCCAGGAAACTCAGCTGGTCCTTGATATCTACAACAGTTGCCCTAGGTACTGAAACATCTCCAGTTTTTGGATCTTCCACAATGGGAATATTATCATTTGCTGGATCCAGCAGGTCTTGGAGAGTCTCCATATAAAGCTACACATTTTTTGGGTGGAGAATGAGAATGTTAAATCTTCTGAACAATAAAAAATTGGACAAAAACAGAGAGCACTTAGAAGATCATATCAAACAGAAAGGGATCTGAAAGTCATAAATTATAAGGGAATTAATCAAATCGTGTAATACATAATTAATTAATGAAAACTTTGAAGTAAATCTGCAGAAAAGTAATAAAAACAGACCTGCAGATACGAGACAGAGACAGAATCAGTCTCCAAAGATATATCAGCCAAAATGTCCTCCATTGCACGAACCATGATTCCGCGATCAGATGTATCTTTTTCTCCTAGTCGTCCAAGAGTAAATGTTTTCCCCGTACCCGTCTGACCATAAGCCATCACGGTCCCATTGTAACCATCTAAAACACTCTACAAGATCGAAATGGAAAATTACTGAGTTGTTGCACAATGCACATAAGAGACTGTAGGAAAATATTGCATGAGGTCAAGTCCACATAAACATTGTGAGACAAATTAAATACTTATTACAGACCCAAAATTGAAGGATAGTAAAGGCATCAAGTAGATGGTGTTTGGGAACAAGTAACAAATACATTCTTCTTTTGAAGTCTGAGGGGTTTCGAATATGTCATCTTCTGTCTTTCCCCACCCCCCCAGAAAATAGAAGAAGCGAGTTATTGTACAAACAGAGATACTGGATAAAATGGATTACAAACCTCCACAACAGGCTTAGCAACAACTTCATAGACACGCTTCTGTGATGCATATTCAGTAAGCACATCATCAAATTCGTAGGTGTCAGTGTCCCAATTGTTCTTTCGAAGTTTCAACCGTTTAAGCTGAGGTGGAACAAATTTCAAACCAATATTAGTAAACTCACACCACAACCCAAAAATCCAAATAGAGCACCTCTAAACTTATAACAAAAGGGATAAACCACCGGCATTACAAATTAGAGTCCAAAAAATAGCAATGGCAACAAATTTAATAACTACCTCTGGTTGCAACTCTACACAGTCAGCAAAATCTGCGTCTGCCACCGACTCTTCAGCATTTCTGGGTCGCAATCTTACGGCTACTCGAACTCTTCCAGGCACTGTTCAAAGCACACAAGCAAAATTTATGCTCTACTCATCTGGTTCTGCATTTCTCACGCATAATATCTCTCATTTCTCACTTATTTGCAAATATCAATCTGGGTTTGCCCCAAATGACCGAAAAAATAACGAAACAAGTAAAATGTGGCCAAAAGAAATGACCCCAATTCCCAAATCAGTTCTAACTCCAACACTTCAATAATTTCACTACGTAGTAAAATCAATGGAAAACATACAATTTTAGGTGAACAAGTTTTGCAAAATGAAGGAGTCACTCACCGCCGTGATCGTCTTTGTTAGAAGCGGAGCCAAACGACGCCGGACTGCTGCGGCGGAGAACGGATCCAGCGGCGGGAGATTGAGAAGGAGGAAGCTTGGATTTGAAGGACGACGACGTTCTGAAACTGACGGGGCGATCCAACTTCACCGACCCCCTCGGAGCGACGCCGTTTCGGTACGCCATTATTAACCGAGCTGAGCTGTTTGTGCGCTCAGAGAAAGAGAGAGAGAGAGAGAGTTGAGGAGGGCAGGTCCTCTCTCGTTGGTTTCAAAGTGAAGAAGTGGTTTTTGGGGAGACAAAGAGGGAGAGGATGGGTGATGGACGGTGGGACCTACCGGGCCACCACTGTGCTGAAGAGACAGAGAGAGTCGCAGATTGGCGAGGGTCCCACCTGTTTTTTTTTTATTATTTTTGAAATTTAAGCTTGAAGAGGAGGGAGAGGCGCAAAATTACGAAAATGTCTTTCTCCCACCGGCCTGGGTGTTTGGTATCTCTGACAGCCTGACTACCTCTCCGTTACGTTTTAGTTAGATTGCAAAATAACACCTGTTTTTAATAGCTTCAAAACTAAGTGATTTTTTTGGTGACACCTAGCAATTAAAGATTCCTCTTTTCACACTATTTTTGAAAACTTTTAATTTTAGATTTCTCTTTTACATACCTTTTTTTTTTTAACCTTTCCTCACCACTTCAAACTAAACTGTAGAGGCAAAAATGACAGGGTTGTTCGAACAAAGAAACTTCAATCGTAAAAGCCGCGTCTTACCTATTGTGCCACGATCTGACTTTGTACATGCGTATTTTTGGAAAATATTAAATTATAATCACATCTACAATAAATAGGTGGAGGTATTTGAAATTCATCTCGATGAGATTTTTCGTACCAAACCGTTGGGGGTTAATTATAACCACGTTACCCCCTCGCATTTGAAAAAAGAAGAAGAAAACAGTAGTATATGATGTAGTGTTTAGTAATGAGAATGATTTATTCACATATCAATTGCTTATTTAACCGGTTATTACTTATTAGTGGTGTAACTTCTCATGATAGTAGAGGCGGTGAGTGTCGAGATGATGATTGGTCCTAGGCGATCCTTCTTTGTCATGATGCGGTCACCCCTGCCTATGGGGAGGCTTGGTCAATTGGGTTCTATAGTTGTGTTGGTGTTGGGAACGATGTGTTGCTAGAGCACTTGGATTTCGATCCGATTTTGTGCTTCGGGTCATATATGGTCCGACCGTCCGATCCAAAATTTAGAATTTTGGGTCATGTACGGCGGCTTGAATTTGGGCTTTCTTTTGTGTTTCTTCTACGTTTGGGTTAAGGACTTGGGTCAATGGTTTTTGCTTCTTCAAATGTCATATTCAGCCAATTAGCTAGGTGGAAAGCATTTCTCATTTACTGTGAGGCAATATGTTGGTTGCAACTTATAACTAGGATTACTTCAGTTGCCTGTGTAACCGTTCGATGTTGTTTTATCATCATGCATCTCACTATACATACCATTATAATTCTCTTTATTATAAATAAAATTTGTCGTCATTTTTTTTCAAAAAATAAACTTTCAATCATCGCAATCAAACTTTTAGAAACACTCTTCATTTAAAAAAAAAATATTATTACACAAGTACAGTCTTGTCTTATGAAGAAAACCTCGAAAAAATGATCATCTTATTGAAAGGAAAAATAAACTAATCAATTTTTCTATTTAAAATCATCAAAAATTTATGTTTTTATTAATTTCCTGTTGTAATGAAAACATGATCATTAGGGAACAGTGTGAAAGGATCGGACGTGCTCTCATTGCTTTAATGCATGATAAAGCTTTGCATGCGAACTGAAAACGTGCCTGGACTTTGGGGGAGTTTCAGAATAGGACAAACAACTTTGAGGTGCTTATACTAATTAATTAATTATCTAAGAAAACCATGATTAGCGTTTAATTAGCTACAAGTGCCAAAATGACCCATACTATTTCTTTTTGGCTCGATCGTACGACAATAAGGGCCAACAAATCACATGGAATGACTTACATAGTAGGGACTCACTTTTGACCACTTTAATTATTATCATCACTCGTATGAGTATCTCTCTTTTAACAGTGCCTTTATGTGATTGTCCAAAAAAAAAAAAACAGTGCCTTTTATGTGACATGTTTTTAACAGTGCCTTTATGTGACATGTCTAGTAATAGTAATATGCATGAACATGTCGATGTTATCGACGATAACATTCAACGTCACATTATTTGATACGAAAATTTGGAATCTCAAGTATTTATATATTTAGAAATTTCATTTTGGGAAGGGAATTTTCCACTTTAGTTGGCTTATGTTGCTCAGGTTGATTTACATGTTTAGTTGATTTGTAAGATGTTTTTCACCCTGTATCTATTGATCCCTTTCAATAAAATTTCTTATTCTAAAAAAAAAATATTTATATATATTTTTAATTATTTTGGGGCTCAACGGTATTTCATTATCAAAACACTTGGGAGTCTTTGTGTGAAGTTTGATCAAATTTTCTGATTTCTAGATGTGGCATATGCGAATGCCAATTTCTATTTTTTTTCTCTACAATTGCTTTTGTTACGTATTGTTTTTAATGGAAGCGGTTTTGTTAAAAGCACATATATATATTTAATAAAATTTTAATTTTTTTTGTTGTAAAAACACTTCTAAGTTGTTTTTATTATGATTGTTATTATGATTCTTCTCCTAATGCGGAAGAAGTAGCTGATATCAATTTTGTTTCGAAATTTTTTTTCCGGGTCGCGATTCCATCTGTTTTTTTTTGTTTTAATTGGGTTCAATTCTTTTGGGCTCAATCCACTTCTCAAAACCCGAGTCTGTTTCTGACCCGATTAGAAATTCTACTACCATTCAAAGCACTAGACACGTGTCAGCATTCAGAGTCAATCCTGGTTTCCTTCTACCATACAAAACCCTACACAAACAGAAACAGAAACTCACACAGATCGTCCCGCCGCCTCCACACTCCCATTCTCCGCCTCTCGACCCGAATCCGACTGCATGGCCCACCATTCCAACCCGACCTCCGCCAATCTCTTCTCCTCTCTCCTCCTCACCACCTCCGCGACGACTATTGGCATTGCCATTAACACCATCACCATTCGCTGAAATTTCAACTCTGCCATTGGCGCCGTCCTCCTCCACAAAATCTCAAGCTTTTCAATTTCGAGCTCCGCTAGTCGATTTTTCGGGTCGGGTTGTGTCTTCAGCTATGGCTACTTTGCAGAGCTGCAGTGTGTGCTTGAGAGAGTCTTCTCTCAAGCTTCCGCGTCACCATCTTACCGATAACTACAAGAGGTTAATCTCATCCCAGATTATTTTATTTCTTACTTGATTAAATTAGTAATTAATTCTTAGATTCACTGAGTTTTGTTTTAAGTTTTGTTGTAGATCAGAATTATTTAATTAATTTGATGGAAAAAGAAACAGAGTATTAAATAATTGACTATATGATTAATTTTGATTTGTTTATCATGTATTGCTTTGGAACAGTAGGACTGCAAATTGGAGGAGTCCACAAGCAGCTGTGCTCCCTAATATTCATCTTCCAATGCGTAGCTTTGAAATTAAAAACAGGTAGGCTGTTGTGTGTAATTTACAGTTGATATTGTTTATCTGGGTTCTTGGATCTCTTTGGTCTGAGATATGAATTTTCATATTTTGTATTGGAAGAATCAAATGCATGTGCAGATAATATAGTTTACATGCTCACATGAATATGGTTCTCTTTGGATTTTAGGTTCTCCAGTCAAATCTGATGTAACTGTTCTTTTTAGTGTCATATTCATTTAGAGCCTAGAACATGTATCATCCTGAATGGGATAGAAGAAATTTAGAAATTGAACTTTGTTGATTCTGTAGATTAACTTGCACTAGACAAAGTCTCTCACATAAAAGTTTAGAGTTGTGTCAATTAGTATTCATAGATCAACTGTTAAAGACGTTTATGGAGTGTTCTGTTGTTTCTGTACCATGGTTGGTAAAAAATCATGTGCATATATTCTAGTGTATGCATGCCTTGTTAATATGGTCGGGATGTTGTTAAATTTTATTTATCTTTCTTATATTCCTTTCATCCAAGAGTTTGAGTGGGGGAGTAACTTGAAACCAAAAGCTTGTTATTAATAGAAATGCTGCATTGAAAGGATTGGCGCGGTATGCTTAATCATTCTACCACTATGTTTTCAGGACATCTACAGAGGAGATAAAGTCACTTAGATTGATAACAGCCATCAAAACACCATATTTACCAGATGGCAGATTTGATCTTGAAGCGTATGATGCCTTGGTTAATGTTCAGATTAAAAATGGAGCTGAAGGTGTAATTGTTGGTGGCACAACTGGTGAAGGTCAGTTGATGAGCTGGGACGAGCACATAATGCTCATAGGCCACACGATCAACTGTTATGGTGGATCAATTAAGGTAATAGGAAACACTGGCAGCAACTCCACAAGGGAAGCAGTTCATGCCACTGAACAAGGCTTTGCTGTTGGGATGCATGCTGCCCTTCACATCAATCCTTATTATGGAAAGACCTCCTTGGAGGGATTGGTTTCGCACTTTGATAGGGTCTTATCTATGGGGCCCACTATCATATACAATGTGCCGTCACGAACTGGCCAAGATATCCCCCCACAGGTGATCAACACGTTGGCACAGAGTGCTAACTGTGCCAACTTGGCCGGTGTCAAGGAGTGCGTTGGAAATGATCGGATTAAGCAGCACATTGACAAGGGAATCGTGGTTTGGAGTGGGAATGATGATGAGTGCCATGATTCAAGGTGGAACCACGGGGCTACTGGTGTCATATCTGTTACTAGTAATTTGGTTCCAGGTTTAATGCGAGACCTCATGTTCGGGGGGAAGAACCCTTCTCTCAATGCAAAGCTAATGCCTCTGATTGAGTGGCTTTTTCAAGAGCCAAACCCCATCGGCTTAAACACAGCACTTGCCCAACTTGGTGTCGTGAGACCAGTATTCAGGCTGCCATATGTACCTCTTCCTTTTGCAAAGCGGGTAGATTTTGTGAATTTGGTTAAGCATATTGGGCGGGAGTATTTTGTTGGAGAAAAGGATGTTCAAGTTCTTGATGATCATGACTTCATCGTTTTGGATCGATATTAGGCTGTTTCTGTTTTAGGAGACCTTTCTTTTCTTTTTTGAGTTTTTCCGTTGGAATTCATAAACAATGTTTTCTTTCGTTGTTACTTTAGAATGGCTCATTAGACTCGAGCTTTAAATTACAGATATCATTGTGTTTCTGACTCTGGTTCTATGTATCAATAAATTTAGTGTGCTTGAGTACTGGTTCTTGTTTAGCACATCTACGGAGTGATCTACCCGTCTAGAGCACTTGCTGAACTGGCAATGTATTTATTACTTTTCATGTGTATTAGCACTCTCACATACTTATCAACATGCCATTAACCCTATTATCTTTGTTGCTTTAACGGTTGAAATGAAATTTGTTGCCGGAAAAAAAAATTGTTGGAATGAAATTCATCTTTCAATCCTTTGGTTGTTTTTGAGAAGATAGTTTCGTTGTGTGGTTTCATCAATTTGATTCTATAACAGCTTGGATGTTACATTAACTAAACTCTCCTTGGTCTGGGTTCATGTATATCACAAACATTTGCCCCTGCAAAGCTCTAAGCCTTAAGGTCCCAGTAAATAACAAATATTACCTGTGGAAGCTAAAGCAGGGTTTCTAATTCACCATCCTTTGAATGTTCAGCCAGAGAAAAAAGGGTCCCTATAAGAAACCCTAGTTTGGGAACCCTTTGTTCCAACAGTCAACACCAGCAGAAGAGACACCCAACAAACAGAAAAAGGTGGAGTCACATAGGAATATTTAACAGGGTTTCACATTCTAGTTTACATTTCATCTTGAACTTATTATTTTGCCAACCCAGAATTTATAACAAAAAAAAAAAACATACTTGACTCATAAAAGTCAGTTGGGGAAAGATGATGAGACATTAGAGTTCCCCCAACAAGGAGATGAAAAAAACAAATTAAAAGGCCAAGGCCCCTACCACTCCTTGTTAACTAGTTCTGCAAAATTAAGCTCTATATATGTTTAGTAGTGATCATGTTTCATGGTAGCACTGCATGCATGCTGTTTGGTTGGGAGAATTTCTGTTGGAGCTGTGAAAGCAAGGCTTGATTCTCTTGGACAAGAAGAAGTGCTTTTCTCCTTAGCTTGTTGTTCTCTTCTATAATGCTCTTGTTCTCCATATACAACTTCAAGTTCTTGATTTCCATCTCCTTCTCTTTCGCTTCTTTTGTTGTTGCTCTCCTCCTGTTACATCACAGAACATTTAATTTACTGTTAGATCAAAAGACAGAAGAACACACCTCTAGAGAGAGAGAGAGAGAGAGAGAGAGAGAAATTGTAAAGGAATGAAATTAACCTGTTGATTAGGCGGTGAACACGAACGTTGTGATGGTTTGATGGCCGTCGAAGGCGAGAAGCAGAGTATACAGTTCTAAATGGAATCATTTCTGAGGAGTTCATACACATTGTTTCCTAGTACAATTCAATTTCTGCCAGAACTTTCAGAGACAGAGAGATATAGAGAGAGAGAGTTTGATGATACAGAACTTAGAGAAGAGAGGGCGTAAGAAAAATGTGGGTTGTGAAACTAGAGTTCTTGGACCTTAAATAGGAGAGGTGTCTTGGCAGAAACTATGAGAAAAAAGGTGAACCCTATATCAAGTATTGTGTGTTTGTATCTGCAGTTGTGTGTGTGTGAGAGAGAGAGAGAAAGAGAGAGAGAGAGACAGAGACAGAGAGAGAGAGAGACAGAGAGAGGGAAAGAAGGCTTTTCATAGTAATGATGGCAAAAGGGGTCATGATTACAAAGGCCAGCAAAGGATGAAATTGAAATGCAGAAAGAGAAGAACATGGAAATAAAAGGGTACCCTTATTTCTTTGGCCTGTTGCATAACTTAATTCTTCTCCTACAAATTCCTAACGAGTTTAAAAAGATGTTTAGGGACGCTTAATTGGGTTTGGTTAGGGAACACCGAAAGTGATTGTATCCCAAAAATCGGCAATTACTCTTATACCAAAAAAAGAAGAAGAGAAATTTAGAATAAATCTCTATTTTCAAAACCCTGCAGATTAATTAAAACATTTTGAGTTTCAAGTTTTTGTTCGAACCTAAATATAAGTGGTACAATCCTAATTAGCTTTATAATTTCTTGTATCTAAAAGTTCCTATGCAATTTCCTTCTTATTACTCTTTTGAATATTAGAAACTTTCCTTCATTTTGAATTAATACAGCTGGGACCCTTTATAGTCCTCAATATGGAACATGACTTTGTGCATGAATCAAGAAACCAAATCATCACTGTAGAAATCAAGCTTGAATAGTCTAACTAGGCAGCTTGAGAGAACTCCATAGTTCATAAGGATCAATTTCTAAGGGTTTATCAGATTTGTACAATAAAAATAACCCAATATAGATTAATTAATAATAACTTGGTAGTGAAGTCAAGCCGTACTCATTCTTATGTGAGGATTATGTATAGGGTTGATTTTAATGAACTTGAAATTATGACATATAATTGCCTGGAGAAAATGAATTGAGCATATGGCATTTTGGTCAAAAGTTGGTGTTTGTTTTGAGTTTTTTTAGTTCTTATCTTATTAACTTTGCCCAAAAGAATGATAAAGAACTTCTCTATTCAGCATTATTGTTTATAAAAGATGTGTATGAAAAGTAAACGCAACCTTTTCTAATCCTCTATGCTTTTACACGAGAAAATGTTCACTAGTCATATGGTCAAGATTCATACATGTAAACTCAAGCTTAGATGTAATCATTTCTTAATACTAAAAGTTACACAAAAAGTGCTTATTAATGTGTTGGCTAATGACTAATGTAACTATGTAAGTATCATATATTATTAGAAACATCGGTAAACTAAAAAAAAAATTCTAATGTATATTAATGTATTTCATACGTACAATTATAATTGTAGGACTTAATTATTCAAACGAAAATTTATTTACTTTAATGAAGATTTTTTTACCTTAATATGAGTTTCTTCGTAGTTCCTACATGAATTGTCGAAATTATAATATGTGTCGTTAAATCGTAAAATTTACATTACCACTTTTAGAATTTAGTTACTCAAACGATAACCTAATTGATTCTAATGAGAACCTTATTTATCTTAATAAATATTTTCTCTCCTCATTATGTATGAGAAATGTTAACATACCATAGTCTTACTCTAAGTAAAAAGAGTTTTAGTATTGCTAAAAAACAAAGGGTTTTAGTATTTATAATTCATAGTATTCGAGTATAAAAAAAAACCCTTTGTTAGGAGATGAGTCACCTTATTCCTTTGCTGTTTTACAACAACAATTTTCTTGACATCTCTATTTACGGATAACAAATCTCTCTAACAAATCACAATCGTTTAGCTACTAACTAAAAAAATTATTATTCTAAATATACTAAAGGATATCGACAAACAAATACATATGCAATTAAATTCGCATGTAATTATATATAATTTTTCTTATGTTCATAATTGTACATCTTTTCTATTTTTGATGCGAAATGTACTAATACAAACTATGGAGAGAAATCTCAACTCGAGCTAAACATGTCAAAACTAAATGAAACTAATATCGTTTGATGCAAGTTTGTCTAAAGCCACCTTTTCTCCAGGTCCAACTTCTGATAAAGATTCACATGGAGCCTCACGTGGAAGTCACATGCATGTGGGCATATCCCGTGTAGGGACTCGAGAGAAGCCAAGGGAGAATGAGTAGATTATTGGAAGGGAAGCCATAGTATGGAGGATGCAAGAGGGAGTAGTCAATATTGTTAGGTCCTCCTTTTGTCTCTTTTCTTGCTGTAATTGAGTACCCTAAGCCATACTCATTTATTTGGAAAATGAACCCCCATTTTGGCTTCATCTTCTTCTTCACCACCACCATCATCATCATCATCATCATCATCTCCTTCTCTGACCCATTGGATCCTAATACCATCATTATGATGCTAGTGGTGGTATTTTGTCCAACTTCAACTTCAGGCTGAGCCACTTCACATGGTCCCTTAATTTTAGCTGGTTCAAACACTTAACTTGCCAGCCCATAATATATAGATTGGGGACCAAATTCTTTGTTTCAATTTTTCTCTGGGAGCTAAAGATTATATCCCCATTACCCACTATCAAGAGAAATTGTTTTGTTTTTGCACAAACATATTAAGCTGCCATTAGGTCTCATTTACTTACATTGCTACAAAAGAAAGAAGAGTGGGCATGAACTAATTGATAAAGTCATAAAACACACCCAAGAAAAAGAGAAAGGCTTATTGGTCAACTATTCCCAACTATTCTATCACTTGTTACATTGCACACTATCTCAATTTCACCTTATTGCGCCCTAATTTTTCCAAATCAATGTCTTCACACACTATGGGGTTATGCTATTTTTGTGTTTTAACCTTTTCTTTACTTTGAATATAGATAAGTATTTAGCGATGAATTTGGATGAAAGTCTACTAAAATGACGAAGATGATTGACAAGATTGGGAAATCAATAAGCTAGTCACTATGTGCAATATGACAATCGGGACAAATTAATAATTAGGGGCACTAGGGCCATTAGGCAAAACAAAGAAGACGATAAAGTAGCTAGGAAACCAACACAATAGTTATCACACTATCACAAGCAGAAGCATCTTCTCTAAAAAGGCCAAATAGAAAGCAAATTTCTTCACTGATTTATTGAAGGCAATTCTAAGATTCTACTTGATATTAAAAAAAGAAGAAGGGTAATTTCCTTAGAAGATAGCATCCTACATTCTACACATTCGAAGCCTTATGTTCTCTTTTGCTCAAATTAGTAAGTATTTGTTATGTTTTGAGGGAAGCAAGTATGATACTAGATGGTTTATCAAATTGAGGACAATTATATGACTGTGGTTCTTTTCTCTATTTTAAGTAACGTTGTATACAATGCTCAAAATTTTCGAATTCTAAAAAAATAATATTCGTCGTAATTTCATTTCAACTTAAAAGAAAAAAAAGGAATAAAATCACAAAAAAAAAAATATTACTTTTTTCTTTGGACCATATAGATAGTGAAGGTGGTATATACTATATACATGTGGTTATGGGCATCTATTTAGGGTGGTCATAACATTGGAGTAGCTAGCCCCTCATCATTTTCTTTTGGACATAGAAGTTTTAGCCATTTGATTAAAACTATGACCAGCAAGGCTTCACTCATTTCTTGTGTTACTATCTCCTCGGTACTTATACTACTACCATGGTGATGAGATGAAGGTAGTCAACAAGCAAATGAAACTCCCACCATTTTCCAAAATGATCTCATTGCCTCCTATTTGGTTTTTTCTTACAATTTTCGAATCTTTTCTTGTTTTCCTTACAACTTGTTTTTTTGGGTGATGGGTATGATGATACATAGTGTGATACCATAATGAAATCCGAAAATTTTCGTATTTCAATTCATTACCATGAATGTATACTTTGCTAGATCAGACATGGCTCCACTGAGAATAGTTTAGGGCACTTCCTAATAATCCATGTAAAGCCACAATAGGGTACCCTAAAACTCTCTTGTATAATGATAGACTGAAGTTTCCTTGTTTTTTATTTCCTCAACTCTTTCACGTAAAATCGACAATACATGGGTGGGTCTTCACTCTCCACTCTATGATCAAAGAGTTGAAAAAAGAAAAAAAGGGGTTACGTACAAAACAGAGTAATTCATGTGGAAATTGTGGTACAATGTGCTTTGGCTACTTGAGTTTGAAACATAATTTGAGAGGATGACCAATTATAAGAAAAGAATAGGTGAAGCATTAGGTGGTTTTGTTATTGGAAATCATCGGTTAAGTTGGAGGTTGGTCTCTGATTGGCTTTTTATCTGTATTACACAGTTTAGAGTCCGATAAAGCAGTAGTTAGTTTTGTTATTAAAAATCGAGAAAATATTCAGTAGGACCGCCGTGTCACATAGATAGTGCGTTGGCTGGGGTGGGTACTAGAGTATTTTTGGTACACCATGCAATGGTAAATGTATTTTAGGTAGACGTACATGATGTGCCATGTTTTTATTGGGCAGCCGTACTATCTACGTGTGGATAGCTGGGCTGCTCTATTGAAGACTTTCTCATATAAATCATGATATGTAAGTTCAATTTGGAGGTTGGTCTCCGACTGTCTTTTCTTCTGTAGTTCTGTATTAGAGGGTTTAGAGGCTGAAGCAGCCAGTCTAAAACATAGACTTACTTGGGCTCCAAGGTTAAATGCTTCACTTATTATAGAGTAGAAGATTTGCAGGTCTTAATCGATGACAATCACCTTAGAGATTTCAGATTCATATTTTCAGAGACTTGTATTCATTAGGAGGATCTTCTTTGTAGAGAAGTGTTACCTTCATTTTTCCCTTTTAATCTTAGTTTTACGGTATGTAATTTCTTATAGAACTACATACTTGTTATGACTGGTCATGCACCTGTGACGATCAAGCAATGTGGTCCACATCACCATCACCAATTCAACTTAGAACACTCAATTGCCTACTGCAATCGATTGCCCTTGAGATTGGCACACACCCTCATCATGATACGTGTTTGGAAGAGACTTTAAATTTTGGACCTCCTCATTGGCCTTAACTTTACAAGAGAGGTATAGTTTATAAGCAAGATACCAAATGAATTTTTTACTTGGTTTACGTTTTGTTACTATATGGTTATGGCTCCACAATGAGAGAACGTATAAAATTTGACAAACTCACTGCTTCTGACGTCAAAGCCACAAATGCTCATTCACTTTGAAGATTACAACCTTACTTCTAACAAGTTAAGGGGTTTGCTTTGGCTAAAGTTTCTAGCCATGAATTGGCAAAGATATGAAAGAGTAACATTACATTTTACAACCCATTTTTGAACTTTTTATCATCCTAGTTCATCAACCCTTGGCATTTGGCAATGGCCAAAGCGACCATTAAAAAAAACGTTTCTTGGTCAAAACTCAAAAGGGTAAACGCTACATATATTATATACATCGGAGTCCTGATTACAAGAGAAAATTTCTTGAAAAGATTGAACGAAACAAAAAAGGGAAAAACAAACCCAGATTTACAGGTCTGCTCCACTCCTGTCCAAACCAGAAAAAGGAATAGAATATTTGGCGGATTTCTTACAAAGCAGAATAGCAGATTATCCAACAGAATCTTCTTCTGTATCTACTTCATCTTCATCCGTTGCCTTACCAACCCGATCACTACCCTCGGTCTCTGAATCTGAAATTAATCCACCTTCAGCAGCATCACCTTTGTTATTGTCTTCACTGTTCGTACAACTCTCGGTATCTGAGTCGTATGTAAAACCCTGTTTTCCTCTCTCATTATCATAGCTATCATCCACATTACCACCGAACTGCTCCTTTAAGTCGGGAGCAACTATGCCAATCATTTCACTCAATGCTTGACGTTCATGATTTCGTCTCGTGGCAGCAGCCTCAGAAGATGGAGTACTTTGACTCTCAGCCACCCGGTCAGTGGGATCGTGTGGTGCAGCAGCACCTTCCTCGTTGTCATCTCTACTTCTTGGAGATTCATTCTCCCCATGGACAGAAGGGGCTGTGCTGCAAGCCCAGCTACCAATAACTTCAGAAGCTAAAAGGTCTGCTGTCCTGATTGTGTTTGATTGAGAGTGACGCTGCTGAGAAATCATTGGAACTTGCTCATCATTTCCTTGTACATGGCCTTCCTCATCAAGTTGCATTGTATCCCCTTCCAAAGTGGCAATCTTATTCAAATCAATATTTTCTTCACCATTGATTCCAGGGCTTTCTGTTTCAGGTACATGCTCAGTGTCAATGCCATCTATATCCATACACGGTGCTGTGCCTTCAGTTTCCATAACATGCTCAGTGCCAATGCCATCTCCATCCATAACAGGTCCTGTGCCAACACCATCAATATCGGAACCAAAGCCACCCTTGACACCATGGTCTGCACTAGTGAATTCTGCCTCTTCAGTATGTTGACCTTCTTGGCTTCTGATATCACAGTCATGCTTTTCAGTAACACTGACTTCTTCACTAGAAGTTCCAACTTGATTTCCATCAGACCTCTGGGGTATTGTTGCTGATCCTGCCTTGGCAGTATTGTTGCTAGGATACCTGTTTGCTTTATTATCTCTGCCTTCAGTTCCATTGGTATGGGGAAAAATATTGAGGTCAAAATCAACTGATGTGTTCTCATAATTTTCCTCATCTTCCAGTGTCCTCTGCATTGATTTCAACTGTTCCTGCTGTTTCGCGAACAGTATAGATATCTCCTCAGTTGTGGAATAAAACGCCCTTAGCTGTGTCTCCCTGCGTGAAACCATATGTTCCACAGTTCCAGTTAAGGGAATGAGTCCTCAAATGTTGCAAATCTATACATATTGAGAAATTGAAAATGTATGCTCTAAAAGACTTCATAACTCGAGCAAAAAATAAAATGTGTAGCCCAAATTACCCTAAAATGGACCCTCTATGAGTTTACAAAAACTTTAACTGATTGTTGGAGCACAAAAATTTCTACAATAGGGAAACTTTGGGGGGATGATCATGAATAATGTAGAACACTTCCCCAAAAAGAGTTTTTTGTTACTCAGCAGTAACATAACAGGAAAATAAGGGGATGGAGAATATTATCAAAAGATAAGATGCTAGACAAAAATAGTTTACTCAAGCACTACCCTTGACTTGTGAAATAAATAAAATCATTACAAACTTACCGAAGCATTATTCTTTCTCTAGCAGCTTTCAATTTTCGCCTCTCGAAATCAAGATCTTGCATCGCAGAATTCATCTCTAGTTCAAGGGCAGAAACTTTAACCCAAGCTTCTTCTCGAGCCGCCTGCTACCAACAGCAAGAAATATCTCAGCTATGAATAGAAGTATCAGTACATGATACCTAGGTGAAAGACTATTCATACATGTTTTATATTAGTGACCAACATAATATAGAAGAATTGCATTTCATGCAGAGATTAACAGTAGTGACAACGAGAAGTTAAAGCAGATGAGGATATAAGATGACACCATATGCACGAACTTGTTAGCAGTTAGCACAGTGGACCATTTACAGCATTGTAGAAGGTAAAAGAAAAATTTTCACTTCTACCTTTTCGCTCTCAAGCTCTTTCCGCAGTCCTTTAATATCATATTCAAGTTCTTCCACTCTCTGCCCAAACATCCACAATGGTAGATAAAATTACCCTCAACAACTGTTTGCGGTGAAGATATTTATAATAATCTCCAAGTTAGCATTAAGAGGAATGATCACCTTTTTTCGACTTTCAGAGGTTAACTGCGCTTCACAAATTTGGGTGTCTAGCTGGCGATTTTTATTTTCAGAGACTACCAACTTTTGCCTAGAGTCTTCCTGCAGCACACAAGGGAATCAGGACAAGAACCTTACATGGTTCAAATGAAGCATTAAATAAAGGTACTGCCAACATTACCAATTTCGTTCTCAAGTTTTCTATTAGTAAACATGTCTCTCTCTCTGATTCCTGAGACCATAAATGCCAATAATATCATTCCTCGACACAATTAAAAAAAATTATATATATATATATATAAGTTATAGCATGCATATATAAAATATGAGTTGTAAAAGCATTCAGACCTGAAGCTTATTAATTACTTCTTGCTGCTCTCTTTCTCGTCTTGTGGCAGCATCAGACAATTGTTTTAGTTCCTCTTGAGCATCTGATTGAGCTTTATGTACTGCTGCTTTTAGATCTACTGCAGCCTTTTCTCGTTCTTCTCTTCTCTGATCTCGCTCTTCATCCAACTGTGCCTTGAGCTCAGCCAGAGAAGCTTTCTGACTACAGACAAGAAAACAGTAAAAATTTGCTCCCAGCCTATTGTACAGAATGGTGGGAAGGGAATCACAGAGTCTATGCACCACTGTTCTTAATAAAACAAGACATGCTAGTGTTGGCATGCTCAAGTAAATAGAAAATAAGTTCATGGGTACATCAAAATTAAAAACCAGATATAGCCATAGCAAGTATTATATTAGAATGTAACAAAATAGCATGTATTTTATTAGGATGTATAGTCAATGCCAAGTTTCTGTGATGCTTTTATCAATCACCACAAAACTCCAAACAAAAAATTCAGGCCGCACAAAAATATGGCGTCCATGTTCTTCCCATACCTTGCTCAGAAATTTGGAACTCTAGATTTGTACATGGCACAGAGTTAGGTATAAGAAGAAGCAATATCAAGTCCTAGCTAGAAGAAAGGGGGCAGCACTCCAACAATATTGTGTTATTACTTATAAGGAACACTACGAAGACTTGATTAAAAGTAAACAAACTACAGACACTTAATTAAAAAATAAAAACATATTAGCAAACTCATAACAAAATGATGTGCCTTACGTATTCATTATTTCGTTTGCTTCAGTGCATGACTGCACGGAAGCTGTAAGCCTTTCATTAAGGTCTTCAAGAGCATGTTTTTGTTCTGCACATATTTTATTGATCTCTACCACCTCCTTCTGTTTAACCTCCAGAATACGATGCGACTCTTTGAGTTGATCAAGGTAAGGTTTTGCAACTGATTCTTTCAGTTCTTTTTTTTCCTACAAGATTAAATAGATGTGTTACATATAAGCAGATTGATTTACTTTCCATGTCAAGGAATGAGAGAGATGATGCTTATCAGCAGCATACATTTTCATGATGCTCTACAGCCAGACGATTCTCACTGCGCAACTTATCAATTGTAATGACTTGACTTTCTAATTGCTTCCTCAATTCCTGCAAATACGAATGTTTAAAGAAAGTGAGCAATATTGACTTTCCAGGATCACGTCACACTTACTACTACAGTATCAATAAAAGAATATACCGTGTTTGACCGTTGAAGACTTCGAAAATCATCAAGAGATATTGGACCCTCAGGAGCCCCAATGCCAATACCTTTCAGTCTCTTGTTCTCACCGACGAACTCCTCTGTACAAACAGTGAAAAAGATATATAAATTTATAATAATGAAAACTATATCATAAGCAACAGTATGTAATATTAACAACTAGTCCACCGGAGCCAGTCATGTGACCATATAACTGCAACCAAATATAAACTATATCAAGTAGACTATCCCAAATTCTAAAAAATTTCTTCTTTTTCTTCAGTTTATTCTCCTTTCCTCTTTCAACCTTTTCCTTCACTGGTCAATTGCAAGAACTGAAACCGCAACCCCCACAAGACCCTTAGAGATGCCAAGCCCACCCACAACACTGGTTATGCGACTACCATTCTAGAAAATTTGTCCGAATTTCAGGTTTCTACACAAGTACATTTCCTCTAAAGCTAATATTGTTGTGTATGTACCTGCTTTTCTCTTTGCAAAAGCACCAGCTGTGCTAGGATTGGAAACAACTTCTCTAAATACGAATGCAAATGCAGCACCTGCAATTAGCAACTCTCAAATTAAAGCTTAAGACACCAATAAATTCATAAATCAAAGACTAAGTTCTTGAGTCTTAACATCTCAATTCTTGATACTTCTATAGAAATCAAATTCTGCTTGGAGTGCATGATGGTGTGTTGAGAGGAGAAGCGAGAAAGAAACTTGGTGGACAAGGCACAATAGTATTACCATGTTGAGGAGGTGCAGAAAGTGATATAATGTCTCCATGTCGTACTTCAACTTCAGGGCCAACTTTTGTCAACTTCTCCCAGTTAAGAAACGTCCCATTCGTGCTGCAAAAATGTCAACACCGTCATAAACTATGATTCAAAAAATCTAAAACGTGACTAAAAATCTATAAGAAGAACAACACCCAACCTACCTTGTGTCTTTCAAAAATACTGATGCACACTTCATATCTTCATCAACCTTCTTCCTATATATTTTGCAATGATTTGCACTAATTGCATTCGACTCAATTTGGAACCGTTTATCATCCATGCATCGGCCAATGCGATGCTCATTGGAAGTCAATAGCATATTTATGCCCTGCTTTGCAAATTTGATATTTTATAATCAACAGTCAATTATGACTCACAACCAATAAACTTCAAAGCACTGTTAAGAAAAAAAATTCTATGCATTGCAAGCCAAAATTCAAAAAGAAAATTACATAATTTTGTCCTGAAACGGCCAGTTACCATAATTTAGTACCAATTGAAGCTACGATAAATGAAAACATAATTAGTATGAAACTAGGGCAATGAATTCCAAAAGCAACAAAAACCAGACCGCAGTGAACAAATAGAGCACATAAAGTTGAGCAATTAGAGGACTAAACACCAAAAACTGAAGAGAGAGAAAGAGAGGAATGCAGGGTTTTTGGGTTAAAGTACCTGTGGGCGTTTACGCGCCTTGTTGGAAATGGCGGTGAGGACGCCCCAGACGGAAGGGTCGTAGTTGGGGAGAGGCTGGGAGGCGATCTTGGCGGCGGCGGAGGTTGTGAACTGCATGGGGGACTTGGACTCCTCGGAGAGCACAGGCCCATCGGGTTTTAGTGGAGTGGGCTCGCTTTCGCCTACGTCGGACATTGAAGAGAGCCTGGAGAGAAGCAAATTGGCTGAAACCCTAATCCAGTAATCTGAGGAAGAAGGTGAGATCACACTGGATAGTTTGAGTTGGTTGCCAGATGGACGCTGGTGCAGGTCACTATTGTAGTGGGTTCCGATTGTTTTTGGGGAAATAATAAAATTTGGGAAGTGTGCACAGGAAGATTGGTGTTTTTTTTTTTGAACGAAGAAGATTATCAAAAGCACAATCATGTATTGACTAGAAGAAATAATTATATGACTTTCACGTATTGACTCCCAATAATTCAAGCTAGGAAAAAAAAAATAAAGAAACTAAGAAATATCCTCTAATCTAACTCAAAAATAATTTCATTCAAGTAGTCAATTATTTTTTTAGTCAAATGTGTTCAACTATCCTAGCATTTAAAATTCATTGGTAGAGAATAATGAAGCAATTGAAACGAGTTTATTTGTCTCGTTATTCTTTATTTTTGAATTACGGTTGAGCATAACTGAACACGAAATCAATCGAGTATCTGCAATTGATTTCGTACTCACTATGACCCAGTTGTGGCCATGATCTTTTGGGCCGGACATGATCTTTGGTAGAGAATAACTAGCTGCAAGAGATCCTCCATGACATGGTTTCCCTAATTAAATTTGGGAAGGTATAAACGACAAAGCCAATCGATACAAGTTTGTTAACTTCAACTAAACCTTATGGTAACGAGTTATAATCATAACGGCATAACCTCAGACAGCATCATCTCTCATAAGTCATAAGTCGTACATTGTAACCAAAATGCTAGATCCCAAAGTGACAACTTATATCTACGAAGTAACCAAAATGTGCTATATATATTCTCTGCTAATGATGACAGCACTCACTATATCTTTCCTCTCATTGTTCAAACATATAGCTGCGACTATTTGCCAGTTTACATCCTAGCCAAGTAGCCATCTTCCACCAGTCAAAACACAAGGCTAACCAGCAAGAGGATTAGCATGTATAGTCACTCGATTAAGCCTGATCTCTGCAAGAGGACGATCCCCTGCTCCAGTTTGAGTCTGCATATATTCAAACTACCAGTTAATAAAACTGAATTCAAACAAGAAATGACAAAGACAATGACCAGCTTCAATCAAATATTGAACCCATCCAACAAATCAGTCGATATTCTCTCTAAAAATAAAAGTTAGGTCATCCACAGACACCATGTAGAAACAGTCTACAGACAGAACAGGTGATACTCAGATGAAATGAATGGACCAACAGCCCAAACACATCTACACACACAGTTAATAAGCAGACCCAAGCTGAATTAATGATACATCAACTCAGAAGAGAAGGGATACTTGACTTAGCATAGTACCTTTTCCATGATATCAAGAACCTCAAACCCATGGATCACTTTGCCAAACACAGTGTACAATCCATTGAGATGTGGCTGCTTTGCATAACTAATGAAGAACTGGCTTCCATTTGTATTCGGACCACTATTTGCCATTGACAGTATCCCCCTCGCATTGTGCTGTAAAAGAAATAGTAAAACGGGAAAAGTTCGGGCAATTAGACATAAATTGTTGCTCGAACTATACCATCTAGTGTTCATCAAGTATGCTTGGAAAACATTGTATGCAGATCAAGCTTATTACAGCAAGCTCAGGCTTCGCAATTAATAGAATAGAGTAAGATAACGATTACCTTGAGAGACTCCCTTATCTCATCATTGAACTTCTTGCCCCATATACTAGTCCCCCCCTTGCCCGTACCAGTTGGGTCTCCACCTTGTATCATGAAACCTTTGATGTTTCTATGAAATATGGTCCCATCATAATAACCACTCGCACATAGTGCTAAGAAATTCTGAATTGAAATAAAACATGAGAATGAGTTGCAAAGTTATCACCATGAAATACACCAGTACTTTCACTAATTCACTACAATAAAAATGGTTGTGGTAACTACTAACATTCTAGCAATCAAAGCATTGGATACATCTTCCAAATAACTAATGGATTCAAAGACAACCTACATAGATGACATTTGTGCAACAAAACATGATTTCGAAGACTGAAAACAATAAATTAGCATTATAGTAGCGAAAATAGGGTTCCCAAAAAAATTGAAGATTAATTTCATGCCTAATTATATTTTTCAGTAGCTGTCCCAATTCGAATTGTGATTAAAGTCGCAACCTATCCAGGTAAACAATTCTTGATCGAGAACAAAAGGTATTTTCTCGGCAAATAAACAGAAGGAAAGAAGAAGAAGAAGAAGAAGAAGAAGAAGAAGAAGAAGAAAGTTGAGAGTAGTGACCTCGGCGGCTTTAGGGACCTCGTCGCAGAAGATCTCGCACTTGATGTCGCCGAGATTTGTGTGCAGAGTGACAGACTGCAAGAATCAAATCGAAGAAAGTGAGCTCATTTGAATTCCAAGTTCAAATTGTATGGAAGCGAAGGTGTTCGACGAAATGACGCACAGAAATACTAACCATTTTGTGTTATACGAGTTTGTGCTGCTGCGTATTTCTAGAGCTTTCGCGCTTTGGGCAGGTCTGAGCTTCCGGAGACCAGTGCGCTCAAGGGCTTTTATATTATCAGCGGATTTTGCAGTGTCGATTCATTCTCGTTTATAAAAAGGGTTTTTTTTTTTTAATAAAGAAAAATAAAATTACCAATAGAGCCAATTACTCATAAGGCCATTTTGGGTGGCCTTATGCTTCAAAAAGCCACCAAACATTTTTTACCCAAATAAGACCACCAATATTTACAAAAATATCACCGCATCAATATTTACAAAAATGCCACCGCATTGTTTTTTGCTATTATTTACAAAAATGCCATTGCATACGGAAACAACAATAAAGCTACTGTCTAACGACAAGAAAGCTACTGTCCAACGACAATAAAGCTACTGTCAAAGAAAGCTATTGTCCAAAAACAATAAAGCTACTGTCCAACGACAAGAAAGCTACTGTCCAACGACAAGAAAGCTACTGTCCAAATACAATAAAACGTCAGTGGCATGAATCGTAATTTTGAAAAAAATTAATGTCAGATACAAAGAGTTAAAGCTACTGAGTGACCTTATTTGGGAAACAAAGCTACTGTGGCCTTTTGAAGAATATGACCACACAAAATGGCCTTATGAGTAATTTGTTATTACCAATAATCATCTTACAAAAAAACATACATCTTCCTTTCAAAAAAAAAAAAAAAAACCCATGATCACGATTAAGACAAGATTTTAATCATGTCTAAAAGAAACGTTTCGTTTATCTCATGAATTATATTTCTGGTGATTTCAATCGAAACTAATTCGGAGTTTTGGTTCTATATCCAGCAGTAATCTTCGTTATGGGATGAATTTACCGGTGCCGCTTTGCATCACATTTGAGTTGTAGGCTTGTAGCCAAAAGAACATTGTGTTTGAACGGAGAAAGTAAACCTGAAATTTAAACCAAAATTTGGAATGCTGCAAACTACGTTGGTTGGGTTGATAAACAAGGGAGGTTATAAATCTCAACTACATCTAAATCAAAAATCCTAATGAAGGTTTTAATAATAAAAACCAAAAACGCCGCAGTCATCACCACTACTACTATTAGTCTCCTATCTCCACCATTGCCATCATCAGAACCACTACTTTGACTACCATTGTAGCCAACTCCATTATCATCATTGTCGTCTCCGCCGCCGCTGCCGCCGCTGCCACCACTCTAGCACCATCGCCGTCACCACCACAATTATCATCACCACCTTGCCATTGGAACCACCACCACTAGCACCATCCCTGGATCCACCACCATTAGCATTACCCATACCGTAGCCACCATCGATGCCTTCAGATCCTGTATCCATTTTGCTTTAGGTTAGCCAAACAAGAAACTTCTTCAACTTTTGGAACTATAAATTCCATCTTTTTACTAATAAAAAAGAACCTCCATCCTTGTGGTACTCCTTGAGAATTCGAACCTTAAAAGACGCACTACAAGGATGACTCTTTGTTAGTTTATATTTTGCGAAGGATCCCGACTCTTTATTTCATAATTCAATTGAGGCTTCTATTTATTCCCAATCTAAGAATATCTACATTGGCATCGTTGCAATTCTTTTGTGCACATTGCTATAAATGGTTCATTATATAATTCAATTATACACATTTAATAATTGTACTCAGAATTTTGATAACATCATCCAGTTAAAAATAACAAATACCATAAGGATGTACCTAGGCCTCCGAAAAAAGACCATATAAGAAGTATCTCTCCACTCTAGTCTCTAATCTCTAGTATATGTGAATTTTTCACCTTGGATCACCCAAATATAAATCTTACACAATATTCGGAATGCGTACTGTGCGTATTGTGTCTAAGAAAAGCCTTCATTTTGCAAAACTAAGCCTTTTGCTTCAATTACTTTGAAACTATCAAATCATAAAACAAGACGATACAGATAAATTCTCTACCGAAAAAAAAAAAAAACAAGACGATACAGATAAATTGGAGTCGGAACACTTCGCAAAATGAGTTAACGACACAAAAGTAACCACCATCGGTTATGTTATCCATCATCCTCAAGAAACTCTCTGTGCACATGCATGCAAGTTGTGCTGCAGTATTTGTAGTTATACCTATGAAAAGGAACTTTACCAGCCAAAGACACATTACAACAAGAGCAGTTAATTTCACCAGCTACCCCACTTACGGGTTGTGCAGTGGTGCTATTACCTTGAGCACTAAGGGCTGCAGCTGCAGCCATTCTCCTCTCGGCAGCGGCTGCTCTTTTTTCTCTCTCAGCTGCCAGTGCCCTTTTTAGTTCCTCCTGATAAGGAATCAAAGGAGGGGAAAGAAACTTTAAGTTCAGTTTGTGTAATTAAATCAAGATATAAAGAGAAGAAAGAAAGTAAGACTCTTGTGATTTTGCCACACAACAAAGTGAGTCATGAATAGAGACTCAAACAATAACAAATTAGAAGCAAGAAAAGGTTTGTTGTAAGAACTCATCAAAAATATAAACTGACCTCTTTAGAGATCCGTGATCCACGACTAGGCTGAGGTGATGAAGAGGACTGTGTAACCATCGAAGTATTCTTGGAAGCAGCAGCCTGAGCCTGCATAAAATCAAACCAAGAAATATAGAAAGAGAAAAGGCAGAATGCAGCACACAGCTAATTAACAGACTGACATCAAATGTTGCTACAAATTTAGAATCAACAACACCTTCCTCAGAAACAGAAAACCCTTGCATAATGATTTTAGAATTTTTCTCTAGCTTTTAATTCCTTTTTTGCAAATACAAACAAAAAAGGACCAACAATTAACAAAATAGAAACGGCACCCAACCTACAAACAAAATAATTTCAGCAGCATAAAGCTATGGAAGATAAATACAAGTGCATCAATCACGTAATTGAAAAATGGCATCCTAAAAGATTTTTCAGAAAAAAAAACTAAAATCAAAACCAAGTCGCTAGGATAAAGATAATCCCCATCAACATAAGAAAGGAGGAACAAATAAGAAATATATTATGCACCTGAGCTTTCTTTTCTTTTTCTTTGCGTAACTTCTTCAATTCTTTTGCTCTTGCTTTCTTTTTGGCATCTTTTTCAGCCTGAACAACCCAAAATGAAGTGAAGTCACATTTTCAAGTATCAATATGCCACCAAGCACTACTGGAAAGAGGCACACCAAATAAACAAAGGCAAGATGCCTCATAATGGAGAGGACATTAATAAAGAGAAGGATTTAAATGGTGTTATGCTACCTTTGTATTTAATTTTTTTTTTCTCAAAATATGATTTGCTTCATTTCTTATTAAACACAGAGACCCAGAAAATCTGCTTGACTTATTAGCCAAAATCGATGAGCACCACCCACAGTGTCATGGCCAGCCGATGGTGCTGCATTGGTGACGCTGGCCAATCTAGGAGAGGAAGGGAGTAGAAGGTGAAAGGTTTTTCTTTCAATTTTTTATCTTTTGATCTTCGTCAGGGTAAAATAAGAATTAATAACTTAGACAAGAAAAAGGGTGGGATATTTAAACTCCTGAACCGAAAAAGACTACAATTCCATTTTTCAGATTCTTTACCAGGTGCAGGGCTTGCAAATAATTACCTGCTTAGCAGCTTGTGATTCCTCCATCTCCTTTGTCAATGCACTAGGTACCTTAGCAGCCTGCCAATCCCACTTATCTAGATTTGAGGCCATAAACCTTCTAAATGCATTTCTGATCTCCTTTTCGTTTGCTAGCATGTATGGAGTTCGTCCCCTTTCATCTCTGACGCAAGGATCCAGACCCTGTTCCAAGAGTTCCAAAACCTTAAGAGCATTGCCAGACTCTGCTGCTTCGTGCAAAGGTGTTGACGAACCTTTAACCTCACTATCACTCTCACTTGATATAGCAAGTTCATTGGACTCTCTAATACTTGAGCAAGCTTCAGTACTAGGCTCAACAATGTTGACTTTTGCCATGCTTGAAATAATATCACTTTCAATGACTATTCCTGAAATAAGCGGTAGTTCCTCTTTGGAGCTTAGAGGAGCTTCATTCTCATCTTGTTCATAATAAACTTGTGTCAGCTGATCATATATCCGCCGAGCTTCCTTCATAGTAGGTCTTCGAATAGTCATTGGAATATTTCGGACTTTCTGATGACTAAAATATGGTTTTTCCCCATTCGAAAGCAGTTGGTGATTGCTAGAAGGAGCATAAACAAAAACGCAAGAGGAAGCATCAAAATAAGGCTTCCATGCAGCAAGTAGCTCTTGAATATCCTAGAATGTATGATAAATTAATCAGCAATTTAGTCATGTTTAGAACATAAGATATGGCATCAATATATATATATATATATATATATATATATATCTGTATGAAAGTGGCAAGAGTGATTGTTCTAGTCAAGCTAACTTGCATAATAAACTAGACATAACCAAAACTAAGAGGGAAAAAACACAGAAAGTATCAATTACATAGGTAGCAAAGTGCAAACATATCGGCTTTAAAATGGTAATATTTGTATGTGTATTAGTATTGGTAACATGTAATTAAAGTTGGAAAGGAAACTTTAAAATCAGTCGGATGAAATCAAGCAACTCACAGTTAAATCAAAATTACAAAGTAATGTTCACCAAAAGCACAACTATGCTTTATAGTAATAAAAGAGTGCGAAGCTATTCTGACTGAGCCAATCAAATAGTGAAATTTCTGTCAATAGTTTGTGACACAAAGATCAATCATTGAATTACCTTTTTCAATGCAAGTTCATTATGGCGACGAAGAGAAGCTCCAGCAGAATGAGCAGCCCTTCCAGATGCATCATTTGATGACTGTTTTTTTCCAGACTTGGCCCTTACGACATACCTAAATCCCAGTGAACAGTTCTGAATGTTCTTATTTAAACTAAATAGAGAACAAATAAATACAAAAAACAGACATTAATAAAGTGTACATAAATAATAGGCCAACCTGTGGAAGGTCTTGTGAGCTACAATCTTGTTACCATCAAAGACACAACCAGCAAAGTGCCCACCGCTTGCAAGCAACACAATTCTGAAACAGGTATTATCTCTAGGCTCTTGAACCACCGTGTTCAATCTCTCTAACATTTCATCACATGACAAATTACTTTCAGGTCCAGATTCATTTGTAATTAAACACTTCCAAATCGAAATTCTTTCGCCAGTCTGAAGGTGGATGAATAATTTCTGCCTAAAACTTGCCCTTGAAAGCTTGAAAGGGCCAACTTTTTCAGGTTCATCTTCCTCTGATCCCGATATGCTCGAGACATCAAAGTCTTTAAAAGAATCTGATGTCAACTCATCAAAGTCCTCTTCCTTCACAATATTCTTTCCAGCGAGGCTTAGCTTCACCTATGATCACATATAACCAAGTAATGACATCAATTGCAGCATCCCAAAACACACATTGAATTGTAGTTACTAGTTCAAGGATAACAGCATAGTGTGTTGCTTTCAAAACACCATTTATCAAAAACACTTCCAATATTTCTCTCACATTAAGCAAAAGCTATGTAAGCATATCTCACATATGAACAATGCTAACAGAAAATACTATCAAATCCAATGAATTGCTGGTTTTATTTTCTATTACGAGTATTCAACTATTCATTAACATACCAAAGGGAGGGAGCTAATGAATTCAAAAATATATATAATAGTAACTAAACCAAAATTGAAGAATTAACTTGCATTAAATCGGTGAATGTCGGATTTGAAGTGAAAGCGCTGGTCTTGGAGGGACTCGAACTCAGCCTTGCAGGTGTTGCAGGTACACCGATGTGATACGCCGGCGTTTTGGGAGCGGTCTTGATCGTTTTTATCAGGCACGGAGTCGTCTAGGGTTTCGAGGGCGGAGTTGTTGGTAGAGGTCACGAAGGTTGAAGCAACTGAGAGGCCAGAAGAAGTAAGGATCGCGCAGGAGTCGAAGAAGTTGGCCGGGACTTCGAAGATGGAACGCTGTCGTTTCTCTCTGGCAGCGGCCGTCGCGTTGGATGATGCGGTTGTGGTGGTGCGAGGAGGCTCGGACGCCATGAATTGATCGCAGATTGGATTGAGCCTTCCGGTTATAGTTTGGGTACTATATAGCAGAACGAATGGCTTTGATACGACGACGCCTTTGACTCCTGCGGAAGTTGGTTTTTTAATTTTTTGTGTGTCGTTTTTGGGTGGATTACTCTCTTATTGAAACGCTTAGCCCAACCCTCCTTTTCAATGGAACCACGGTTGGTAGCTGCCACCGCTTTGTTTTTCCCCGCCACTACCCAAATTGTGGTGATTTTTTATTTTTTGATCCAATGAAAATGAGAAATGCAATAAAAAAGAGGCACCAAACGGTCATTGGGTAGTATAAGCGAGTGAAAATTGAGAATTGAGTTAAAATTATGCTATGTCGTTCGATCCTCAATATAACAAAAAAAAACACATCAAACTTAGCATTACGAAACTTGAAAATAGATCATCCAAAACAAGAGTAGACACAAAAACTAAGCCTACAAAGTAAAAGGCAATAACAATAGAAAATACATTAGGGGGAGCCCGATTAGACACCACGGTCTATTATTTCTCAGCGTCGAACTGCCAATAGAGCAAAAATTGAATCGGGCTGGGTACCTTTCAGCGATTAATCGAGAATTAATCGGGCCTAATCAGAGTTTTTTCGAACTTTGTTTTTAGCTTATGACAATATCCACACCATAATAAACGAATGAATCAAACCTCATTAATGTTTGTAACTAGTACGTAATAAGCATCCCAATTAATCCTGTTATGTTTGTACAATAGAGTTATGTCCTATAAGCATATTTTGAACGTGTCACATAATTGGACTTCTAAATTAAAGGGCCTTCAAATTTGGATTAAGCGGCAGCCGGGGAAGTCGGTCAATGTATTTAACCGATTCTTTCCCTATGAAGGCCAGTAGGCCATAAACTTGCCACAGTGCAACAGACAGTTAGAATATGTCACGCGCATCAGTGGCGCGTGATGCTGGATCAAATACAGACCGTTTCGGCGTTTCGCCGCACCCAAATACAGATCAAGTTCTGGAACGATCCAGAAGGAAGGAACAAAATACCGTAAACAAAGTGGTCCCCACAAGTTCAAAAAATATGATAATAGCTGGTATACGTTGCGAGACGCCCACCACTATCCCATGTGGGCTCACTGTCAGATCCACCAATCCATGCGCTTGGATTTATTCCATCGTCAACAGCCATCAAATTCCAAATCCCAACATTACAGTACGACAACGCGAGCCACACGATTACAGAATACAAACCACTCTAAAGAAATTTGAAAATTAAATTAAAAATCTCTGTGGCCATTAACAACGGAGTATGGAAATACTACAAACACCAATAAATTAAACTAGAAAAGAAAAAAGAAAAAAGAAAAAAAAGAATAACAGACATCTCAAATTACGGTTCAGGACAAGACAATGGAGGAAATAACGGTCACAGAGAGGATAGTGATGACTGTCGTCAGCAATGCAGGTGAAGTCACGTGACCCGCCGACGTGCTGTTCTGCGCCTCCGCGGACGGAGCTTCAGACGGTGCTCCCTCCGGGGTCTCAGAAGGAGGAGCCGGCGGCGAAGCAGCCAAAGGCGACGGCGCTTCTACGGAGGCTGGACTAGGAGCAAGCACAGGTGTCGGTGAAGGAGAAGCCACTGGCTCCAGTGATGGCGCCGGCGACGGAGATTTGCCGAAAAGCTCGGGTGGGAGAAGCACGTTGTCGACAGTGAAGATCGAGAACGGCGTAGAGTCGAGCACAGTGTCGGCGACTCTGGAGGAGTCGACTCCGGTGTGGAGGGTAACCTCGTCGCCGGAGGTCGTCACGGTCAGGTCGTACTTTCCGGCACCGTTGGTGGCCAAAGTGCTGATTGCATCCTTGGTGGTCTTCAAAGCCCCGATCGGAGTGTAGCGAGCGACGGCGTGGAACTGTAAGAGCGAAACCAACTCGGCATTGGTGAGCTTGCTCAGATCGGGCACTCCCTTAGCCTTGAACGCCTCGTCGTTCGGCACAAAGAGAGTCAAGCCTTTATCGGCTGTGGTCTGAAACGTCTTGATCAAACCGCTGGAGACAATCAACGACGCAAAGGTCTTACACCCGGCCTTCTCAAGCAGAGCAGTAATGTTCATATCCGAAGCCGACGGAGCCGGAGCGGTCAAGATTCCGGGCGCGATAACCGGAGCGGAGATCTCGAGGACGGAGATATTGTAGGGAATCTGCTTAACCGATTTGGTGTAGCTGGAGTCGAGCTTGGATCCGGGAGCTGCGGAGCCGAATCCGACTTTGCCGCCCTGCAGATCCGTGATGTTGACGAAACCGAGATTTCCAGGCGCGTGACCGGTGGTCTGGTAGAGAGTGGTGGTGAGGACGGAGCCGTCGGAGATTTTGTGCAGCTTGGCTGGGTCGTAGTAGTCGAGGAGGATGTGGAGGCTGAGAGCGTTTTTGATGACGGAGAGGGGGTGCTTGGCTGCGAGAGAGGACATGACGCCATTGGTGAGGACGAGGACGGTGACTGTTGTGCGGGTGTTGATTTCATCGGCTAACCTTGTTTGGGTCAAGAAATTGTTGTATTGGCTGTACTCGGGCGTGCCTTCGAGAATGGCGGTGATGTTGTGGGCGGAGACTGCGGCGGCGAGGGCCAGGAGAGTGAGGAGGAGGAGGTTACAGCGTAACGAGGCCATTGGAGAAGAAGGAAATGTCGGTGCTGCACAGAGCGAGAGAGAGAGAGTGAGTGTGTTGCAGGGAGAGATAGAGTGAAAGACTTAAAAGAGTGGGGGTTTGAGATGTTAACTAGAGTTAACTAGGTGGGTTTAACTATGGTTAGAGGGGAGGGGTGGGGGCCATGTGTAGCTGGAAATGAAAAGTGGCTATTGTGTGGCATATGCTCGTGCTTCTTATTCTGTATCTTTCGGGGTGAAATGACAGGAATGGGCTTTGCTGTTTGGGTTCTATGTTGGGATATATAGAAGGATGCGGTGTGTGTTTGACAGGATGTGATAATCTTACCGAAGAAAAGAGGATGCGGTGTGTTTGTCTTTTACGTTTTTGAATTTTTGGTCCGGATATTGTGATTATGTTCTCAAGGTTTTTAGAACAGAAAAAAAGAAAATATATTAACGGCTCTTTTTTTTTTTTTTTTTGAAATTAACGGCTCTAAACACAGGTGGAAAGCTTGGAGAAGTGGGTCCCCTTGTTTTTTTATGGTTAAAGAGAGAAGCTGGGTTTGGGACTCGGATCCTCTCCTCACCAAGAGGAGAGAGATTGCCTCACCAAGCAATCTCAGCCCTCCATTTCGAAATGGAGGGCCAAGATTTGTTGGTGAGGAAAGGTGAGGAGAGATTGGTGAGGAGAGGATCTCAATCCCTGGGTTTGGTCTTGAAGAAAAGGTCAATGCGGTGTGGATCAGTTTGTGCAAGTTTCAAGCTAGGAATAGGTGTAATGTCGGCTTATTACACATGCACCCTCCAAATTCATTGTTTATTACACATGTATCATTGTTTACTATTTACAATTTACCTCATGGTTTTAACCTAAAAGTTACTTATCAGGTAAACAAAATTTAAAAACTCATTTTATCGCAAAAACCTCCATCGTCTGGCTACGTCGTGCCTCCCTCTTCCGTCTCTCTATTTCTCTCAAATGTATTTGATAACGAAAATACATGAGAAACGATTAGCCGAATGAATCGACATAACTTCATGGCCGCAACCGGGATTAGTGTAGAAGATCAATAACCACATTTTATGAGATGAAATTGGGAAAGATAGCATTTGGAATATGGTGGTGTAGTCTAGCTGAAGACAGCAATATGGTGTGCCCCTTAGACATCTTTTTTCTGGCTTAATTGGCGCTGCTTCGCTGTAAGCATAGGAAGGTGAGTTGTTGATGAGGCCACCAAGCATGCCCTAATTGATAGTAATTTAATACCTCTATATATCCTCATGATTGTTCGAAAGGGTAATGCATGCCCTGAATTATTAGGAACTATTTGAGTAAAAGTGCATGGCTTGCCATAACCTTATGGCCACAATAAACCAGCTCAGCTTTTACTTCTTTCCAATAAATATGCCAATCTCCCGAATAATATTTTGTAGGGCATGCCACCAAACTTTAATGCTTTGCAATTTTAAATAATGTATGGCTTAAATGTACGTAATTATGTGATCCGATGATCCGACAGACAACAATTTGAAATATACTGTCATTTAAATATTGTTATATTAAAGTAACAATAAATTCTAGCGTAACAATTAATATCGTAACCGATCAAGAATTAATATATTTTTATTTTTTATTCTTCCTTTGTATTGTTCTTTTTTTCTTCTTAAATATAAGTCGAGAATTAATCTTAGTCCACCGCTACCCTACCTCTCTACCACCAAAATCCCGAGACAGGATGGAGAGAATACTTCACCTTCCCTCACTCGGGTGATGTGGGGTGGTGGTGCACTAGGTAGCCTACCAGTGCTTTTAGCATCCACCCACGCATGTTATTTTCTTAACCTAATCAAAATGTATCATTTTGTAAACCCTACACCAAAACGAAAAGTTATTCCTCTAGTTCAACCTTTAACTCTTTAAGTAAGACCTAAGTGTCAAGAACACAAATTTCTTGGCTTGTACGAGTTCATATTTTGTGTTTGTTTGAAAAATAAAATGACTAACTTCGAAAAATTAGATGGAATAATATCCTTAATTTCTTGTAAGACAAGCTTATCTTTATCAATATATATGAAAAGTATAAAGAATAATGCGACATGGGTATTTTTATCTGCTAGCTAGAGCTGAAGTTCTTTTCTTTGTTATGACGGCTGTATATCAACCTAAATCTAATAAATATTATTGTTCAAAACAAAATAGCTATTTTTAATGCTTTCTCAAGATCCTTTTACTCGTAAGGAAGACAAAAACACCATTGACTCTAAATTTGGAGCTTCAAATATTATCAATATCTAATATATCCATAATAATTGGTAGTGCTAGCTAAATGTAACGATAGTGTCGGCAACATTGTAGCACCACATGTAAAATGTAAAAGCTGTTTGCATATTGGAGTATTAATTGGTACATGTGATATTTGATCTATGTGCCCCCATTAACTATGCAACTCATCATCGATTGTCCCTAGCTGTTGAATACACAAAGGTGAAAAATCAATCAATAGGGTATTAAGGGAAATCTCCCATGAGTTTGATTTCTTCGTTGATGACTGACATGATTCGTTTTGATATTCGGAAACCTTATGCGAAACTCAAATGAAACCTTATTTGAGTAAATACAAAACGACACTATTTCGCTACCAAAATTCAAACAAAACATTTTCATTATGAGGCTTAGGGCCCCCTCCTTTACACCAAAAAAAAATCCAAATATTAGAGGTTTATAGAAACTCAAATTAGAGATGGTAAACAAAAAGAAAAACATAGGAAGAGAATTCAGAAATAATTGTAGAGAAAAGAAAACAATAATAAGAGGAACACTTTTCTGAAGACTTGCAGCAAAAAACTTTGGTTGAAGATTTTTAAAATGAATTAGAGACAAATGCAAATGGTAAATTATCAAAACCAAGTTGAACGGTACATGTAGAAATTGTGTTTTTAGTTTTGGACTTGAATGTTTTCTGGGCTGATTTGAATAGCTACTGTTTAGAAAATTTGCCAAAATAAAGTAGAAGAGGTAAAAACAGTAAATGATACAAGCATTGAGAATCGAACTAGGTACAACAAAATATAAGGCCCTTTTTCAGCCAACTGGGCTACGTAGAGTTTCATGCTGTCGTGTGGCATGTGAATGAGTATACTGTATGAGCACCAACGTACATATGGAAAGGAGACATGGGAGGACAAAACCCGTTGAACTAAAAAACTGGTAGCTTATGAAGAACCACTATATATTAGACCTGCTAATTGACCGAATTTTGATATGAATTCGGTTTGGATCTGTGGTGATTGGATGGATTTGGATTTGATAATTTGATTCGTTAATCGTAACCTATTAGCTAAAATAAATGTAAGGATATTTTTAATTTTATTTTTTATTTAAATTAATATAAGGACATAGGATGGAGTGTATGAGTAATTTTCACTACTTACTCCTTATATTCCGATGCCATTTGGGTCATGGCCCAACTTGAGAGGTTTCTATGATTGTCCATCTTCAATGCATATTCTTGTGTAGCCGGGATCATTTTAAGGTTCAATGTATACCTTAGTGCATCCTAGAGATTCTCTTAAGGTTCAATGCATAACTTAAATTCGATGAATATTCTCATCATAACATTTTTGAACTTTCTAATTTTGTCAGTTAGACTATTTAAATAGAATCAACTTTACTCGTCTAATGGAATCACTAAGAAAAAAAATTTGTATATGATCAAAGAAGTGGTTTTATTTTGTTAGAGATTGGACCCATTTGGCTCATGGATGCCATTATTTATAACGGACCCGTAACTATAGTTCTTGATAAAAATATGTATCATGGTATTGTGGTCACAACCGGTCATTCCGTTGCGTTTTAATCTGATTGTTCATTAATAAATTTTATCTTTCTTAAGAAAGAAGAAGAAAACCATCTTAAGAGTTGTATAATGTTGAGAGAATACACTAAACACACATACTTTCTCTCATATTTCCCATTGCGTGATCTATTATTTCTTGTTCTCTTGTCGTTTCTTCTTCAAAAAAAATAAACGTTCGAGGTTTCAAATTTCATTCCTATCACTTGGGCCGTGCAAATATATATATATATATATATTTCGGTCTTTCGTCACCATTGCAGTTTGCAATTTGCAAACTCGTAGCTTGAAGGTTCCGAAATTCCGACCCGACCCGACTCAACAAACTTAGTCAGAGCGACAAAAAGGACGTAAGTGCGGGACCCGGAATACGTAAAATCCGACTGACGTGTCGCTCCGTAGTCTCACGCTAGTGCCAGGCAAGCAGAGTCCCCCCTTGTGGCGCGAGCAAAGCGCGTGGAGCACATCTACAACAGTGCACGACCCGTACACCAATTGGAGCGTCGCACCCACGCGCCTCGTTTTAAGAGCCGGAGAAGGAAGTTGGGGGTCTCTGAAAACTTTGGCCAGCGGACACTGAAAAGACTGAAAATAGTGACACAGGGATTGTCAGAGCTCTCTCTCTCTCTCTCTCTCTGCTTCAGACTCTGACAAACCCACTTTAAACAAAGCAAATGGCTTCTCGCTTCGCTTACACACCCACACCCAGACACAGTTCATTCACTCATTTCACGCCTCTTGGCCACAGCTTTAAAATTCATCGAAATGGGTCTCTGAATCCGTGAAAAAGTCCATGTCTTGACGATGGAGGAGGCCCAAATCGTGAGGGTGGTGAAACAGGAGGTGGTTGACCAAGAGGAGTCGTCGCCGTCGATCAAGCTCGGTCTTGCGATCGGCGTTCACGGTGGTTGTGATGATTCTGAATTGGGGAAGCGTGGGAGTGGGAGGAGGAGGAGCGAGTTTACGGTTGCTCAGTTGGAGGAGTTGGAGCAGCAGAGGCTTATTTTTAAGTACATAGCTGCTGGGTTGCCTGCTCCTCTTCACCTTGTGCTTCCCATTTGGAAGAGTGTGGCTCTAAGTTTTGGCAGCTCAAATGCTGCTTTCTACCAGCAATATCCCAGCTGTAAGTACAATACATCTGAATTTACTTTGGCTGATTTATGGTGTGTGTGATTATAAGAATTGGACATGTTTTTCTTGTAATTTTTGGGGCTTATAAGAACTTGTTAGTTCATTGACTTTAAACTTGTCATGGGGTTATGAGGATCATTGGATTTTGACTTTGTTTCATTGGATTAGCAGAGATATTTAGTCAGACATGCAGGTGTACTTAGTTTCTTTAAATTTTGATACTCTCTCATTTGACCTGAATATTGATGGGATTGTGTTAATGTCAATTTATATTACATGACTGGATTTGTTGATTAATTTGTTCGTTTTGCATGACAATCGAAACAGGCCTCTTCTTGTTCAGTTAATTTGATACTGTTATTTATTCATTTCAATTGATTGTTTTCAGTTCTAGGATTTGGGAGTTTTGACTACAGGAGTAAAATGGATCCTGAGCCAGGAAGGTGTAGAAGAACTGATGGAAAGAAATGGAGGTGTAGTAGGGATGTCGTTCCTGATGAGAAGTACTGTGAGAAACACATGCACAGAGGGCGCCATCGTTCAAGAAAGCCTGTGGAAACTTCTGAAGTCACTTCTCGTCCCAGCACAAAGCTACCGAAGAATTCAGAGGATGAATTGTTGAATTCAAAGAAAAACCTTCAGATTCCAACCCCCAAAGGCCTTCAACTTATGGCGCAATCCTCCAATGTTAGTGTCGGCCACGGTCCAACCACCTTCTCTAGTGGCTATCATGAATTAGCTAAGAACATTAGTACAGTTGCATACACTACCAGGACGCCTTCATACATAACCGCTGCTACCCCTGCTGCGGCCACCACTGCTGGACCCATGACTGCAACCACCAGTGCTTACAATGGCAATAACCTTTGGATTGGTGTGAAAGATTATGCTGGCAACCATGCTGGTAACTATGGCATTATCAGAGGAAGCAGAAACAACATCAACGTTGGCAGTAATATACCACCCGGATCAGGCTTCTCCCCAAAAAGTGTTCTTCAGGGTGGACACATGAGTAAGATCGAACCTTTGTGCTATGCATGTCTTGTCTCCAAATATGTAGTAATTGATAAGGATAACCACTGGTCTTAGAAATTTTGCAAAGAAATGAATGTTGAACTTGGTCTTGCTTGGTATTATAAACTCTCTGTTCACTGGGGCCTTAACAAAAGAGGTCCATGGTACCCCCAAAGTTGGAACTATAAAATGGTTTTGGGTATTATAATTCTTTTATAGCTTGGCCTTTTAATCATCATCCGGTACCTAGTAGTAATTTCATTTGCTATTGTTTTCAGTTCTTGTAAATTGCAATGGCGTATACTTTGACAACGGAAGTGGCGAAGAACTTGAACCAGGCAGGTGTAGGAGGACAGATGGAAAGAAGTGGCGGTGCAAAAGGGGTGTTCTTCCTGATCAGAAGTATTGTGACCGGCATATCCACAGAGGAGTAAAGCAAATGAGAGCCTCTCTCCCTGTTGCTGCTGCTTCTACTTCGGCCGCTGCCATGAATACTACTCGGCCTTCTCAAACCACAGCCATAGCTGGAGAAACTGATTGTGCAATCCCTAATACAAATCTCACCATGTCAATCCCAGCAAGATCACCAATGATGCAAAATGATGAAAAAAGCAATTCCAGCAGCGACAGTGATGCCACCATTACAGACACCAGCATTGCTGCTTATGAACAGCTGATTTAGGTATCACCACAACGAAATTTCTACAAATGATTTTCGTCTGTGCGGAAATATCAAAAGCAAGAACAAAGAATGTGTAGGGTAACTTTACTTGGGTGAAACAAATGCCTTGTGCAATGTGAGAAAATATAAGTCGATGCTTTACATTCTCAGCACAATGTTCAACGATCAATCCATGCTTTTCCAGGCAATTTGGTCTTTTGATTATAAACATCACAAGTCAAGGAGGAATGAAAATATGAAATTGATGATTTGGCTAATAGATTGATGGTGTTTAATCGGACCGTGTCGCAAGCAACAATTTGCAATGTTATTCTAAATATGGAGATTAAGCTATTTCTAAACTTTCCCTATATTAAGGCTCAAGTCAGAAACTAAATCACTTTTTAGTGGTATGAAACTCATCCAGAACACTAAGTTGACAGACAAGCATGGCTCAAAATTTCGAGGCTTGGGCTGGGCAACAAGCTATTACTTAAATTTTGATTACACTAATCTCTCTTATCTCTATATATATGCGTAAGACAATTCTACAATACTGGGATGTATGTCATACCTCCACTTACAAATAATCAACAAATTTTTTTTTTTTGCGTAATCTTAGTTCTGTTAGAAGTAATTACTTTATCTACGATTTTGTTACAAGTTTGTGAACAATTTCTTGTCAAAGTTGTAATTTTAGTTCAATTTTATGTAAATAGTGTAAAACGAATGTGGTAACTTTGTTGTTATTGTAGCAATTTTGGTTAAATTTGATGTAATTTTTTGTTCAAAAAAGTCGTAAATGGAGGTATGACATACATCACCGTACCATAGCCTACCTCTATAGGCGTGATCTTCCATTAAACAATATCTTTTCTTTTTAATTTGAGTAATTTAATTGGAACTATTCCGATTCACCGATCCAAAAATGTTCATTTTCTAAATTCAAAGAGAGTGTTTCTATTGAGACTTCCAAATTTGCTCACTTGACCTCATTTTATTATGAATTATTAAATGACATTTATAACCTTCTATAAAATGACTATTAAGGACAATAATTATACCAAAAATATATTATGTTTATTTTCTCTAGAGTTTCCAATTCAATAATATTAGATTGCATTCTTTATTATTTTTCTTATATATTTTTATTTTTCAATTTCACTACATACTCATTAAAATATTTATATATATATATTTAATAATAATTAAAACTCTGATAGATCATGTGACATAAAAATTTGTATCATTTGTTGAACGCATATTGGTAATAGAGAACAAAAAAAATTATATTATGACCTAAATCTAAGTCTATCCATTATACTTGCAAAAAAAAAACTAGCAATTAAAAAAAAATAAAAAAAATTTAATCATGAGGTACAAAAAATAGAGGAAAAAAAATAAATACTAAGAATAAATGATTACTTTTTTTATTGCACAGCTAAAAGAGAAAAAATAGTTAAAAAAAGATTAAAAAAACAAAGAATAGTTCATGCTAAAATATTTTCTTGTTGATTAGAAATTAATTAATGAATGTGTGGTGAGTAAATTTAGAATTATAGTAGTAATTTTGTATATTTAATGTGAATTATATCATCATAGTTATTTTAGGAATTTAGAAGAGGTTTAGTAAGCAAATCTTGTATTTTAAAAGCAAAAAAGAGGTGCAAAGAGTATATAATAGGTCATGTGAACAAATTTGGAGGTCCTAATAGAATTTCTCATTCAAAGATCATCTATATGAAAAGTGCCAAATATATTGAAAGTCTTTTAAGGTATCTAATTAATAAAAAAAAAAGACAAATTCAAATGTGTCCAATATTTTAAAGACAATTACCGCTTAAAAGATTTCAATTTAGCAGTTTATTATAAATTAATTAGTGGTTCAGATTTTGTAAAAGGGAATTAAATAGAAAAAAAGGACATCCCTTTAAACTGAATTCTTTTCAACTATATTTAAGGAAAAAAGACTTGTCAATTAAAACTGAATTTTTTACGTAAATAGCTTTGAAATATTAAAAAACTTTGGAAGATGGTTTAACCATCAAGGACAATTGTGATAAATTACAAAATAATTTTTAATAAAATAAATAAATAAAAATTAGCCCACAACCCATTTTTTGGTCGGAGATTGCTAGTATATATTAAGATAACTCACTTTGTAAATCAAAATAAATGTGAAAAGATAGGATGACCCTCAGACTATATATTAATAAACAAAGAACCTTTTTTTTTTGTAATTAACAAGAATTGTTTAAATTGAAAAGAAAGATAAAACATCCATCGTTTGATAGAAATATCTAAGCAATCAGCAAAATGAAATCAAACGTACGCTTAAATTCATTGCCTTGGATCAAGCTTTTCAATATATATATGATATATAAGAGAGAAAATAATACAAAGGATATATGACAATAATATTAATTGATAAAGAAATTAAGTTGGCCGACGTACTAGAAGTAGAACTAGGAGCTCATATATCATCATTTCATGCATGTTTGACTAGTCACCCACAAACCTCGACTTGATGCATCCTTTAGTTTGGTTACTTAATGTTGCTAAATAGCATAGAAGTAATGAGAGAACAGAATTGCAATCCAGGAGGCCACGTAGACGCAGCAGGAAATACAGTTGAACCAGAGAGGAAAGGGAATGTTAAGGGCTATGAAGAAGGCAGTGATTCCGAAGAAGACGCCCAGGCGTTGGAGTACCAGAGATGTTACCGGGCACTTTGAGTGAATAAAACTGCTGACAAAGAAACAAGCGATCGCAAACATGATTGCCAGAGCAGGAAAGTAAGACATGATAGGGAACTGAGAGTGAGAGTGTAGAGCTATATTGTTCGCGTAAGCCCAGCATGAGACAACAATGATCGCTGCCCAGTCTAAGTTGTTGTGCTCAGCTGCTGCTGCTGGTGGTGGTGGTTGAGCACCCCCGAATACTATTCGGAGTAGTTGCAGCGTTTTCATATTTATTGCACGGAAAATCACTCTTAGATTATTTGCAGTAGCAGAGTTCATTTCTTCCTAGCTATGTGTTGGTGTTGGGGAACAAGCTGAGAGAGGAAATTATGTGGGATGGATGTGCAACGGAAATTATGTAGAGTATTTGGACTTATATCGGCGGAAAATTTGTGTCAGCTATACATCACCAACCGTTTCGGAAAACTACGATTTGAATAAGAAAATCACTACGATTTGAGGAAGAAAAACCGTGCTTAATTACTTTTTTTTTTTGTTGGAAGATTGGCCAGGTCGTTATCCGTCAGTTGTTCCTTATGTTACACTGTTCCTTACTCCTGACTCTTTTGTTTTTGGAAATTCCTGACTCTTTGCTTGTTTCCTAAAAATAAAATTAATGATAAACCTTTTCTACATTTTAAAAAGGTAGATAATATAGCTTATCTTTTTTCATTGATGCTGTCAGGGGCGAAACTATTCATGGGTCTACCAGGGCCCGGACCCCCCCTAAATAATCTAGTAAATCACTTAATTAATTGAGATAATATCTACACCTCTATGAACATTCATGCAGTTGAGTCAATGAGACCCCCCAAAGACTTTACGCACAACACATTCTCATATATTATACAGATAAGAAAAAGTCAAACATTTTTTCTTGATATCAAAATAGTTAATAGGACTTGCATTTTACAGAATAACTATAATTAAACATTTAATACTAATCAGTTCAACACGATGAGATTCATTTTTCTGTAGGAGCTCAGCTGACAAAGGGTTTCATCTTCCAGTTGGCGTATAACGTGGAAATGATGGCTCCATGACACATACGTTAGTCATCTCCTAATTTGCAATTGATAATTTGATAGTCTTAAAAGTTAAAAGTCAAAAACGATAAAAGTTGCTGTGTCGATTAATTTCCGTTATTGAGCTATTCGTTGTTGTCATGTAATTAATTAATTAAGTGTACAAAAATGAATGTGATCGAAAAGCATCGATCAGCATTAGCCAACACTAATGATAATCACAATCTCCAGTTTGACGTCAATTCTGATGGCAGCATGATGCATACTCAATGGCTTCCTGTAAAGTCATCTTTTATATATGCGCACTTTAATTTATGTTGTTGTTTTCTAGTCTTGATTTGTTTATACTTGCAAATGTTGTAATTGAGATTTAATGATACACCTTTTCTACTGCTTAATTTGGGTTGAACATACACTCTCTTCTCTATATTTAGTTAACAGTTGATGCATATATGCTGCTTGGAATTGTTATAGTTCTCTATGGCTTTATTAAATTACTTGTTAGTGATAGCCATGGCACCAGGAAGCGAGCTAGAGAAGGAAGAGAGAGAGGATTTGGAGCTACAAACACTCTTCTATATTTTCTCTATTAAGCTTGCTTACAGAAAATGAAATAGAATTCTCCTTATATACTAAACAAAACAAAAGGAAAAGAAGCTAACTAAACAGCTGGCATTACATACTCTAACAGTTAGATTAATCTGTCTTTGCTCAAAGCATTCAGAATAAAAGGAAGAAAAGAATTATCAGATTGTAGCCATACACATTTAGGTTAGAAATAATGATAAAACAAATTCATATCTGTTGGTATTCACAATATTGTGCATTCAATTAATTGGTTGTTGAGAGGGCATTGTTGATGACCAAATTAAAGCAAGAACTAAGGGCATTGTAGAAGATTATACGTATCATTTATCATACTTGATAAGTTGATATACTAAAATAGTGACTCATAATACCATAAGAAGTAAGCTTATGACCGTATCCAGTCCCTTCTCTTATTTTCAAATTTTGCTTCAATTTCCTGAAACAGTCATGTGAATTAATACATGGGATAGGTTAGGTGAGCACACTGCTCAATCGATCACCATAACTAAATTAAATAGCAAAGGGACCAAAACAAGAATGCATTGCAATAAATGGTATTATGTTTGTGTGATTGTGTCATCCCAGACCTATAACACAGGTCCATTTCTAGAGCACAACTCTTTCCAGAGAAGCCATTGATCCGACTCTTGGGAAGCTTGAAATGGAATCCAGTTCTGTAAAAGGTTGGGTTGAAGTCAATTGGGAAGTTTCAAGGTTCAGATAGATTGAAGTCGATTTCGAACAATACAGAACTGGTTACATTTCAAGCCTCCCTAAGTATTGGAAAAATGATATGCCTTCAACCTCTAGGGTCTTTGCCTTGGTTTATTCTATTTTTTTGTATATCTAATTTTTTATTTTTTTTACCTCTAGCTAGCTTCTTGTTTTTGGCATTTGACTTGTCCTGATTGTGGAAATGGAGAAATATTTCACAGATCCTGATGGTTGGTTCCTTTCTCCTCTAGTCCTCTTTTCTACTTATACTTTCTGGGTTTGGTGCATTTTCTATGCAGTGATGAAGTGAAACACTATATATCCTTGTTTATTCCTTTGTTTTCTTTTGGATTTAGCTATTGTATAATTCCACAGTACTAATTAAGCCTGCTTGTATCTTACTCTTTGTTTCTGGACCATTGATACAAGGGATTTTATCAGATTGAATATAAGTTTATGAATAAATCACAGTTTTACTCCCCTCCCCTCTTAATTATAAGTGTGAGTTTATGTTGCTTACCCAAGCATCAAAACCTTACAATTTACTGATGAAGTTTCTGATGTGTTGCAATTTAAGTCCTTCGTCACTTTTCCATCATATGTTACTATTCTCACAAAGAATGCCCTAAACTCCTTCCACACTAAAAATGTTGAGTGCAGAAGCTTAGGAGTAGATCAGTTATTTCTTTTTGCTACATATATTTTTACCATCTTAAGATTTTCTTTCTTAACAGCTCGATGGGTTTCACCAGCACATTTTAATTGATGGGATTGATGGTGGTTTGGAACCCTCATTATAATGTGACCATGATCCAAGCAAGTTACATGTTTATGGAAGATTAGAAGGTTACTTGCTAGCTCCATATCTTACTCGGAGCGTTGACATGCTTGTACAAGTTACAGTTACCTAAGTTTTACATAACCCAGAATTAATAGGCAGTCACAAAAGGGTAGTGTCACTATATATATATATACACACACAAGCTGTTCTAGGCACATGGTACATGAAACTCAAAGTTGGTGGCCATAATAGAATACTATCTGCTTCTTGGTGTTAATGAAATAGACCAAAATATACACCATTAGACATAAATCTCAGCTTACAATCTCTTCATAGATATGGTCGAGAAGGATCATAGTTAGAGAAAGCTAGTTATTGCAGATCCCAGTAGGATCTGCATTCTTAACTATCCAAGGGTGTTCCATGATCTTCTGAAGAGAGAGCCTCTTTGAGGTGTCCTTCACCAGAAGCTGCACAAAGTTAAATTTAAGGTAATGGAAACTAATACAAACAACTACTGGAATTCCAATTACCGACCTTTCATTAAGAACATAATCATGGACAAACTTACCTTGGTAATGAGATGTTTGGCTTCTGCAGAAACTTGAGGGGCTGCAGGGAAGCTCAGGTCAACCTTCATTATCCTGAATCCAAATTCAAGCTCATTATCCACTTATGGTTCAAATTAATGAAAGCAGATGGACAAAATTCTCATTTCATACCGTTTAAATGTATCTTTTTGACTTTCGGCCTCAAAGGGAGGAACACCAAAGAGAAACTCATAGCAAAGAACACCCAAAGTCCAGTTATCAACTGCGTAGTCATGAGCTTTATTCTCCACCAGTTCTGGGGCCAAGTAATCCAGAGTTCCACACATGGTGTGTCTCTTGTTCTTTGACTGCACAGACCATCCAAAGTCTGCAATTTTCAATCGACCCTACAAAAATATGTTTGTACTTGAATAAATAAGCATAGTTCCATCCAATGTTGTCAACTAGTTCAATGATAAATGCATAAAAAAGTGCAGGCCCAGAAACCAAAGTCATTGAAAATTCAAAATTGGTATGTTTCTGATCTCAATCATCCTTAAAACATAAACAGATAGTGTTCGTACCACATATACCACATGCCGCCAAGCATAATCAACATACTCCTAGCGGGCCCACGCGACGTGTGGGACCCCGGCCACGACATGCGGGACCTAGCCCAACACCCGAGCTACCTCGCCATGGTGGAAGCCGACCAAGACCTAGTCGGGAGGCGTCCCTCCCATGCTTGCCAAAAGGCTTCGCGACAAGCAAATGTGGCTTCCGTCCCACATCGAAGAAATGTACAATGAGAGGAGCTTCCTTATCTATAAAAGGAAGCTCTCTCCCTCTTAATTAAGGACTTCGCCCTCTTCCCATCTCATGGGCTTGTAGTTCTCTACACTTAGTGAATTACATCAAGTGGACGTAGCCTCTCCCCAAGGAGAGGTGAACCACTATACATCCCTTGTTATCCTTGCATGACACTCTTCGTACCTCTGATAAGGTCCCGACAAACCTTGCAGAAACAGATAGCATTGTACAATATCAAAGCAAGTTGAAATCGAGCACCTGGCAATGACAACAAAAAAGGAACAATTTGCTCAAACTCTTTCTTCAGCACAACAAAGAACTACCAATGACAACAATAAGAGGTTCCCGAATGTACATACATTGGCAAACCAATCTAAGTTTGCATGAAGGATACTACACATCCCAAATCCCAATCAAGTTAACTCCAAAACCAATATATTTGACCTGTTCCCTCTTTTTCAAAAGGGCTAAAATCAGCACTATAAGTAGTTCTGTCCAAACAACCAAACCTTAGCTTATTCTTTTGAGGTGCAAAGTATGTGTAAACGAAAGATTGTTATTGCTACTATTTGGGATTAGGGAATGTATGTAATTACTGAGCATTTGAGCTAAAATTGGGGATTAATTAAGAGCAAGCTGTTCTAACTCTAAGATGAACCAAAACCCAGAACGCAGAGCTCATTGCATAAAGCTGAGTCAAAAATAAAAGGAGAAGAAACAGTAGAGAGCATATATGTACCTCATGATCAAGCAACAAGTTTTCAGGCTTAATGTCTCTATGAATCACATCCTTCTCATGACAATAGGCCAAAGCTTGTGCCAAGCTCAATATGTACTAACAATCACAAAAATTTGATCAATTTCCCAAACAGAGAAAACAGAAACAGAATGAGGGTTTAGGGTTTAGAGTGATACAGTTGCGGCTTGTTTCTCAGTGAGGTAAGTGTTGTCCCTCAGAAGCCCATAAAGCTCACCGCCATGAGCGTACTCGAGGATCAAGAAGATGCGCTCATCGTCGTGGAACCAACCGTAGAGACGAAGAATGTTGGGGTGTCTGAGACTGGTCTGAATCTCCATCTCTCTCCTCAGCTGGTGGTGAATGTTGTACTTCTCTATCTGCTTCTTGAACAACACCTTCAACGCCACAACGTATTTGCTCTGCAAGAAAAAAAAATCGAAAAACTAACTGTGAACTTTTTCAATTGAAAAAAAAAAAATCCCCAAATTGAAATTGGGTACCTTGATTTCTCGGGCCACATAGACCCGTCCGAATTTGCCTTTGCCCAGAGGCTTTCCGATCTCGAAGTCCTTCAAGGACCAGTCTCCTCTCTTTCGGGCTTCGTGTTTCGTCTCCGTCTCCGCCATTTTCAAGCAATGTGTCTCTGGGTTTTTGAATTTTGCTAAACCGCGCAAACTGAAATGCACCCAAAACCCTCTTTTCTTTTTATAGTGCCGTGGCTGTAAATTTACCACAACTCATTTACCGGTTAGTTGAAACTTGAAACGTTGCTTTTTACCCTATTAATTTGACTTGCTTTTTACTCATTTACCTCTTCAGTTTTACTACTAGTGGTCACAGATGATTGAAGCTCAAAGCCTCAAATTTCTTCATCACTCTAGTAACTTCTGGAGTTCTGGTCAAATGACCATTCCATCAGAAATAAGCCACAAAGAGGCACAAAGGCCCTTACAAAACAAAGGGCTACACCCTAAATCAAAGCCCTGAACCATAAACCGAAAAACCATTAATCTTTCACAATTTTACTCAGGTAATATGATATTTACTTCTCCAGAAACTCGAGGGTCAACTTTCATAATCCTGTATCCAAACTCTATCCACTTATAATTCAGATAATGTTAGAATAACCATTTACACCTTGTGCAATAATCATTATCCATTTACTGTTACAATTACAGAATACAAACAATGCTATGGAGTAGGCCGAGTCTAGTTTGAGGTGTGACTCAACTAAGACAAGCTTTTCCTTTGTTCTTTTTCTTCCTCACTCTGCCTCCTGTGTTTTGCTGCTTCTTTCTACTGGTGGCCAATTATACACAGGCTTGCTCTGATCATATAAATTATAGAGATTGCCATGATGAGCATTCAGTTAGAGCCAAAGTCCTCATTCCATTTTTCAAGCTCTTCCCACTTGCTTTTGCTTAAACTTGGCCTGATTACAGCCATTGCCTTCTGAAAATCTTCAATTCTTAGTGGCCTTACCTGGTAAACATAAGTTTGACATCACTGACAAAAATTAGCAGCTTATGGAGTGTTTGGTGTGTTCACTGAACATCAATGTGAAAAGTATTTTAAATGAGCCATATCCTTGCTGAAGGACTTGAATAAAATGAACAACATGCAATCTTTTCTTTAGGTATAATACCTGATTTGCCCGGATGGTAAGAATGTTTTCACCTAGTTCCCTAATAGGCATCATTGCAGCTTCTTCACACAATGCTTGTAGATCACTTCCTGAATAACCTGTATATAAAAGTAATAAGTGACAAGCTTAATTCAACCAGAAATGTATAGTTTTTACAGTAAGTTTACTATGGTCCAAATCCATCACAGAGGTGCACAATTACACCAGCTGTAAACCACCAACCACCAGGTGAGTGGAACTAAGATTCGTAGCACCATGGTGTCTCAATTTGGGTCCAATGTGTATGACAAATTGAGTCACTTACCATAGAACTGCCATCAGAAAAGAAGAACAGATTGATAACAGGGAAATTTTTCTTACCTTCGGTGTCTCTTGCGAGTTGTTCAAGATCTCCACCTAATACAAGCAATAAGAAGTAGATTATCATGATCGGTAAAGTTAAAACTACAATGCATCACTCTTTTGGTCATTATTTGGTAAGGTGGAATAAAATATATAAAGAAAAAAGTTCCAAAACATTTCTCCATATTCATGAGAAACATTCTATTTTTAAAATCCTACAAGATGACAATGTCAAGTTAAATCTAAAAATTCATGCGTAGTAAACTAAAAGATTGTTGACAGACTAACTGGAAATATTCATTAATCCTAAATTAAAAAGTATTAGTTACAAGAGCTCATTCTTACTTGGTAAGGAAAATGCTTGGCCCTTGAGTTTATGCCTTAGAAGAAGTCTCCTAGCAGTGAGATCTGGTAAAGGTATGTATACTCTCTTCACCTGGTCAGGGTTTCATATTACAGTGAGTTTAACAGAAAAAAGCAATTGGAAGTAAACATAATAATAACATTGTACTGAGCTTCCAATAGCTGAAAACATGACAAGAATACTTTAAGAAGGTATTGATGAAGTTGCCCCCAACCCCACTTTTTTTTTTTTTAAAGATACATGACTGCTACTCAAGTAACAGAAGAACCAAATATGGTGGTCACTAGAAAGCCTAAACATTTTTCTTTGAACACAACCCTGCCTTTAGGTATAAATATCAGACAAATACACTTCAAATACTGGAAAAGAATTAATGTACACGCCCCCACCGACAAATTTTTAACATTAATGATTCAGAAGATAGTCATCAGACTGAAGCAATTTTACTAACACTCCTCAGCAAAGAGAAAGAGAAAAAAAAAAAACTAACCAATCTTCTAAGAACTGCGTCATCTAGTTCTTGAGGCTTATTAGTAGCACCTGCAAGAATATATAAACAGATGTCAAAGGGGCATACTATAATCTATTCAGGTTTAGTTTGATCCGAACGAAAAAAAAAAAATGAAAAAAAAAACAGAATTGGAAACTAAACAGCCCCAGAAACTCTACCTAGAAGACAATGAGAAAAAAGTGAGGGTCCATTTTGAGACAAAAGAAAATAGGTCAGAACTGTATTCCGTCCCTCCCTCTATCCCTTTGGCTTATTTAATTCTTTTATTCCACGTCATGAACATAGTTTATTTCCAAGTTTTAAGAAACAATCCAAATTGAACTTATTTTCCTTGATCAAAGTCCATCACAGACTTAACTTAGTAGAATTAAGAAGGGCATTTTCTAACAAGTTGGCATTGTTGAAGCTAGCAAGCCAAGAGTGACCAACAATATTGGACATGGCATCACTATTTATTAAAAGACATGTGAGATCTAAAGCTTACCAATCACAATAACTAGATCATTAGGATTAGATGTCACTCCATCAAACTGAATTAGAAACTCTGATTTCAACCTTCTGCTTGCATCATTTTCATTTGCCTGCCTTGTGGACATTATACTATCAATCTGTTAACAAACAAACAATAGATGCCAATTACCTTGCTGTGTAATTGAATAGTATAAACATGAAATACACTTCCCATTTTTCCTTTTTACTAGTAAAAGCATCATCTAATATTGATATCCCACTTCTCTAAAGTTGGCAGCCAACTTTTAGGATAGTAAAACTTTGCCAGCATGGTATAACCAAATAAAAATAAATAAATAAAACCCATAAATCGCAACTCCAAATATAGCTGGAGTTAAAATAAAAAAAGGACGATGGAAGTGAAAAAGGTGGAAATAGCGTTAATGATCACACTGGCAGTTGTGAGTTGTGACAACAGGTACAGAGGTTCAGGTTGAGTTTAAAAACAGAATTTTTATATTTACTTATTTCAAAAAGACTGTAGACCATGACTAAGTTAGCTTTACATTAATAAATTAATTACAAAAAAAAAACTAAAGAAAATGAATATATACCTAATAACAGCTATACGTCCACCAGATGACCACAAACATACAATAATCAATGCGACTGATAAAACTCAACTATAAGGCTAGATAGTGAGATTCCAATGACATATAAGTCTATAAAAAGAACAAATGCACACATAGTTGCTAACCAATAATCATACATCTAATTCCTCCAAATCAACTATAAAGTTCACAAGTACATGCAATCACTAGCATACTAAATAGCAGAATCAATAAGATGAAACAGGGAATATAGCACACCTCATCCATGAAAATTACAGATGGCTGTCTGGATATAGCAACCATGAAAAGAGTTCGCACAAGCTTTTCAGCCTCTCCCACCTATTTCAAAGTAAGTAAAACTTATTAAAATCCTATAAGAGCCATAGCAAAAAGAAAAGAAAAAGAAACAATGAAAATTATGCAACACTAGTATAGAGACAGACCCATTTTGATGTCAGTGAAGATGCAGATACATTAAAAAAGGTCGCCTCTGACTCTGAAGCAACTGCCTTAGCAAGCATGGTTTTCCCATTACCAGGTGGACCAAACAGAAGCAGACCTGAAAAACAAAGCCAAATTTATTTATGAAGCAAGTTCTTAGGATGTTTTCACCATTATCAGTATGGATGTCAAAATCTTACACAACATTACCTCTAGCTGGCCTTCGAAGGCCAGTGAACAAGTCTCTTCTCTTAGTCGGTAAAATAACCATCTCCATCAAAGTTTTCTTCACCTTCTCAAGACCGGCTGCAGAGAAACTGAAATGAGCAATTTTGTAATCTTAACAAATACACGATAAAGAAATAACAAATAGACAAGAAAAGTAAGTATGCTAATATCTTCTCACCAACATCTTCCCACTTAACTGAAGGACTTCTATCCACTATAGCACTATTTATCATTTCAACCAATTTTTCATCATAGCCTGCACCAGACTGTTGCACAGGTTTTGAGCTTACAATATTATTGGTCTGATTTTTCATTGCTGGCATGCTTGTACTGGGATGAAGAGTCTTGGGTAACACATGTTTTCGTACATTTGACGTTGTTGATGTAACTGCAGCGGTTCGTGGATGAGCTATGGGTCTCTGGAAACATTGAATTTCATTAGAAATACGCAGAATATAGTAAATCTGAATCTTATCAAATACTCAATTATTTCCATGTACTTGTGAATACACATTAGATGCTTCAGATAATATGCATTAGTGTAAACAGAGTAACAGTTCAAATAAACAAAAATCAGGATATCAGGATTTCGTCAGCTAGAACAGACCATACCTTGCTTATGGATGTATCACCTGAAATGAGGACAAGGAAGCAGAAAAGCAAAGAAAGATAAATCAGAAGTACTTCATAGTATCCAACTATCCATATGAGCTTGAAGACAAAGTTAAGTTGAATTAGAAGGACATATGACCTGAACGTCTACTTAAAACTTGTAACCTGTCAGAAACTTGACCCTGCCATTTTGATATCTTCTGACGATAAGATTTCACCTTCTCCCGCTCACTTCCACAAAAGAACACATTTTTATTATGATCACAACGGAAGAGCATCTCAGCATCAATCATCATGATTGACTAGCAGTAAAAATACTTTCGGTTGTTCCTCTCTTTATAGTAATGGTTTAAATGGTTTCTTTAGGGAATTCATGAGGGCAATAAAATCAGCAAACTTACAAAAGCCATATTTTGGCTCCTTTTTGATAAATTGATGATCAAGTAAATGTAGTTTCCAGTCTTTTCAAGTTCTCCATTTCACATTAGAGATTCTATATAACAACATTTTGAGGAACAAGAAAGGACATACTTTTTTCTAACTCTTTCAAAGTCTTACCAGTTACCACCCCCAATTTGCTTCAAGATCAGACCAGCAACTTCAACAATATGCAAAGAAAATAACAATTGAATCAGAAATTGAGGTTAAAATTGAAAACCTGGCGCTGATAAAGGAAGGTACTGGGGTGGAGCTGGCTTCAACAAGAATTCTCTGGGCGCTATTATAGTGTCCAACGGCGTCGTCAACTAAGCCCCATTCTTCTGCCCTAACAGCCTTGGCGATCTCTTCCTTTGCCAAATCGAAGTACCCCTTTAGCTTGTAAGCGACGCGCTCGTTCGAGACCGAAGCTCCAGTCCCAGCTATGCCGTCCATGGTGGAAGAATTGGGAGCGCTAGAGTTTGGGTGAGACTCGGATGAGGCGGCGGAGTCGGAGAAGACTGAGCCTAAAGAGTCGATGAGCCCTTTGAGGAAACTCATATCTGAGAAGATGCACGATGAGGGTGAGAGAGGGTTTTAGAGAGAGAAAGAGGGGATGGTGGGTTCTTACCATTTGCAGCGGAAACTTGCCGAGAAAGTCATTGGCTCACCGGCGCAGAGAAGAAACTGAGCAATCAATTTTAAATGGGCAAAGTATGATCATCGCAGCATAACATAAACATATCGGCGAGGAAATGTCAGCTTTACCCATGGAGTTTACTTGGTTTCAGCAGCTTCTGTATTTTCTTTATTTTTGTTTACCAGGTTTTCTTTCCCGTTCCTGATCCTTTGGGTTAGGTGGAAGTATTGCTTCTTGTTATGCTTGCTTGTTGGCTTTGTAGGCTTTGGCCTTGCTGGGTTTCTGCCCTTTTAATGTTATTCTCATTTGCCAAAAGAATATTATGCAAAGAAAAAAAAATAAAAATCTCGTATAGTGTTGGATGGGTTGGCTACTACTAGAGAATTTTGATTAACCAAAGAAAAAAAAAAGAATTAGTGAATTTCGGTTGCCTACTTAAGTACTTAACACTCCATGAGTGGTTTTCAAAGTTGGTCACCATGTACAAAACAATATCAAGCGGGATTATTTGGTAATTTTGGGTTGTATTAAAGTAAAATTGGATCACTTGAGGGCCAGTGACCAATTCCTAGCCTCTTGAGGACAGCATATATATTGACCTGGGAAACTGTCATAGACTCATAGGAAAGAGTTACACCTGGTGGGCATGATTACAGAACAAGTGTAAGTAAAAGAAAATGATTACATAAACATGCAGCAGCTAGATTTAGATAAAAGAAAATCCCAAAAAAAAAAACGAGGTCCAATTTACAATACTAGCTGGCTTGACATGATTACAGAACAAGTGTAAGTAATGGCATGGCACATTTAGATCTTTGCATTCCTTTACAATATCAATCTATCAACAGTTGTATTAATCACCAACATCGATCATTTCAATTCGTACTTGTCTTTATCACTGTCAGGAATGATATGCAACTCATTAAGCCGGCTCTTAATCTTCAAAGCTCTCAGGAAAGCCTTCGAGGGTGGTGCCACAAAAATATTCGCTTCCTCGCAAGCTAGCTTTCTTTTCCCCTTGCTTTCTTTTTGAATTGAAAATTCACGAAATCCACCATTACCCAACAAGTGCTGCTGCAAGTATGGCAGCATTGTTGTATTTCCTGAGCCCTGTTGAAGCAACATTTTCCCTGTTTCTGCATGCACCTCCAAACAACTGATAAAAAGGTCATGATCTTGTAATTTTGCCAAAGGAGAGCCCATTAGGGAAGTCTTTTGCTTAGCTGCTCGAGTTTGCTTGTTCTTGATCCATTTAAGAATGTCAGTCGGTTCCAACTCATGGATGTTGTACAAGACAAATAGAAATCCGGTCTTCATCTTCATTATCAGGTCATAATGTTCTTCAAAACATTTCATTATGCTTTTTTTTTCCACCTTTTTCTTTCTCCCTTTTGTCAAATGGATGGTGTTGGAAGATCCACCGGTATCAGTATTCAAAAGAGCAGCCATGAGCAGTGCAATGCTGATCTGATTCAGATCAACCAAAATCTGTGAGTCCAAATATTCCCTAGCACTGAAGGAACCTGAGCCATATGCGACGCTCTTCCTACCTTTTGGTAGTGACACAGGCTTCAATGTTATGTTCTTCTCCACCTTCAGCTTGTCAAACTTAATGAAAAGATGGTAGAGACGAGGCTCCTGCAGAAACATAACAATTATATTTGAATACTTAACTAAATGATGGTGCACCAACAAATAAACTTGTAAATCAAATAAACAGATGCATCTCACAATTTCCTGCCGACCCTTAAGTTCATATACTGAGTTACTGACTGATGCTAAGTTGTTTGTTCTAAAAACTAGTTCTGGTACGATTTTCAATTGGGAAATGTTATATCTGAAAACAGGGTGAGTGATATTACTGAAGAGACCAAACAAAACTATAACTAATCATATGGTGAAATTATGAAGTTTAAGTGTATTTACAAGTTCTATTCTTAGGGAAAGTGTCCAGCAAAATATATATTAACCATGTTTACTAAGCTATTTGTATACCTGTTTAAGGAATCGAGTTGACAAATAGGTTCTGTATCTAGACTAAGGGAGGACAACTACGTAATAGTACGTATTAATGTCCTAAGGGTTGTTTTGAGATGTGAACTAAAATCCAATTTTCTACATAAGGTTCTGGTTCATTTCTATCCTCAACTCTTCCATATTAATTTATTAACCAAACTTGCAACAAAATTCAAATCAGGCTTCACGGGATGTAATCTAAGGAACACTAGTTCAAGTAAAGATAAGAATGAAGACAAAATAAGTTTTACTTCATTACCTCATCACCTTATTCCTCTTAGAAACAGCTCTAGGTTGGTTTGATCTTATTTTTGTCTTCAGATATTCACTAGAGCTGTTTCTAAGACCACGGAATAAAGGATAGGTATTGGGCTAAATATTCGAGTCCACTTAACAAGCAAGCATAGCATATATAATAATAACTATTTTCAAGTAACAAAATATCATATTTAAGAAAGAAAAGTAACAAGAACAATGGTGATTAAATTTCTTACCCCATTGGGTAACAAACCCCCAATATAGATGTCGCAATCCCCACTAAATTTTGGGCAATAGTTGGAAGCTGTTAGTGTTAAATTGTCAATAGAAAGATCCTTCTTAGTATTTTTCACCATATGTTGCAGTACTCCTTTGCCAATATGAGTATGACCAGCAAAAATCGCAAATGCAGAATCACCAAACAAGTGGTATTTCTGGAGATGTTCATTGAGTATAAATGTATCCGTTTTTGTGGTAAGGGTTTCACGCGAATCCACCGCAATGAAAAAATTATCTTGTTGAGCATACATAACAATTGTTGTTCCTTTAGTTGGCAGCCTCGATAAGTGCGGAAAACTATTAAACGTGACCTGCAGTCTGAAATTAAAAACAATATTAAGCCAAAAAGAAACATGGAAGTACCTCTCAATTAATAAACAAGAACCTGAAAGAGATGCGCTGCAGTGAGCATGGAAAAGAAGCAGTCACATCTACAGTACTAGGCAGAATATAATTGAACTGCAATCAAGCTTAATATACCTCGCTGGATCAATATTGCAGATTTTATCATCCTTGACACTTTCACGAATGTACACCAACATGTACGCGCTTGAGTATTTTGTAAATTTGAAACTGTTATTGAATCCAGCTTTTGTCTGTGGTTGCAGTCAAACCATAAGAAGATTATGGAAAAGGAAGAAAAAGTTCGGGTGAAAATGGGTGCAACAGTACATACCTCTTCCTCACCACCATACTGCTCCTCTAGTGCCCTCTCTATATTTTCTTTTGTTACCCTCTCATCATCAAATTTGTACCTGAGAAACCACAATTCTTTATGAATCTTGGAAAAATCTTAATGTCACATATATCCTACAGTCACTAGGAAATGTTTGACTGTTTATAATAGGACGAGCAAAAGTGAGAAACAACCAGCCCTACAAACTGGTTTTAGAGACGCACAACTGACACAAGTGGCTAAAATCATTCTCGGGCACCTGTGGGCAAGTCCCCAGACATGCTGGCAGCCACATAATGTACCGAGAAGATCAGACAATAAATAAAGCAAAGATCAGAAGTTGCCCACAACTATACACATCAGAACCCTTGAAACACAATGGGGGATGAGGGCATGCTGATGCTTGGTACGAAGCTTATAAAGTAACATGTGAAATGCATGATTAATTATATGTGCAACTTCATGTTTGCTTCTGCGATTTTCTGAATAGGAAAACCACAAGAAGGATAGATGCAGGGACACAAGCACTTTTACGTTGTCCACAAATGCAAACCGTGAATATATGCTCAACTAAGTGGATGACATATGAAGAACCGCATGCATACCACTGATCAGAAAGTGCTGGCCTGATAGAGGCGTAGTAATGTCCACCGTGCACCCCACCACTGTGTACCAAAACACTGTAAAAAACCACCATATTGCATAAGTACAATATGATCCTATCTATTCCAGAATGGTAAGCGATTAAAGAATAACAGAACTTTAAAAGTGGAAAGAAGCAATAGTACTGAATCACCAAGTTCCCCAATGTTATAGGGAAATTTTCTTCCCTGGCATTTTGTTACAAGTAAAGCTCATAGTCATCATATGAACAGATATATTTCAGAATGTTAAAAAGATTAGCACATATATCTATGTGAACATAAATTGACTTGATTGTCCATAATTAAAGAATAGTCAATAGTGCTCTTCTCCAAGAAAGCAAAAGGAATTAAGTTATTACTGGAAAATCATCAAATTTCCATATATGGGTGAACAAGGATTACTGAAAAATCTCGATCACAAATAGCTAGGAATACTATGTGAAAGGAAATCACCGCAAAGCTTGACCAGGAGATTTACCCAAATGATTTATGATAAATTAGCAATAATGCTGACATATATACCTGTGAAGTATGTAAAGGTTGCGAACACTCCTATCAGCTTCAGGTGATAAATATTTTCCATTCTCTCGATCAAGGTCAAGTTGCATTGGGAACTCATACCTGTCATTAATCTACACAATGATAGCAAAAAGAAAAGTTCTAATATTTTTTATGTCGAAAAAAAGAAAATCACATGACTCCAATCTACATCTGCAGTACATCATGAGTAACCACATACCAAGCTATAAAGGCAATACATAATGAGGAACAGATATATTAGCAACTGAAGTTTTGTGGAGAACCAGGATAGCAATCACTACTGGGTCAAAACACAAACAGGCAAAACAGAGTATTTAAGCAAGGTTTGTAGATGAAAAATTCATAAATCAGAACTACCAATCTAACTATACATATCAGTTTCAACCAGAAAAAGTCACATCAACGAAGCGCGCAACTGTGTACTGAGGATTCAGGTGCTTTTAAGAAGTAATACCTCGTGAAGCAACTAGAGTCACTATTGACTAAATCTGATGTCAAATGAACTGACAGCCTAAATGGTAAGTAATATTTCATAGGAATTTGATTATAGGAATCACTCCCAAATTGAAAAATTTTACTAAATTAAAGAAATGCCTTTTTATAGGAGATTTTGCAGACGCTGAAAATACTAAAATATAATACAAACCATGAAGTTCTCACAATCCAGTGACTAAAATACTTCCAGAAATACAAAAACATACTAGAATGGAGCCCTTCACGCTAATCATGCACACATACTAGACAACAACATGAAGGAAGATGTCTAAATTCCAACCTTGTTCATAACTTTTCCTGTGGAGTTATACTCGAATCGTTTCAGTTGAAGTTGAAGGACAGGCGGAAAGTCAATGAATAGGACACGTTTGTTAGCATCCTGAAAATATTATGAAAAGTTTGAAATGGTCATCTAAGAAGTCAGATCCAAAACAACAATATTTTCTTAACAGTCCGTTAGAAATGGTATAGTAGATAACAATCATGGTGCTGATTCTCACTACATGTATGGGTGTATCATACAGGGTTGAACCAAAGTTACAAACCAATCATACTGCTGATTCCCATATAAAACACATAAACACTCATGTCAGTAAGAACATAACTACATATAGTTTCATGGAAAATTATGTAGTTATCTTAAGCCCGCAAATTGAATACTGTTAACCAACCTGTAATCCATTCTGTTCATCATCATACTTGTTATCACCCTCAAGTCGTTCCACTTTTACATAGTTATCAAACGAAGCATAAACATCACGACAACCTTTGACATCAAGCTGAATGTCTACCACACACAAGAGAAAATTAGCGTTATCCAAACAGAAGGTTAGTAAGGGGCATTTAGAAACAGAAATAAACAAATGAAATAGAAGTACCATAAAATGAATCTTTTATTGAAGATTTGCAATCCACATTCAGGCATTCAATGTAGTTCATACGATGGCCTTCAAATAATATTTGCATGGTTCCTTCAGCAACAGTTCCCTAGCAACAGGTAGAAAATACGCGGAGTCAGTTTAATGATCTTCAAAATTAGTTTTTTTTCTTTGTCTTTGGAAATAAGGCGTAAAAGTTCAATGATGTAAGTTTAGGGAACCTTCATACTGTCTTCAAGTTTATTACACAAAAACCTATTCAGTTCTTGCACATCGTGCTGCATATATGAATCATATGTATTCCATCCAAAAGATTTCATCAGATGTTCTGTTGCAACACTTTTGTCACTGTACTGGAGCTCGTAAAATATCCTCTGAAGAGCCACCAGTATACTTTGTGATGGCATGTCATTCTCGGTGGTAGGCAGAAGGTAAACAGCCTGAAACATATATATATATATATATATTCAAGACATTGTTTTCCATACAAATCTCGAACCTAATAAGTTAGCATGAGGTAGAAGAGAAAATGGCACAGAGCTGCTAACCTCTCTGAAAGAAGGAATATGATAGAGAGTTTGCAGGAGAGAGTTCATGTAGCATGTTGCTCCTTGGTTCTTAAGCCCAACAAAACCAGTCTCCTCCTTTGAGTCGTATGTCGAATAATCTACAACCCTAGGAATGAGAACCTCCGGTTCAATTATAACCTTATCATCTACAAGATAACCTCTGCTGCGATCATACAGTTCACCAAAAGGCATAGAGGATGTGAAAGCCCAATCGCTTTCCCTTGCATTGAACTGATGTTGTGTGTCTGCATCATGCAACTAGGATGGAATTAATATCTATAGCCTCACTTTTCCCCTTTTTTGTTTTTTAGGATACAAAAAAAAGGCAACATCAGGACTCCAATTTATTCAAGATTAACCATAAGATAACCCCAGAACTCCACTTGTCCCCAATAATTAAGAAAACTCGGTTCATTTGTGACCCAATTGAACTGGATAAATCAAAGAACAAGGCTCGCTGAATATGGATCAGAATACCTTCAAAGTTTTGGTGTTGGTTTCCAAGAAAATCCATGGGCGGTTCTGGTTGCTGTAACAAACACACAAGAGCGACATTGAAATCAGGACACCAAAACAAACCTTTAGTATCAGTTCCACCCAAACCCTATAATCTTGAATTGTAACGAAGAGTCCAAGCTAATCCCCGATTACAGTTTAGGCAGAACATGGCGAACAGGTATAATGAACAGCCAGAGAATAAACAAAGACCAAAGCACAATCAACCACGAAAATGTACGTACATTGATCGATTAAACAGAAAACAACAAGTGCACAGATGCATTTATAATTCAAGAATGGCAGAGAAAACATACATGAATAGGGGCCGGTATCTTGATAGTCATCGCCGAATGACGCTCAGGTATATCCCAATCTCCGGAGAAAGAAAGAGAACAGAGTGCAGAATGCCAATCACCAGAAGCAAATCACTAAACCATAAACCCTATAATAGTAGTTCAAAATTCCGTACCAAATGACGTGGCACATGCCATGTCATCAGCTTTTGCTTAGAAAATTTGTGAGCTGGATTTTATATTATTTTTTTCTATTAAGTTGATTAAATGAATTCATCCATTTTTTTATAAGAAAAAATAAATTACAAAAAAAAAGTCACACGGATAGCTAACACAATTTGGTCAAAGTTGAATGCTAACATAACATTAAGCGGGAGATTATTCTCTAAAAATCTAAAACTCTCTATCGAATGATCAATATTCGCCAAAACATCTACCGTGACGTTTGCTTATCTGAAGACATGAGTAAAAAGAATTTTTTCAAAAGAAGTCTTTAGATGGAGAATATCATGAATTACAATGATCAATCTCCAAGGGGTGCTACAATTGCCACTAACACAATCTATCATTTTTTCCTCTGAATCACGTAATCCGGAATATATACAATCTCATTCATTGTAGTCCAGCTTTTGTAATATATGAATATATCATCAACATTTATTGAGTTTTTAACCCAAGAAAAAATAAAATCAAGAAATATGGCATCAAAGTGTTACGGTTAAAGTCTAAAAAAATTGTGACTATTTACATCCAATTAGAGCTCATTAGAGCATCTCCAACAGATGAACTATTTTAAAATAAATTTAAAATATAGGTAAATTTAAGGTAAAAGCTAGCTCCAACAGATTACCTAAATAAAAATTAAATTCTTTGCCTATATTTAGCTAGACAGTTAAAAGAAAATATGTAAAAGTTAAATACTCCAACGTCTAAATTTTTCAGTTTCAACGTTATTTTTTTCAATCTAACTTACATATAACTATAACTGTTGGAGCAGAAATAAAAAAAATGCTAACTAAATTTAACTTGTAGCTAATTTAACTAAAAATAATAGATTTACTGTTGGAGATGCTCTTACACCCCACAAATGAATATTAACTCATAAATTTCAATATTAACTTTGAAGCTCATGCGCCACTTTATTGTATTATCTTGGTACGCATGCGCCACTTTATTGCATTATCCTGGTACATAGAAACGAGCCCGAGAGAGAGATAGAGATTGTCGCATAAGCTCTTTAATCCCATCCAAAACTCCAAAAGGTACTCATTAACCGCAAAATTTTCTTCACTATATATCCAACAAATCATTGATGACACCCAAAACAGTTGACTCAACCTCAAGTTGTAACTCGTAGAATTGTCAGAATTTTCACGTCTAGGAGAATGAGTAAATAATAAATTTTATGAAATTAACATTAGAAAAATAAATTACAACTCAATATATAAAAAAAATTAAAAAAACATTAATAATAAAATTAAAAGACATAAGCAAATTCCATAACCACAAGAACAAGCAACTATTGTCCAAAAAAAAAACACAAGAACAAGCAACTCAGTGTATAATTTCCTTTGCGCGACCTCATCTAGATCTTAGGTTTTTCCGTAATTTTTTATTTCATTGATCTCCTTCTGAATCGACACGAACAGAGAGAGAAGAAGGTAAAAAAGAGTTGATACTTCAAATTAATAGTATAATGAACAAATCATGAACATGAAAAGTTTAGATCTCTTGGGCCTTTCTTGCTTTTTCTTGCGGTTATGGAATCTGAAATCATCTTCCATCCAATTTGAACATGGAGAACTTTAACCATGTAATTTCGGGTTGAAACAGAAGAAAAGGCGCCCCTAGTCGAATAGGAAAGCATTTAAGGGACAAAATCTTTTTACTCTTGGGCCACTCTTGCTTTTTCTTGCGGTTATGGAATTTGTCTTATTGAGTTCATTCCAACTCAATTTGTTCGCTGATATATAATGATTGTCTCAAAATTTTAGATCTTAGTTTTTAATCTAGATCTTAGGTTAATCAGAATCAAAATCTCTCTGAAAACCCTAAGAGAAACTCAGAGAACTTCTGCATGATGAGTTGGAGGACATTTGAAAGAAATGGATCGTAAGCTTCAAAACTCAAAAATAGTAGAACTGAATGATCTGGATTTCTCAATTATTTAATCTGGAGAAGAAGATAAATATGAAAGGAAGAGAAATGAAGCAGAAGCTTAATGCATTATAAAATTCCTAATTAGATATGTATGTTAATATTTCAGCAACTCATCATGATAATGAAGCTATTGTGAGGATATGAAGAGCAGAGGGTATAATGATATTGATGATAGCGACAACAGTACTTGGAGAATTGTCTGAGATTGATGGTTTGATAATTGGGTTTGGGTTTAGGATTCTGGGTTCCTGGATTTGGGGTTATGATTTTGAGTTTTTTTTTATAATAAATTTAATTTAATAAAATTATAATTTAAAAAAAGACACGTGTCACATATTTATTAGACAAAAGTTTTATATAACTATTTTATTTTTATTTTTAACAAAAAATTGGATGGAAATACTTAAGTGTAATATAGATAGTTCAGGTATTGCCAAACTGTCTAAACATTTTTTGGTACCAAAAAATACATTTCATAATAGTTCAGATACTAAATGAAGATTTTACTGCCAAGAGACATTCTTTTAGTACCAAAACTTCAGCAACTAGGACTTCACAGCAAGAATCGAATTGCCTGTACTATCCCGAACTACAAAGCCTGAAGCTGCATCTTGATTGTCTCTAACAGAGCCATCAAAGTTCAATATTTTTTTTAAATTTAGAGTGAATAAGCGATAAGTTATGGAAGCTAGGTTTAATTTTTAATTTAGAGTAAAGGTATATAAATTATAAAATAAATAAAAAATGAATAATTTCTAGCTCATTAATATTTTTCAAGGCAAAACTGTTGACATGGCGTTGCCACACAATTTGAGATCCAAATTTGGTAAAAAAAAAATTAGGATGTCAAACACTTTCTACCCTATAATACCTCATAAGCAAGTCGCGAAAAGTACGTAACGGACTTGTACAAAATAGTGAAATACCCCATAGGCCATGGCCGCTAATTTGTGTTATGTTTTTTTTTGTCTTTTTGTATAGGAATATAATATTAAGGGTAAATGTTACAAATTGTCCTTATGATTTGAGGTGATATTCAATATTAACCTTGGGGTTTCAAAATGTTTAATATCACCCTTGTGGTTTGCAATAATAATCAATATTGGTCCAAAATGTTATTTATAACAAAATTTTCATCAATTAAAATAATATCAAAAATTAAATTAAATAAAAAACACTTGAAAAAAGTTTTTTTTTCTAATTAAAATGATAAATTTATCCTTATGAATCATCTACACATAAATTTAAATTGTTGGATTTTTTGTCAAAATTAGCATATGGACCAATATTGATTAATTTTGCAAACCACAAGGGTTATATTAAACATTTTGAAACCACAAGCTTAATGTTGAACATCACCCCAAACCACAGGAACCATTTATAACTTTTACCCTAATATTAAATATAACAAAAATATAACACACACATATATATATATATATATATTTTCTTTTAATTTTAAGTTTCAGCTTATGAGTAGAGCATGTATTATCCGAATATGAAAGCCCAAGATGAGTACTAGAGTTTGAGGCCCATTTTTTTCATAAACTATATGCAAAAAAGCTTATACGAAAGCTGTACAAGTACTCAAGCAAAACATAAAATTAAAGAGTACTCATCGGGCATCGGGTAGGGGTGAGACAGAGGTTTTTTTCTTTTTTAAAATTCACTATGCAAAACAAAAAAAGAGGTAGCGAGAGTACGAATCTTTAATATTCAATTTAACAATAGAAATAAAACAATCCCTATTGACGCTTGAGTGAAGGGGAAAGCTCGATAGTCTTTTTTTTTTCTTCGAGAACAAGGAAATTTATTAATGAATAAACAGATTACAATGCAATGGAATGACCGGTTATAACTACAATATCATGACATATATTCTTATTATGAACTATAGTTATGTGTCCGTTTTTAATAATAATGACATTTATGAGTCAAATGAGCCCAACCCCTAACCTAATTTTACGCCTACAAGCTACCAAGGAGAATCTCGAGAGTTTTGATACCACCACATAGACAACTACTAGAAAGACAAACGCTCTATTTGACATTGTGTCCCAATCAAACTAGACCACGTGCAAGGATTGCTTATTAACATATTGACGACGAAAGTATACCGATGATGAGAGAAATAGTTCCCAAAAATAACATCAAATTCATGACACTATAATAGAACCAAACTCTAATTTACAAGAGTAGGGACTAATTAAACCTAACTAAACACCGAAAAATAAAACTAAAAAAATAACGAAAAACACCTCTGCGCCTTGCCTCACGCTTCCATGAAACTATTGCCGCCGCCATCCACCCAATGACCACCTCTGTGGGATTGATGCATACAACAACAAAAAAAACCACTGTACCATCTGCTTTGATTCTCAAATATTAGACTGTTGAGACCCCAATCTTGTGCAGCCTTTGAATAGAGACAACCCAAACACCAAAATCCAGTCACCCATAGTCACTGCTTATCAACCTAGCACCCCCAGACCAATGCAAACCGCAGGCCTGCCGCTACAACCCACCGGATCTCGTGCGGTGCCGAACAAGTTCTGATCTAAGGCAACCATTCAAGCCTTCACGTCCATAAACATGCCCTTCTCCGATTGCTCAATCACTGTTGGAAACCCTGGCATCCCAACAAAGGAGAGGAAACACACATATGGAAACCAATAGCCAACCAACAACTCGCCCTTGGAGAACCCTCGTCCAACAGCATCGACCATGATCTGACACGGCAGGGCACCATCATCAGTGCGGGGGCACCGCCGGACGAATAAGAGAGGACCTTTGAAAAAACCCTAGTGGCTCCTAAAATTTCTAAGCGATGGAAGGTAAAATTGGTGATCTAAAAGCTCGAGTCATTGAAAATACATAATGTTCATCTAAACTATACCTCGTGTTCTCAGCTATACAAATTCCATACGCGAGGAAAAAAAAAACACTCCACCTCCAACGATATGTTTGTCACTGAAGTAGTTCACTTTCACCAAAAACTACCAGTTAACTTCAGAAGGGGTTCAAGTTCACCCTAACCAACCTCCGGTTCATGCTCTGAGCCGGTTCAACTTTGATAGGATCTCAAGTTTAGGGTTATAAACCCAGAATCTACAAGGCTACAGTACGCTGCAGATGAGAATAGCAATATAGAACAAGAAGCAGTACCCATTAAAGCATCATCGATCTTCTCACAAAATTTAAGCTTTACCATCCACTGTATAAACCATCTACTGAAAATTGTACCAAGAAAACACACTAGAGAATTAAGAAAGGCATAATTGATGACACTTGATACATTAAACGACTCAGCAACTAATAAACCTTGCGAGTATCATTTACTACATAAAAGTTGTCATCACTCCTTAAGGATGGGTCTACAGCGTGCTTAAACCTGGGACAGTCCCACCGCACAAAACTAACAAAATGTACTTATGGAATCTGAAAAGCATTACTGATCACACTTGATACACCACAAGACTCGCAATTAAGAAACCTGAAAATGGATTTGTGAGTTGCCTTTATTACATAATAGTTGTCAACACTTCGGGGATTCAGAGGAGCGATGGGGGCAGTCCCAGTGCCAGTGACCGGAATTGAAACATAAACCACACCTCATGAGAACAGCATATTGACCCTGGGGGCAGTAGCATGCCTTCCTTCCAATCTTGCCACAACCGAGGCAAACTCTGTCATAGTCATCACCAAGAGTTGCACCTGGTGGGATTTTACATAGGTATGGGCAGAACATACAAACGTGACCCTTGCCAAAACAAACACAACAATCAAAATCATCATCGTCTTCCACTTCTCCATTTTCTTCTTTCTTGGAGTCTTCCACTATAAAATTCAAAAAAAAGAAAAACGAATGAGCACAAGAATACCACTTCCAAATTTGGCATTCTTTACCACAAATGCATGTGTGCAGTAGTTGGCCATGTAATTGGGGCAAGACCCCATTAAACAAAGAATGCATGTTGACCAGGTAAATTTGTGCAAGACCATCTTACATTAATGTGAAAGACCCCATTAATCTTACTTTCTAAAGGCTATGCAATAAGCAATGGATTATAATTTGCAGGCAACTGAAGGAAGATGCCATTCATTTCAAGTATACTTCTAAGCCTCCTCAACATTCAAAAAAGGAACTGTTAACATTTATTGGCTTAAATCTTAGTTGTATCTGATGGAAGTTAACTGTAGCTACAATACAAAAATACAATGGAGAAAGCTATTCTTTTTCTAAGTCAAGGAGGCCAGGTTGAGGATAACTCTTCTCTATCGAGTTGTTTGATGAGTTGAGAACTAGCTTTGAAGGAAGAGAATGGAGGGTACATTTGTTCTAGTAAACAAACGAAAATAAAGAGAATAATAAAATAAATGAAAACAAAGGAATAACATTTTAGGAAGGGCAGTAACAAATCGTTGAACAAAAATAAAAATCCGCACCACCTTTTCCCTTCAAAACACAGTGAGAAGGCTAAGCAAATTCTACATAAAATTCCTACCATGCATCCATACTATTAAAACCAATAAAAAAGAGAAGGAAACACATACGAGACAAAGACGCAAATCGGCCCAATTTGTCATCACGGTCAGAGTCTCCAGCATCCTTTGATTCTTCCCCCTTGTTACCTGTTTGTGGTTACATTAGTGTTAGATACACATACAAAAGAAAAGGTGGCGATGGAGACCAACCCATACACCCAAAAAAAATTAACAATAAATAAATAAATAAATAAATAAATAAATAAATTCATTCCTTAAATTTTAGAAAAGCTGTTTTCAAATCGAATTACGAGTTTCAATATAAAAAGAGAATTTTCGAACCAAAAATAAACTAAAATTTTAATTCACAAAGAGATAATCAGAAACCCTAGAACAAAAATCACAAGCATTCGTACCATAATCGCCGGCCGGATCCAGATCGGGATCCTCAGTCGGTAAATGGTTGATATCATAATCCCTATCCACTACGCAGGTTGGGAAATCGATAATTCTCGGCAGCCGCCGCTTCCAAAGCGCATAGTCCACCTCCATCCTTTGCGATCTGTTGCTGAGCGGGTGAGATAATAATAAGGAATTAAGCAACGGGTTTCGCTTTTTATAGCAGGCCGTGTAACACGAAAGGATATAAAGGACCTTTTACATTTATATTTTACTTTTTTTTTATCATTTAATACCTGCCATACACCTGTCATACTCATTCTAGGAGACGGAGCGCATTGTAGTGTTGTACGCACAGCCCTAATAACATTGGTACAAGATTAATGGCCTTAATAACATTTTAATAGGGGAGGAAGAAGAGCGCATCCTTTTCAATGGGCATATAATTTTTTTTTTGTTACGAAAATGGTCTCGTGGTGGAAACCACTCCGGACGTGGGCTGCCCCCTCCCCATGAGTATTTTTATCCAAGACAGGATTCTAACCTCAGACCTATTACCAGTATCTGAGCGGCGTCCACACCTCATGGGTTCAATGGGCATACCGCATATCATTGCAGATCAATCAAAAGTTTATCCCCCTCAATTAATTAATAGGGAAAAATATATTTTTTAGGGATGAGTTCGGTTCAAACAGTTCGGGTTTTAGGCCAAAATCCAATGTAGAACCGAACTAAAAAATTCGGTTCAGTTCAGTTCGGTTTCTTCTTTTTCAAACTTGGAACCGCTGTTATATGGTTCGGTTTTCGATTTTTTTGTGTTTTTTTTTTTGAAAAACTGAAAAAAAAAATCAGGACTGCAAATTTGCAACAAAAGAAGAAAACAGCAGGCAGCAAAATAAAAGTCCAAAATGCATCACAATTACATCAATTAGACAATTACTCAAAATAGTCGTTCAAAAATTCAAAACCTAATTTAACATCACAATTAACATCATAAATAAAAAATCCATAATAAAATTCAACACCAAACATTAAATTCAAGGTCTTCAACTTCAAGTCTTTAAAGTTTAAGCTTCAACCCTCTCAAACTTCATTAACGCTGTCAACCTCCATCTACAACAAAGAATAAAAAATTAAAACAAGAGCAGCTGCAATTAGTTTTAAAAAAATCAGCGTTTTCATGTGTAATATTATTCATAAACACATTAGAACAAACCTGAGAATTAGAAGATGCCGTTTTCAGAGTATTAGAACTAGTTGACCCCCTTGATTTTGATGAAGAAAAAGAGGAACTTATCTTCCCACTACCAGCAGCCCTCTTCATGTCTTTTATTCACTGCATAAATAAGGTTACAATAATTAGTTTCAATTAATTGCAGATTGTCTACACATTCATTATAATCACGGAGTCAAAATATTATGATGTTCACAATATCATATTTGTTCAGACTTGCTCTTGGCAAGGAGTATATTGTACTCTTCCTTGGGAATTTCATCGCTCAAACTTGCACTTGGCAAGGAGTATATATAACCTCTGTACTGAACATCACAAGGCTTTAACTCAATGGTAGCAATTCAAGTTAGCCAAATTGCTGAAAATAATTTTCTCCATGGCTAAACATATTAAACTACGGATGGGTTTTGTTCAACCTCAAACAACATGTAATTATGTAATGAAATCAATCAAATACATGTGATGAACAATCAAGGAGCAGAGCATATAATAACGAATTTAATAAAAATTTCATTCATCTTGCTCACATATATTCATAATCAATTTAGGCAAAATTAAAACCAAAAGATACCCAGATTCACATAATATTAACATAGTTCATGTCCATGTCTATCAGTGATGAATCAAACATCAAAAGTTCAAAATGCATAGCAGTATTGGGAAAATTCAAACAAAAACAGTGCAATCAAAATTTCCTTTGATCATTATAGGATTACCTAAAAACACATCAATAAAATCACAAACACAATCCATCACAATTCAAATCCAATCAAATATATCCTTCGACAACCTCTCTTTCCTTTTTTTCTTTCTTTCTGGTATTAGGTGGATACTCACTACATTTTTCCATGCAGACCGGCCAGGCCACCACATCCAAAATCAGAATGATATGCCTCAGAATGATTCCAACCAAAACAATTCCATATTTTCATTCAAAAGAACAATTCCAAATTTCATATTTCCATTCAAACGAACAATTTCAACCAAAACAATTCCATATTTCCATTCAAAAGAACAATTCCAACCAAATCAATTCTATATTTCCATTCGAACTTCAATTTCAGAGAGAGATAGAGATAGAGGAAAAAAAAAGGCACGAGCATACCTTAACTGGCCGAGAAGGGAGAGAATCCAACTGGCCAACCCTCCTCAGCTCCTCAGCCTCCTATTGCTTAACTGGCCGATCAAAACTAGAGCAACAGACAAAGACTTTTAGCAATTCCGAAAACAAAAAAACAAGGAAATATACATAGCAATTTCACCAAAGAGAAAACTTACAATTGATAGAAGATGAATCTTCGATTTGGATGTGGGTCATTTGCTTGAGGCCGTGAAAAAGACTAGATGAGAGTGATTTGCTTGTATTCGTGAAGAAGACTAGAAGAGAGTCAAGAGCCCGGGTGGTCGGGGTGGATTCGCCGATCGTGATTCACTGATTCGTGAAGATTAAGGTTGAAGTTGCGAAGAGAGTGAGGCCGAGAAACTTAGAAAGAGTCGAAGTCTCGACTCTCGAAGAGGCAGAATGCAAGAATAGAGTGAAGAGAGTGAGGCTGTGAGGGCTGTGAGGGCGATTCGCGAAGAGAGTGAGGGCGATTCGCGAAGAGAGTGAGGGCTGTGAGGCCGAGAGAGTGAGAAAGACTGAAAGTGACGAGGTTGCGAAGAGGAGTTGACCATAATTTAGGGTTTGCACATATAATGCAAAACGACGTCGTTTTGCATCTTCGGTTCGGTTTCGAGGGCGGAAACCGCAACCGCAACCCAATATCAACGGTTCGGTTCGGTTTGGTTCGTTTTTTTTTTTTCGGTTTCCATTTTTTCGATTCGGTTTTTCTCTGTCGCGGTTCGGTATTTTTCGGTTCGGTTGGCGGTTTTCGATTTTACGAACTCACCTCTAATATTTTTAATCCCTCAACTTTGACTCATTCGACATTTTCTTCCCTGAACTTCAACACCGATTATCACTTTCGTCCCTGGCCGGAAAAAATGGTGCAAAACTTATACCAAAAGGTTCGCACGGATGAGAGGAGTAACTTTTATAACTGAGACTAAACTCGATTCGGCCTAGAATGGCTCGAATTTAACTCGAAAATCGGTGGTGGCTAAAACTTTGATTGTAAAATTCTCCACCGTCTAACGACGGTTTGAAGCGGGGTTGGTAGCGTTGAACTCGCCTCAAGGAGGGATTCAAAGCCCAATATGTCTTGTCATTCAAATTGGCCGGAATCGAAAGTTTATTCGTTGAAAACTTCGGTCAGGGACGAAAGTGATAGTTTTTTTCAAAGTTCAGGGACAAAAGTGATATATTTTAAAGTTCAGGGACGAAAGTGTAGAATGAGTCAAAGTTCAGGGACTAAAAGTGATTTTTTCCCTAATTAATATATCATCATTTTATTATTAACTTATGACATATTTACTTACTTGTAATGAAAATGTGAATGAATCGGAGTTCATTCCGATAAAATTCATTCCTAATACCTACACCTCCTTTGGTAATCAAACTCAGGATATTTATGAATAAATTTTTCTTTTTTAGTCACTTTTTCATGGAACCCACAATGACTCAACGATAATTATGGGGTTGTTTGTGAGTATCGCCGTCAAAGTGTAGTGGGTGGTAAATTGTGACCAGGGGTTGTCGTACCCAAGGGATTGGAAGGCCCAAGATCCCTACTTGGTGAACAAATGCAAACAAGGTATACAATGCACTAGAAGTGATGTGATTAGAGATGGTGTATGTACTTAGAAGTGAGGTATGTGCAACATGGATTTGTAGTGTTCAAAGTGTGTCACTCTTGGGTGACTTGTGACCAAAACAGTGACCAAATGTGGCAAGGACAGTAGCTAAGTAACCAATCTAATCTAGATGAAATTGTGGTAACAAGAACACAAGTGTTTGTGTTGATAGCTTTGTGTGTTGTTGAGGTGACAAGCCCAACAAAAGTATGATTGCTGTGTGATCAAATGGATGGAAACGATTGGGGTTTCGGGTTCACTCTACCCCAATCAAATGTATGACAACTCTCAAGAACATGCAACAATGAATTCACTAAGGATCAAATACCTATCCTAGCCATGTTATGGTTCTAGGATTGACTCTTCTAGGCCTATTTTGTGCTTTATTAGGGTCACAAATACTCCTAGTCCATTTATCCAAGCCTTGTTAGGGTCTCAAACAAACTTTCTAGGCATAGAAATTCAAGAATCAAGATTCAAACAAACTCAGTTCATTGACATAAACTCATCATGCTCATTGTAAACATATAGGATAAAATGTAATCAACATAGAATCCAATCAAGTTAAGTTTAACACATGCTTGAGAATTAATTAGATTCATGAACAAGCATCAAACAAAACCGTATTTAACCAATGAACATATCCAGAAACGAATTCATCATGCATATTCAAGAGAAATCACCAAAGCATCATCATGGGCTAGAGCACACAACCCTAGCCCCCAATCTAATGAACTACTCATAACTCATTGTCAAATACATTAATAATCTCAAATAAGAAAGCATAAGTTCAAAGTAAGAGTGAAGAAGTTGAGAAAGTGCTCAAGATGTCGATGGCCAGCAGCTCCTTGGTGACTCCAAGTATGTAGCAAGCCTCCTTGAACTCCCCTCTTCCTCTACAAGCTCCAACTTATCTCCAAGCTTCCCAAATCTTGATGTATCAATGGATGGAAACTTATGGTGAAGGTAACTCGATGGAATGGTGGTGGAAAATGTATGGTTGTAGTGTTTGGGATGTGTGGAAGATATTCCGTGAAGGGATGGAAGTGAGATGAGTGGTGGAAGGTGGTGAAAACTGAAGAACAAAAACGGCAAACGCTCTTGGCGTTCGGGCGGATGGTATCGGCGTCCGGGCGCTTGGTGCGTCTGTGTGTGTTTTTGCAAGGTTTGGCGATAGAAAATGGGATGAAGCTCTCTAGGGTTTTTCTGATCGTCTCCAACTGATAGAGAGGAATGTCTGGTTAGTCTCTACAGCCTCCAAGGTCTCTCTAGGGTTTCCTAGTGGGGTGACATGACAAATGTGAGTGGAGGGAAAAGAAAAGGAAAGTAATGAGAAGTGGAGGAAATTATGGATGAGTGGAGGGATTAGTGGACATGTGATCAGCCATGCACATGTGTGCAGCTGGTGTAGGAGACTCTCCCGTGCTGTGGTGGTGCTCCGGTGGTGGTCCGGCGGTGCTGCCGCCTCTTGTGGTGGTGGTTTGCCGGAAAAATCGCCGGAAATGCAATTTCTTCATTTCTTCGATTCTTCAAGGCCTTCATTGGCAACGTCTTCCGAAGGTAAATTCATGCAATCTTCAATGTTTAGAAGCCACGGTTGACTTCTTGTCCTATTCTCGGAAGTGTGCCCAAAAGTAGTCAAAATGCACATTTTTGTGCCGAATTACCTCAAGTCACCTAAGTAACCTGAAATCATGAAAACGCATATTAGTAGTAACAAAACGCCTTCGGATAAGCTTAACTCTCATGATTAGGAATATAATTTGCGCTATAAATAAGTGCAAATCACACAACCATTCCAATTCATGTGCATGTTAGTAAATACAAGAGAACTCAGGAATGGAAATCAATTCCTTTATTCCAATACCTATTCCAAGTAAGTAAACATGTCATTATTATATATGTAATGTAGTTAGTAGTCTACTAACTACATTACAGAGTCTTGTTCACCTACTCAATAAAGTGTTTACTCAGTCATGCTCAACTACCCTTGGATCTAAATCCAATGGTGGAGAAGAATAAAACAAATAAATTCATTCCAACTATTTAATTATTTTACACCCTTGGATTTAGATCCAAAGACAATTGAGCACAACTGAGTAAGAAATTTATTAAGTAGGTGAACGAGACTCTTACATTACATATATAATAATAAGAATAGTAGTTACACATACTTAGCTAAATTTGTAGAGGTATAATGTGAGAATGGTTTGGCAATTGGCATGGAGTTCCCTGTATTCGTTGATTTGATGTAATTGTTCGCCATGGTCAATAAAAACTACCACTTGAGATCAAAGAAGAAAAATGAATAACATATATCAATATATCATTGATAGGAAGAACACACCACTATGCCAATTTTTGCTTCAGACGACACACATCAGGCGACATATAATGTGTTTTCTGTTGTCTGAATTTTTCAGACGACATATAAATTAAATCTGTCATCTGAATGTGATGTAACTCATCGCTATATTCATTTGAGAAATTTGGAAAATTGCAGACGACAAATATATGTTGTCTGATAAACTCCACTCATGCCGACCATTTTTTTTTTGGCCAAAAGTTTTCACTCTTCCCGCACTTAAATGAAATTTTTATTTTCGTTTCCCTCTTACTTCATTACCCTAGCAACTCTTTTCCCCATTTCAAAATTCGCAAAACTCTCTCCCTCTTACTCTTTTTTTCCATTTCAGACAGTCGCAGATCTAGGCTCTGACTGTTGGTTCTCGACAGCAAATTCGGTGGGTAGCTGCGGTGAAACGACATAGTTTCTGCGGCCGTCGCGCTGGGTGACTTGATGGTATCCACAATTGAGTCTGAGTCCATCGACGACGGCATAAAATTCGAGCTGTTTTGATTCACCAGCTCTGCAACGTCCCTCCCCACCATTGCCGTTCTCTGATTATCGGGCCAAGAAACCGGAGCCTCCACCATCGAAAAGTGGTGGCTCGCGTTCTCAATGTCCTGCGTGGCCGAGATTGGAACAACCGGCGGCGGGGATGTTTGTGCTGAAGGGTTCCACAACTGCAGCTCCTCGATCTCGTCGATTGCGACCTTGGCCTTCTTGATGAGCCAATCGATGACCTTGCTGGGCCTGTCGTATTAGAACCGGTCCTGCACGTCGTAGAATTGAATGGTAGGGTGGGCGGCGAGCCGGACGCGGCGGTCTCTCAGTACTTTGGCAGTGCAGACCTTGCTGTGGCGGTCCTTGTGACTAGTGGCCCTTAGAATGTGGCCGCGAGCCTCCACAATCTCGCTGGAGGTGGAGGACGATGTCCTTTTCCCCAAACCCAATCGTGAAGCAGCGGACAACGGCGTTGGGCGGTGGTGATTGTTGTGGCTCTCCCCCATTTTTCCTGCATATTCGATGCTGGGTTCTCCAAAAGCAGTTGAAGTAGAAGAATGAGGGTACTGGAAATGGTAATGGCTCCCTTGAGGATCCAGAGTCAAGACCTGTGAGTTTCCTTTTCCAGCTTTTTATGGAATAGTAGTGGTACTAGAATTTTTACTGGACTTATTTTTAGCTACAAGAAAACTGAACTTTTGCTTATTGGGTTTCTGATTCTTTACTCTCCCAGGTGTCAATTGACAAAACCTTCCTTTGTGAAACGTGAAAGAGGTAGTATCTATTTCATTGCTTTCAATTTAGCCAGTCCAACATGAATTGTTATGCTTGCTATTTTTTTTTTTGTAGATGGAAAGAACTGATAAGGTTTACACACAAATAAGAGGTAGTATCTATTTCATTGCTTTCAATTTAGCCAATCCCGATGGTATGGGATTTAGAGATAAGAAGACGGAATACATATTGGTCAATTGTTTACAGATTCAATTAATCTTCACAAAGAGGTAGCACATGAACTTTGCACAAGGTAATTGCTTTGATTTTTATATGGGTTGTTTTGTGTTTTTGTTATTGCTTAAGTCTCAAATTGGGGAACTTTTTGATTCCCAGCACTAGTAATGGCTTGCAATGTTTAGGTTTTCTTGAATGGTTTCTCTTTTTCTAGATTATGTAAGTTTAGTGGTTCTGCAATTTTTCATTTGTATGAAGCTCTAAATAATTGAACTTTGCAATTTTTCATATCGGATAAGCTATGAATAGATGTCTAAAGCATGTTTAGTAATTTAAAATAGATGTCATATGCTTTTGAATTCTCTTGCTCATGTTAGATGCCTTCCTCATTTTTGTTTTAATGTGTGAGAAGAAATTTTGGTGTAGCTTTGGCCTTTTAGTATAAGTAATGGCCCAGGTTTCACTTGAGCTTGCCTAATGCCATCAGTGCTATAGTGTAAACTGTGGTATACATGTTGTGCTAATGAGAACATGGGGTTGCTTATCCACTTGAACATAATACCAAACTAGTTTAGATTCTGGAAAAATTCTTTTTCTTTCTTAGTTCTGTATAACTTGGAAACTTTTCATGGCTGTTTCTTTGGTTCACTTCTTGATTGATAAGATTATATACATATATATATGCAGGATACCAGGTTTGTCTAGCTTAGTTGACAGTTTGGTGAAAGCCATTAGCTTGAGGTGTCCTTTGTCGACGCCAATGATAAGACCAAAGCCAACCGTTACCTCGACTCCTACTCTCACATTGGTAACTTTTTTTCTCTTACTGATGGTTGGTTTTGGCTTTGTTTTAAGTTTCTGTTTGAATGTTGTTGAAGTTGAGAAATGGAATTCCAAGTTTGGTTTATAGGATAACAAAGAGGATGTCCAAGAGGTTAATTTTATGGTTACTTAGCTATTGATAATGACAATTTTTTTTAATCATTTCTAGTGCTCCCATTTCTTCAGTATGGTCAATTTTACTATAGATGGATTGGAAGCCTGTGACTATATGAAGTGTTGTTGTGAGCCTTATTAATTCTCACATGGAATTATGAGCTTTTTTTTTATGGCTTCAGATTGTATTCGAACTTGCAATGCTATGCGTTATTAAGGCGTGTACATCATAGTACGTACTGAACTAAATATATTTTATTTGTCTTCAAAGTTTGCTATTGTTTTCGTTTCAAGTCAGTGTCAATTATGGGTTTTTTTGATTTTCTTCTAGTGTGCTGTGAAGATATTTGTCTTCAGGGTTTATTATTATTGATGTTTTAACTATCGTACTTTGTTCCACATTTTCTGCTTGCACCCTATGGAAGAGACTTGACCTTGATATCGTTTCTCCTGATGAAATCATGGGTTGCTTCCCTTGTTTTTTGCTTGCTGCAGGTGCCTCAAAGTGATTATATATACAGGTGTAAAGGGCTTCCATAGTTTTTATTGTTGCAGTGGGAAAGAACTGATAAGGTTTACACACAGAAGGACATCAATCAAGTCTGGGCTTAGAGGGCAAAGCATGTTGTCAAGTTGCAAGAAAACTAAAGGTTATTGGTTTAGTAGTCAGGACCTCATTTTATGGAACAATTTAACTTTAATATGGATGTACTTTGGTGTGTATATAATGACAGAATATGAATTTATTTTGGTGAATGCAATGCAATTATGATCAAATGGGTTTTGTAGCTGCTAGTTTCCAGAATGAGGATGCTATCAATGATAGAAGCATACTTTAATTTGTTGTATATATGGTTCATAACCAACACAAGAATGACAATAATTATTGTCTATTGAAATAAGGAACTACATAACGAAATCCAAAATCTGTTGTTTGAACTAACTAAAAACGACAATTTCTACAAAATAAGTTAAGGTTGATATGATTATCAAACAATATATACTTCTCAAAACTGTAGTGCTCTTAACTATCACACGACAGATAGATGTCTTTGAGATTAACTATAAACCACAGACACTGAATAAATAATGTCTCACTAAGTTCGCTCAAACAACATATAACTGTCGTTGAAGTTACTAACGGACCACAAATGATCCTACAATATTAATACTTGGGTTTTATTAGACGACAGTTTGTGGGAAGCGTCTGTTGTTTGATAGCAAATCAGACGACAAATAATCTCTATTGTTTGATTATATATTAGACGACGGAGAATATCTGTTGTTTGATAGTGTTAACAGATATCAGGCTACTAGACGACAGGAAAGAACTTCATCAGACGACAGAACTGCTCCGTCGTTTGAAGCATTTTGTGGCTTAGTGCACACACACACACACCCTTGAACTTGAAAAAAATAATAATTTAGAGATAATCAAGATTTAATTCGTAATCTCGATAGTAATTTAGGAGATTCGGAAATTTTTCAGAAATTTTGTTTTCGTTGTAATTTCAATTTAAAGAATTGAAAATGAAGTAAACGTTATGATGAATGTACGTGTGGATACCAGTGCTAATTTTAAATTTTTGGAAGTTTAAGAAATAAATAAAATATTTTATGGAAGGGATAGAATAGTAATTTTTCTATTTTTGGCGTGCCATGTCATCATTTGACAAAAAAATTAATGAAAAAATTGACGGTTGGGTACGATTTGATCTAAGTAGAGATGACAGGGGCATACGTGATTAAATTAGAAGATCATGAACACAAACGATTTTGTGTGTAAAGTAGGATTTCTTATACAAAAAAATAAAGAAAAATTCTTATACAATAAAGAAAATTAATTAACATTTTAATGAATGATATATATATATATATTCTCAGGTGCGAATGTCCTTACTTTTTAGATAATACTCTCATCCAAACTCATTTGGATGAGCTCTATCCAAACTCATCATAATCCAACTATTCATTTTTAAATCACTCTCTAAAGATTATCTATGCAAAAATTTAATCAAATTGGAGATCATTTGATCATCCAACTATATCAAACAAATAAACGGTTGTAATGAGAATTCTAACTTTCACCGAAACTGTCCATTTGTTTGATATAATCGGATAATCAAACGATCTCTAATTTGATTAAATTTTTTCATATATAATCTTTAGATGGTAGTTTAAAAGATGCATGGTTAGAATATGAAAATATGAAACCAAATATATACAAAAATAGATAGTTTGGACGGGTTCATCCTATAGGATTTCTTGTGAAAATTCAACCATTGCAATCATGTTTTGAAAATTTGACGGTCCAACTTCTAGGACACCACTTCAGATCATACCTACAAAGTTTCATACAAATTGGAATTCATTTACTTGTTCATTATCAATAATTATCGTAATTTATAATTAACGGTTAATGTAAGACTCATTGCGTTCATCTACTTATATATATGCTTCAATTTAAGCACCTTAAAGGATTTTGATTTGAGTGAAATTTTGTAGATAAAATGTACGAGTGGTGTCCTAAAACTTAAACCATAAAAATATTGAAATGAAATTGCAAAGTGAGTCCTACAAACAATCTCTTAAAATGCACAAAAAAAATCTCTTAGTGGAAGATATGTGAGGCAATTGGATACATTGGCCGAACTAAGAATTTCTCCCTTTTTACAATCAATAGCATATGAAGACATTTTTCACCAAAAAACCATATTAAGACATGCTCACATAGTCACATGAGACTTCCAACCAGTGGTTAAAGACAACTTAAAGTGTTAAACACATAGACGACCTTCTAGGCGTTCTAGCTATTGTACGTAAAACTAATTGTTGTGTTCCTTCTCTCTTGAATTAGGAAAAAAAAACGCTTAATTATTGAATGAAGCAGAAGTCCACAGATTAAAGAGCTTTGGTATGGGAATTAACAATGGGAGAAGCCCACAGATTAAAGAGCTTTGGTTGATATGTTTCACATCAATTCTATGGTTTCTTTGGCATACTAGAAACAAGATCAGATTTGATGGCAGATCTTTTTCTATTGCGGCAGTTTGTCGTCTTATTTCTGGTCATATTATGGCAGCTAGTCGACTTGCTACTGGCACATTGCATAATTCTAGTCAGGATCTTCGGGTCTTGAATTGTTTTGGTGCTGCTTGCAGATGGAGGCGTGCCCCTAATGTGGTTGAGGTTTTCTGGCATCCTCCATCTATTGGTTGGGTCAAAATCAATTCTGACGGAGCTTGGAAACATGCTGAGGGTGTTGGAGGCTATGGTGCAGTTTTTCGAGATTTTAGGGGTCATTTTCTTGGAGCATTTGCTGCAAATATTGATATTCCTAGTTCTATTGCGGCAGAGGTTATGGCGGTTATAATGGCAATTGAGCTTGCTTGGGTCCGTGATTGGAAACATATTTGGTTAGAGGTTGATTCTTCCCTAGTGCTTGATTACATTCACTCTCCTACTTTGATTCCTTGGCAACTCAAAGTCCGCTGGCTCAATTGCTTATCTCGGATTTCCCACATGAATTTTAGATCATCTCATATTTTTCGGGAAGGAAATAAGGTTGCCGATGCTTTGGCAAATCATGGTTCATCTTTATCTGAATTGGTATGGTGGAATGATCCTCCTCAGTTTATCTTTTCGCATTGTAACAATGACTTTTTTGGTCTTCCTCAATTTCGCTTTCGCTAGTTTTGTTCTTCGATGTTTGTTTCTTTCGGGAGGTTTCGGTTAGATCCCCCTCTCGTGTACTCCTTTTCTATTTGAATTATTTACAACTTTAAAAAAAAAAAAATGAAGCAGAAGTCGACCGTGCACATGTTATAGAAATTTTGAGGCATTCTTGACATAAGGGTCCGTCTGGAAAGTAAATGTTGACACATAAACACGCAAAGTACGTGGTGGAGTAGCAGAGGATAATTAGAAGAAAAGGTCCCAAGGATTTCCCCCAAAACAAAAGAAGAAGAAAAGGTCCAAATCTTAACAAGGCAGGAAGAAGAAGTAGCTAGTGAATATATTAATTGCAAACCTTAATCAGCAAGAAAAGAAATTCACCATCCACTCTGATAGGGAGACATAAATATTAATCATTTATTCCTTATCTTATTAGAGTCTTCTTCTGAACAAACCTGCTAATGTTGAAGTTTCTTCTTCTCTGAGATTAAGATAATAAACCAATTAACGTAGAAGCTAGTCTGTCTTCGGTCTTCCATTGTATCCACTTCAAGGTAATTAATATTTTCTTTTACTAGAGAGTAGATACCAGTCTTGTTAAACTACTATTTCATTAATACCATACTATCAAGTTAGTCAATCCTTAAGAGCTTGTTAGTCACTCTTGTGACATTTTAAATTTTACTCAAATAGTTGAAAATGGAAATATATTAATGCCTTTGCCTTGTCTATTTTCCCCTATATATATACTACTGTATTGGCCTCTTTATCTTACAAAGAAGGATGACGATTCTCTATATCATCTTCGCCTTCATATCATTCTCAATCCTCTTTCTCTTCCTAATCTTCTCCTTCCTCATACTTAGAATCTTCACAGGCAAGTCCATCAGAAACTCAAATTACCCACCCGTAAAGGGCACCATCTTCGACCAGCTCTTCTACTTAAACAAACTCTATGACTACCATACCAAAGTTGCCAAAGAACACCCAACTTTCCGGCTTCTGGCCCCAGCGCATAGTGAAATATACACGGCTGACACCCGAAACATCGAGCATGTTCTGAAAACCAACTTTGCCAAGTACTCGAAAGGAGAATACCACCAAGACATTGTGTTTGATATTTTGGGGCAAGGGATATTTGTTGTTGATGGAGAAAAATGGAGGCAGCAGAGGAAGCTTGCGAGCTTTGAGTTTTCGACAAGGATCCTTAGAGACTTTAGCTGCGCTGTGTTTAGAAGAAATGCTGCCAAACTGGTTAGAGCTGTTTTTAAGTTTTCTAGTGACCATGGGGTTTTGGATATGCAAGTAAGTAACCTGACTAGCTTTGACTAACAACTTTCTATAATATAAATTGTTATTTATTTATATTTACGTACATCAGTCTTTTACCTTGACTTTTTATTGTTGTAGGATTTATTTATGAGATCTGCCTTAGATTCCATATTCAAAGTTGGGTTTGGAACAGAACTGAATTGCTTGGAGGGCTCAAGCAAAGAGGGCATTGCATTTATGAAGGCATTTGATGATTCAAGTGCTCTCATCTATTGGCGTTATGTTGATCCATTCTGGAAATTGAAAAGATTTCTTTGCATCGGTTCCGAAGCCTCACTTAAAAAGAATGCCAGGGTAATTGATGACTTTGTGTTCCAACTTATCAGGAGCAAGAGGAAATTGATAGCAGGGCAAAGTTATGTTGTAAGTGAAAAAGTATATATATATGCTACATTTTAATGCTCGATGCATGTTCTTTACATGGTTAATTTAATATTACTTACAAAATCTTGAATTTCATGTTATGTTTCAAAGAATGAAAAGGAGGATTTATTATCGCGGTTCCTAATGGAGAGCGAAAAGGATCCAGAGGAAATGACTGACAGATATCTGAGGGATATAATTCTGAGTTTCATGAGTGCTGGCAAAGATTCCAGTGGAACTACACTCTCATGGTTCTTTTACATGCTGTGCAAGAACCCTCTAATACAGGAAAAAGTTGCACAAGAAGTGAGGGATGTTGTTGGTCTCAATCATGAAGCTAATATCGACGAGTTTGTTGCGAATTTAACTGATGCAGCTCTTGAAAACATGCATTATCTTCACGCGGTACTGACAGAGACCTTGAGGCTATACCCTGCAGTTCCTGTGGTATGTTGTGGTTTAGTTTCCAATGGGATACTTGTTATGTTATGGTTCCTGATCATGATAATTTCTGTGCTGAAAACATTGTCAAAGCTCAATACTGATATGTTTGTTTTTTTTGGGTTACTAAAAGGATGGGAGAAATGCAGAGACTGATGACATTCTTCCTGATGGATTTAGAGTTAGAAAAGGAGATGAAGTGTTCTACATGGCCTATGCTATGGGGAGAATGCCTTATATTTGGGGAGAAGATGCTGAGGATTTTCGACCCGAAAGATGGCTCAAAAATGGAATTTTCCAGCCTGAATCCTCTTTCAAATTCGTCTCATTTCATGTTCGTCTAATGTTCACTTTCTTTTTCTCTATCGATCGCATATCTTAAGCTGTCTAAATACTTGCTAATTTATAGTTTCACTTGCGCTATTTGCAGGCTGGTCCTCGGATTTGTATAGGGAAGGACTTTGCTTACCGGCAGATGAAGATAGTATCGATGACACTCCTTTGCTTCTTTCGCTTCAAATTGGCAGATGAAACGAAGAAAACCTATAGGACCATGTTCACCCTTCACATGGATGGAGGTCTCCCTATGCTCGCAATTCCGAGGACAACTTGATAAGTTTCTTGCATGTGAAGCAAAATAATGTTCATGCACTTCATTGTATGAAACTATGAACTATATATATATATATATGACTATTACTGGAGCAAGTGTGAATCCTAGCCAGCTAGGATTTATGTATTAGTTAATTAAATTTTCATACCATTTCAGCTTTGTGTGTGACCCTGATCTGTATTATTGTAACTTTGAGTACGTCCTAATTAAATCCTGATTAGCATGAGTGTATGTGGATCATCATCTAGCTATGAGTTATATATAAGAACTGATCGAATTCCCTAGTATGGAGCTGATTGTATACACTCTTCAGAAGATCGTGATCGTTCCTTGGGATTCGATTATTACAATCAGTCAATCAGGATGCACTTATGCTGATTGGAAATGCATGGGAACACAGAGTTAATTACTATATCAACTCGATCTCCTGGATATATAGAAGATTATTGTTGCATTTTTCCCCAAGACGAAAATAAAACAAGGAGATCGACAGCTTTGATAGGTCCTCTTCATGATCTCATCCGGCTCTCATTGTCTTATTCTGACAATTAATTAATAAACCATTTTTTGGACAATGACCTTTTCGTTAGATTATATCCAATAATTTTTTGATGAGCTACATTTAAATGGTTTGAGATTGCTTTTCGAATACTCAAAAGTATTTTTGAATTAATGCAAAAAAATAATTTCCAAAAATAGAATGTGTCTCACTGTCTTGTTTTGGGTGAGTTTTTGGAAGCGCTTGAAAGTAGTTTTAAGAAGCGCTTGAGAGTGGTTTTGAAAAACACTTATTCCTTATACAAAAGTATTTTTGTCAAATTTAATTTAATTTAATTTGAAATACTCAAATTTGAGAAACAACTGAACTCTGAAGCATTTAAATGTTCTTTAGGGTCTGTTTATTTTAATTTTCGTTTCCTTTATCTCCTCTCTATATAATATATAACTTCGTCTGCGAGTGCCTGCCTCTAATCGTCAAAACAGAAAATGGGTTTCCTCTATTTCATCTTCACCTTCACATTTCTGATGCTCTTACTCTCCCTCACCTTTTTGTCTTATCTCATAGTCAGAATCTTCACCGGCAAATCCCTGAGAGACCCACACTACCCACCTGTAAAAGGCACCGTCTTTCACCAGCTCCTATACTTCACCAGACTCTACGACTACCAAACCCAAGTCGCCAGACAAACCCCAACTTACCGGCTTCTGGCTCCGGAACAAAGCGAAGTCTACACGGCCGACACACGAAACGTCGAGCATGTTCTCAAAACCAACTTCGCCAACTACACAAGAGGTGACTATCATGTGGGTATTATGTCTGATATTTTTGGCCAGGGAATTTTTGTTGCTGATGGAGAGAAATGGAAGCAGCAGAGAAAGCTTGCCAGTGTCGAGTTTTCGACGAGAGTTCTTAGAGATTTCAGCTGTTCTGTGTTCAGAACAAATGGTGCCAAATTGGTCAAAGCTATTTCTGAGTACTCTGTTGCCAATCGGGTTTTTGATATGCAGGTCAGTGATTTTTCTTCTTGGTCAAGAAGTACCTACTTTTTTATGATGCAAATTGGTATTTACATGTTCTTGCATTTGGTATATGATTGGTTTTTGAAGGATTTGCTTATGAGATGTACCTTGGATTCCATATTCAAAGTTGGGTTTGGAATAGAACTGAATTGCCTGGAGGGGTCAAGCAAAGAAGGGATAGAATTTATGAAGGCATTTGATGAGTCAACTGCTCTGACCTATTGGCGATATGTTGATCCATTTTGGAAATTGAAAAGGTTTCTCAACATTGGTTGTGAGGCCACCCTTAAAAAGTATGTCAAAGTCATTCATGATTTTGTGCACCAACATATAAAGAACAAGAGGGAATTGCTAGCTGGAAAGAAAGATGTTGTAAGTTGAAAAATATTGCATTGTCATTCTTGCTATCTCTGTGTGTAGGGATTTTAAGTGTGTGAAGTTCCTTTACTATGTGGTTAGTCATGGCAGTTGTGTTGATTTCTTGTGCATTACTTGTACAAATTTTGATTAATGTAATAATGAATTCTATTATGTTAGAACGACAAGGAGGACATACTCTCGAGGTTTCTAGTGGAAAGCGAGAAGGATCCAGAGAAAATGAATGATAAGTACCTTAGTGATATAATTCTGAATTTTATGATAGCCGGCAAAGATACCAGTGCAAATACACTGTCATGGTTCTTCTACATGCTCTGCAAGAACCCTCTCATACAAGAAAAAGTTTCGCAAGAATTGAGGGATGTAGTTGGCAGTCAGGAGGGTGTAGTCATCGATGAATTTGTGGTGAAGATAACTGATGCAACTCTTGAACAGATGCATTATCTTCATGCGACACTAACAGAGACCTTGAGGCTATACCCTGCAGTTCCTACGGTATGCCTACCTCAGATTTCTACTCCATTACTTTTCACATATCGAAGTTAAGGTTATTGCATCTACATTTCTTACATGGCATTGTCGATAACTTATGTGTCTTTGGCTTTACTCCAAGGATGGGAGATGTGCAGAGATGGATGACATTCTTCCAGATGGCTTTAGACTGAAAAAAGGAGATGGAATAAACTACATGGCCTATGCCATGGGGAGAATGCCCTCTATTTGGGGACAAGATGCTGAGGATTTCAGACCTGAAAGATGGCTCAACAATGGAATTTTCCAGGCTGAATCGCCTTTCAAATTTGTCACATTTCATGTTCGTATCGCACTCTTTCGTTGTCACATATCTTAATTGGCGAATCATTCTCTGATAATTTCCCTTCTGCTATTTTGCAGGCAGGGCCTCGGATCTGTCTAGGAAAGGACTTTGCTTACCGACAGATGAAGATAGTAGCAATGGCTCTTCTTTGCTTCTTCCGCTTCAAATTGGCTGACGAAACAAAAAATGTAACCTACAGAACCATGTTCACCCTTCACATTGATGGCTCTCTCCCTATGCTTGCAGTTCCAAGGACTAAGCACAAGTAAACCACACATATAAATTGAATCTCAACTCTGTTGTGGATGTCTACAATGTGAGACATAAGCAGATATAGTATACATGGTTCCTCATTCTCTCTCTTTAGATGGTATGTATCTGGCTAGATATCGATGGTATGTATTTTCGGATATAAATATGAAACTCTTCGATTCATATTTTATGAATTTCTTTTACAACAACATTTACAGGATTTTCTTATTCATAATGGTTGAACTAACCAAAACAAAAATAAGAAATCTTAATTCTCGATGAGTTTGAATTTCTAAATTCAAAATTTCAAATGACATGAAAATAAACGTCTAAATTTGATAATGAAGCATATAGTCTCTATAAAAGACCTCTAAAATAGAAAAATGCAAATATAATTATAAATGCTACTATACACGTATAGTAGTCATACCACGACGTGGAGAAGCTATATGGCAGTTGCATTTCACTTTCTCTTCACCGAAGTTGTGGCTGTAGTACTTTTTCTCTTAAATGCAATCAACTCAACTATAACAGTCCAATTCTCTCTTTCACTCTCTATATATCACTTCCTCTGCCTCCAATCATCTTAAACAAAGATGGGGTTCCTCTATTTCATCTCCACCTTCACATTTTTGTTACTCTGTCTCTTCCTAACCTTCTTTTCTTTTCTCATACTCAGAATCTTCACAGGCAAATCCCTCGGAAACCCAAACTACGCACCAGTTAAAGGCACGGTCTTTCACATGCTCTTCTACTTCAACAAACTCTATGACTACCAAACCCAAGTTGCCAGAGAAAACCCAACTCACCGGCTTCTTGCTCCGGACTTAAGCCTAGTATACACAACCGACTCCAGGAACATCGAACATGTTCTCAAAACCAACTTTGCACATTATTCAAAAGGTGTGTTTAGTCAGAATATCATGTGTGATATTTTTGGGGAAGGGATATTTGTTGTTGATGGAGAAAAGTGGAGGCAGCAGAGGAAGCTCGTGAGCTTTGAGTTCTCAACGAGGGTTCTAAGAGATTTTAGCTGCTCTGTGTTTAGAAGAAGTGCTGTCAAGTTAGTGAAGGTTATTTCTGAGTTTTCGGATTCGAATGGGGTTTTTGATATGCAGGTGAGAAATCCTAAATCAGTAAATTACAAGACTCATTTTATTGATTAGTCTTTGTTTGAAAATCAAAAGAACCAAGTTAGATATGGTTCAGTTAGACTTGTTCAGTGTGTGCTTGATCAAATCGGTTAGGTATATGGCTAATTAATTCATCAGTACGTTTAGAGAGCTGAGCTAAGCTTGTTAAGTTGGGAGTCTCAAAAAATAGTTATCAGAAGGTAATAGTGTTACACATTATTCCTTTTATAGAAAATTTCAATATAGTGTGTACAATATTTCAGCTTGTTGAACCCCAAAAATTAGCATTTCCCATTTATCTTTGAATATAAAAGATGAATAAGAAAGCTGAAAAGGGTAGGCATATAATGTGTTCTAAACAGCATGTATTTTGATAACAGCTTATTGTGATACAAATTCTCACTTTTTCTTGCATATGATTCTTTTTGTAGGACTTGCTTATGAGGTGTATGTTGGATTCCATGTTCAAAGTGGGGTTTGGAGTAGAACTAAATTGCTTGGAAGGGTCAAGCAAAGAAGGGATAGAATTTATGAAGGCCTTTGATGAGTCAACTGCTCTAACGTATTGGCGCTTCGTTGATCCCTTCTGGAAATTGAAAAGATTTCTCAACATTGGTTGTGAGGCCACCCTTAAAAAGCATGTCCAAGTCATACGTGATTTTGTGCACCAACTGATCAAGAGCAAGAGAGAATTGCTAGCTGGCCAGAAACATGGTGTAAGTCGATTTTACATCTTTGCATTTTCGTAGAACTTTAACTATAATTTTACTTGTGATATATTGAATTTGTGTTTTGTTTCGTAGAACAAGGAGGATATACTATCCCGGTTTCTGCTGGAGAGCGAGAAGGATCCAGAGGAAATGAATGATAAGTATCTAAGTGATATAATTCTGAATTTTATGATTGCTGGAAAAGATACCAGTGCAAGTACACTGTCATGGTTCTTCTACATTCTCAGCAAGAATCCTCTAATACAAGAAAAAGTTGCACAAGAAGTGAGGGATGTCGTTGGTCTGAATCATGAAGCTAACATTGATGAATTTGTGACGAACATAACTGATACAAGTCTTGAAAAGATGCATTATCTTCACGCGACACTAACAGAGACCTTGAGGCTATATCCTGTAGTTCCTGTGGTATGTATTAACTTTCTTTTTAATGTTTTTTTTTTCATGAGAATCTAACCAGGAGTGTGCCAGAGGTCTGATTGTCAAACCAGATAGGTCAATCTATTTTTCAGTGGTAACATGCCCTTGAAGTCTCACATATAGTGTTGTTGGCTATAATCAAAGTAAGATAGGGGTCTGATCATTTCAGTACATTTCAATTAAACAGAAATTGGGTTCAATATCTTTAACTTGGATGAACTTAATTTTGATATCAAGTTAAGGTCAGATGTGTCAATATTGATATTAATTTGTGTCTTTGGCTTTGCTCTAAGAATGGGAGATGTGCAAACATAGATGACATTCTTCCTGATGGCTTTAGAGTGAAAAAAGGAGATACAGTCAACTACCTTACCTATGCCATGGGCAGGATGCCTTATATTTGGGGAAAAGATGCCGAGGATTTCCGACCTGAAAGATGGCTCAAGAATGGAATTTTCCAGCCTGAATCACCTTTCAAATTTGTCACTTTTCATGTTCGTATTGCAGATTCTGTTCTTGTTTGTCACATATATATCTTAACCATCCATACTCTCACTAATAGTTTCGCTTGTGTTACTCGCAGGCTGGTCCTCGGATCTGTCTAGGGAAAGACTTTGCTTACCAGCAAATGAAGATAGTAGCAATGGCTCTTCTGCACTGCTTCCGCTTCAAATTGTCCGACGATACTAAAGAGGTAACCTATAAGACCACGTTCACCCTTCACATTGATGGTGGTCTCCCCATGCTCGCAGTTCCAACGACAACGGACTCATACTAGTAAATCACATTTATAATGTGGAAACAAACAGTAAACATGGCTCCTCAGAGACCTTTTGAGGGTGCATATTTGGCTACAGATTGATGTATAGTAGTTTAATGCAAACAAAATCTGCAAATATGTAATTTGGTAAAAAATATTACTTGAGTGTCAAGCTTTATTGAATTGTCAGTAAAAAAACCTGATTAATATCTCTAATTAGAACTAGTGTATGAGATTATCATCAATGAACATCACAAGATCATGACCGCTGATTCAATCTTACATTTTCGATCATATCAGGATGTGCTAGCTCCCTGATGAGAAATGGGATATCAGGAACAGATCATTGGATTTTTATAGTCCTTTTATCTGGTACTCATTGTCTTCTTTGCACAATTAAACAATATCATATATATGCCGGACAATGACCAGTATATTAATATATTTATATTCAATAATAGATAAAACCAAAACACGAAATTTCAATACTAGGCTCTAAAACATCTCCATCAAGTTCATCAAGTTGTGGTGGACACACCACTACTAATTTGAACGACTCAATTGTTTTTAGGTAAACTACTTACAGAAACACACAGTGGTCATTGCGTTTGGCTCGATTTACATATAGGATGTTTTTGAAAGTTTCAAAAAGACATATTATCGGCTCAGAACGGACGGACGATTTTGTGACTTAAAATTGCAATTTTTTTTTTGAAAATCTTTACACCTATTTAATTGGTCCCAGAACTGATGAATTGGACCCTAAATTTTTAATTTCTGCCGATTTGCCCCCTATCGCCAATTTACCAATTACTTTTTCTGTAATTCCATTGGATTTTTCCATTAAATTCAAGTCAAGTACTGGGTACATAAATATATCTTTGTATTTTTCACCTCATTTGTTATTTGAACATGTTTCTAGCTTTATCAATGTAGTGAAATCACGAAAATATCGTATTGGAATGAAAACTACAAAAATGCCCTCATGTGCTAGTCAAATGAGGTCAACTTATTGAAAAATTTGGATAAGTTACTAAAAATTGACAATGATGGGGTAAATTGGAAAAAAATTATAAAATATAGAATGCAATTATCGAAAATTAAATTAAGACTACAGCAGTGGGAAATGATATCAACTACAAGAATATTTTTGTAATTTGGCCATTTAAAAAAGATAGAATTCAAAATCGAATGAATACGAAATTCAAAATCCAACGTAGAAGCTCGTTCTGTCTGGTTGCATTTCTCCTTACTCTTCATTTCGCTCTCATGGATGCAATCAATCCAAGACTCCTAAACCCTCTCTCTCTTTCTCTCTCACTCTCTATATATTACTTCCAATCCCTCCAATAATCTCAAACAAAAATGGGTTTCGTCTGTCTCCTCCTTACCTTTACACTTTCGTCACTCTTCCTCTTCCTAACCTTGGTCTCGTTTCTCATACTAAGACTCTACACAGGAAAATCCATCAAAAACCCAAACTACCCACCTGTGAAAGGCACAGTCTTTCACCAGCTCTTATACTTCAACAGACTCTACGACCACGAAACCCAAATCGCCAGAGAGAACCCAACTTACCGGCTTCTTGCGGCGGACCACAGTGCCATATATACTTGTGACCCACGAAACATCGAGCACGTGCTCAAAACCAGATTTTCCGACTACACAAAAGGGGAGTATAATCAGACTATTGTGAGTGATGTTTTTGGACATGGGATTTTTGCTGTTGATGGAGACAAGTGGAGGCAGCAGAGGAAGCTTGCCAGCTTCGAATTCTCCACTAGGGTTCTGAGGGATTTCAGCTGTTCTGTTTTCAGAAGAAGTGCTGCCAGATTGGTTAGGGTGGTTACTGCATTTTCGGATTCCAATCAAGTTTTCGATATGCAGGTTGGTAAATCAAGAACCACGAAACTCATTTTCTTTTTAGTGGTTACTTGATAATCAAAACAGCCAATTAAATTAGCTACTTGATATTTGAAAACAGAACATGAATGGGGAAGTAAAAAGGCAGAGGCATTTTGTGTTCTAAACAGTAAACACCATGCATATGGGTTAACAGATTGTTATTTACTTTTCTTTCACATGATTATTTTTGAAGGATTTGCTTATGAGATGCACCTTGGATTCCATATTCAAAGTTGGATTTGGAATAGAACTGAATTGTTTGGAGGGCTCAAGCAAAGAAGGGCTAGCATTTATGAAGGCATTTGATGAGTCAACTGCTATGACCTATTGGCGCTATGTTGATCCATTTTGGAAATTGAAAAGATTTCTCAACATTGGTTCTGAAGCCACCCTTAAAAATTATGTCAAAGTCATTCATGACTTTGTGCACCAACTTATCAGGAGGAAGAGGGCATTGCTAGCTAGCCAGAAAGATAATGTAAGTGAATTTCACAATTTTGCATTTTCTTTGCTGTCATTCTTGCTCTGTATGTGTGTCACTCTCTGAGAGTGAGAGCATTTTCTCTTATAGTATCGATTCAACATCTCTATATGTCCATCCAATATTTGTAGCAATAGGTATTTTGGGGTTTGTCTTGCAGGATTTTTCTCTTCTTGCTACGCTAATCCTTTGTCTCTAAATGTATCATTAACACGATTGTCGGGTTGGAACACTTGCATTACACTTAGAACTTTACGTTTACTAACTAGATTGTATTATGTTATAGAATGACAAGGAGGACATACTATCGCGATTCCTACTGGAGAGTGAGAAGAATCCAGAGGAGATGAATGATAAATATCTAAGCGATATCATTCTGAACTTTATGATTGCTGGAAAAGATACCAGCGCAAATACCCTCTCATGGTTCTTCTACATGCTCAGCAAGAACCCTCTAATACAGGAAAAAGTTGCACAAGAAGTGAGGGATGTTGTTGGTCTGAATCACGAAGCTAACATTGATGAATTTGTGGGCACTATTACTGATGCAGCTCTTGAGAAAATGCATTATCTTCACTCAACATTAACAGAGACCTTGAGGCTATACCCAGCAGTTCCTATTGTATGTATATTCAAAATATGCTGCTAAAAACTTTTTTGTTACAGTTTTGCCATTGTTATTTTTTGTGAGATTTAAAACAGGACAGCTTGAAATGTCTAATCATTTTCAGTTTCAATAAAGAATCAGTTCAATATGTATAACTATGCAACTCACTATCAATTTTAGGACAAGATTAGTTAGTGAAGTTCAAATCTTTAACTTGATGAACTTTACTTTTCAGAGTTATAGTCAGATGTGTCAATATTGATCTTCTTGTCCTTGTCTTTCTGTAAGGATGGTAGAACTGCAGAGGTTGATGACATTCTCCCTGATGGCTTTAGAGTGAGAAAAGGAGATGGAGTTAACTACATCAGTTATGCCATGGGCAGAATGCCCTTTATTTGGGGAAAAGATGCTGAGGAGTTCAGACCTGAAAGATGGCTCAGCAATGGAATTTTCCAGCCTGAATCACCTTTCAAATTCGTCTCATTTCATGTTCGTGTCATATTTTCTTTTGCTCATTTATCACAGATCTTAACCATCCAAACTACTACTAATAGCTCTACTTGTGCTACCTGCAGGCTGGTCCTCGAATCTGTCTGGGGAAGGACTTTGCTTACCGGCAGATGAAGATAGTAGCAATAGCCCTTCTTTGCTTCTTCCGCTTCAAATTGGCCGATGAAACAAAAAATGTAACATATAGAACCATGTTCACCCTTCACATTGATGGCACTCTCCCCATGGTTGCAGTTCCAAGGAAAACCTGATTCATTTCCATACATGAAGCAAACTGTGATAAACTATTATGATACTAAAGTGTGAATGTAATATTTGTGTAAAGTAGTGAATTGCAATACGTTATTTTCTCTTACCAGATTATTTATGGATCATTAATCAAGTCAACTGTTGCAATTTCATTGCTGATTGGATACACGTGCTCCAAGGAATCAATTGCAAAAATTAGAAGGATCAAAAGACTCGATCTGATAGTTGCATTTTTCTATTGTCATCAATTAACATCACCATATGATAGTTGCATTAATTTTTCTATTTCTTCATTTAACTTTCATGGAGGTAAGCAATTCTCTTTATTTTGCCAAGGGACCAAATTCTCTCTATATATATTACTTCCTCTGCCCCTAACTAGCTTAGAGTAAGATGGTTATTCTCTATTTCTTCATTGCCTTCACATTTTTGTTACTTTTTCTCTTCATAACTTTCTTGTCTTCCCTTGTAGTCAGAATCTTCACAGGCAAGTCCATCAGAAACCCAACCTACCCACCTGTAAAAGGCACCGTCTTTCACCAGCTCTTGTACTTCACCAAACTCTATGACCACCAAACCCAAGTAGCCAGAGGAATCCCAACTTACCGGCTTCTTGCTCCGGACCACAGTGCTGTATATACTTGTGACACACGAAACATCGAGCATATCCTAAAAACCAAATTTTCCACTTATCCAAAAGGTGCGTATAACCATAATATAATGGGTGATACCTTTGGCCATGGGATATTTGTTGTTGATGGAGACAAGTGGAGGCAGCAGAGGAAGCTTGCGAGCTTGGAGTTCTCGACTAAAATTCTTAGAGATTTTAGCTGCTCTGTGTTTAGAAGAAATGCAGCCAAACTGGTTAAAGTTGTTCGTGAGTTTTCAGATTCCTGCGGTGTTTTTGATATGCAGGTGAGTAATCTGAAACCAAAAATATCTATTGTTTTTTTGTTGTTGTGAACTTGTCAGATTTCCATAGTGGTTATTTGATATTAAATATGTCATGCATATGTTAAGTGGTTGGATTAACCTGGCTTCCTGGGTTAGACTTGTTCTGTGTTGAATGAACAATTGGTTTTAAAATCTTATAATTCCATCTGGAGGGCTGAGCTAAGCTTGGGAAGCTATATATGCAGTCCTAAAGTCAACTTTAGTTTAGGCTGGTATTTAAAGCATGCTGAGGGGGACATATACAATAATAACGTTTAAGGGATTCATCAAATTCACTTTCACAAACCGAACTCGTTGTGATCAAATAATCAAAATCTTTTCTATACAAGCTTGTTAAACTACAAACTGTTTAAAATTCTTATCTATCATAAAGAAATAAGTTGTTATTCATTTTGCTTGCATATGACTCCTTGTAGGATTTGCTTATGAGATGTACCTTGGATTCCATATTCAAAGTTGGGTTTGGAATAGAACTGAATTGCTTGGAGGGGTCGAGCAAAGAAGGGATTGCATTTATGAAGGCCTTTGATGAGTCAACTGCTCTGACTTATCGGCGATATGTTGATCCATTCTGGAAATTTAAAAGATTTCTCAACGTTGGTTCTGAGGCCACCCTTAGAAAGTATGTCAAAGTCATTCATAATTTTGTGGACCATCTTATCAGGAGCAAGAGGAAATTGCTAGCTGGGAGCACTGCTGCTGTAAGTAAATTTTACATTTCCACATTCTCTTTGCATATATTGTCATTCTTTCTGTGTGAATATGTGCATCTTTGAGAGGTTAAAGTATTAATTTGCCAATGTCTTTTAATTGTATTATGAACTTACATTTTTTCAAACCAGTGATTAGTGATAGAATTTGTAAATCAATGTAACATTGCCTGGTGTCTGAATCAAACTATGTTCTAAATTGCGTGCTACATTCTAATCCCTTATGTTCTTTATATGATTTCATTTCCACTCCTGTCATTACTAGTACTTAATGAAAATATTGACTATTTCTTAATGTTTCAAAGAATGACAAGGAGGACATACTGTCGAGGTTTTTAATGGAAAGCGAGAAGGATCCAGAGCAAATGAATGATAAGTATCTATGCGATATAATTCTGAATTTTATGATTGCTGGGAAAGATACCAGTGCAAATACACTCTCATGGTTCTTCTACATGCTCAGCAAGAACCCTCTAATACAGGAAAAAGTTGCACAAGAAGTGAAGGATGTCGTTGGTCTGAATCGTGAAGCTAATATTGATGAACTTGTGGTGAATATAACTGATGCAGCTCTTGAACAAATGCATTATCTTCACGCGACTCTAACTGAAACTTTGAGGCTATATCCTGCAGTTCCCCTGGTAAGTATGTGTACTCAAAGTTCCAATTAAACATTTCCAATGAAACTTTTTTAACTGTTTGTGAAATCGAATGATAGTCAATGAACTTAAAATCTTTTAAATGGATGAATTTTTCATGGAAAAGTTAATGCATGTCAAATGAAAATTTAAAAATAGAATAGCTCTATCAAAATTGATATAACATGTGTCTATGTCTTACTTTAAGGATGGGAGATCTGCAGAGATAGATGACATTCTTCCTGATGGCTTTAGAGTGAAAAAATTAAGGAGATCGAATAACCTACATGGCCTATGCCATGGGAAGAATGTCTTACATTTGGGGAAGCGATGCTGAGGATTTCCGACCTGAAAGATGGCTCGAAAATGGAATTTTCAAGCCGGAGTCACCTTTCAAATTCGTTGCATTTCATGTTCGTATCACATTTTCTTCATTTGCTTAGTTATAGGATATTTAATCATACACTAGCTCACTGATAGCTAGTTTCACTTGTGCTATTGCAGGCAGGGCCTCGGATCCGTCTAGGGAAGGACTTTGCTTACCGGCAGATGATCAAGATAGTAGCAATGGCTCTTCTTAGCTTCTTCCGCTTAAAATTGGCCAATGAAACAAAAAATGTAACCTATAGAACTATGTTCACCCTTCACATAGACGGTAGCCTCCCTATGCTTGCAGTTCTGAGGAAAACCTGAGACATTTCATGAAGCAAAAACAATGTCCACTTGAAGTGTGAACGCAATGCTTATCTAAATTAGTGGATGCATTTTATGTTCTCTTCTCTCGCTGTCATTGATATCAGATGAGCTATTGTTTTATTTACTTGTGGAAATAGTCTTGCAAAAACTACAGAAAAGCCCATGACATCTCTTCATTTTTCTCCAAAACCCACAAGTGTTCAATTCATACATATAAGTAATATTTTTTACACATAAGGACAAGTTGTTTACAAGCTAACATGTGTTAGGTGCTGAATTACATTTTTGTCCTTTTTAAGTTTTGAGTTTGAAACTCAAATTGTGTATCCACAAAAAAAAAATCTCAAAGGATGTTCCGCCAGATATTCATGCAGTAGCAGTAGCAGATATTCGTGCAGTAGCAGTAACATATATCCATGCAGAAGCAAATATCAAATATATGTGCAGTTGCAGTAGCAAATATCAGATATTCGTGTAGTAGCAGTTGCAAATATCATATATTTGTGTAGTAGCAGTAGCAGACATCTGTACAGTAGTAGTAGCAGATATCCGTGCAGTAGCAGTAGCAAATAGCAGAGATCCGTGCAGTAGCAAATATCAGACATTCATGCAGTAGCAAATATCAGATATCTGTGCAGTAGCAGTAGCAAATATCAGATATCTGTGCAGTACCAGTATCAAATATCAGATATTCGTGCAGTAGCAGATATAAGATATTTGTGCAGTAGCAGTAGCAATAACATATATTCGTGTAGTAGCAGAAATAAATATATGTGCAGTAGCAATAATATATATAAATGCAGTAGCAGAAACATATATTTGTGAAATACTAGTAAGCATATATGTGTATAGTAAACATAGCAAAAATTAATGCAGTAACATATATCAGTAGTAGTGCAGTAGCATATATATGTTCAATAACAATCATTAGTGCAGTAGTTGCTTTGCATAAACACATATTTTAATACCTAATGCTTAAACACCTAATTCAATGCAATCTCAGTCATGCAGATGAAATGAAACTTAATAAAATGAAAGGAAGCATAATAAGTTATTAATTGCCAGATCACAACACGTACACTAATGAATCAAATCATATCAACCAACAACATCATGGGTAAGAATCAATCCCAACCAACTGTAAAATTAAGTAAAATTTTCCTTCCAATATCAACATCAATATCATTACGTTATAATGGATGATTAACGTAATTAAATCCTTTGAAATTTAGTAATTAATCGCCCTCCTCCTAACAATAATGAATGGACCCTAATTAAATCAGCCCAGCTCATGATGATCTGGTTGGGCAAAACGTGATTGAGGAATCCGATCTATGGTCTGCTTCTGGGTTCATGGAGGAGAGAGAGAGACACGCAGATGAGAGAGAGAGAATAGATATGGTTTCTCTCTCCTCGATTTGTAGGTTTTCGATCACCAACACGGCTCACTGCCATCACAGACCTGTTCGCCGGCCTCCTCTGAGCATAATCCAGGCCGCACGTTCATACACCAAGCTTGTGATTGGAATCCACTGTATCAAACAAAGAGCCAAACTGCCGAGGCTCTACTGCACGGGTATTGCTACTGTTCTTGTGAGGAGGAAGAAATGTGTAATGGCATACTTGTAAATAAAATGAAAAAATGTTTGATTATGTAATTACACCTATAGAATTCGGGTCTGGGCTTGCATTATAGCACATGGGCTTGGACTGCATGTCCTTATGTGTATAACTCTAATCTTAACTGGTTTATTAGTGTTTTGTAGTGTTGTCATGGGTGTTTATGTCAAATTCTAACTGATAGGAACTTGTATTAAACAACCAAAAGCTTAAGATATATACATGAAGTTAGAAACAGAAAGTAAAACTCTTTGAAAGCTCCATGATTATGGATAGTATATATACATTACAAGTTATTCACAAAGCAGATGAAAGCTCCACAAAGTTATCATTTCAATTAAACCCACTGCTCACACCACTATTCCTACTAGAGCTTTCACCATGAAAAAAACCATTCTTACTACACCCAGGGGCGAATGCACGTTGGGGGCTGCATGGGCTAAAGCCCCCCCCAAATTTTGTAATTTATTAATTAGAGTAGGGCTATTAGTGTAATAGCACCCCCCCCCAAAAAAATAAAATTGGTTTGATCTCTAGTCCCTCATTCTTTCCCGTTCTCCTAATCTCTACCCCCAACTTTTGTAATTTATTAATTAGGGTAGGGCTATTAGTGTCATAGCCCCCCAGAAAAAAAAAATTGGTTTGATCTCTAGTCCCTCATTCTTTCCCGTCCTCCTAATCTCTACCCCAAATTTTGTAATTTATTAATTAGGGTAGGGCTATTAGTGTAATAGCCCCCCATAGCCCCCCCCCCAGAAAAAAAAAATTGGTTTGATCTCTAGTCCCTCATTCTTTCCCGTCCTCCTAATCTCTACCCCAAGTTTTGTAATTTATTAATTAGGGTAGTCCTCCTAATCTCTACCCCAAGTTTTGTAATTTATTAATTAGGGTAGGACTATTAGTGTAATAGCCCCCCCCCCCCAGAAAAAAAAATTAGTTTGATTTATTAATTGCTATAGGATAAGCACCCCCCAAAAAATAAATAGAAGATGAAAGATTAGTATGATAGTTTGATTAGTTTCTCAATCATTCTCTCGTCCCTAGAAATTAGCCCCCCCCCAACAATTTTGTCATTTATTAATTGCTATAAGGTTATAAGTGTAATAGCCCCAAAAAAAAGAGATTTGTATGATACTTTCTCAATCTTTCTCTGTCCTCACTCCCTTAGACAGTCACCTAGTGACCTCCACTCCTCCAGCCTCTCAAATAGCCCCCCTAGATGTACACCTAGTTAATTAATTTATATTCAGCTAATTAAGTCATTTTAGATTCATGATGCACAAGTTATTAGCTCATAATTAAAGATGAACTCACTTCTTCATCCTTCAATCCTCTCATCAAGATCATTTAATTGTTCAATTCCTTAAGAATTTTTTGAGGTTTGCTCAATGGCTAAAAAAAAAATTTTTGCCTCACGGCAAAAAAACAATAACCCAAAACAAATTAGCCCCCCCCATTTTTGGATCCTAGATTCGCCACTGACTACACCCAGAACCATTACTATCCTCACCCTTAATTTCTCTCGAGTCTATCTCAACCAAAACAAGTGCCAAGTGAAGGTTGTTGTTCTCATCTCGGAATGACCAAACTTGGATCACATCACCTATTCTAAGTTTGTTGTCCCGAACAATCTTTATCCATTGAGTTTTCAGCACATACCATTTGCTTGTTTTCATATTCCACCGCCTCAAGCATATATCCCTTTCTTGTAGTTTGGTGTCTATCAATGAAACGGTCAAGGTTTCGTCTTTCTCAAGCCTTTTCACTTCATCATCTTCCAAGAAATTGGAGCGGATTTGTTTTAGAGGCATTGACAACCGGTTTTCGCCCTGAATTGTGTCAGACTTAAACAATTTCTTCTCAATCACCAACTCCACCTTAATCCCTCCCAAAGTTTCAATCTTTTTCTTCAACTTTTCAGGCAAGTCATGAGTAGTAGTAGTAGTAGTATTTCGTACTAAATTCTTCTTCTGTTTTTTCATCAGGCCCTTGCGCTTCTCGAAATTGTTCTTCATTGCAAAATCCCAATCATCATCATAAACATCATTATCAACATCATCAGGCTTGAACAATTTCTTCTCATTCACCAAGTCCACCTTTTCAATCTTTTTCTTAAACTCTTGGGGCCAGTCATGAGTTGTAGTAGTAGTACTAATTGGTACTAATTTCTTGTTCTGCCTTTTGATCATGCTCTTGCGCATCTCGGAGTTATTCAATTCCAAACCCCAATCTTCATCACGGAATTTTCTTTTCAAACCATTCTTTTTGGAGCTCATAACTCTTTCTTCACTAATACCCCTTTCTTTCTTGGGCTGCCATCCCCTTCGCTTCTTCGGCACGAATGGAGCAGATAAGCATGCGCCATTACAACTTTCTAGGGCTTTTTTAGGCTCTATTACCATAGGCTTCTCTTTCTTCAAGATCGCTAACAGAGGCTTCTTGGAAGTACTCTTCTCTGCCACCCAAGTTTCTTCCTTAGAGACTGATTGGTCAACTTGGTATGCCTCAGTTTCTTCTTTCTTGGAGTTGAAGGCACCCATCATCCTCTGCTTCTTTAGTTTCTTTTCTTGCTCTAGTTTCTTGGCAGCAACTGCAGTTACCTTGAGCAATATATCCAAACTTGACAAGTTGGGACCAAAAACCTCGCCCTTAAAGAGAGGCTTCTCTTTCATCTTGGTGTTCTCAACTTCGGAAATTGAAGAATCAAGCTCTAATGTATGGAACTAGAACCAACAAAATTACTTAACTAGTTTATATAGGATTAGAAGTACTCTATGTCCCATTTGGAAACTATGTATTCAACTGGCTAGGGTTTAAAGCTTGATAATCAAGTAAGCTGGCTTAAAAAAAAGAAGAAAGGATTCCCTAACCTTCTAAAACTAGGTTTTATATTACAATTAGTTTTATAATTAATTTACAGCGGGGCTCTCTTTATGCGGATTGACTGACCGTTGACCCCCATTTTAGGCATCACACATGCAACACCAGAATTTTCTAACCCACTGTTAATTCAATTTCATATGATTTATATTTTATATGAGACCAAGACTGAAAGATCACACTAGTCCAGACAAGCTAGCCCGACTAACAAGGTGTATCCCTCCGGGACTGTAAATTAGCTTGATAGAATTCAATTTTTACTCTTATTCGGCTCCTTTTATTTGTGGTGTTCACTCACTCATTACGTGACCAAATAATTTGTGGTCACTCACTCTTAGATTTAATATCAAAGGCTAATATTATAATTATATATTGATTTAATCTCAATCTTTAATAATAAATTTTAAGGGTGAATGACCACAAATTTCTTGATTACCTGGTAACTGGATGAATAGGACCGTCATTTTTATATCCTTTGAGCTAAGTCCATTGTAATATCAAGGAAACTGGTAGACTAGTAGTTGGTACTTGGTAGCTATTAGTAATTAGTCTGTAAAAAAAAAAAAATTAGTCTGTTCATTATGTGGTGGCATGAGGTAAAATCCAAACTGATGCACTTGCGAGTTGGGACCTTACAAACTCTGGTGTCTGGTCCTATTAAATAATGGGGTCGAACTGCATGTGGTTTTTCCTTTCTTGGTTACCCTATCAAACTTTGTTTTTTCCTTTTTTGGTTACATATCAACTTGTTTTTTCGATGATGGTGATATGACTGATATCAACTTGTTTTTTCGATGATGGTGATATGACTGATATCAACTTGTTTCCCACACAGACCAAAAAAAAAAAAATCTTGTTTCCCACTGCTTTCCCTGATCCTATTAAAAGATTTTTTTTTTTCAGAATTTCTCACAAGACTTGGCACCTGTCCTTTTTTATCATTAATTACCACGGAGTTTGTATATATCTACAACGAAACGCTGTCCTGAAAGCACATATGGCAGTCATGGAGTTTCTTCTCTCAAACCCCATTTTCTTCTTCACAGCTCTGACTCTGGTCCTATCCATTTTCAGTGTCCAAATCCTAAAATGGAAACTGAGCAGGAGAAAGAAGAAGTACCCACCAATTGCTGGAACAGTTCTTCATCACCTACTTCACTTCAATCGGGTGCACCATTACATGACTGAACTTGCTACCAAATACAAGACTTACAGGATGCTCGCTCCCCTTAGGAGTGAGATCTACACCTCAGACCCAGCAAATGTTGAGTACATACTCAAAACAAACTTTGATAATTATGGCAAGGTATGTTCCCATTTCTCCTTAATTATCAAGAAAATGAATAGGAAGGTGTATTCATATATAAGAACGCGCGATGATGGGTTTAGTTGTCATAGGAATTGTGAAAATGGGTTGAAAGCATTTGATAAATATTCAGTATCATCATAATCTTGCTAGGACAAGAATGGAACTGTTTTTTTTTTTTTAGTTTGGCAAGTAGAATGGAACCAAAATTTCAATGAAGGACAGGCTCTAACTTGTTCCTTGGAGATTTGTCCAGGGATGGTATAATTACAATATTCTGAGGGATCTTCTAGGGGATGGAATTTTTGCAGTTGATGGTGAAAAGTGGCGCCAACAGAGGAAGATATCGAGCCATGAGTTTTCGACAAAGATGTTGAGGGACTTCAGCAGTGTAATTTTCCAGAAAAATGCAGCGAAAATTGCTTACAAAATGTCTGAAATTGCCACTTCCAACCAGACAATTGATATGCAGGTAAGTTTTTCTCACTGTTCAAGAAGAAAATCAAATCCTTTAAATGATGCTGATCAACTAGCTATGGTATTGATGCAGGATCTATTTATGAAATCAGCCTTGGATTCGATATTCCAAGTAGCATTTGGTGCTGAATTCGACAACATGTGTGAATCAAGTGAAGAAGGCAAGAGTTTTGGTGATGCTTTTGATAATTCAAGTGCACTGACCCTCTGGCGTTATGTTGATGTCTTCTGGGGGATCAAGAAGTTTCTGAATGTAGGATCAGAAGCCCTCCTAAGGAAGAATACCAAAATCGTTGATGATTTCGTGTATAAGCTAATCCACAGAAAAATTGAGCAAATGCAGAAAAAAGAAAACTCTTCTGTGATTGTGAGTGACAATACTCGTTACAAGTTTCTGATTTCGGATTCAACGGAACAATGTTATAAACTTTTTTCATGCTTAATGCAGATGGACAGAGAAGACATATTATCACGGTTTTTGCGAGTGAGCAATGCTGATCCCAAATACTTGAGAGATATAATTCTCAATTTTGTTATAGCCGGTAAAGACACGACAGCAACCACACTTGCCTGGTTCATTTACCTGCTCTGCAAGCACCCTTCAGTGCAAAAAAAAATTGCACAAGAGGTGGAGGAAGTAACCGGCATGAAAAAGATCGAAAACTTCTCTGAGTTTGCATCAAGTTTGAGTGAAGATGTTCTGGAAAAGATGCAGTATCTTCACGCTGCAATCACTGAAACTCTTAGAATCTATCCTGCAGTTCCAGTGGTAAGGAAAATTATCTTAGAACTGTAAGATTCTTTCATAACAATATGTGCTTGTAACGTAGAAAAGGTTCTCCACTTTCTTAATAAAACTTCATTCCTAAGTATTGTAGTTGCTGTTAAGAGCGTCTTCCATGGAAGTGTCGATTTATAGGGTTTTCATTGCTTTGCAATCTGTGATTCTGCTCGTGTGGGCCTTTCAGAAATAATTGGTATCAGAGCAATTGAAATTCTTTTATGCCGATATGAAATATGCTTATGACTTCACAAAATTTCAACAGTTGGTTTCCAGCAGATTTGATACGTTTTTCTGCATTTCCGGCATATATTTGATTGCAGGACGCAAAGATATGTTCTTCTGATGATACTCTGCCAGATGGATTCAGTGTGAGGAAAGGAGATATGGTAGCATACCAACCTTATGCAATGGGAAGGATGAAAACAATATGGGGAGATGATGCTGAGAAGTTTAAACCAGAGAGGTGGCTCGATGAGAATGGAGTCTTCCGGACAGAGAGCCCCTTCAAGTTTACAGCCTTTCAGGTGAGATTAGTGTTCCATGTTTTTGTGCTCAAAGCTCATCTTTCATCCCAGATATATCTAATTTTTCTGGTTTATGTCTGAAGTAACCTAAATCATAGAAACAAAGTGCCATTAACTTGTTACTTGTTTGCATAATGTGATGGTTGACAGGCCGGACCGCGAATATGTCTTGGAAAGGAGTTTGCTTACAGGCAAATGAAAATCTTCTCAGCTGTTTTGTTAAGCTGTTTTGTGTTCAAAATGAGTGAAGAAAACAGAGTTGTAACTTACAGGACAATGATTAATCTTCACATCAATGAGGGTTTAGAAGTTCGTGTCTTCCATAGATACTAAATTCAGGTTTGTATCCAGCGTTTATAATAAAACGGTAGAATGTGTTGGATTGCTGTAAAAAAGTGATATATATTTGCAGTCATATATATTTGCAAGTCCTGTAAAAAAAAAACGAGTCGAGATATTTGCGTTCCGTTAACTCGAGAAGTCTTTAAAAGTCATGATTTTGAAAGTGGGAAGATTTTGGTGCGAAATAAAGCATCCGATTTTGGCTCAAAAATCGTGTGTTATAAACCACGATTTTGGGTTAAAAGACATGGTTTTGGCAAATTTCTTGATCAGGTTGGTAACCGGATGAAAAGAACCATCATTTTCATATCCTTTGAGCTAAGCTTATTGTATTATGGATTAATTGCAAAAAAAAACCCCGAATTATGCGGCCAATTTCAATATCATACCAAACTATCAAATTTTGTCGTTTGCATACTTTCCGTTAACATTTTGATACCTTGACCACTAACACCGTTAAAACTGAAGGTCATTTATATCAATTCAAAGCAATTTTATAATTAAAACATAAACAATCCTCATTCATGCTTTCATTGAATGGGTTTAAAACCTTGCTATGCACACTCCAAAACCATTAAGACACAAAGGCCGCTTGGCACTTTTGTGGCTTTAGTTTTACTTATTCCATAAATATTTGATATGAAAATTAAAGTATCTTTTAATAGATACTTGAATAAGTTATTTTTTTATCTGCAATGAAATTAAACATTATGATATTTCAATGAAAATAACTTTAAAGAGTTATCTAAAAGAAAAGACGCTAGGGTTTTCTCCCAAAACCCTCTCACCCTAGCGGCGACGACGGCTTCTCAACGTCCTGATCCAGTGGGTTCCGACCCAATCTAGTCTTCTCCTCCCTCAAGGGTGTGAGAAGGGATGAAGTTTTGGAGGTGCGGCGTTGTTCTATTATGGGCTGTTGTCTGCACTTTCCAGATCGAGTTTCTCTCTTTCAAGGTTCCTTGCACACAAGCGTTGGATCATGGTGGGGATGCATCTGTTTCTCCTGCCATGGTTATCGGTTGTAGTACTCTATTGCGCTTGTCTGTTTGCCGGTTGGGTGCTGGAGATGGTGTTGCTACCATGGATCGTTGGAGACGAAGGCCGCCAGATCTACTCTTCCGATTTGTAGGGTTCGTGCGCCAAATGTTCATGTATGGGCCATTGGTGTGGGCTTCTATGGTGTGGGTCTGCCTTACATATCCGGTCTCATCTTTTGCTATTCTTTGCCCTAATGATAAGGGTAAGGAGGAAGTTTTAAATTAGTTTTTCTTTTGGGGAACGTAGCCTACTTTCTTGTGGTATATCGCTGGAGAAGCTGGTCTATGAGTTTTCTTCTGTACCACAAATGCGTGCTCGGCGGTTGGATTCTCTTTAGTTAGGTTAGTTTTATCTTGATGTATCTGTGTTTGTAGGCTCGTTTATTAATAAACGAGCGAGCAAGTCTTAATGAGCGGTGCTTTTAGTTTTCTAGTTACCTGGCCTTCAGAGACTTAGGTACGGGTCTAGGAGATTAATGTAAGGTGCCGTTTTTTGGCCATGATTAATGATATTATTATTTGATTTCAAAAAAAAAAAACATTATGATATTTCAAGAACAGTAAAATTTACCCAAAAAAAAAATGAAACCCACACCCCTTTTTAGTTTTTAATATTATTTTGTCTCATACTATCTTTCACTTCTAAAGAAAAAATAATATTAAAAAATTAAAGGATGGTGTGGATTTCATTTTTTGGGGTGTAAATTTCACTCCCCTATTTCAACTTTAACATATAATTTAACTCTCAATGTTATTTTTCTAAATGAATTAAAATATTTATTTAGAAAGGGAAATTGTATATTATTGAAAATTTTATTTCTTTATTGTATTCTAATTTTTAAATAAAACCACGACTAAAAACCCTAGATGGAGACGTCTCTCTCTCTCACTCTCCCAAACCGGCCCTAGAGGCGGAAAGTTTGTTGCCGACGACTATGAGCGCGACCAATGTCGCTGCTCCTTCATTCTTGATCGCTATGTGCGGTCTTACCATAGGAGGAGGTCTCTCGCCTGCTTTGTCTTTGGAGTGACTTGTTGTTTTTCGGCGGTCGTCTCTCTTCACTTTTTCTTGGAGTTGATTCTTGCTGGGTAGTGGAATTGGCTTGCGTTGATTTCCTTTGATCGCCGGGATCTATGGGATCTGAGCCGCAACGAACTTGTGGGGGTTTCATCTCTATTCTGGGATTGGGTTTTTGCCGTCTTTTGGTTTTGGTGGTTGGCTTCGCCGTCCTTGTTGCTCAGCCTTTTCACCTATGTTGTTCAGGTTTGGGACCCGGGCGAGTTTTTAAAACATAATAGTCTTCTGCGTCGGTGGCATGCCTACAAGGTTAGAACCTTTGAATCATTTAGAAGACAATTACAAAATTGTACCACAATTGAGTGCTTAGGCGACTTTTGTAGTTGTGTTTTCCCTTCTAGATGCATGCGTAGAAGTTTTTATCTTTGTTGGCTCGATATTTTTGAGCTTTATTGTTGTAAGACAACCAATTGGTGTAGTTCATCTTTTGGTTTGTCCAGGCTTAGGTTGTCATTAACCATAGTTGGTTATTTATCGCTCCTGTTACTATTCAGGATGCTAATGTTTATATGTCTAATTTTTACCCATAAAAAAATTATGTTAATATGTTAATAATGTTAATAATGTTAATATGTTAATATTTATCAAGTTGCTTATCTTCCTTTCAAAAAAAAATTAAATAAAAAATTAAGTATGA